>QNUK01000112.1:1200000-1868822 GCA_013621035.1 Clarias magur
CAAATTTAATCCCACAATAATGTAAAAATAAAAACCAAAAAAAAAAAGTGTACAAAAGATATGATCTACTCTGCACTATTAATAGCCGTGGTGCTAATTCACAGCTCATCACCGTTAAAGCAGTATACGTAAAAAGTTGATTAGGACTGTGTGCTTCCAATGATGAAGACGGTGCACTTTTTTCCCCCTCTTTTACAACAAGCAAGTACATGAAAGACTCAGTGTCTAAAAGAAAACAGTGAGGCCTGAGGCAACATGCATGAGGAGTAGAAATAAGCAGGCGCTTTTCATTACTTCATAAATACTGCGGCCACAACCCAAGCCGGTCAACTGAAGCGTCTTGTACAAACCTGTAGCTTGTGCATCATCCTTACAAAACTCCTCGACATTGTTACTAGGAGAGAAGTGAGCTCATATCTAGTGTATGAGAGTAGGTGTGATGTGGGGATCAGATCACTGTCGCATAATAGGTGAGCGGATTAGTGAACGAGAATGTGATACGGGTGAGAGAAAAATGGAAGAATGGGCTAAAAATTGCCTGAAGGTTTAGAGGAATTTCCACATCAATGCCGGATTATGGTTACTGAATGCTCACAGGAAATAGCGAGCAAGCCTGAACTGTGTGTGAGGGGTTTGCGGGCCTGGGTGATGTAAGAAATGTTTAGGTTGTTTCCGGGATTGCATTAATGGGAACCTGTTATGCAAATTTGACTTTTGTTTTTGGCATGTTCAGAAAAGTTAAGGGTGGAAAAAAAGCGGGTTTTTTTTTGTTGTTTAAATAATCCAATTATATTTTTCCCCTATTGTGACCTCATATAAGAAGAGCTCCTCCCCCGCCTTGTTGCTCAGCCACACTGTTCCCTTGTAAGGTGTAGCTTGTAGCTCATGTGCATAGACTGAAATGGCACGTTTAAATGATGAGTGAAAGAAGTGGAACTCTGGGACTGGTGTTAACCTGTGGAATCTTTAAATGCTGTTGTAAAATAGGCACAACCCTTGTGAGCTATCTGGGATAACACCTATAATAAAAATAAAGTTGTTGCCTTAGAGAGATGCTTTACACATAGTGAACATGTCTTTTGGCAAACATCCTTGTGTTCACTAAGACCACAAATAGGTAAGACATGACATGATGAAAGGACGCCTGGTGATAACGTTAAATAAATAAAAAAAACTCCTTCAGGACTGATTTTCTTGGCTAAATAATTAAAGTTCTTTCTTCCATCTGGCTCCACTGCCGGTTCTCTGTGCTCTCATTCAGCCAGGGGTCAAGGGTGTAGCATGTAGTAAAAATACTGCTGAGGGTCAGGAATTGCAGCTGACAGTTGCCTTGGTGTCTCAAAATACTAAAATCAGGAGAATCATGGAGGTGCTGCTTCTTTGTTTTTCTCTCTTTGCGGTTTTAATAAGCTAGTACACGCTTAAGGAAAGTGTGTCTGCACGGTTTTGTGATCATTCAGCCAAAAGACCATTCACTCATGTCGCGTGATGATGTCACGTGAAGGTGCTCAGTGGGGTTGAGGTCAGGGTTCATTGCAGGATGCTTGAGGTCTTCTACATGGTCATGCTCTTTTTTTTTGTCATTTAGTCAACATACAATTGATCCACTTATTCCCATGAATGACATTTTAACTTTGTACAACCTTAAAAACCCATGTACAGGTTGATGAAATAGTCAACAGCCCTCTCTCCGAAACTCATCCACTCTTCCTCCCACAGATGCTTGAAGACATTATGGAATAACTTGATGATGGGACAATGCATCAGAACAATTCTACATTTCCCCCAGTCTACCATTTACATCATTCTCTTCACGCCCACACAAACGCCACGGGCCTTTTCTGACACGCTCAGAAAGCCAGAAAGACAAGCTCAAATCACAATAAGATTAAACCTCATTTAGAATTCCTGTGTGGTAATAAATAAGGACAGCCCACGTTAATCTTTTCTACTGATGTCTCTGTGCGTATGAATGGCCTCCAATGATGTGTGGGACACATGGGTCTTCTAGGAGTTTTTGGAACTGGGTAGTAAAAATGAATCGAATGCAAGTTAGGGATTATAGAAAAGACTTCATTTCTAAGAATTAAACTGTTGGAAATAAAAAGGGGTTGCGTCACAGAAAAAAAAAGCCTCTTGGGTGTCTGAGTGTATGGATGCAGAGATGGGAGGGGCGGGGGAGTCGTCATATCAGACATTTCCAAGGAGTGCACTGCGCAAACAAGCAGGGTACTTAGTCATTAAGATCACATCATCAGTATGAGAAAAGGCTTTTTTTTATCAAAAGCTCTGACCAGTTTGTAAGCACAGATCACTCCATAGCAACCCAGACACAATAAAAAAACATAGTTATAGTTTTAGTCTCATGAGAAACGATAAACCCTTAGCACTGTATCTACATTCATTTCATTCGCCTGAAAAGTGAGTCAATGATGTAGAATGTATTATTTAACATTTTACCCCCAAACATTACGTTCTCAAACAGGAGTACATTACATTTTATTTCTCTTTACTGTAAGGTTAGACTCCCTCCAGCTGTAGTGCCAGGGTGCTCCCTCGCCACAGAAACTAATAAGCTGTACAACAACAGATAGGTTACTTTACAGACTGTAGGTGACATCAGGTCTACGTGACAGAATGGCCAGGAAGTAACTTCAGTCTACTTCAGTAGCTAAAACAGACTCCATAAACATCCCAGACACAGAATCCGTTTGTTAATTCCACAGTCTTCCTATTGCTCATACATGTTTACAGCATTTCTTAAGACACCCTTAGACACCAGAGCGACTTACGTTTTAATCATATCTGAGCAGTTAACGGGTTAATGGTCTTGCTCAAGGTCCCAACAATGACACCTTGGTGGTGCTGCAGTTTGAACCTGGGTCACTAATCCAACTCCTTAACCACTGAGCTACCCCTGCCCTGTATACTTACATGTTTGATGGAAAGAAGTTTTACCCTTGCAGATATGCTCACTGAATATAAACCTAACAGATCACTCAGGTCATTCGGATCGAGTCAGTCAAAACAAGGGAAGTCCGCTTTTAGCTATTATGCTGCCCGCAGTTGGAACTGGCTTCCAGATGAGATCAGATTTACATCTAGACTTAAAACTCTTCTGTTTAGCCGTGCATTTATTGAATGCTACGTCCAAACTGACTGCACTATTTTATGTTTATCTAATATCTTAACTGTTTATTTTTATTTTAAATCAAATTTTAATTAGTTTCATTGCATTTAATTCATAAAAATGCATTTATTTTAAATCATATTTCAAGTTTTACTGCTAGTATGTTTTTTACGATTCATTTTACGATTATTTCCTTCTCTTTTCCGTAAAGCACTTTGAATTACCATTGTGTATGAAATGTGCTAAACAAATAAACTTTCCTAGCCTTACAAAATGAACACTGGTGAATTTTCTCAATAGTACATCTTTTGTTTTCTTTAATGATTTATACGCCGCTTTTCTTCTTCTTCAGAAAATAAATGTCTCGATTATAATACACAAGTACATAACTGCTTAGTTTTCTGTGAGTTAAAAAGTTCAAAACCTCATTTTACTTCATGGGTCGTTAGTTTCTGTTGAGTGCTGAAATTTCACTGAGCTCTTCTAACAACATTATTGACACCTTTGATATTTATAGCCACAGCGTGATGTTGTATAATACATAACATTATTGGAGGACTATCTATACAACATAGTACGGCTTCTATGTGTGTGTGTAGCATGGGCACACAGTCATTTCTTCTCTTGTGAAGTGATGACGCATGTTAACATGTTCTGGAGTCATACATAGAAGTGTACTCCAAATGTGTCGCAATGTGCTATAGGTTTATTTACTAAAGCATGTCCCTTACAAATCCCACAAGCAAAGATCCGAGTAGGTTTGCAATCAAAAGAGGCCAATCTAAGGGGCACGATGATAAATCCAGGAACTGGAAAACCCTTGACCCGACCGTTCGCTGTGTATGAAGACTTCTGGGACGTCGTGTAATTTATTTTCCTAAACTCACCATGTCCAAAGTTAGATTTAATATTTAATACTTTATTAAGGGTTCATGGGAAAGAGTAAAAAGGTTGGCATGGAACTTGGAAGCTTTCAGTTTCAGTGCCAATGTAAACACGGTTTACACACTAAATGGACAAAAGTATTTGGCCAAACCTGCAATGACATTGTATCCAAATACATGTACTTTAATATGGAGTTTGTCCCCCTTCTTAGAAGATTTTGTGGAAATTCATGCCCATTCATTCTGTAGAGCATTTATGAGGTCAGGCACTGTTGTTGGACAAGAAGGCCTGGCTTGCAACCTCTGTTCCAGTTCATCCTACGTGTGCTCCATGGGGTAGAGGTCAGAGCTGTCAAGACCAGGCCAATCAAGTTCTTTCACACTAAACTTAAACAATGTCTATAGTATTTGCTTCATGTTGGAATAATAAAAAAAAGGACTGTCCCCAAACTGTTGCCACAAAGTTGGACGCATAGCATCGTCCAAGATGTCTTGGTATGCTGAAGCATCATAATTGCCCTTTACTGGGGATAAATGACATAATTGATTGAAACACCTGAATTCAATGCTTAACCGGTTTGGCCAAATACATTTGTCAGTATAGTGTGTCTCAGGTTCTTAACAGAAGCTTTGCTATGATTTATTTTTTATGCTGAAGAATCATATCCGTGTGTGCAGCGACACCATGTGGTGACACGAGGGAATGACATCAGACAACCACCTGCCATTCATTGTAATTAACTAAATATAAACCTTGATTAAAATTAAGTTTATTGCTTTATATTGACTATATGCACAGGTACAGATTGTTTACATCACATACTATCTTTTTTCCTTTATTTAACAGGACGCTTTTTATATAGATTTTGTAATAAAATATATGCAGTAAACAAATAAGCTAAATGCTCAAATAAAGTTGAAATTTAGTTGCGAGTATGAGCAATGTGTAAATAAGCCGGAAATGAGAATAGCTGATAAAATACACGCTTTGAAACCCATTTAAACAAAATATAATGCGTATTAAAATAAAAATGTAACTGAAAATGTCGTGTAAACCGAGCAAGAAGCGAATAATACAAGACATGATGAAGAATGCAGAGGTATGAATAGGATGTGGTGAAGAAGTGAGAGTTAAAATGAGGTTAAATACTGTTTGTAGTAAATACAGCGAGACCCGGGTTAGCATGTCTGGCTAACCGCCATGTTCTCCCTCTCTCACCGCTGGCTGTTGTTGTTGCTCTCGGGGGAGGAAGCACCCGACTTTCTCCTGCAGCTCGCCTGTCTCTTTGGCCGCACACTTCTCGTTTCTTGTGTCTCGTCGGACTCCTCCATTTTAATCAAGGCTGCAAAAAATATTACAAATGAAATGTAAACCGGGGGAAATGTATGTGCCTGTACGGATATGGACTGAGTTTGAATATGGCGGAAACTCCAATTGTGACCAATCAGAAAGAGAATAGGTTGTGGTTGCCTGGATACCAGGTTGAATGGGCGGGGTTATTTTGAAAGCGGTTATTCTGTGTACAGTGAAAAGCTCCATTGTTGTGTAACTGACGTTCTGGTGTTTGCTTTGTATTTTATTCGCTGTTAAGTCACAGTGAACTCAGCATCAGCCTTTATGTTTGAATAAAAAGCCAAACTACAGTGATTCTTTTGTGGGGAGATAAAAAAAGAAGAAGCTGCAAGGAAATACAAGGTACTGCCATCTGCTGGTTACAAACTCAAACTGTTCCTACAGAGATGAGGATGACACAACAAAAAACCTCCATGACACTCTGCCATTTTGCCTTTGAAACTTTATTACATTTGACAAACTTTAAAATATATACATAATAAAATTTTGTACACCGTCTACACTATTTTAATGGTTTTCCTGATTTTTATTTCTTTCTATACTGTAAAACAATACTAAACAATTGCTTTCCTTGGATGGGCTTCATGAGAGCCAGTTTTATTGAGGTGATTAATAGGTTTTGGAAATGCACTTGACAATACTTTACTTGCAAAAACAGGCGACCTATAATATACATCATTCTATTCTTTTCCCTAAGTATGTATAAATTATATAGGGTGATTCACTCGAAAGAGGCCCCAATATTCTATATTAACTCTGGCTAGGATGAAGCAATCTGAACAAAACACACACTGTGCTCCTCAAAACAATGCTAGGATGCCCGAGTGGAAGATTTGAATGGAAGAAAATGTAATGTGAAATTGCTGTTATTCCCCTCCCCGTATATCCTCGCCAATACTTTCAGGAACATGAACATATCTGCAGATGACGGAGATCACTTCCATCATCGAATGTAATGAATGAATCCCTCTCCTCCTCCGATCGAGTCGCCTGTCCATCACAACAAAAAAATCTCCAAATCTTCAGCAGTTATGGGATATGAATCTTCAGCAAGAAAAATCACAACAAAGCATTGAAATAAGCAGAGTAAAATCTGAAGGAAAACTGGTGAACTGGCAACAGGGTCAAGAGCGGCTAAAGCCTGTTGATGCACATGGGATATGAAGGCCGGTCATGTAGTCCGATCCAATGCTGAAAAGGTCAATGCTGGTTCCACAGCAAGGTGGCAGAACACACACGGCATTGCTGTTATGGTGGCAAAAGGTGGCTCAATATTAGGCAGGTGGTCATAATAGTATAGCTGTATATTAGTGTATATAACTATTTATGTACAAGTGTGTTGACGTATCACATGTAAGAATATGTAAGACGATGATTCAGACGATGTCTAAAGACTTCCCCATTCCACTTGAACTAGCACTTTAATTAAAAGAGAAGTTAAACTGATGGTATTCTTAGTCTGTGACCTATTGAACCGGTATCAAGCTGTATTTATTAATAAAGGCTTTAAAGCACCTTGGTACAGTGTTTGCATAAGAGTGTCTACCAACTGCTATAAATGTAAATATAAAATGATATATTTTAAATGAATAAGTAAGGCATGTTTTGCCGTGTCACAGCTTGAGCATCCCTGGTTCGATGATCACGCCCACAGATTAATGACTGTGCAGAGTTTCACATGTTCTCCAAGGGTTCGCTTTGGTTTCCTCCAGATTTTTCTTTATTCTGCCACGTCCTGAAACAGTCAAGTAGGTGGCTGGTCATGATTCATTTCTCCAAAGTGTAAATGAGTGTATGAATATGTGTGTACATGGTGCCTGGTGGTGGACTGGTATCCTATCCAGGGTGTTCCCATCCACTATTCTTGGCTCTAGATCCAATACAGCTCTGTCCAAGATACAGCCTTTAGTCTAGTGGAATTAAGTAATTCATTTTCCCTTTTTTCTTTATGACTATATAATTCACTTTTGCTTCAGATTACAATGATGCCCATTATCCAGCATAATATTTTCTCCAACCAACACATCTTACATTCATCTTAGAAGCTAACTCTGGCAGGCAATTTAATTCTCCTAAAAACCCACATGTTCTGGCAGCAGACAAAAACCTTATTCAGTCACAAAATGTTCATCAGCAAGGCAATAGGGTAAACAACAAATACTCATAAAAATGTTATAGTAAGAAAAATGACAAGGCAGAAACCACCATGGCACATTTCACTTTATTCATTTCACATGAGAGACAAACTCGCACAATACAGATACTGTTTCGAAGAAAAACTGCATATTATTGACATCAGCTGAGCAAACACAGCCTCCATTACAATATTATAAATATAAAACTAGAAGACGTTTTAATTATATGTTCGAATCTAAGCAGCTTGCACTAATAATGCATGAAGAATTGCCAGAAGGCATAACTCCTAACAAATGAGCTGCTCTCTTAAGATTTATTTCAGTATATTTAAACATTGCCCACTGGAATAACTGAGCTCTGCATCAGCACTTCTGGTAAGACTCCAGTAAACTGCTTCACCACAGCATACTGCTCCCTGGCATGGTGAGACACCGCTGGAAGGAAAGTCACTAAGATTGTCAATGAAAAATACAGCAGTTTCTAGGTATACGAATTTAATCCGTTCCAGAGGTGAGTTCTTGGGGTGAAATTTCATATTGGGAAAGGCATTTTCCCCATAGGAAGATAATGTAAATGCAGCCCATTCGTTCCAGCTATACAAAAATGTTACCAATATAAAACATTTCCAACATTATAATCGTATTTTTGCATATAAAAACAATTTAAAAAAAGACATGTAAATGGAGTAAAATATAAAATTAAACCTCACTTCACCTTAATTTATGATTCCTCTTGGCACCGGCTGTTTTAAACACCAAACTGAAAATGGCTTCTTTATCATTATTGTGACCCATGGTGCTATGTCTTCACTAAATCTTGCACCTTCTCTTGGACCAAACAAGTTTTAATCGGCTACCGGACACATGTGTAGCTAGGAGTATGCTTGACCGGCTCGGTCGCTTGTATGCCATGAATGTTTTGTATGCCGAGGCAAAATTCTTGCAAAATTTTAGTTCTTAAGGTGAAAATTCGCAAGGCCAAGGTGATCAAACTCAACTCTTTTATTTAAACGAGGACCACATGTTAGATGCAAAAATAAAAAAAAAATGTAATATTGCAATACGCTGTTTTAGTATTTATAGTATAAATGTGAAGTTTATGTGAGTACGGGAGTAAAAATTTCTATTTCTATATATAATCCCATGTTACCCTAATGCACTTATTCCAGGGTTTTTACTAGTACTTGGATGCCATCAAGATAGGAAGTTTTCTCAGTACACCAGATTGCCTGCTTCACGTCTGAAAATCGGAAATAGGTGGGGTTGAAAGTCAGGGCTTGGTACAAGATACTTTACCATTTTTACTCCAATTTTGGCTAATTATGTCTTTATGGAGCTGGATTTTGTATCAAATAGATACAAGATAGAGCATATGGAGATATCCTGTACAACTTTTTGGCAAGTGTCAGGAAGGCCTGAATATTAGGGACTTATCACGATACTTAGGTGCCGATTCGATTTGTATTGTGATTCTGTATCACGATTTTCTAAATATCATATGTCGATATACTTTTTTGTTTTTTGGAAAAATTCTAAATAAATATAGAAAATAATTTGTTTCTACCACACACGTGTCTGCCAATGTGTGAATAGATTAAAGTGTTCTATCTGTAGGGTTATAGAGGAACTGCAGCATATCATCACTATGACATCATCACAAGGGAAAAAATATAGAAATTGAAATTTTTTTTTAATTTTTTATTCTGGAGTCAGTGTGGAAATTCACAATTTGTAACTGAAACAATTGTTTCTCTATTGCGTACTGTATAAGTGTGATGCACTTGGCAACATAATGTGAAATACAGGGTGGCTGAAAAGTAGTTTGGCATTAAAATTGGTAATAAAGTACATATTTCTAATACAAATTTATTGAAACTAATTGTACATGTACGTTACAAAAAAATGTAATTAATTAATGAAAAAACCCGGTGACATCAACAAGTTTCCTCAAACGGCAGCGGATGGAATGTCCTCCAGAAGAGACTCTCGCAGCTTCATTTATTTCCTTTCAAAATTCACAGAATTTTAGAAATACTGAACATTTTAAACTCTTCATTTGGTCTATGATCTTTTTTTTCTGTCCAGAACATTTCTGCCTGCATTGTCAATAACCGCCGAGTAAAACTATCTTATTTTTCCATTAATATCTCATCTGAAATATGAAAGATCTGTTGCTAATATAATTTTGAACAGATGTCTATGAAAGACTTGTACGCTATCTGGTCTATCTGGAGAAACAGAAGAACATTTTATCTACATAGGAAGCACACCAGTCTGAGAATAAAAAAGGACAGAATATGAAATTCAATTCCTGGAACTGACGATTGGCTCATGGTTGTTTATTCTCTTACTGTGATTCATGGCAAGAGAATAAAGCATGTTCGTTTTTTTGGCAGGGCGTAAAGATAAAACCCAAAAAACAAAGCTGCAAACTTTTTAGTTGCAAAATGAGATGTTATACTTGAGAGATTTAAACTTGATAGACATCTTAACGGCAATCATCAGAAAGTGTTGCTTTGAGCAATGTCTAGTCATTCGGCTCCTAATAACATGGTATATACAGTATATGTTAATATACAGTTGTATATGTATATAAAACAGTTTGACAGCAAAACAAGATAAATTTCACTCATTTTGCAAATTATTGACTGAAGCCACAAAAAAATATTCTTGATGAAAACCATGAGATAATGGTGGCATGGAGGTCTAGTCATTAGTACTGTTGCCTTGCACGTCCATGTTCTCCCCGTGCTGGCGGGTTTCCTCCAGGTACTCTGGTTTCCTCCCACAGTCCAAAGACATGCAGATTACACCAATTGGCATCCTCAAATTGCCCACAGTGTGTGAATGAGCGTGTCAGTGTGTGTGCTCGGCAATAGATTGGCACCCTGTCCAGGGTGTACCACGCCTCGTGCCCCAAGTCTCCTGTTATAGGCGCCAAGGACGTTAAGATTGACAAAGTATGAGCTGACTCTGCTGCTCCAGACCGCATGCAAACGATTCTTGCAGATGATTTTCAGTGATTTTTTAAAACCCCCACCATTATGGCCAACTACCTTTGGTGCTCAATAAAAGCTCCTCGCGGATTATTTATTTGATCCATTTGGGTAATCGTAAAAGCAGACAAACATAGACATTCCGAGAACTTGTAATAGTGCTTCCTGTGTTGAAAATTACTTCCTGATCTCCACCGGCAGTTTGTCCTAAACAACAAGCAGACATGACGTCATGTTCATATAGTCGACTGGGATTTCTGAGCTCCTTGTTATGTCCTTATGGGACCACAGATGTTTATGCAGTCGGTTGATGCCAGATCGGATCTTACACGTCACATCCCTGTACTATGATAATGTACTGTTGTCAAAAAACGATGTGAAAATGAAACTGGTAGGGGACAGACGCTGATGATGCATTATAAACTGAAGTGCTTGTATTTTTTAAAGTTTTAAAATTGTAATTAGAAAAAAAGGTTTTGTGTGTGAAAACTCAATAATGTTTCAACTGACTCACTAAAAAAAAACAATCATAGCATGGGTTTGCCATATATACAGTAATATATAGTAGTGTGTAGTATTGAGGAATAATGGAGTTATTTAAAATTTACATGGCGACAAAACACAACTGTGACTTTATCCTAAATCATATTTGCCAATAAGTCCTTGTATTTTGCATCTCGTTTTCAGTCTAGTCCCTGTACCTGACCAGTTTCAGTGGAATATTTTTTGTTTTTTAAGCCACACCATTGGCCTCCATGATCCCTGCTTGGACTACAGAGATTCCTAGATGGATGGATGGAAGCCACGGTGACCTATGAATCTTTTTAGCACAAAAAAAGGCATGAACCAGTGAGAAACAGGTTCAGATGATCACAGATGATCAGGCTGATGATTAGTATACTGCTGATGCTGAGTGGTTGGGACATATGAGAAGGGAAATGAGGCTGCTGCTGAGGTTGGTACAAACATCCAGTTTTTTAATCGTATCTTAGGGCACTTTGCAGCGTGTCACAGTAAAACATACTGTATGTTCCCTTTCCTCTACATCATTCAATTTAATAGACCTTAATATGAAGAAATCAGGGGTTGCTCAAGACTTATGCGCAACACAGTACTGCATTTCCGAAAATGTTAGCGTTTCTATGGTAACGGCTCACTTGCAAAGACTTGTGTAGTGGATGCTCCACATAAACAGATTGAAAGCAACTGTGAGAAGATTTATTTATTTATTTTTTATTCAGTTTTTTGGACCGAGTCTCCTGTATCAGTGCTTTAGTAAAGCTGCAATTTGAAGTTCTTCAATACAAAAGGTTTCAATACGAAAGGACTGTGTGCGTTGCAGTTCTGCGGAAATGACAAGTTTCAGATTTGTGTGACTGTTTATAAATGTAGTAATGTAAGTGCTTACATGAACAAACTTGTTCAGAGCGTGTTCCACTTCATTCAGGATAATAACACAATGACAACATCAAAGACGTTGCTCAGCATGCCTTTCTTTAATGAAAATGAAAAATGTTGAACAGGGTCACGGGAGGCTCAGGGCAGGAGGTGTAGTATACCCTGGAACACATAGGCACAGGCAAGCTATGGGTAATATGCAAATGCCAGTTAGACTAATCTGCATGACTTTGGACTGTGGGAGGAAACCGGAGTACCAGGAGGAAACCCACGGAGCACGGGGTGACCATGCAAACTCCATGCACACATGTCCTGGAGGTATGAGGTCACAGTGCTAACCACTACCCCACCGTGCCACCTTGTGAGCAAACTGTTTTTCGATAAGAATAATAAAACACTCAAATACCCAAACTGTTTTATATCTTTTATATGAGAGCGATTTGGACAACATTTTCCTTTTATGCAAGTTACAGATGAAACCCTGAAGCAAACACAGTACAACATAATGAAACTGACTGATTTTTCGTTTCACACACAATTCGAGCGTGGGCGGACGCAGGTACGAACCTGAACATGGCATCGGATTAACCTACTCGCAGGAACAAAACACTGTTTCTTCATGGAATCGGAAAAACTGAAGAATTTGTCCCCAGGCTTTATAACCGATTTCAAATGGTGCTAGAAGATGGAGCAGACTCTAAGCACCAGAGGAAATCAGTCATCGTTTGGTGGGGTGAGAGTGGACAGGAGAGTGCTGGGTGAGAGAGAGAGAGAGAGAGAGAGAGAGAACAAAGCAAGGAATGCTTCCATCACAAGCCCACACAGTGCGGTTTAGGAACACCAACAAAGCACAGAAGGAATAGTGTTAGTCGCTCATCAAACCGTAATAGATGTGTAAGATCCAGCGTATAATTCTTACTCTATATTCTATATTTTAACCCTATATTCTCTATCCCTAACTTATATACAGTACACATTGGCATGATTTAGACCTCTCATGTTGGTGTTAGTTTGTCTCTTATAAATGGGAAGCTGTTCTTGTGATCCAGTGGGAAACGTTAATATCCAAAATACAATTACTTCCGTCAAAGTGAAACAGTTCAGTGCAATTTCATAATGTACTAATCAGTGTGAAATTGGTTTTCTGAAGCTTGTTTACAATGGTGCTTGCATTCCAAGCTTAATCTTTCTTCGTAATGTCTAGAAACGCTTTTTACATCATACTATGTAAAATGTGCATTTGGCGGACGCTCTTATCCTCACTCGCTTAAAAGTGCTTTAATTAGATGTCATTTATGACATGGAAGACACCCTGGAAGACATGAAACCAGGGTTATATGGGAACTAATGCAGGAGATAAAGCTGTCGGTGGGGAATTGAGAAAATCTCGGACCGACCGAAAGTGCCACCGGAAGGGTCAGAGGAATCTTTCAGACGGAATGTTTGGCCTTTAATGCACCTTGGCTGCATGTCATGCAAACGCACATAGACACAATGATCACCTTTCGCTTTCTTTCTTTTTCTAAAATCTACATTTCTCTCTGGAATTCGGCCTCATTTAGTCGTAGCCGATTCCTACAAATCATTAGGGCACTCCCCAATCAAGGCTCCGGTCAGTGAGGGCGAAGGTTTAAATGTGTTTCCTCTGATACACATGACCCTATTCAAACGTATATCTTTTCGATCTGCTTGCTCACACGCCATCGGGAGCGATCTCTGGATGATTAAATAAATGTCTGGTCACTGCGCTGGTGCTCTCATGATTAGCATTATAAAAGAACCTGAGTGGAAGTTGCCCTTGTGTAGCCCCGTGTGCTTTCTTTGCTGCTGCACAGCTGCCATTCCTCTTCAGGAACACTGATTTCAAATGGTGCTAGACACTGGGTAGAACACATCTAAACCACCATGTGAAACCAGCATCCGGGAGAAGGTTTGCTCTCGGACCGGTGACTGCGCGCTGTGTGGAAAAACGGGGAATGCGCCGTGATAGCAGGTGGTTCCGTCTGAGAGGAAGTCGCTGGTCCTGTTAAAACAAATGACCGTCCGCCTGAACAGGGTTGGTGTCACGATGACGGAACGACTTTGCATGTCCGGTGATGCGGGGTGACGAGCAGCTTCGGCTGCACTCCGCGCTCTGTTTATCTGCGTGCTCGAAAAGAAAAAAAAGAAAAAAAAAATCACTGCATGAGTTACAGCCGTGGGAGGATGACGTCAGGGCCTTTTAGAGGGCGAATGTTAGGAGTCAGAAAACATGAGTCACGCATTCACAGCTTCTCTGAACACTAAACGCTACAGAGACAATCGGGTCTGTGTACTCACCTGAACTTTGATTTATTTATTTATTTATTTTTTGCTTAAACCTCCATTTTATGTGGACAATCGCAAATAACTTGATAAATGAACAGAGGATGATCCATCAGTTTGACCAGCTCGGCCTTTGCCTTGGCAGCTGCTTAGTTTCATGCAGGGTTCCAGTGTTATCTGGTTCAGTTACTGAACAGCCCATCTACTGTACATCGTGGTCAAAAAGCTCACAAAGAGACCTGAAACAAGCCCGACATCAGGGAAGCGGAGACGGATTCTTATGTTGTAGGAATACCGGCTCACTCTGGTGTGGAACGCAGTTCTGATCCGTGTATTCTGTCTCTGCAGTATTTATGGTTGCATGCCACATTCATTACACCCTTCATAATGCTCTCCCCAGGCCCAATCACTGAAAATGTCCTTTACAGCAGAAATGTTTTTTCCACCTGCAGCTTCGTTTCAAAACCGGACCAATTCGGTGTACAAATTGCAATCCTGGCAAAACAGACGCATTCAATCAAAGCTGAGAAAACGTATTACGAGAGAGAACAAATTAGACATTATCACCAAGCAGCGTTGTCATAATTGGGGTGTAAAGTGTAACAGTAATAAGCAACCCAGAGATGACGGTGGCAAGACAAACTCCCTGACACAGCACAAGAGGGGGAGGAAAAAAAAAAGAAAAAAGAAAAAAACCCGTTCTCCTCGGATAGTGCAATTATGAATCATTACGGTGTACAGATGTAGAAGAGTAAACTCAACCAGTACTGTGTTAAAAGCATGTTCAGTGTGAGCAGACTGCACAAAGTGACATCCTAGCGTGAAATATTCTTAAATCCAGCCAAAAATATCTATAATTTCCTAAAACAAGATTATTAAGCTTAATTCTAGTCAAATGCTAATACATTTTGTATGTGAAAAATGTATTGTTTACTTGGCAAAAAAATGTTTCTGCGTTCAAAATAAATAAATAAATAAATAATTTCCTAAAATTTGCAAAATTATCCTCTGATAGAATGAGACATTTTTGCTTAAATTTGATTATATATTTATATAAATTTTGAATAGAAATATTAAGATTTATAATCTTGTATTTGATTTGCTGTAATTTGCAATTTTTTTCAGAGCACACAATATAGATAAATTATACTGTATGTATATGTAAGATATTTTCATGCATCTTCTATACCGCTGCGGAGAGCCTTGAGCATATCCCAGGAAACTTTCGGCACGAGGCATGGTGCCGATCCATCACATAGCACAAGCACACACTAATTGGGAACGCCAATTAGCCTAATCTGCAAGTCTTTGGAAAGTGGGAGGAAACCGGAGAACCCAGAGGAAACCCACCTAGCACAGGGAGAACCTGCAAACTCCACACACACAGACCCCGAGGTGGGAATCAAACCCGGACCCTGGAGTTTTAAGGGTACAGTGCTAACCACCATGCCGCACACAAGGCTGTTTTTATGACTACATTTTTCCAAATAATCCCAAGAAAGCACTTTTTGTGGTGGTTTATCTGGGTGTCACTAAAATCAGACTGAGAGTTTTCAAGGCTCATCATCTCAAGGGCTGGTCCAAACCATAAAGCGGGCGGTAGGCTGTCGAACGGATACACGAGTAAAGTTGTTTACTTGCTTGCAACCACAGGTGTGGCCCTGAAACAAGCTTTGCCATCATCGAGTTCACCCCAACCCTGACCTCAAATGACTCTGAGTGCTGCATGCTGGTTTAAACCGTAACTGCACTGTTGTATTTTAACAAACTAACTCATGTGTTATAAATGATCCTGTACATTACAACTCTTTTAATTATAATTCTAGCTCAATGTATAAACAATAATTTAACGCCATGAGTAAAAAAAAAAAAAATTTTTTTTTTAAAAACACGGCTACTGCAAAGCACCATGCAGCACAGTGTGCAAACACAAGAGGGCAGTGTTTCAGCCGCAAATCACAGACTGCACTGGTTTTGAAAACACGCACACACGCTTCAAATCTGTGTGCGAGTATGCATGCGTGTATGAAAAGCCCACCATAGAAGCATTATTTCCTTCTCCCAGTCACTCCAATTCCTGTTCCATTCTCTCCCAGGAAGTGGCACCAAAAAAATAGACATTCATATTCAGACATGCTCAAAAAAAAAGAAAGAAAAGAAGAAGAATCACTAGCGTTGATGACATCAGCTCAGCTGCTTCCTACTTCCTCCTTTTCAGCCTGTTTGGATGGTTCAGCTGGCGTTTATATAACCTCTCTTTGCCTCTTTCCACACGGCCGTCCAGGTTTCCAGCAAGCATGGGTAAACACTTTCCGTTTTCGTTCCCTCTGAGCGAGCGCCGGAATGACGTGGCTCCTGGAAGGCCGCAGTTCGCATGAGTTAGAGTCGTCCCCTGTGATTGCCGTGACAGAACCGCACTTCATGCTTCGTGAGCACAAAACCATGGGTTTATGTCTGTGCGGTGGCAGTCAGCTGGAAAACAGAGGAGAAGGAAGGGTGAGATCTGTATCTAAAATGGATAGACAGACACCAAGAGAGAGAGAGAGGGGGAATCAAAGATGAAAGCAATGGCAGACACCGTCTGAACAAGATACACAGTGGCGTCTAGCCAGGTTTGGTCGCTGGCCAAAAGTTTATTATAACAGCCATTTCTGATTAATCCATAAACAATGCGTTTGTACCTTTTTGTTTTATCCATGTATAGTTCAATTTGATTTCACGGAAATTCCAGATAAGAAGCTAGATATCCTGTTATCACTTCCTGTCTCACAGCTCTCTCTTTGTCTTCTTATCTCTCGCTTAAAATTAATGAGACGGGGAAAAAAAAAAAAATACACTACGCATACCTACCTGTGAATAAGCTGTTACTATAGCAACAATAAAGTATTAGAACAAATGTATTTATATAAAGATTACTCTCAGAGCTGATGGTGTTGTAAAAAAAATCAATAAATAAAATCAATCACCTATCTGACCAATCAGATCAAACTGTAAAAAAGTTGAGGCAGGAGGGCTGACAGTCATGCGTGCTTCAACAGGTACGAAGCGTTACTCGGACGCTGCATGGAGCCGATGTTAAATCCCTGGATTTTTTGCACTGGATACGACTTATACAACTTCATGTTATTTAAGCTACTGACATAAGCTGAGAGAGAGAGAGAGAGAGAGAGAGAGAGAGAGAGAGAGAGAGAGAGAGAGAGAGAGCGCGTGAGTCATAAAAAACACCCTCTATAGCTCAATCCATCATATTCTGGACAACCTGAGATCCTTAACAAGCTCCGCTGGGTGTAAAAAAAGAAATCTGGTTCAGGATCGGGGTTTCGAGAGGGTCGTGACATTCTGATTGTAAATACAGGCAGAGACCGATATAGATGCAGATGGCAGCAGGGGTGATTACTTCCATTTCTATTTGTTTTTAACATCCAGTGATGATTCATATCTGCATCAGAAAAAAAAAAAAAAAAAGGTAATGAGTGTTTGTATGCGCGCGCGTGTGTTTATTATTATAAGGATCTAATTAACACTTGGCGGAGGGCGAGATATCAAAGCGTGACGCACAGCAGCACAGAGTGTTGTTCTTTCACACATACATCCCCCCCACCCCCCCCAATACCCCGCCCTCCCCCCTCCTCAGCCATCAGCCCGAGCGGCTTCGCTCCCCGTGCTATGTGTTATTCCTGTAAGCGGTCCTAAAGCGACAACTCGTTAAATCAAATCCTGTGGCCACGCCGTATGACACGGAGCCGCGGGTCCGAGGACGAGCTTGCGCTCTGTAAGGACGAAGTATGTGACAATGTGACGCACACACACACTCACACACACACAAAGAGACATCTGAGAACTTATCAAACCGGATGAGTCAACCAGAATCAAACACAATGACTCACATGACTTAAGCAGAGGAAAAGTACTGAAAGAAAATCATTTCAGCTAATTTGGGATTAAACTTGTACGGCGCAGCAAGACGCCCATAACGACGTGAAATCGAAACCGTAGTCTATCTGCAGCTACGTATTCGGCGACTAAAGGTCTAGCGAGGGAAAGTACTTCGGCTGCACCGTAGACACGCGAGGTGAAACTGACGATCATGTGATCGCAATCCGCAGCCCACAAACCTGACAACAACACAGAATCAACACTTACAATCTCATCTCACCATCCTTTTTAATTTTTTATCATTTTTTTTTACCTCAACGGTAAGAGAAGCTGTTTTCATTTCTTTTTTTTCTGTCCTACGCCACAGCACTCAGACACAGAATCCTCTGAGTTCTGACTGGTCAGAGGGTTTCGATGAATATTCTACATCAGCAGCTCTGCAAGTATTTCTGGCTGTGTACTGCACCACCCTGTCATTAATCATCTTCCTTTTGTAAGCAAGCTCTCAAATGTTTTACTCCAAGCTTAGTGCTGGTTAGAGACGTTAGTGTTTATTTGCAAACTGCCGTCTGTTTAGTTCATTGCAGGGTCACGGGGGGCCTGGAGCCTATCCCAGGAGACTTGGTGCACAAGGCAGGTTCCATCCTGGACAGGGTGCCAATCCATCTCAGGGCACACACACTCACATAGACACACACTACAGGCAATTTGGGAACGCCAGTCAGCCTAATCTGCATGTCTTTGGACTATGGGAGGAAACCGGAGTACCCGGAAGAAACCCACCAAGCACGGGGAGAACATGCAAACTCCACGCACACAGAGACGGGAATCGGACCCGGGCCCTGGAGTTGCAATGCGACAGCGCTAAGGACTACACCACCGTGCCGCCATAGACTGGATTCAAATGAAAGAAATTTGCAATTTTTGTCTGAAGTAATGCGGCAGTGTAACGTAGTGCAATGTAATCAGTTGTGTTGATGTTTAATGTGAAAGATGAGATGATCTTAAAATAATCCTGAAGGCAGTAGTGTTGAAGATTAATTAAACTTGAATTTTTTTTTATTTAAACAGTAGATGGCTGATTCTCAACTACAGTGGAACCTTGGATTACTAGCATAATTCTTTCCGGAAGCGGGCTCGTATTCCAAAAACACTCGTAAACCAAATAGAATTTTCCCATAAGAAATAATCTAAACTCAAATTATTCGTTCTACAGCCCAAAACAATAATTACATAAAAATAATTAATATAACATATAAAAGTAAAAATAAAACAAATTAACCTGCACTTAACATAAAAAAAAGTAAAAATAAATCCAGTCAGATAAGTGTTTCCATTTTTGCGTGCAGGCGCCGTGTGTGTGTGTGCGTGTGTGTGTGTGCGCGCGTGTGTGCGCGTGTCTGTGTAATTAGCCCCTCGCCTCGTCTTACACAGTAAAACTCATCCTCCCTCCCACACCTCGCTTTTTAAGTTTCACAACTAACACACAATGCAAACACTGTTTTAACGAAAAAAAAAATAAAAATCTCTCTAATGATACTCGCGTGAGCATACTAACGGAAACACTGCTGTAAAGTAAAAAATAAAAAATAACAAATGAACCAGCACCTTACCTTTGAAAAGAATCACGACAGAGCTGAGTTTTCTGTGTAAGTAAAGCGTGTGTGTTGGTGTCAAATTATGCGCGCACGCAAAGTGTGTGTGTGTGTTGGTGTGTGTGGGGCACAGTGTCAAATTACGTGCGCAGCAGAGAGGGGGAGATGTTGATTATACCAGTAAGAGACGAGCACTAAGAGGAGGCAGCAGGGGAGACGATTACCCATAATTCCGCAGCGCAAGAGAGACAAAAAAATTGTGATCACTTGCCGCTCGGTGTCAAAATAAGAGTCTCATGCGTGATACATGATACTCAGCGCTCGTAAAACTAATACTTGCTCGGTTTCCGATTAAAAATGTATTAAAAATCTTTGCTCGGTTTGCGGAACACTCGTAAACCACATTACTCGCAATCCGAGGTTCCACTGTATAAACAATAAAGCAGCAAACTTTAACAAAATGCTTCTGCAATACATTAAAGCACAGTAATGTTTTTGTGTGGTTTGATGCAAACAATATAGATATTAGTCTACTTCTAATATTAGTTAATATTATGTATGATTTAATGACTAATACAGTATATGCTTGTTTGTCATCTTTTCTTGGGCTTTCCCTCTAGCTATATCTAGCCTGGCCAGAAAAGTCACAATTTTCACAACTGGTTTCGTTTTTCATAAAACAACTCATATGATAGAAACACAGTAGACATAACAGTTATGTTTAACAGGAAAAGTAAGAGCATTTCCACACACGCACACGGAACTGGGACTAAACAGCTGCGTCGCCAGAAAGACACTTGTTATTGAGGCTTGTATAAAGCATAAAGTTTGGACTTTGTGTGGTCATGCGGTCTGATGAGCTCATATTGATGAGCGTGTCAGGGTAAGAAGGGAAGCTCCTGAAGCGATGCACCCCATGAATACATAGTGTCTACTGTACGGACCTCGAGGCACCTGGCGGTCGCTCCAGACTCAGTAACGTTATGTGGCAATAAAATAAAGTCAGCTGACAACCTGAATGTGCTGAATGCCCAGGATATCACATCCATGGAGCTGTTTATTCCCCTGGTTGCACGGGCACGTAGTCAAAGCTAAAGGAGGTCAAACGAAATCGTAGGACGTTTCTCATTTGTGTCAATCACAATTCGTTCTGACTGAACAACAACTCCATCCGACAAAGTGTGACATTCACTGTGATCTGAGACATCTTTAAGCGCACTGACTCTTTTTCACTCGCTGTGTTTGTTAAAAGTAAATCTAATAGTAAAAAAATATTTGCATGTAGTTCGGAGGAAATATATTTAGGTCATTAAAGTATGTTACATGCTCGAAAAACTAATGTTCCAATTGCGTTGTCGCTTTTTACCAGAACTAAAGCCAAAGGCATAGTCATGTGTCTAATGGGTTTTCCAAAATAGACATTTTAATGCCTTTCCGCTCACTAGGTTTAATCTAAGAAAAAGTAATGTTGTGCCAACTGAAGCTCCACTGAAACCGTTTCTGGTCTGATCAATTAACATTTAATCACTTCACTGCAGGTACACGACGCCCCTATCGCATACACAACAATACTCAAAATAACTCTTCCCACAAGGCACTTTCTTTTTCCAAATACTTCCAGCTAAATTATTTCTCCCATTTAGCCATCCGCTCTAATCCAAGATACGCTCGAGGGAACTTCTCTGGAACCGCTCCGGAGATCTCCGGTGGAATTTCAAACATCTGGCCCGAGCCTTTTGATGGGTTTACCGGAAGAGTTTGACCTCTGGTTCATTTCTTCTCGATCGTTATGAAACAGCGGCATGAGAATGAAACTGTTTCGTGGTGAAAAACATACAAACAGCCATGATGATCTAATTGGAGGAGGAGGTGCACGTTTGGGAGCTGAGGCACAGAATACCCAGAGGAGCCGAAAAGCTTCGGAAAAAACGGGGAGAGAGGGGAACAGGGAAACAGACCTCACAGAGGAGAAGTCTGTCTCTCTGACCACCATTTATGTACGCAGACCCACACACGCATACCCAAGCCCACGCTCGCACACACACGCACACACGCACACACACACACACACACACACACGCACACATATTAGACGGGCCAGTGAGGACAAGGTTTCGGTATGACGTGTGGATGAAAGAGGGGATATGATGTGGGTTGAGTCATAGTAAACATTTCCACATTTACTTAGAAGCCTGTCTTCTATTAGCATTCATCTTACTCTCATGTGTGTGTGTGTGTGTGTGTGTGTGTACAGATTTGACTATCACATAAAATATTTGCACCTGACAAGTAAACCCCTTCAGTTTCTTTTCACGGAATAAAATTTGCACCAGTATTATTACCATTGCAAATTAGACACCAGACAAGTTTAATGCTTCCTGAAAATCTAAATCGGATGAAGCCGTGACACACAGCGAAATGCTAAACACTGACTGCTCGTTCCTTGGTGCTAAAATGTGGTGGAATCTTTATAGCGCAGGTTCTTTTTGTAAAGGTATAAATGACGATTGCTATTCCTACAGTAATTGTGGTGTCATGGAGATCAAGATCTCATTCTTAAAGACCTGGAAAGCGGGTCACAACAAGTGTATCTTAAGTAAACCAAGCTAGATTGATCAAGCCATGCTAGCAGAAAGCAAGCAGAAAGCTAGAAAAGAAGGTACGTATCTGGAATAGGATGGATTGGGACGATCAGGCTTTTGACCATATATTGTACTTCAAGCTTTTGGTTAACATGAAATAAGATTGAGCTATATTTAAATAAAGAAATGAAAGCCTTCGCCCCTCTCGTCCATCTCCAGCAGTCAGTCTTGGCACTGCTTGACTTAGGTGCAAGTGCTGGAAATGTTTCTGTGACTGATATACGACTCGAAATGACTCATGCGGAGCCGCCGGCTGATTCCCCACGCGACCGGCAGGCTGTTTAGATCTCTGCTCCTGGATCTCTTTTTCTCTTAACATGTTTCTCTTTAGCCCCATTTGCTTTCCATTTCAACACCCCGACCTCACATCCTCTGAGTCAGGCAGCAAGTAGGCCCCAAATCTCGAATCCTGTTAAAAGCTGCGCGCCCTGCCAATGACTAATCGGTAATAAAAGACCTAAAGAATGCCGAGCCCCGGCTGTGTACGCGTAGCAGACACCCCTTTGAGGGCCCGTGGACGACACGAGCTCATGACCGCACGGCCGACTCATACAGGAGGAAGCCGTCAGTCCTTGCCCCTCTGGCACGGCGCCAGGGTGACTTCCCAAAAATCGAAAGGAGCTATGAAAAAAAGTGGCTTACTGTAAGGAGTTCTTCCTGGAATCCTGACGGATGACTGTACGGAAAAATAATAACCTCTGATAAGTTGCCTGAAAAGTGTACCGTTTCAGGATGGCAGGATAAAGCACTTGTTTGTTCAACAGTTAATGATTTTAGTTTATTTTGTATTCCGTTAGCTGGAATAACAGTGGCGGGGGGGGGGTTTGTAAGTGGGGGGAAGTGCTCGTTATCGTACCGTGGATCATATAAACAGCTCGGATGACGTCACCAGGATGCTATTCTAACTCTGTAAAGAAACAATGAACTGGGTGTGAGAGGCTTCAGGCGATAACTTGTGGAACCTGACTTGGAGAAAAGTGCGAACAAGTTGACTTAAAGCATGTCCTTCATACCGCCTGAAACCGGCACGCTTTCAAACACACAGTGTGCTGCGAGCGGCTTCCACCGGGAATCAAAGTGCGCTACAGGGAGGACTCCGATGCGTCGTCTGATAGTTATGCAATACCCTACGCCCCGGGGCCGCGCTCTCTAACGATCCCGTGCCAGCTTCGATCTGATATCAACGGCCTAGATCAATAAAGACATGTCGACTATCGTCATGGATCCTTTCCTTCTTTCTTACAGTAAATCAGAAACACAAATCCTGAGACTTTGAAACACGGCGGGTTGAATTTCAGGCTCGTGCTGGACGCCGAGCCTCCGAACACATCCAGGGTGCATTCCCGGACCTGCGCCCAAGGTTCCTGGGAACGAGGATAAGATAAAAACCTCTCATTTGAAAGCCTTCCAGTCTTCTAGATTCGACTTATTTTAGAGTTTTCTAGCCAATGAAGAACAAAAAGCAATCGCAAGCTATCAAGTAATACTCTTAGCAAAATAAAGCTTGGTCTTTAATGCTTTCTACAAAATGTAAACTCATAAAAGAGGAACTTAGATCTGCGAATATCCAGACATTAGTTTATCTTGCATTGTAGCAATGCGTTAATTATTGAGAACCGTTTTATTGTGTTATTAAGTTACTTTTTGTTGATGGTAACTCAAATAACCACACTTTGCAAAAGTGATGAGCTGAAAAGCATCTCGACACTCACAAACCTTTTCCAAGTGTAAAGATTAAAGCGAGCTGTGATTAATGTTACATAAATAAGATTTCATTTCTCGTTGTTTTTCGAGAAAATCTGCTGCTGGTTCTATAGTTACACCCACAAGGTCAGGTATGAATTGGTCTAGCTGTGAACAATTAAAGACGCCCACACCGCAGAGACTCCACTGAGACCTTATAGCCATCATTTAATGTCGTGAAGAGAAAACAAAGCTTTTATTTAAATAGTACTTGCGTATATTCTAGCGCGGAACACCGAAGTTTAACATTTGAAGAGAATTTTATTGTCATTACAGACATGGAAACGTTGACGGCAGCTAGACACCAAGAGTTAAGATAATCTACTGTATACATGCTATATATAAGCACAAGCTTAAGCGTAGTTACAGGAATGGCAGCATGACTAACACACACACACACACACCAGTGGGAATGCTTACCAAATTTACGGTAACAACAACAAGTGTTCCAGCTGTAATGAGTGTTTTGGTGTGCTCAGATATGGTCTTTGCTCAGTGTGAATACGCCAGTCCCTACCGCGGACGCCAAACTGAGCAGACACCATGGCGATTTCACCAGCGCCTACATCCACACAGTCCACAGTCCGTGACTGTGAATGTAGAGCAGTATCACTGTGTTATTGCCACGACAGTGCTGGGGTTTGAACCTGAGCAGAAATCCAGTGCCTTGATGTAAGATGCATATCTTACACCACCCTTTTAAAAAATCGCATCTGTTGCACTCCCCTTCCAAACACACTGTTTCAGTGTCTATTTAATTGTTATTCTTCCGGATTCTCCCCTGCTGAGGGGTCGCCATAGCAGACCGACTGATCGGCACAAGAACTTGGCACAGGTTGGCACAGTGGCTGGGGTTCGGGCATCGGGCGGGATTCGAACCCGGGACTGCCGCATGGCAGGTGAGAAACCGACCACTGAGCCACCAGTGCACTTGGTGCAATGTTTCAGTGTCACCCAGCAGGTGACAGCAGAGCTGAGCAACAAGGGGTTTCCCTCATATGAGGTCACATTAGGGGAAACAATCTAATTGGCTTGTTTAATACAGAAATATAAAAATGACAAAAAATATATAGATAATAGCAAGGAATGTTTTTTCCCCCCAGTGTTTTTCATACACACACACACACACACACACACACACACACACACACACACACACACACACACTTCAAAAGAAAAAGGAAATTTTGCATAACACTGTATGTGCCCTTAAAACGAAAACACTAATGTTTTGAATCAGTGTTGATACCATGGTGAATAAATATCTTGTTTCGGGTTATTCTCATGAATCTTTTTATTTCATTTTAGCATCTCTGGCTGGGGTGTTAGCGCAGGGACTTCTATGAAGGATACAATCAGTCTTATTTAAACGCCTGTTTTTCCCGTTTTTGTAAGGAGTCTCCAGTATCAGCGCTTCGATCCAGTCTGAGATAAATCTGTTCAGTGAACTAAGTGCTCTCCATGGCGTTACTTGTTTTTCTATTTATACTAAAGAAATCTTTTGGCAAAGGGTTTGGCGACCTGCTGTGGTGTTAGAAAGAATAAAAATATCTCGTGAGTGTGTTTAATGCAAGTGACTCAGGTTTGGGGTGGTAACAATATCGTATGGTATCATATGGTATCATCCTTAAACTCCGGCTGAATTACACCGACCTGTTGATGATTATTTTCCAATAAACAGCTCGCATTAAGTGTTTTTTAGTTCGTACTAGTCGTACTGGAAAGCTGAGACTGTACTGCATGAGCTATTGCCTTTCTCTCTTCCGCTCTCTGAAACAAACACAAGCACACACACACACACACACACACACACACACACACACACACACACACACACACACACACAGGGCCTGGTGACGCACAGTTCCAGCTCGCTGGCTGCTCCGAGACGTAGTAATGTTGTCATGGCTGCTCACATCCCGAGGCCAGAACACTCCATTAAAACCGGGCCGGTGTTACCCAATAGTGCACGTCGCTCCGCAAAACATAGTGTTTCACCTTTTAACTACAACAGAGAGCATGTACACAGACACACGCTCTCTCCCCCGACACACACCCACTGCTGTTTACCCATGAGCGCATGGGAGAAAGGTGGGTGTGGTTAAGTCTCCAAATGTACATCGGATCGATTTACCTCAATTTGTCCTTTGTTCCATGACTTTCTCTTCCGCCTTCTCCAGGTCCCTCTATTATTCCTATTCATATCACTATTTCCATCCTTGTCTTAAACATCTCACACACACACAAACACACACACACACACACACACACACACACACACACACACACACACACACAGAGCCTGAGCAGGTAGTGGGATGGGCCTGAGCTGTCCAGTTTCAGTTACCTTCTGTGCGTGTTTGACGCACTTTCGGCTCTCGGTTTCACACAGATGCAAACACACACACACACACACACACACACACACACACGGCACGAAAGTGATTCCGAACACTTGACGAGCCCTAATTCCTACAAAACATACTACAAAGCATCTGAAATAACTAAAACCGATGGCACGAACCTCGTGTTACCTCGGCGGGATGGCGGGATCTCTCCGTCCGGCACAGCGTTCCGATCATCCGTCCAAATCCGGATCGACTTCTCGGCGTGTTCCCAGCGGGTCGTCCGTCCGTCCGCCGCAGAATCCTTTTTCTGTCAGATCTAACAGAGCACCTGCTTCGAGTCCACTAATTAGGCTCTACTGAGACAGACAGAGAGCGAGAGAGCGAGAGTTTGAGAATCCCTTTCTAAAACAGGGTGTGTCTAAGCATTCATGAGCATTCACAAACACACAGTCATAAAAAAAAACATGAAAAAGGAAGCACACACCCATGAAAGAGAATTAAAGAAACATGGCACCGATGGAGAACGACGGAGAGAGAGAGAGAGAGAGAGAGAGAGAGAGAGGGAGAAAGTTGAACTCCACCCCTTTTCCTTGGCACTTTTTCTTACTCTCTCTCTCTCTCTCTCTCACACACACACACACACACACACACACACACACACACACACACACACACACACACACAAAATCCCACAAATCTCACAGCATGGATGCTCCGCTTCTTGGCACGTCGGATTTCTGCAGAAGGAACACTTTGCGCGCTCTCTTTACAGCTCCGAACCAAACCGACTCGAACACATGAGCCAGACTCCAGCCACAGACTTCAGCGCCCTGACCGCCGCGCGACCCGAGACGAACGTCGCGATGCGTTTTCCATTTCACCCGATCTGAAAGCCGGAATACCTGTGCGGCAGACGGGAGAACTCACACTGAACAGGCTTTCACACACTCCTAGGGGCGGCTCGTCTCAGTCGGCCCGCCCACCCGCGCGGTGTCGGGAGGTGGGAGGAAACCGGAGAACCCAGGAGAAAGAGCCAGAGCGAATCGATGCAGCGCGCGGGGCAGTAACCCGAGCTCAGGATTGGATCGGCGGTCGTCGTGACCTAATGTGTCTGCCCGTAAACACACACTCATACACACTCATACACAAATCCTCTCATATCAATCCGGCAACTCGTACACATCACTCAACAGCTTGAAAGGTCAGTTACTGTAGTGACCAGACGTGTTGCTCTGGAGAACAGGGAGGAGAGGAAGTGGAGCTGCACCTGGTTGAGCTCATCACAACACACACACACACACAAAGGCCAGGTTGACATGGAACTCCCTTTCTATAGTACCTCCGTCTCTCGTCTCTCCCTCCCTTCCTTTCCTCTTTTCTCTATTCTTGTTTTTCTTCTCCACCGAGCCAGATGGCAGCAGCGTCATTAACTTCGCGCTCTCAAGTGCTAGCGAGTTGAACCCCGTCATTCCCGGCCAGAGACCGCAATCGCACTCTGCTCAAATCGAAAACTTCACAATAAATGGAAATGGCTCTCTAACTCGGGGTTCAGCGTTCTTTCCATTGGAGCCGACGCCTTTCGCGCGTGCGACCCGTGTTGACGCAGAAGAAAAAGATACACAGCGCCAAACCTGTGACGCTTCGTACACCGTAGAAACATTGACTCAGCGCTCCGGATCGCGTCTACGATATGGCGGTTGCGTCACTGGCAAAGCAATAACGCTATGGACACGGGCGGGACGCGCGGAAAGAAACGAAACAATAACGACAGAGAGTTATGAGACGAACATTCCTAGAGAAAGAAAGAGAGACAGGGAGTCGTACGGGAGCGTTCGCATCAGAGCTGCTTCTGATTACGGCAAGCAAACAAGGGAGCGCCTGTTTACGGCTCTGCTAAATCCACATCTTAAGGTTGTGAGAAAATTTGAACACATGTTCAGGTCACACTGACATGACAAGTGTGTGTGTGTGTGTATGTGTGTGTGTGTGTGTGTGTGTGTGTGTGTGTGTGTGAGAGAGAAGGTTTACGAGAGGCGCTGGTTGATAATCAGGGCAAGGTGCATAGCGCAGTCATCCTGGCCCTCCCCCTTTCACCTCACACAGTCACACATTAACACTAATTACCGAAGCTCTAGCATGGGCATGGATCGTAAAATACAAAACAACCGCACTGTGTGTGTGTGTGTGTGTGTGTGTGTGTGTGTGTGTGTGTGGTTTAAACTAGAAAGAATCGTACACCAATTGAACAGAAATCCTGGGTAAGCGATACCCAGAATATGCGGCATCATTCAGAGTTCACAACACACACACACACACACACACACACACACACACACACACACACACACACACACACACACACAACTCTCACTTCTCCAAGCTGAAAATCCGACACACCCACAAAGCCACCACGTTACAGCTGCGTTCGTCCCCGGTGGACTGACCGGTGGAACACTCACGTCTCGTATCTCACATCCTGCGCGCGTGGGTCCGTCCCGTCCCGTCCCGTCCGCCCGTCTGTCCTCGCTGCCTTCTAAGAAATACAGAAAACGAAAGAGGCTGAAGAGAGACAGAGAGAGAGCGAAAGAGAAAGTTATCCAGTGTGTGCTCCGGAGTGACTGAGCTTCTAGGACCGTCATCCTCCCTCGGAGTCTGAGCACAGTCTGCTATTGTGATGGTGTGTGTGTGTGAGAGAGAGAGAGAGAGAGAGAGAGAGAGAGAGAGAGTGCAAGGAAGAGTGCGTGCTCATAATGTGTCAGCTACACAGTCACACATGACACATCCAGCGACTCCAATTTCTCCCGAGTGAGTCAACACGTAAGCAATCGCTTTCTCGCTTTCTCTTCCTCATGCCTTTCCAGTCGTCCCTCCGCCTCTCCGCCTCTCTTTCTGTAAACGCTTACCGGCTCATCCATCACATCTGAGTCATCGGCGGGCCCGTGGCGCACTATTCCGGACAGCAGGTCGCGCTGTTTCGCCATCCTCGCTCTCGTTAATCATGTTGCTGTTTTTGTTGTCTCATACACACACACACACACACGAGCAAATTGTGGAACTTTACGCATCGACACAGATTGTAAAAAAATCAACAAATTTTGTTGTTGTTTTTTTTTTCTGAGGAAGATGTTTGAGTGAAGTCTTTGCTTCATTTGAATTAAATGAGCCACAGATCACATCATCTCTCTCTCTCACACACACACATGAGAGGATACAAATAATGCGTGAAATCTCATCTGACTCACACAAACATTGGAAATACACCCAAAAACACAGAGTACCACGGAGATGTGGCAAAAAGCCGTCCCTCCGATCATACAACAACACCTACGGCCCCGGGGAGGGTGGGGCAGATACAGTATGAGCTCCGTCTCTCTCCAAGACACACAAAGCCGAGCTTTTTTAAAAAAAATTTTATAAGGCAGCAAAAACGTACAGCGCTACCCGCCCTGTTCCGCATCCATCACCCCTTTCAGACTCCAACGTTTCTAGACAGGGAAGCAGGAGCACGTCATCCCTCCCGCCGTAAGACTTGCCACACACATACACACATACACACATACACACATATACACATATACACATATACACACACACACACACACACACACACACACACACACACACACACACACACACACACACACACCCCGGCTAGTTTTGAACTTGTTGGGACACTTTTGTCATCGTCAAGGTATTCCCAGACACACACCGTATGATCTCCTGCTTCAATAAACGTTCATAACAAAAACGCAAAAAAAAACTTGTACCCTAACTGACGAAGGTGTGTGTTCTTATGCACTGTTAACGTGTGTGTTCATTTGGCACTTCAGTGTGCCATAACCTGTTTGCAATTTGGGGCGTTTCTTCTTCAGCATGCAAACTAGAGTGTTGTAAATGCAAATAAGGTCAAAAAAAAAAAAAAAAAAGTGATGAGAATGTTCGCGGACATTTTTTTCTTTTCTCCTGTATAATACAAGGGATGTTCAAGTCAAACCGGGACTTGATAAAATGTGAAAATATCTTAACAAGTGGTTCATATTTACTGAAAAATTCAAGCGCAGTAAGTACGTTGCTAAGACTCTTAGCCAGTATTACCGAAAAAAAAGTCATCTTACTTCAAATGACTAATTACTGCACTACTTTAAAATTGTCATTCGATTACATTCCTGATTATCACATGTGAAAAGTAATCAGACTACTAATGATGTGACTTGTAATTTACTTTGAAAACATCTGTCTCGACCGGTTGTTGCTCCTCGCTCACTCCGTAGGCTCCCTACTTAGGCACCCTTATCCTTTTGCATACTTAGGCAAAAAAGGGGCGGGGCTGCCAGGCTGGCGATAATCAATGTTAACGGCTTCCTCCGCGTTAGAAATCCTCCCGTTTTTACCATTCCTCCCTCCCTCTTCTCCTTCACTGTTTTTTCTGAATAATAAAGTCACCCCTTTTCCTGTAAGACTTCGCCTCGTGTCCGTGAGTGTGTGTGTGTGTGTGTGTGTGTGTGTGTGTGTGGTGCCGCCCGTGCAAAAAGACCGAACCGTTACAACATCAAACGTAAAAAAAAAAAAACTACGGAGCTCTCCGACGATTGATTAAAGCGTGCGCTCGTTAACTGATGCTACCTCGCAAAACGTGATTTTTAAATGCATTTTGATTCATTTTTAAACACTACATTTGTAGAGTTGGTAACGTAATGTTATTGGCATTGGTAGCTGTCATGAATGACGATCCCGCGCGCGGTGGTTCGGAGCTCATGGCCGTCATTCCTTGAAGTGTTACGCCTGATCCGCATCTATCTGTGTGAACTGTACACACGACCATTCACGAACTCCGCAATGCAGAAACTCGGCTGAGAGTTACTGCGACGTCCCCGTACAGTCCTGACCGCGCTAAAGCCATTTGTGCCATTAAAGGGAGTTCCCGGGAGGCCAGCGTTTCAGACGTGAAGTAGGCAGTTTGGCGTACGGAGATCCCGTTCTCCCTTGATGGTATCCAAGCTCTAGCATAATGAAGCGCTGTGATGAGTGTATTAGTGTAGCCGGGGATTATATCGAGAAATACAGGGAGTTTTTACTTTCATAACTGTGTTCTGTTATTCTGCACAATCAAAAGTCCCAGTTTGACGCGAATGCCCCCTCTAATATCAAAATACTGACCCCCTCCTCCTCCAAAAAAAAAAAAAAAACCCACAGAATTCAGCATCTAGTTAGAGTAAAAACTGTCCATCTTTTGTGCTGAATCGCAAACAGTCGTGAATCTTCAGTATAAAAAAAAAAAAACAACCATCCATGATCAGAATCTTCATAAATACCTAGTTGACTCTTCAACTAGAATATTTCCAATTCCTCTCAAATTTTCCCAAACATGCAATTTGCAAATGAGTGCTCTCTACTGTAGTTATGATCTGGGTAAATCACAGCCCCGGGCGTTGTTACTCTGTTTCTGGGGAATTTCCATTGTTATGTATATGACTGTAGCTTACAGTTGGCATGAGGCCCAGAACAAAATGTCCCCACAATGCCAGAACTGTCATGCGTTTCCATCGCGATGAGGCTATTCGGTTCACACAGTATGTTAATCACTGACAGAAACTGACATATGCACACGCACTTCACCGGCAGATGGATCAGATATAGGAGGAATTACTAGTGTGACAGGTGCCTGTCTACATCATAGCACAGGAATACAGCAGTAGACCTCTCTCTCTCATACACACACACACTCACGCGGTTGGGATTTGAGAGTGGCGCCACTAAGTGGGGAGCTCTCAGACCGCTGAGGTACGACTCATGCTGTGGTCATGTGACTCAACCCACAGGAACGTGATGGTCAGTAACTGTAAAAGTGTGTGTATGTTCTTCTCTGTCCAGTGAACCTTTACCCAATTATCGCCTCCGATCCACAACTCCAACTCCCTCCCTCTCCCTCCCGACCAACTGTGCAGGGATCACCCGGCAATCCCTGCCCCACTTCCTTCCTTTTCTTCCATCACTCTGTCCTTTTTATCCCTTAACCACAAAGCGCTTCCACCCATCAATTACCCCCTCACTGATCTGAGATGTTGAGATCAGCTCTGCCATTGTGGTCGACGAGTAACTACTCTTGGACTACCGAGCAGACCACAGGCTTTGGAGATTTCACTCACTCCAAGTGCGATGGTTTAAACTTAACTTTCCCACAGCCCCTGTGTTATACACGAGGGTTTAAAAGTGTGCTAGATGACAATATCATCCTCGTCTATACCGCATTAACCTGTATACAGGGTCCCGGGGGGAAATGGGGCTATCCCAGGAGACGGCGTACCCTCTGGATGCGGTGCACACACACTCTCTCACACTCATTCACAAACTACGGGCAATTTGGGAACGCCAATCAGCGTAACCTGCATGTGGGAGGAAACTGGAGCACTCGGAGGAAACCCTCTAGGCACGGGGAGAACATGCACACAGACCCAAGTCGGGAATCAAGCCCGGACCCTGGAGGTACAGGACCACGTTGCTAACTGTGACAATATTGTATATATAAACGTCTCTGCATGCTGTAGTGTTACAGTTCGCTTTCACTGGAAGTAAAAAGGTCAAAATTTGTTCTCGCACCTGTGCACAAAGCCAGCTCCATGAATACATGATGTGCCAAAAGCTCGAGCCCTGACCTTAACCGCACTGGACACGTTTGGGAAAAACTGTACCCCTTCAACATGACCTAGAGATGGGGAAAAAATGTATTCGACCCCAAACTCTGCATTTATATGACTCCAAAAATCAATATTCTTTTTTATATTTCTAAATCTTTGCATGTGAGGTGGTAAGATGTTGCAGTTCCCCTATAATCCTACAGGTGGTGCACTCTGAGCTGTTGACACACTGGCAATTTATAAAATCTTGATACTAACAGAATCGCAATACAAAAAGAATCGGCACCTAGGTATCGTGATGATATCGTATCGTGTGCTGTCTATGTCTGTGCATGTACTCCAGGCCTGGAATAATCACAAACCCCCACAGCAACAATCTGAAGCCTTACCAGAGGAGTGGAGTTTATCACACCAGCAAAGAGGGAACTAAATCTGGAACGGCATGTTGAACACACACACACACACACACACACACACACACACACACACACACACACACACACGTGTCCACAAACTTATGACTATATAGTGCAGGTGCCTCAAACACAGCTTTTCTGTATGTGAGACAAATTCCCCGGTCGTCCTTCCAAAAGGGTGACTTTATAGATATCTACTCTTTTCTCTTTTCTTGCATATGAGTAACCGACTTTGCACTTTTTCAGGTCTCGCATTATCGTTTCTGTGTTTACAAGTGGCGCAACGGTACCGGTTCGCTCTATCACATGGAGAGTTCGCCTCCCCGGTGATGCCAAGGCCATCCGTAGCCAGAAGTGTACAGGACAGATTGCGTGTGCGCTCTAACCGTGCACGTGTGTGTGAGCTCATGCAAGCGGAGTGAGCGGATAGTGCTTTCCTCCGTCTCCAACACTGCATGTTTGAAAATATCAGTTGGCATCACATGACTGGGGGGGTAAGCATGTGATAGTGTTCACCCTCTCTGGTGAACAGAAAGATGGGGGGCAATTAGCTAGAATGATATTAGTGAGAAAATGGGGAAAAAAGACAAACAAAAATCTCAAACAAAGTCCAAATCTTGACTTTACACAAGATGGAGGCTTGTTGATATGGTGATGGTTTTTCTGTATATACACTACTGTGCAAAAGTTTTAGCCACCTAGTAACCTTTTGTACTTTTTTTTTTAGTATAAACTTTTAAATTAGTATAAAAATCAGATTTTCAAAAATTAGAATTCCAGCAACAACAACAAAAAAATCAATCTTACATGAAAACATCTGTAGGCCAGAAAAGAAAGTAGCTTAAAAAAGCTTCTGGGTGAAAAACGGAGCAGGTGCAACAAGGAGGAAGAAGGACTGTGTGTGGTTCTGCAGGATGTTCAGTAAAACTAAACCAATCATTTCCTTATAAAAAGGTACAAAGTGTACCTGAGACCATATTTTAAGCAAACGGTCGTCACTCCGATTATTGACTTTGTTTCATTAATTACTATATTTTTCCATGTAGATTTTTTTTTGAAGACATTCTCACTCTACAGCAGTCATTTGCATGTGGCTAAGACTTTTGCACAGGACTTTAGATATGTTAATGACATGGTTTTACAAGGAGTCTTAAGTATCGGTGCTTTGTAACAGATTTCTTTTTTTTTCCGGTATGTGAAAGTGTTCATCACAGGACCATGTTGTGGTTTCTCAGTAACAGTAAAACTGCAAGACTGGCAAGAAAACAACTGCCATAATGTTATAACAGAAACACTTGTTATGCAAATGTTCTAGCCATGTCCAACCCCTACAAACACAGACGCGGTGACGTTGCTTAACGGGCAAATTCATGCTGTAAAGGAGGAATAAAATACTTCATGTGTGCGGTTGTTGGAAAATAAATCATCTTTGGGTTATAAGATTGATTGGCCATCCCATTAGGGACAGACAGATCTACTAGGAATGGATTTTACTATGATTTTATAAATGTCCTGAATATATATATATATATATATAATATTTTATTACAATTCGAAACAATAGCTGATTAGCCAATAATAATAATAATAATAATAATTTGCTCCTACCACACATGCTGCAGCCTGCCAATGTGTCAACACTTCAGAGTGCACCACCTGCAGGATAATAAAGGAACAGCAACATTTTAGCACCTCACATGCACACGTACATATAAATGTAAAAAAGAATAAATTTAAAAAATGGAATCGTGACACGTAACTGTTCCCCCCCCCTATCTCGGAGATATACTGTATATATCACATCAGGTGATGTTCATGTTCCATGGATTTACATGAACGGACACGATTCACACAGCTCTCGCGAAAACCTTAGCAATAAATGTGAAGCAATTTGAAACGCCTGCCGAACACTGCCAACTGGCTTAATCACTCACAGAAAGTGACCTATTTTACATGTGAACATGCAGCGGTCACATGCTCTAGAGATGTTTTACGACGTGTATTGAATTTACGACATCGTGAACATACTGTCTATAATTCTTACTTTGGAGTTTTAAGCCTTTAAAAACAGCATTGTTGACAAGAGAGCGATTATCATCAAAAGTATAGCGAGTGATTTTGCTGAGAGTTAGCTTATTCATACAAGTTTGATGGAAGCACTCAGTGTTATTTACTGAAACGCTACTACTGATTTGGCTAAAGCATGTCATTTGGATTTTTTCAACCACATTATGAAAAAAAAAAAAACAAGGGGCTGAAAATTTTACCTCAGGCGAGGTTGAAAGAAAGAGACCGGCGAGCTCGTAGACACGCCCCTTTGAGCTGATTGACTGTACACCCTCCCTCCAATTTTTGAACACAAACACAGGTTTGTTTTACCCTCTGAGAATGTGAGAAACCTCTCCAAACATAACTGACATTTAATGCTCATTTTCCGGGTGAGTGCTCAAATCTGCTTTCACATGCAGTCACTGCAAACCTGTGTGCGCCATCTGACGATTCACAGATCAGGTTCTCATCTATAACATCCACGTGATGTATTCACGACCTGCTCTTGGATCGGCTCTGTGCTCGTTAACGCGGCGGCACTGGTCGCAGCGTGATGCGATGCGGCCGCTCCGGGATCAGTGCTGATCGATGCCCCAGGGGGATTTTTTCACCTGGCTCTCGGTAATCCTCTCTAACCACAGCAGCTCGTTGGAGACAAAGTTCAGTGTGGAAGGTGTGGCGAGACTCACGGGCCAAGAGTAAAATATGGTTTCACAACAGGTACCATCAGGCAAACACCTGCCCACACACACACATTCCTAACATTGTCCTGGTGACACAAGCAAACTTTACACTCTAAAGTCCATGATGAAATCTGCCCACACTGCAGTTGTAGATGTATTTGCACAAAACTTTTTTTTTCCTTTTTAATGACCTGGAATGCATCTCGATTAAGCCAGGACTATAAATAGGGATGTTTATGACGAAAAATAAGTGTAAATCAGTCCGATGTGAAAAGATTTAGCAATTTAACCTCCATACTGACCCCTAGTGGATAGATTCCCTATAACAGTCCATTCTGTAAGGTTTTATTCCATTGGAACATTGTGATCCACCGTCATTTTCCAAATTATTTTGGAAATTATTCCAAGTTATTGCTCTTCTTACTTTCATCTGTAATTTGACTTGAATCGTTCCGGTTCGAGATCTCGAGTAACAATGCGCAATGATCCGATTAGATGTGTGGTTACATGTTCAAAGCACTTAATCAGAATCGAACTTTCTTTGACATGTGTAAAGCACCTGTTCCCGCTCTGAAGCTATTAATCTGCCAGAAACATAACAGAAGAAGAAGTACGGTACGCGCCAAAATATACAGTACTGGAATGAAAAGACGAACAATGTCACCTTGTCAGTTTATTTCTGCTGAAAGAAACAAACACACACAGAAACAGTGTGTTGATTTACCACGGTGTGCGTAATGTACAGTAAGTGTTGGAAGTGTGTGCACCATATCGCTGTAGACAGTCTTCATATCGTTCATGCTGATCCTGGGACAAAAGGAGACGATAATGCAGGCAAAGTTCTCGGCGGATCTTCGCTCATCAGTTGTTGAGGGTGAAGGTCCTTGCTCGAGGGCCCAACAGTGGCACTAGGACTTGAACAGGGGACTACCTAATCCAACAAGTGGATATCCGGGTCCCTTAGTGCTGCAGCATTTTACCTTCTGACTAATCAGATTAGAGAATTCGACAGCACTGTGGTATACAGTAAATATTACGCGGCAAAAAAAAATCGCATGTTTTATATTATTAATGGAAGTTTTTTTGTTGGTTTGTTTGTGTTCCTCAAGCAGAAATATATGTTTGCTCATTTACAGCATATTTGCGTTGCAGGACCGATATACTGTGCATCTGTTCCAACACACGTAATTAACCTTGTCCGTTCAGCCTACGTTAACCTTCATTAAATAAAGGCTACACAACATAATAGACCTTATAAATCTTGCTAACGCGCTCGGCGCTCGCTCTCACACCTCTCGCTGCTCACTCTTTCACACATCAGCGAGCTGAACTGAAACAACCAGGACATTCTTTGTCTGAGCGATTATATAACGCCGTCATATAATCGTCCTTGGAGGTGCAAGCTGCTGCTCTAACAACCGATTCCTTTCAAAAAGTTGATTCTTTTGTTACCATGGCAATATGGACTCAATCGGGCGTCTCTTCGAACGACAGGTAGCAACATTGAGAGGTTATTGATAGTAATAAAATCCGGGAGGTGTAAGTGCATCCACGGGGACTGTGGGTGTACTGTAGTGTGGTACAGAAATGGGAAAATCCCGCACATGCTGTGGAGCTTTTGGATGAATAAGGACATGTTTTATCATGCTGGAGAATCATAAGCAGAGTTTTGCATGGATGAATTTGTATGAGTAGGTGTGTTATTACTCCCAGGTTGGAAAAAGCTTTGGTGTTTCTTGAAGCAACCGGATCCTGTTTGTTTTACTGACAATGAGAAAATTGCCTCTTGACTGAACTGGTAAATGGTACAAAGGTTCACGATCGGGCTGTTAAAACTTTCCTCGTTACAGTAATGCTGAAAACTGTGCAGATATCCATCCGTAACTTTTGAGGAATGAGGAACTTATTAAAACCATGTTCTTTTCATTTATACCGGTCTTCTTTAGGACATGCATGAATGCCCTTTAGAAGAAACGGAGCCATAGTAACACACACACACTTGACTATCTTGGTGATGACCTTTCATTAAAATCTACACCTAAATCTGACTTTTTTTTTTTCTCCCACCAAGGTCCAAAATGAAACCTATTCCTGTTTTTTTTTCAAGCTGTATCGAGCTATAAAAACAAATCCTCATACACTCCTCGCGTGATGTTAATCGCACATCCCTTAATAGCATGAAAATGTTAAGACTGTACCCTTTCCTTTTTTTTCTTTCTTTTTATTTCCCATAAAACCCAGGAGTCTCTTTCTCATTACTATGGCAATCTGTCACCATTTAGGACCACCCCCACCACCACCACCCCCACTGTGCCACTCTTCTTGGAAGAATGAATTATCGAACCACTTACACAATGTTTTATTTAATAATTTACACACTTCTAGGAAAGAAAAAAAAAATGATCGATCGGGTGCAAAGCGGTCCTATTTTTTTTTTTTTTAAGTTGTTAAAAGGAGGTTACTCTGTGAAACGAGGAATGATTCGCTTTACATAAAGATTTATTACAGGTTGTAGGTTAGGCAGTCTGAAATACACTCAGGGATAATGTACAAACCAAAGCTGAAATGCATTTAGGGATAACTCATAAACCATCAGCTGCTGTAAATCTGCGTGCGTCCACAAAGCACAGAACATTCCTGCTCAAGGAAAAAAAAAAAAAAGGCCACAGAGCACTTTATACAAAATAACCACTGAGAATTTGAGATTTGAGAAATTTCAGCTGCTGGTGAATCCGGATACAGACCTTTATCATGTGGAATCCAACCAGGTGTTAAGACGTGCTTAACCGGGAATTACCAGCCTCTACCTCAGTCTACGGACAGCTTGGCTACTCAGCTCCGACTATTATGCACTCATCCATTCAGACGCTCTCTCTCTCTCTCTCATTCTATCTCTTTGTCTTTCTATACCTCCGACAACATCTTCCCTGGGAGCACTGAGCCTGCTGTGCCATTTAATAACGCCTTAACTGGTCTTTTTCTGGACTCGTAATGGGATCATTAAGAGGTTTCGCACTGCTGAGTGCTCCTTAGGCTTAGGATAAAGATGCTGGTGCACTGCATGCAAACACACACACACATACAAAATCTGAGTGTTTTCACGTAAGGTTCTCTTTCAATTAAAACTGCCTGACATGCTCCATCATATTGATAATGATAATGTCATACGGTTGGCATAGACCGCCATGAGCCAGCAGACCAGCGTCACGCGGATTATACAGGTCTCTGGGATTGTTCTGGACAGTTTTATCCTCATCAAATCATTCAGTCAACCCAGGATAATAAATTTTTGAAAAGTGTTATTAAAAGATAAGAAGAACTTTATATCAATTTGCAATGACGTTTCTCTTTGAAATTATAAACAAATGGTATGTTGAGAAGCGTTCCGTTTCCAGAAGAGTAACATGAAAGTATTTTTTTAGATGATGTTTTCGGTCCATGCTGACTACAACGATCCAGACGGTATTCTCATCTCACTCCCAGTATTCCTGGAACAAACTCCTGATCCACTGAAGATAGATATATAAAGATTTACTGTATATATTTACATTGGTGGCCAAATTACACACATCCTGCATGTGAGTAAAACTAGACACTCTCTAGGGAAATAATACTCAAGTAAAAGTAGAAGTCCGCCATTTGTATGTATACTTGAGTAAAAGTACTCACCTTGAAATTTACTTAAGTATGACTAGTACAGGGCTTGTATTCGCTCACAGTAGCCTTGTCCTTATTTTAAAAAAATCTCTCTCTCTCTCTGCTTCCCGATTGTGAACATGCTCCGCTTCTGATTTGACACAACTGTTATTATTAAGAGTGTCTCGAAGATAAAGGCAAATCATGCAGTTACGCATAATGGTCAGCAGGTGGCAAAATTGACTCTTCAAATACGAAACACCAATGTGGTTATGTAACGCAACGCAATGACTACAGAAATGTACTTAAGTAAGAGTACAGATATTTGCTGTAGGATTAATGTCGTAAAAGTAAAATGTATCCTCTAATAAAACTACTTTGAAATATGTTCTTAAGTACATTAACAAAGTACATGCACTCAGTCACCTCCCACCTCTGCATATAAGTTGTTTGGCAGTAATTTCAAACTTTTTCCACTCTCTAGTGTTGTTTTTTATGAAGCAAATAAATATATTCAACCTGATTTCCATGATACATATTGAACGGTCGCATGCAGTCTCCTCATATGGCCTTGCATCGAAGGTTATCAGAGATGTTCATTGCTAAGGCTCTCTGCCAGTTTGTTCTTTGTACAGTTGGCTCATGGTCACACGGCTCTCTCTGTAAAGAAAGATTCGTAGAGTTATGAATTTAATATGCCAGGTAATCGTGCATCACCATTGTATTTGGCATGACTAATACTGAAATCTGGTGCACAGCAGGACCGGGAAATAGTCACAGCTTAATTCGCTAAGCTGTTGCGGAAATCTCATTTAGACGCGCTGGCATGCTCGCAAAAGTGGCTGCCGTGCAAATTGAATTGTTTAGAGATTTTCTTTTCTATTTTTTTTTTGGGGGGGGGGGGGGGTGGCTGGGAGGGGGTGGTATACTGTATTATGTTATTTATATTTAAACCAAAACCTACAAGAGAAGAGTCAAGTCATCAAGTCGTTTATAAAATACTGTCTACGCATCTCACTCTACTTCCTAAACAAGTCGATTTTGGAGATGGACATTCAATCTGATTATATGTAAAACAGTTGTGTTAAACATATTCTGAAATATTTGAGCCCTAGACAGAATTTCGAATGAAATACAATGCCCTGAAACGTTTGTAAAACAAAAACAAGCAATCCCGTTAATACCTACAAACTCAATTCTTACAACATTCTTTCTCCTAACAGTTGAGAAATACATACAGTATACACGTCTTAATATAAATACTACATACAGTACACTTCAGTGATCCTGTACTACTTTAGACTCTCTACTACCACCTTGTGTTAAATATTAGACGTGCACTACTCGGGGGGAGAACAATGTAAAAAGGTTTCCCTGAGCACAGAGGCTTCACAAAGATTCACAGGGAAATACGAGTTTCACTTTCAAGTCTGAATATCCATTAGCCGGAGAGAAAAAAAAATAGTGAGGAACAAACTGAGAGGTACTCAGCCATGGAGACTGGCACAGACAGCACAATAAATGTTCATTAGTTGAGGATTTATTTATTTATTTTTTTTGTGCTGTTCCACTCTGGGCAAAAGACTGACGAGTGTCTCGAGACAGACTGGAGACAACTGGACGTAACTGTCAGCCTATACATACACATTATAGGAAGTCAAAGCATTTCTGGGTAAACCCACAAAGTAGTTAGCTTAGCCTTTATTGGCTAGCATTATGAACGTCAGTGACTTAAAACCATTTGAGAAACCTGTATTAAAAAAGCTGAAATTTGATATTAGCGCAAATATTCTCTCAGGTACCCTGCCAAACCTACTCATGCTAACTTATGCTTACTCATGCTAGCAGGTTTACAGTACAAGGAAACCGTATTAACAGTAAATTGTATATATTTTTATAAACTTGATCAAATTACCTCAGAAACCCATAACACAAAGTGAAGCAGTTAAGATGATTCTTTTCTACATTACTTTATTTGACTTCCTTTTAAAACCATGCACAGTTATGAGAGGTTAGTTAGCCTACTAGCATAAGCAGTTGACTTTTTGATCAGTTCTTGATATGACTTCAACCAGATCAAGATTATATATCAAACAAGTCAAACCAGGACTTTTGATTAAATTTCTTATGAACACAAGCATAAAACCGATTGACATTTACAGAGAACTTCTAGGACAGTACGGTGATGAGACTCATAGTCGCAGTAAAGCGTTTGAAAGGTGCAAACGATTGTGAAGGCCGCACGCCTGAAAATGATGAGTAGGCTGGTAGACAAATGCAGTCGTTCCTGTGAACATTTTGCGAGTGGAATGTCTAAACCTTGAAAATCGATGGATACTTTGTGGCCGACTTGCAGAAGAGACACATCTGTCTATGGGAACTCTACACACAATCATTCTCAAACACCACTTGGACATTACAGGAACTCAGCTGGGAGTTAATGCTACATTACTCATACAGTTCTGACCTCACTCCAAGCCATTACAACGTGTTTGGGCCATTAAAGGAGTTCCTGGGAGGCCAGCATTTTAGACATATAGCAGGCAGTCCGATCATGGGTCTACTGAGAAAACCCTTCTACCATGATGGTATCCAAGTACTAGTGAAACACTGGGATAAGTGCATTAGTGTAGCAGGTGATTGTATAGAGAAATAAAGGGAGTTTTTACTTTCATAACTTTGTTCTGTTATTCTGACTTGAACACCACTTGTATATAAATCTGGCATATAGCGTTGACAGTAAAGATGGTGAACATTATAAACGCGAGAAACCCTGTCAGGATAGCTGGTATTACTGGTAACGTATAAAAATGAAAAACATGCTTTGACAATCAATAACCCAGTCTGGTCACCTCAGGTTAACCTCAGCTAGTAGTCTAACAAATTATGCACATGTATAAATGTCTGACTTCCTTCTACTTTAAAACTTCCCTATACGGATTCAACGACGGGCCCGCGTTCGCATCCAAAGGCTATTACAGACACCCACGCAGAGCCGCACTCCTTTCCACATGCATTCAGACATGTTTGGAAATCAATAAAATTCAAAATAAAGCACGAGGAAAAAGACTGGGCATTTTTTTAAGGGGCGCATATTTGCAGGGTTACCGTGGCCCGACTATAATCCTTGTTTATTCTGATGGCGTCCCTTGGCATGGGCGACGGCGAACATTGTGTTCTAGTGTGTCTTTTTTGTCAGACAGCCATTTACTTCGCCAAAGAATGTGCTTTTGGCCTCACCATCGTGCCTGAGGAAAGCTCCAGGTTTGTCTCTGATGTGTTGCCTGGCTAAGTTTCCACATTTTCCTGCTATTTAGAAGTATATTTGAGCGGGACTTCGCTCGAAATCAACGTGACCCTTCCTTTGTTTAATCACATTTTATTGGCTACCAATTGCTATGATGAGAAATAGAATTACCCAATCAGGATTAGGTATATTTGTAGCACTTTACTGGAGCTTTGTTGCAGGAGAAGTGAGAGAAGTGTTGACCTAGATTTGTCGGATAAAACATCGCACCCCTCATGTTACTAACATCTAATTTTAGTCATGTTCAGTAGAACTGTATAAAGAAAAAACGGCATGGTAATAATGATCGACGCTAGATGCCTTAAATAATTAAAATAACAAAATTTCACTTCAATTCAAGCACATAACTACCGTCTGGCATGTGTACACATGTTGTACTTATTAATACAATTCTAAAAATCTCATAGCAATTTTATTTAATATACTTACGCACCCCCCCCAAAACCCCCCGCGTCCGCCCATCCGCCCTCCAAAATGAATTCCTTACTACGCCACGCCGTCTGTCAACTCTACCTCCGAGTCTCTTCTCTGTCGTCTTTGCTTTTGCATCTTGTTTGCATCTGTTATTTGCCTTGAATATGTTCTGCACTTTTTCCTCTTCTTTATCTACATTTTATTCCTTCACATCTCTCTTTTGAATTTCCGCCTCTCTCTAAACCTTCTTATCTCTCTAATTCTTATCCTTATTCATATTATTCATACATTTAACATTTGCATGAGGTAGACCTTCAGGAAATAAACACTTTATTTATAATCATAGAAACGTACATGACAAGTATAAAAAAGAAAGAAAAAAAAAACCCTTCTCAACATGAAAGCCTCATTTGTGGCCTGGGATTTACAAGTATTCTCAATCTGAAAATGCAAAAGTAGCAGCAAAGTGTTTACTTCGCGAACATTCTCGCTAAAGGGGCCTCGGCCGCCGGAAACCCCAGACAACACGTCTCTTTCCTGAGAAAAGGTAAAATCCCCGCGGGAGGTCTGGCACGAGGCCAAGTCCACGTCACCCAACAGTGTGACACTTTGTCCGACTGACGTGTCATGTGGCCAATCAGGAGCCAATCGTTTCCGAACTAGTCTACCGTAGTAAAAGTCCCACCCTTCCTGTGCTGTTTTGACTGTGCGTGCTCCTTCCTCACCACACACACACACACATGCACGCAAGTAAGCCCTTATCTTTACACAGTTCTCTGTCTGTAGTACGGGTGGGAAAGGCGTCGATTTGAGGCGCTGTCATTTTAACCCGGTGCGTTTATCCTGACCTGGTTCGTGACACGAGCTCGTAACTCACAGGTTCACTTGTGAACAAACATTTGTAATAGAAAACATCACTGGTTTCAGATTCTGTGTTAGAACAAGAAATGTAAAATAATGTGCAGCGTGACGCACTTAAAATGACGTTACTGCATTTGCTGAACAAACATCGTCAGAGGGATAAACAAATCAGAGTATATTCTTTTTCAAACAGAATAAGGTTCTGCTCTTTTATCAATGCCTATGTGCATTTAAAAATGGAGAGAGAGAGAGAGAGAGAAGGAATGAGCGAGATGATCTAAATACATATTAAATACATAAAAGATGAAAGATGTAATATTACGACAGAAAGCACAAGCTTACAAAGAAGCGAGACACAGCGCGGGCTACTCACCTCCGTCTCACATCCCTCCATCTGCCTCTGTTTCAGCGCTCGTAAATCTCTCCCTCTTTCTCCAGAGTGCAGAAAGGAAAGGAAAGAACCTAGAGAACCGAGAGAAGAGACAAGTGCACACTGCCGAGCCGTTTCCCCTCCTTAAACTGAGCTGTCACTTCTCTCTCTCTTTCTCCCTCCCTCTTTCTCTATCTCTATTAAGAAGCGGCAACTTGCTATCTATTCCTCTCACTAATGAAACTAGAGCATGACTCACAATCGCACACTCACTCACCCTCTCTCACACTCTCACACACACACACACACACACACACACACACTCTCTCTCACACACACACACACACACGCACACACACGCCATCACAGGTAAAACTGTCCTCCTTTCCTGTTCCTCCAAAGTCCAGGATTTTTGCTAGGCTCCTATTTTATCACTTGTGGCCTGATGATTCATTCGCTTGCACAACAAGGCTGAGAAAACACTCTTTTACAAACAGCCAGGAGCGAGCAGGACAACAGGCCATCTTTACTCCCACACACACACACATACATAAAAAAAGAGTTCGTCTGCATAAAAATGCCGCAGAAATGAACAAGGGGACAAAGTATTTTTACAGAAAGTTACATCTTTTTGAGCTTACTAAGCAAAACTGCCTCCTTGTTACGTCTGTCAATTTGGAATAATTATATGGATGCCGTTGATCCAACTACACACACATATACGAAAACCCTTACGTTACCTTATAATACATCGTTTCATTATTAGCAGCAGTAAAAGCCTTTTAACACACACACACACACACACACACACACACACACACACACACACACACACACACACACACACAGGATGCACCATCGTACTATCAGCAGTAATCAGGGCCTACACACACCAGCAGGTGCATATGTGTGTGTGCAACCGTATGACAGCCTGGTCACAAATGTGTAGGAAGGTAGAGTATTTTGGTGAGGAAATCTAAAGTCATACCAGACCATATGCCAAGTTTGAAGACGGATTATGATGATGCTGATGCAACGTCGCAGTCTTACATCACATGTTCGAGCATCATCAGCAATAACAGCATCGTCTCGGGAAAAAAAACGAGTGCAGGGTAACGAGAGAGGAGCAGCAAACGCTTAACCGAGAGACACAGCTTCTCTTTCCTTCACTGTTTTTTTTTTTAATTTTTTTTTTAAACACTATTACAGAAAAGAGACAGCATGCTTGTTCGAATCACTTGCTCGCAATCAGCCTGCACTAAAGATAGTACAGACACTTTAATCAAGTGTGCCATTTCAGTCGTTTATTTTGTTTCCCCCTATATAAAATGGATTATATAGCTGTGAGCAGGTACAAATCTGAGAATGCTCTCATTAGAAGGTTTCTGTTGAACATTGCATAACTGGTTTATACAATCGGAACACTTTTTCTCGAACCTATTAAAGAATGAAATAATAATAATGAAAATGATAAAAACTAGTTCATATATTAGTTTCTGCTGTTTATATTACAAAATATACATTTTTGCAGCTCTGCACCTACAGGACCGACCCCCTTTCCTGCACATCTTAGTTCTTTCTTCTCCCAGAACACCTGATTTAACTAATTAACTAATTAACTTCCTAATTGAAGTGTGTGTGCTAGAGCAGGGAAAACTCTAAAATATACATGGCAGTGGTCCTCCAGGAATAAGACTAAGAACCACTGGTATACCGTAGTACATAGCAGTTCTTTTCTGTCGAGATAATTAAAAACATTTGAGATGAAAGAAAATTACATTTAAATCAACTGAGGATCATATGCATTTCTGAAAAGATTTGAATTTGAGATTAATATCCACTTACCCCTGGAATCATTCCCGCAGCTCTACTATATTATTCTCTCCATATAGATTTTCTATTATCCACAGACAGTACTTTGCAAAAGTCAGCTCAGTAAGCCATAACTAATGAAACAAAGCCAGTATTTGGTGTGACGATGCTTTGAGAGCGCTTTAATCTCAGGTCCAATTTGTGCAGTTTTAGAGGGAAATGAGCTGCTAAATTTTACTGAGCATCCTGCAGAACCACCCACAGTTCTTTTCAGGAATTTGACTGTCACACCTTTGTGACTGCGTTTGTTTTTTCTTTTCTTTTTTTCAGCAGCTTTCATTATGTTAATTTTCTTTTCTGGAAAGCGGGAAATTTCTTTGAAATGTGCTGCTTTCTTTTCTGGCATGCAAATATTGTTCTGTAACTTTTAATTTAGTGGTGGAATACTGTTGTAATATACTAATAAACAAATTCAATAATAAGTACTAAAATAAAAATAAAAAGTTCCATATGAACGTTTATACTAAAAACACAGCGCGTCTGAGATATTTGCACAGTACTGTAAATGTATGTAACTTTATACATACGGCTACCTTAATATATACCTGGATATTATCTACAGTAATTTTCTGTAATTATCTGTATATAATCCATATACTTGCACGGATAATCTGGTACTGTTTTATTGTTCAATATACATTTTTCAGTATACATTTTTTTTTTTTTTTAAACATCACAACTAATAATTGCTATGTAAATAAGAATCCCTTATACAAATCTAATTAATCTGTGTAATTTCATAGTATTATCTATGCTATTGCTACTGCTCATAGCCTTGTTATATAATATGTACTATGTAAAAATCTACTTACTTAACCTGCGCCTTTTAATTTGCACAATCCCAGTATTTGCATTTCTGGTAGATGCTAAACTGCATTTCATTGCTGAGAACCTGCACTGTGTAATGACAATCAAATTGTATCCATCCATCCATCTACTACTTATATCCCTTTTTATACATATTATTAATTAGTTATTTATATTTACTCAGTTCTGAACCTAGAGACTCATTCACAATAAAGAAAAATAATAAATAATCATAAAAAAACAATATTTACTAATTAATAAATAATTAGAAAAAAAACTAATTATCGATAAATAACTAAGGTTAAGTTTTCATAACTAGCAGAGCACAAAATGTAATAAACTCCATTAAAACTATATGGAATGTGAATTATACGCTGTGGATTCTGACATATGCGATTTCAGAAACAGTAGAAAACTGAAATATGTTTTAAGCATAAAATATGAATTTACATCATTAATATTTTAAAATAAAGTTATATCAAAGTTTCATGACAGCAAACGCTGGTTATATAATAATGTGCAGTACTTTAAATGAGCTTTATATCTACAGTATATTGTTGTAGTTTTGGCCAAATATGAGCTATATTTCATTACATCTATTAACAAAAACTATTCCACTACCATGAGTGTTTGTATATGTGTGTGTGGCCTGCGATGGATTGGCACCCTGTCCAGTGTGTGCAGTACCCCGCCTTATGCCCCAAGTCTCCCGGGATAGGCTCCAGCTGTATACAGGATAAAGAGGTATATAGACAATACGTGAGTGAGTGGGTGAGTATTCCACTACCACCATTATGACATGTGTCCTGATTAATGTCTTTGTGTAGATTTTATATGACTGTTTGTCATCTACATTATAGTAATGCTAACTCATAGTTATTATTAGTATTATTTCATTTGATCTGTTCCATGCAATACAATTTTTCTGCCTGCCTATCTATCTCTATCTATGTATCTACCCAAGATTTGATGTATTGTCCCAGAGTTATCCTAAAAATTCATTTTCATTTGCAATCCCTGGGCAACCAAGACAGAAGACAGACCAAGACAACCAAGACAGAAGACGAAACACATCTTAAGTACTAAAGCATTAAATAATGCTGTACACGGAGCATAGCCAGCAAAATATTACATGGATAAAAAAAAACAAGTTAAATACATGATATTTATTACATAAAAACACATGGGATCATTTCTATGATAACACTTTCAGGTTGCTCTGTATGCATCGTATTAACTACTTATTGCTACAATATAAATATATATAACATGTTCTCAGCACATACTGTAGCACATGCTGTTCTGCACATCACGCACTAGCATGCAGCGGTAACAAGGTGAGCGAAAGTGCTACTAGTCTAATTCGATAGTGTTACTAAATATGATCTCTAAGATCTCGGTTATTTTGACATTTCTCATTTGGTCTGTGACGAGCTGAACGGTTAAACGGTAAACCTAGAGTCAAAAAGTTTGATGCTACCGCAATAGGAAATGATACACAGTTGGCGTAGCAGATTTATTCTACTCTGTACACTGCAATCGTGACATTTAAACACAGTGTACACAATGTTTTATATCTAGTGATATTATTCTCCATTGGGAAATGATAAACAAATATAAGATTATTAAATCAAAAAGTGTGATAAAGCCAAAATGATGCTACTGCAATATAAGATGTTTGCTTTGAAGGAAAGTTGTTAAAAGTTCAATTGAGCTATTTCTGGAAAATGTTGCTGAATTATAAGCCTTAAGAATAAGAACATGTTAAATTAATACAATGTTTAAGTGCTGACTCAAATAGTTATGGCTCTGGGTTACTGATCAGAAGGTTAGAGGTTCAAGCCCCAGCCTATCTGCTCCAGGGGCGCTGTATCCCGACTGTATCCCATACTAATATTGTCAGGCTCGATCATCTTGTGTTTGGTTTATTGTCATCTTCTAATGAGAAGAGTAGGTCGTTTTTTGCCTGCATTCAAAAAAGTGATAATTTTGCCAAGGAGTTTATAACTTAGAATGTTAGGAATAGTTCCTCCGTGCATATTGAGATCCTTTTTCTCCGAATGATTTCTCTCTCTCCTCAACTCCTATTTCCTTCCGGAATTCTTTCCATACCACCTGCCCTCACTCGGGTAATCCCAACCACCACGATTTTGTACACATGAAGTTGTTAAAAAAGATGAAAGATGACTACTACCTTGATCTTAAACATTACTAAGTTGCTTTGGAATTTTTTTTTTTTAAACTACTTTGTGACCTCTTACCACAGATACCACACCTCACACACACGGTTACAAACAAATACACCCACAACCATGGGCAAAAGCTTTTTTTTTTTTTTAAACAGTATTATTCATCTCATAGCTTCATCTCTACCGCTACAAAACCTTGTGAACTAGGTTCATTTAAGGGAAATGCCAATTTTATTACTTCCTCGCTGAGTGCACGCGCACGCATATGTGTGTGTGTGTGTGTGTGTGTGTGTGTGTGTGTGTGTGTGTGTGTGTGTATGTATGTATGAATTTCTCTATATTACTACCATACAGTAAATCTACTCAAATGAAAACTGGAACTTTCTAAGATGTAACAGTCTTTGAAGGTTTAAGAATATATTAATAGATCTGAAATCGTCCTTGCGATAAACTGGACAAGGAAACGTGACTCGTTGCAAAGGTAACGGAAACCATTTCCAGTTAATGGAGGGGGGGCGGTGGAAATGGTCAGTGTGTGAAAACATGACCACAATTAGAAAGAGCGGAACGTCTTTGAGTAGTTGAGAGCAGACGGGCAGGACCCCAACGACATGACGGTTGATTATTTCGTTAGTGTGGAATGACTGGGCTGAGTTTCTGATTGACTGGGCTTTGAGATGACTGAAAGATTACATGCTGCAGAGTCATCATTACAGCCTTAGCAGTTCAGTTAATGCGGGTGATTTCGGTGTGGGTGACTGATTGATCGAGGCGGCTCTGGTTTGATGGAGCAGCGTGACGTGCTGCTTTTGCTCTGAAAGGAGTAGCTGGCTGGAACGGCAGAGACGTCTTGCCATTGACTTGAGCAACATCCACACCTGATTATATTCAAAAACTGATTTCGCTCTAACAATCATTCCTATTTTTTATTTTTATGATTATTATAAAATTTCTACACTACCTTTCACTGCCTCTCTGACTCACAAAGCACACGCACACTAGTCATTGGTATTAATAAGCATACCACAGTGATCACTGCCATCCATTATAAATGCCTATCAAGGGAAAAAGATTTTGCAGATCGTTATCACCAGTCATCATGTTTGAAATGTTTGAAAACAAACCATTGTTACACAAAAATGCCTAATACTGAAACCTTGCGATTCGCACAAGTGGCTGCTTGTCTGATCCATACCATCTACAGCGATGCAATTCTTACTTGTGCACATTTCAGCACTAAAAATAATGCCGGTGTGCTGTCTCAGCTCTCCCACACCGAAACTTAAAAAAAAAAAAAGTTACAGAATTAACAAAAAGGGACAAAAAAAAAAGTGTCATATGGTCCATAAACTGTTATCTGGGCAACAAAAGTGCATCAGAAAGGAATCAATTCAACTGATGATCATATATAGTCATAGTGACGAGGCACGTGTTACCCGCCCTGGTTGGCAGATGCCGTTGTGCCCTAAGAGGCAGGTGGGAAATGGACATTACCAAATTAGGGAGAAAAAGGAAAAAACAGAAATTGAACAAAAGTAACATTCTGAAAGGCTGAGTTTATTAATCAGAAGCTTATATTTACATTAAGTCAACATTTATTACTTTTTCCGGGGCCAAGTAATACAGTATTAATGTTAGAATTGTCCTAATAAAAGAAGTTCTTATGGCAGCAAGTCAAAGGAGGGTGTACAGTATGTTACAGTGGGGTTATCATGGTGAATCTTTTATTATTAATAAGAGTCACTATAAACTATTTGGCTCTCTTAATAGTAAGCTTTGGTTTCTAAGCAGTATAATAGGCAACTATTAACATAGCAAAGGTATAATAAACCATAAATAGAAAGCCTGTTTTCTTAAAAGTTGGCACTGATATAAGCAAGAGAACACCCTTTAGGTGATCCGACACAGGAAACTCCTTCTTCAGGTGTTGTGGTTTTCCCCAGCAATTATATATTATGACTTTTTTCTTTTTTTTTTCAATCTTGTCAGAGATACGGAATGTACACCTTGGCCATCAAAAAAAAAAAAAAACATTAGAATTCAGCGAGGAACAAAAAACCCTCATAATGAATCCATAAAACTAATGTTTGCTGATGCAGGAGTTTAAGAGCGCTGAGAGAATTTCTTCCTAAAAGTCATTTATTCTATGTTAATTATTACTTTAATAAAAAGTGCACTCATGAATTAATATTTTATAGCTGGGTAATGTGTTGCATTACGTCTTATAATTCTGCAAAAACTTGTAATTCCAAAATGAAGTATGCTTATAGGTCTTTAAAAATTAAACTGTATGTTATCAAATATTATTACAAGAACTGTCGTTTTTTCATACAGACTTTATGAACAGTCCGGAATACAGAATACTTGTCAGGATGATAATGCAATTGAGAGTTAAAGGCTGAATTATGTTTCTGTGTTATGTCTACACAAGACCTACTGTACAGTACGGCGTAGCCTAAAGTGCATCTCCTAGGAACTGTGAAATGTGACCGCAACACCTTTAAACGCTGCACAATTCAAATTTTTTTTACCTTAGCAAGTTTCTTGAATCTAATCAAAACTAGCTGTAATTTATTAAAGTAAGTTTACAACTTAACCAAATATTAGATTATTAAGCGTATTTTTACACAACGTTACTAAAATTGTAAGCGAAAATTTCTGGTTCTATTACTTAAAGTTTTAGTAAAATTTGATTAGAAATAAACTTAATAATCTGGTTTGTTTTTTGTAAGTGTCAGGAAAATGTTAGATTTAAGATATTTTTTCACTTTTAAGATACAATTTTCTACAGCGTGGCGACGCATGAAGTAAAATTCATACTGACCATCTCCTCCGAAGTGGTCTCTCGTTTCGGCATTGCAGTAAAACAGTACTGTTTGAGAGAGCAGCCTATTGTCCGAGCTCTCTTAGAGGGGAGGGGTGGGAGGCGCTCTGGCGTTCTCACCTTAATCTCGGCTCTATAGCCAATCACAGGCACTGCGAGCTCACACGAGTGGAAGGAATGGACAGCTATTTCCCCCGAGTGTTCCACCGCTCCCAAAGGTGGTGTGTGAGCGAGCGGTTCAAAAAGATGGGATTGTCACGCGTCACATGGTTCGGCGGAACCATGTGGAAATAGTCTTCGGTCTTCCCTTGCTTGGCAGTTGTAGCCTTGATGGGATAATGCCCTAATGAAGTTGGAAAGTGGGAATTGGCTACTACTGAATTAGGAAGAAAATTTGGAACAATACCAAGAAAGAAAAAATCTAAATAGCAAAAAGTAATTTTTGTTCAACATCTATTAGCTAAACAAGATCCACTCAGCATTATTGTTGATTTTTTTTTTTTCTAAAACTCACCAGGCACATTTCGAAGAGACCCAGGATTGGCGAACAGAAGAATAAAGAAAAAATAGATCAAATACTGTAGGAATTAAAAATGTGATCAAACGCCAGAATAACTAAATTGCTAATTTTGCAAATAATAACTGAACACTGGAAAATCTGGCCTTGTCATAACGCAAAAAAAAAAAAAAAAAAATGAATACACATTATAATTTTGTCTCAACTGCCAAAACATTTATAGCACAATTATCTATGTTGACTACATTATTAATTTAACCTTATTATATAACTAGACCCTCAGCAATAAACGGTGATACTCTCTTCATCTTGAGATTTAAGTATTAGTCATTTTAACCTTGCCGTACAGTATATCTTGTAACGTCTGGGATTGACAAGGAAAAAGCTTATTTATTTATTTATTTATTTATTGTTGGGTTTACAGCCTAAGAAAAAAGTTAGAGACTTGAATCTGGTGCTGTCCTAGTACATGAGCAATAACAGATGAGTCATGTGGTGGACATGTACTTTGTACTCGGATGACAAAACAACATGTTTACACGTAGTAGTGTTTCAGAGTCAACAGATCCGGGCGTTTACGCCCGCGACACCTGTGCCCGATCTGAAACAGTAGTACTGGGTCAATGGTCAAGGACAGAGTGAAAGATAAACTCAAGCTGTTGGAGGTTTTTTTTTCCCTCTGTGCGTGGGGGAACTTTTAAATATCTAGTCATGTATGGATATTAAAGAAAGTTCTATGATTTATGTAGTGTGAACACATGTTTTAATAAGACTTTGATCATCTCTTCATATACGCCTACTCTACAGTATATATACACTTGTCTTAATATTCTTTTAATACATTACATTTCACAAGTCATACTGGATATAACGTAGTTTAGAATAAAGATGTGAACACTAGGATTGTATGATATTGGTTTTTCTTTCATTGTGCTCTCCCATTTAAAAAAAAAAAAATCCCCATAAAAGGTTTAATCATCCAGAACTGGTAGCTGGTAGTAAAAAGACGAGAAAACGAGCATTTCCAGCGTTCAGGTTTAAAGAGATTAGAGGTGGGGGTAATAATATTATCAGCCGTGCAATCAGGACCTGTGGCCATTCGGAAAACTCAGCTGGAAAGTGCGTTTTTAAGTGATTTAAGTGCAATAATGTGAAGAGTGAAGAGATAAAAAGGTGCATTTGGCTATAGCTTTTTTCCCTCCCCTGTGCTTGTTTTAGTGTTTTAGTGTTTGTCCAATATCCATCATTTTTGCTGATAATATTGCTCATTTACATTTAGGCGATAGTGTCGATCAAGTAAAAAAGAAACGCTGCTTGATGATATTTTAAATGAAATTACTATAGTGTTCAAGGATTTTTTGATCTTTAAAATCAAAATCCTTCTCCTTTATCTTTCAAACCTCATAAAAAAACAAGGTTTGTTTTGATATACACCGATCAGCCATATCATTACCACCACATACACACTTCCTAACACATTAACATCGACTGTCAAACTGGTGTGAACTGGTGACAGGATATTAAAACCTCTGGAGAGCAAAGACCAATGTGGCACAACTTGCCGAAAAAATGCTAATGCTGTCCATGATAGAAAAGTATCAGAACGCTTGAGTGCTCGGGGCTTGGAAGGAAAAGAGATCAAGGTTGTTGACCTGGCCTCCAAATCACCTTCACAGGAGTCATGTCTCACTCTTTCTCTTGCTCACTCTCCATCTTATATATGCCTAACATTGGTCGGCAGCAACCACATTTCCCCTCTCGTCTGTTATACCTGATCATCTGTCATCATGTGCACCTGTTTCTCACTGCTTCGTGCCTTAAGTTAGATTCTTTTTAATGCTTGGACGATTCATACATATACACATACAGTACATCATGGATCCAAACTGGTATTATATTTTCAAGGAAACGTATATAAAAAAAAAACATTCTCAGATAAGCGGGCGTATATTGCATTTCTGTATTGGAATGTTTGTACTGGGCAATACTGTACATCACCCTGGCCTGATCATCTGTCACCATTTGCAAATATTTCTCTCTGGTTTGTGCCTTAAATTAGATGGGTTTTTTTTATGCTTGACTGATTCATAGGTCACTGTGTAGCTTTAAAAAAATTAATTAAAAAATAAAAATTCCCCTGAAACTGGTCAGTCGACAGAAACTGAGAGCCGAAAAGTCCTTCAGGAAGCCTGAAAAATGATTCCTTATGACTAAACACACACACTTACTGTTAACTATCCATCATATGGTCTTAGGTTTGTGGACACGAGATCATAACACTATTATGAATTTCTTCCCCTAAACTGTTGCCACAAAGCTGGAAGCATACCATTGTTTAGAGTCTCTTTGTATGCTCTAAAATTACAGTCGTCCTTCACTGGAACTAACAGGCTCAGTATTATTTCAGTATAACAATGCACTGTTGCTCAGAAAGTGACCTCTGTGTAGACATGGGCTGATCTCAACCCTACTGAACACCTTTGGGATGGACTGGAACGCAGGGTACCTGATCTCACTACTGAGGTTTTCTGGTTCCTCATTAGGTCTTCTTCCTCATGAGTTCTCAGGGACTTTTTCCTTTGCCACAATTACCCCTGTTTTACTGTAAAGTCTACTGATTCGAGTTCTCCTGAAATAAAGTAGAACCTATAAGAGAGGTTGAACCTAATCCCTATTTGAAAAGAAAAAAACGTACAGAAAACTAACAGAAAAGGGAAAAAATCAGAGCAGAAAGAAACATAAAGAAAGAATTCTCTTTTATAAATGCTTGTTTTATTCACATGTACCAGTGTAGTGTGAAATTAAACTGGTATTTTCGTATAATGTGTGTGTCTCTCTCTCTCTCTCTCTCTCTCTGTATGTCTCATTCTTTTCGCTGTCTACCTTAGATCAGAACTCTTTGTTCAGCAGGGGAAAACATAATGAAGAACATTTAATATAAAATGACTCATGCACTCTTTCCCAGAAGAGATGGCCAAGGACTTCTTGAGAATTCGTGTGAAATGACCTAAATGCTTCAACCAATCCGCTGCTGCCATGGCGTGACTGTGTGGCCAGAGTCACTGCCCATCAAAACTGAAAGAGAATACAAAAATTACCTCCTTCGATTACACCCACGTGACCTTTACAGCAGGGGTTTTTAAATGACATTTAACCTGGGCACTTTGTGTAGATATCTATTTCTACACCAGAGCGTGAAAGGCGAGAGAAAGAAACCATCATGAATGTGGAAGAAACCGAGAGTCAGAGAGAAAAAAACAGACAAAAACACATAATGATGCTGCCAGGACCGGAGTATACTTCCCTGCAGTGGTACCTCCAGGTCAGTTACAGTAAACGGAAGTCGATGTACATTTTTATTGTCTGTGTATATGTATAGGATCACGTCTGCTGTTTCAACTTCCTCCGCAAACCATTTATCACTTCCTGCTCTCGCACAGGGACTACACATATCCTATTGTTCTCCACAGTTCTGCAAGTCATTATTCCATACGTTGCTATAGGCTGCGACCTCACTCTGCCTGAAGGGAAAATATAAGAGAGAGAGGTCCCCTAGGGTGCTCAAGACGAAGTCCCCTAGAGTGCTCAAACGGGGTCACAAATGACTTACAAATTACAATACGATGTTTCGAATCCGACAGACTTTTGTGAGCTTTTTACCATGTAACAATGTTAGTATTGATCGAGCATCCTTAAATCAGAACGGTATGTTCATCTTTAGTGTTTTATGGTTGGGGTGCTCCGATTGATCGGTCTGATTGAATCGGCCGATAATTGCTTTGGGAAGTTTGATCGGCAGTCTCTATAATGGCCGATATAGAAAAGCCGATCAGATGACGCAAAAGTCGCGGGACAATTTTTCGCGCGCTGCTAAAATGGTTTCACCAGTCTGGCAATTCTCTGTGTTGTGTGAAAAAGACAATACATTAGCAATCGGCAACCTGTGTAACAAGACAATTCCACGAGGCGGGAAGCAACCAAAGCATTTTAACACCACAAACCTCATCGGACATTTGAAGGTTAGTCACGTAAAGGAACATGAGCAGTTTTCAAAGTTGGCTAAGAGAGCGGGAGAGTTCAGCAACTAGCGCGCCGCCGCCAGTCACTCAGCTGTCGGTAATACCGCTATCTCACCTACGCGGTTGCCATAAGTACGATTTGTCATGTTTCACCGCGAGTTTTGGCACTGTGATTACGTTTCCATCTTTCTGCGCGAAAAATTAAACATGTTCATTTTTTTTGGCCGTCCTTGCAGAACTCCATTTCATTTTATACAATCTACAGGAAAGTTGTATTTATCAAGCTCTAAGCTGTTCCCAATTACTAACCAAGCACAGGCTGCTATATTTTAAGTTAACGTGTTGCACATGGGTGGTGTAGTGGTTAGCACTGTCGCCTTGCACTGTCCCCGTGCTTGGTGGGTTTCCTCCGGGTACTCCGGTTTCCTCCCACAGTCCAAAGACATGTAGGTTAGGCTAATTGGTGTTCCCAAATTGCCCGTAGTGTGTGTCTGTGCCCTGCCATGTCTCCTGGGATAGGCTCCAGGCCCCCCGTGGCCCTGAATACAAGATTAAGCGGTATAGATGGTGAGTGAGTGAGTTAGTGTTGCACATGTTGCTTGCCAATAAATCCAGTTGTTAATTCTGTGGTTAACTCTTCTTTTAATGTCAATACTTCATTTACACTGTTGTTAGATATAGTTTAATAAATAATGCTACATGATCAACCTTCAAGAAGACCCTGTGATCGGTATCGGCCGATACAGCTTCTAGTAATCGGAGATCGGACTCAAAAATCCTGATCGGAGCACCCCTACTTTACGGCAAGAGCTGGCCTTTTATGGGTGCACTATTTGCGAATGCTGCATGAACACCACAACTTGCAACTATTTTCCCGGGAAGCACAACCCACTCTATTGTTCTCCATCACCGCATTCTCCTGGGGTTTGCAAATCTGCAGGATTAAATTTCACCTCCATGACCTTAATGCGAATAAACCAGCTAAATTCATTTCTCAAACAAATGAGACACACCAATATCACAGAAAGAACTGGAGGCAACACTGCCCTCAACAGCTTCACTACAGTATTACACTCAGTTTTTTTTTGTTTGTTTATTTGTTTGTTTTTGAAAATATACATTCTTGATTCATGGTTAAGGAAACTATAAAGTCTATAAAAATCTGATTTTATACTGATAATACAAGATTATCACTCAAGAAAAACAATGATATATATTTTAATACACATTAAAAAAAAGTCCACTAAATGAAAAAGAAAAAGCAGAAGAGAGACAAAAAGACATCCCACTGAGAACACAAACATGCACACCCCAAGGTCCTGATTCGCTGGAATCCACCTGCATGCATACTAATCTCTAGGCACTTCGCAGTAAAACATTTTTTCCCATTTCTTTAATTTAATCGAAAATCGTTTTATTTAATTTAACATGAAGAAATGAGGGGGCTCAGGCCTTTTGCACAGTACTGGCCATATTTTCCATTTCCGTATGGATTCAATAAGGCAATACGTGCAAATTATAATAAAATAAGATAAAACCGGTTGCTCTTGGCAAAAGAACTTCTCAGTAAAACCCTCAGTGTATATATTTTACCTTCTTCAGTTTAAGGTAAGATAATAAATCTTAAATCATTTTACAGCCATCAGTGTCAAAATAGAGAACATCTAGCTTTGTATTCTTGATAGTTGTATTTTTTAAATATATATTTCTCAGTATATTTCCACTTTGCACCTTCTGTATAATTTCATATATTTCTATTTTAATTACATATTACTGTAATTTTGTAAATCTGTAAAGTTGTAGATTTAAACATTAAATCCCACATTTTTCACGTTTACATTCTTTCCTTTATAGGTCACGGGCAGTCGTACAAGCATTTCACCGCATGTCATACTGTGTAGGGTTGTACAGTATACGTGACAACAAAAAAATTTTAATTTGAATGACAAAGATGAGAAAACCACAACACCTTAATCTACTCAAAGGAACTGAATCTTCCTAAGTACAAAATATTATATAAATGATTGTAAATGAATGAATGAATTTTTCATTTATGTATGTTAGCGTTTATAGTGGTATAATGTTGCAGTCCCTACAGCTGGTGCACTCTAAACTATTCTTACATTGGCAGGCAGCACGGCATCCTGTGCGGTGAAAAACGAGCAAATAAGTTTGTTTAAAATGGTAATAAAATCTAAAAAAAAATTTTTTTTTTAAATATAATCTGGATATTTATAAAATCGTGATACTTACAGAATAAATGCAATACAAATCTTTGATTATGTAAAGCTACTTTGCGAGAATGATGATTGTTAAAAGCGCTAAACAAATCAAATTTTACTTAATTAAATTCCCATCCCAACCAAATATAGCAATTAACCGACATGGTTTTATATTACTTAAATAACTAGATGTCTGGTATATGGGACATCATGCTAAAAAAGGATCTATTTCAGCCAATCATGTTTTAGAAAAGTGTAAACTGTGCAAAAGTCTAGGATGGGAACACAAAGCCATCCCCACTAGTTCTCACTCAACAGCAATACCTTTTATTTTTCGAAATAATTCCTGGTTTTGGTGATTTTTTAAAATTACCAAGTAATATATAAATGATTTTTTATAAAATAAATAAATGCTGTAAGGTTTCTTGATTCATTGTTGTAACTAACTAGATGTTAAAGTATATTTTTGTACAACTGATTATCCTTGTCAAAAAATAAAAAGAATTCTGCTTTTTTTTCTTTTTCGTATTTTCATACTATTATGTAATACAGATGCTTTCTAAGCACAATCTCAATTTCAACACATTCCATGTCACTAAATACTGCGATATCATATGTCCTGAAACATTCGCTCCTTTTTAAATGTTAACCCTAACATGGTAACACAGAAACAAAAGAAAAAAAAAGAAAAAAAGAGAGAACTGAAACCCAATAAGGAAGGAAAAGAGACATGACGTACACAAAAAAAAACACTGGACATCTGTCCTGGATTTCACCCTGAGGACGCATATATAAAATGATGCATAATTAATATGGAGGCTCAATCGTCACGCTGTTCGTACTCCGTACCTAGTCAATGAAAAGGTGGTTGTTCAGGCATCTGAGTGTATATATGTGTGTGTGTGTTCGTGTTTGCCTACAACTGCATTATTGACTCTATGTGTGCCAGACAGTTGCCTACATGTCTAACAAGGAAAAGCTTCCTGTGTGTGTGCATGTGTGTGTCAATCTGCAGACGACCACTAGGTGGAAGCCTGCTGTGGCTGGCCACTTAAGTCTAGAGCGAGAGAGAACAGGGGAGAATAGTGCATGGTCATGATGACCAGACTGCCGGATCACTGACAGGTTGCGTCAGCATGCTTTCAGGCTGATGTAACGGCAGTGTGATGCCGATGAGCCCAGCTCGGGGAAGTAACGTTGACTTCGAATGTGGAGATTCAGGATATCGCTGAAAACCAGTTATGATAAGACGTAATGATCAAATCATGTAGAACGACTACAATGGCAATAAAAAAGAAAAACTCTGGTAAAAACTCACTTACAAAATGAGTTTAAACCAGTGTAGCTGTTTTAAGCCTTAAATTATTCCATAGCTAAGCCTTTATCCTATAAAAAAAAAAGCCAGGATCTACTGTATAAATAAGATGTTATTTCGCAACACTGCTTTATTCTCCTTCAATACCAAACAAACAAAACATAGAGCCAGACTATTTAAGTTTAATAGCTACAAAGTAAAATGACTGCCCTTGCTTACGTTATAAAGACTTGTAGGTTAATTTTTGTGATCATTATGTGATTATGATAATCACATACAGTAGATGTGATGAAAGGAGATTACATTAAAAAAAAAAAAATAATAATAATAATAAATAGAATATTGGAGTATGATTGTTCTTTCGTGTGTTGTGTGTTCATCTGACCTTTTAACATCATCTTCTGCATCTGTGCACATAATTATATATTAATAGAATAACAAAACACAGTTATGAACTCCCTTGATTTCTCTATATAATCCCCTGCTACACTAATGCACTTATCCCAGTGTTTCACTACTGTTTTGGATAAAATCAAGGTAGAACGCTGGCCTCCCAGGAACTCCTTGTGTGGCGAGGTCAGAACTGTATGTGAGATGTGGCAATAACTACCGCGAGTTTCTGTAATGTGCAAGGTGTAGTTAGTGAATGATTGTGTGTACGGTACTCCTTCATGAGAAATTTCATTACAAGTCCTGGTTTGCCTTGCACACACCTTGTATTCGTCTATGCGTGTTACTGATGGAAGGCCTGGCCCAGCTGAATGAACTGCATGGGATAGGTAATACTGCTTTAAGAGATCAGCGAGATAAACCTGATCCAGGACTCAACGTTAAACGTAACAGGCAGCCAGCGTAGTAGCTTGAATAACATGTTGTGTCTTCCTCTTCATTCTGCTATTAGATTTACGCCATGGCCTTTCCTTTCCGTGCTCTACTGTAACTCGGAAAATATCCCTGTTCATGAGGGAGAATCAGCAGCAGTGTGGCTAAATATGGTGGGTATGCCAGGGCCATTTTTATCAAATGTAGGACGACCAGGAACAGAGACACGAAAATAGAGAGAGAGAGAGAGAGAGAGAGAGAGAGAGAGAGAGAGAGAGTGAAAACATACTACGCAGTAACCCACGGTTTGGCAAATAGTGAGAACAGAGAACAAGGACTAAGCAGCATGACCTCCTCTCTTTGCTCAAACTGACAAACACAACACACTGACTATGTCACTGACCTGACGTAGCAAGATAACGCAATATAACAACACACTACACTATATGTCAGCAGTAGAGTGACACAATATAACATGGCAGCCATTTTATTTTACATTAATGAGAATTGGTTTCTCTTTTTTTTCTGGTTTAGATGAGAATTTGGGCTTGAACAAATCCACTATCACTCGCGTCCAAAGTATCACTCGTGTTAGACTTTGTCCCTTTTCCATACAGTAACTGCTGCATTAATATGGAGGTCTGAATCCCGTCTCTAGTCTGGACTTTGCGTGTTCTCCGGCGTGCTTAGTGGGTTTCATCCGGAGACTCCGGGGTCCTCGCATGCGGTTTAGGTTGATTGGCATTTCCACGTTGACATTTAGGCATTTGGCAGGTGGGCATGGGATTTGAACCTGGGACCTTCTGAATCGCCTTTACCATTGCTACCACAAGTTGACCATAGTGTGTGACCATCTTGTGCCTTAAGTTTCCTGCGACAGGCTCCAGTATCCGTGTCCCTACTCAGGATAAGTTTTATAGATAACGAATGGATGAACAAATACAGAGGCTTCCTGTTTGTAGTCGCAGAACTACAGCCTGAGCTACGTTTAAAAGTCTGTGCGAAATTAAGCCTTCATTTCTATTTCACATCTTCAAAAATAAATATTTACCACGGAAACATTTAGTACAAATTAGTTGCTTGCTTCTCTAAATAACAACAGAATGGTCAGTGCTATACAAGTCCGGAGAATGCGTGCAGTCCCCTTTAGAAAAGCCTATTCTAATGAGCTACAGTGCCAGTCAAAAGACTGGACGCAAGTGTCTACATTCTAGGACAACAGTGGATTTTTTTTCCAAAATATGAAATGACGCATAGTATTAGATAACTGCGTGACAACAACAGCGACGACAACAACAACAACGACAGTCGTTATTTTAAGACATGAAGGTCGGGAGTTCTGAAATAGTTCTCTCAAGAACAGTATTTTCAAGTGCGTTTCCAAAACCCATCAAGCGCCATGATGAAACTGTCTCTCATGAAGACCTGCCCAGGAAAGCAAGACCAAAACTTACCTCTGCTGCAGAGGAGACATTCATTTAAAGTCACCAGCCTCAGAAATCACCAATTAACAGATTAGAGCCGTTATGAAGGATTTACAGAGCATCAGTAGCAGACACATCTCAATATCAACTGTTCAAAGGAGACTATTGTATATTTTGTACGTTATGTAGCATGGTTTTACAGTACAGTAGAAAGAAAGAAAAATCTGGAAAGACCACGGACCTAGAATGTGTGTGCAAACTTTGGACTGGTGGTGTGATATCATGTTATCAGTATTATGGAAACATAAAGTGCCATCCTGTTATAGGAAAACAATGGATTCGTTTTATCATCTTCCTATATCGACACATACTGAAATAATTTTGTTCTTTTTCGCAGCGCTTCGAATTTGTTACAAGTTATGTTTTCCCGTTTATTAACAATGATGTTCGGAACGTCTTATCTGTTTACAGTTACATTAAATGTTGCGCAACATTTGAAAAACAAGTTTCTGTGTAAAGCTATAAACAGCAGTTAGCACACCAGCCTCTCTTTTCATTCTCTTGAGGTTCAATAAGAAAACAGTTTTCATAAGTGCAATCTATGCTGTCAGAATAATTCACGTATCAGAACAACCGATCAGAATAGAGAGTTCAGTGATACAAATCACAATATCACCCGTTTACTAACGACCAGAGCAATTCCAACACAAGTGGCACATTCATAAAACACACGTCTGGCATACTGATTCACACTTCACTACAGGCCTGTCTGAAGCTGCCCTGTAATTATACGTTAGCACCTTTTACTGTATGGCACGCCCTTGACAGCTTGACATTTATTTGCCCCATGCTGAAAGCTGGCACTGAGGCTGAGCCTGTAGTTGTCTAATAATCCTTTATAGTGGGTCAAATTAGGCACTGAACGCAAATGTGATTTGTTATTCATGGAGCAGCGCATGAAGTGAAGGGGTGTGATTTTAAACCTATTACATAAACAAGGGTTTAAAAATAAAGAGCAGGCTTCGATACCAGGCTCCTGCCCCGGCCGTGACTCTGTGAAGCCCTACCGCATCACTCGATGTTTACTAGGGCCATGACTCAGCTGTTTCGCGGCTAAGAGATAGATGTGTCTGAGCTCGGGATGCGATAAGCCCGGCGAACGGTAATGAGGTTGCAAATCAGGCTCGGCGAAGAGACGGACAACATGCTGTTCGCCGTGCAAATGGGTGCCATTGATCTGTTTGTGTGCTTTCCTTCTACACTGCATTCAGATCCATCAGACACCTAACAGAGACAGAGAGGGACGGTGTGGGCTTAAATACGTGATGAGACTCGTGTTTTTTTTACCGCGAGTGAGAAAGCCCGGTGGGATTGACCTGATTTCCACTTGTCCCCTTGTTCTCCAAGAAAACAAGTGACCCTGTCGCTTGGCGTCTTCCCGAGGATTCATCGGCGGTCCAACACGTTGGAATTTGTTTGTTAATACTGTGTCCTCATTTCTCAACTAAAGCTCTGCCAAAGTCTGAAAATGGCCCATTACCGTTAATTCAGAACAACACAAGATGTTCTGATGGAAGGGCCAATGATTATTTCATATTACGAGAAATGTTTAGATAACGCTGGCCAAACTGCGAGACACCAGAGTCTTTGGCACTTGTCTCACTATAATAATGGATAGAGGAACTTTTACACATTTTAGCATGATTCAGACTGCAGATTGTTTACCACTGGTGACTATGAAATATGAGCTTTGAGGGGGAGTTTTGCGAATTTGAATTTTTCCAAATTTAGTTGTTGCTATTTCACATCCAGGGTGGCAGAGAGGCTGCGTCACAGTTCAATGATCCTCTCAAATCATTTGTATCCTCTAAGTATTAGCGAAAGCTAATACTTGCTTTCAGTAAGAGACATGGAAATACATTTTGCATTCTGACAGTATAGATGGCCACACTTAGATGATAGCATTAACTTCAGATATTAAGTACCCATGATGAGCGTATGTCCCTTTGATTGACAGGTAAAGACACCATTCTTTCCGACTGGCAGGACAATTATTCTCAGTGGAACGTTAGACACAGATGAGACTCAAACAACTTCTCCAAGTTTTCCACAGAAACATTCACAAAGTGCACAAGTTCAGAAACTTCTACTCTGGCACATCTCCACCAACCTTTGTGCTGTCCCATCTCTACAGTGGGACGCATTGTTTTGATGGCCATCCCTGCACAGGGGAAGCAATTGGTTGTGCAATAGGAACATCTTGTCCTCACTGGCTGCTTGGAATCAAAGCATTTTTGAGGGGATCTGCCAAGCCAAACTTGTGTCATTATTCTGCGAAAGCGTATCTCTCTTTTACAGCGGCCACTTTGAAAGCTGCGGTTTGTCTTTCTTACCTGCCCTTCCCTTTCACTCGCTTGCTCTCACATGCACACATGCAATCACAGACTGGGTCTTGATATATCTGGTTTTCAATAGGTAGAGTGGAGCTCCCGTAGAGAGTGGCTCTTTGTGGGGGGCATCTCGAGAGAGATGTGATTTCACCTTGAGTGGAGCACGGGGTCCAGGACTGTGCCAGCTCTGCTTGTCTGGCCACATTCCTCACCCATCGAGTGCTTGGGAACAGACGCTTCAACGCTGCAAAGTGGAGTGCAAATATTGCCTAGCCCGCACCGCTAAGCCTTCAGAGGTGGGAGGAGGTGCGAGGAGAATACGTTGCTTTAAATCAGCAACATCGGTATACAGTAGATACTCTAAGTTTGGGGTGAGTGTATGAAAAAATCTAAATTGTGTCTCAGTGCACTTTTCTCTGCATCATCGCATGTATTCAAGTCTATGGTACTAAAATAAAATAAAAAAGAAAGAAAGAAAAAGAAAAAACTCTCAAGCATGCTTTCTGTGACCTGGTTTCTGACAGGAAAAGAACCTTGCACACAATGAATATTTTAAAGCAAATACATAATCACTATTATAAATAGGAGAGCTGAAAAAGAACTTTTAAAAACTATAATTGCAGCAAGTGGTTAGTCATGACTAAATTAAATATTCTCCAAGCTGCGGATGTCTGTGGTTGTTGAATGTTTGCGAAGTCAGTTCAAAGTGATTTTTTCCTTTAAAATAAGGCCACTTTCATCTGTATTAATTAGTGACAGTTATTGGTGTTATAAAATGTCCAATAAAAAGTAGCTAACATAATGTCAGTCTGTTATGCTACTATGCTATTATAAACATATATCGAAGCTGCTGGAGCATTAGAGAGCCGGATATGCTTGTGGTAAGTCAGTGTGAAGTTTAATGTGTTTGCGCGTTTGGAAAGCTTCCTTTGTCTGTATTAAGGAAACACAGTAAATTAAAAAAGAATTGCAATGCTAATCTAATACTAGTCATGCTAGTGTTAGCGTTAGCATGCATCATTGTGCAGCCTTGGTAAGAATTTTATCATATTTAGTCTGGTACTAAACACAATATATCTTTTCCTTTAAGGTCCTGAAGAGTTTAAGCTAGCTATGATTTCTTTCTTTCTTTTTTGGAAAACTAATCTCCACACCAATAATTAGCATAATGCTAATGTTTTTTTTGTTTTTGTTTGTTTGTTTGTTTGTTTTTAGGAGGGCATTTCACTGTCTTAAGTTGTAATCAAGAATTAAACCTGGCCAAAACCACCGTTATAAACTAGGTTATACATTCAGTACATGATATTAAATAATTTCAAATTTTATTCAAATATGGATTTTTGTCTACATTAATTCCTTGTAAACAAGAATGGAGTGCTATTCACTTTTTTAAAACTGTTTAATTGACCTTTTGATGCTTGTAAAATATTTAACAACTAGGCTAAATAAGACATCAAGATATCATACAATCAATCATCAGGTAACATAACATGATATTTTTGCCAAGTCACGATGCTCCTGTGGTGCTATCTGGAAGGAAAATGCTGTCGACTGGCGTAAAATTGGGGTTTCTAGATTGGTTATGTGAGCAGAGAATTTCTGTTTACCAGTGTCGGAGTTTAAAAGCTGACGGATTTCGGTTTATTGCGCAGTTTAATTGTGGCTTATGCTGCCGAGTATATGCTTCTCTGTGTTCTGTCTGACTCGTGCACCCCTCCCGTTTCTTTTCATCGCCTGACCATCTTTATCTTTCCTCATCTGCGGCTTGTTTTTGCTCTGTCTCTCTCTTTTTTCTGTATACGACCTCTTAGTACGCTTCCCGCTCTCTCTCTCTCTCTCTCTTTCATTTTAGCCCTCCCTCTCTCGGTCTCTGCACCACAGTAATGACAGCAACCTCTGCTTCTGCGTGGCTTTTTCTCCTGCGTCATTGCTCACCACTGTCGAATGTAAACACACACGCACTCACATGAGAACAGCAGATGCATGACCACACACATGCAAATAGTTGTACAGCTGAGACCTGTTTGGATCACTGACGTGTCTTTCTATAACGAGCATATAGTCTATATTGTTAGGAAGTGATAATGAATGTAAAGCCTGCTACTGAGGTGAGAGCTTACGCCGCTGGTGAGATTAATGACATTTACCTAAACTTGGCATGTGCTCTAGGTTGCCAGGACGGGAAAAGCAACCGGACAAGCCACGGTGCATCATCAAAATTGTACAGCGTCACGACACGCTCCTATGGCGCGGTCATCACACCTACACGCATGTATTTGAATAGAGCCACTTATGACTACATAAACAAATGTAAATAGCGACTCGTACAGACAAAGGTCTCCATTTATGGAGTGTTTAATATATGTAAGAGCCACAGAAATGTCTGGCTTTGCGTGGAAAATTACTCTGCAAGAGTTCCTTTTCTCCTCCTCCTCTCGAGGACGTGTCATCTTGGGTTTGTTGTATATCTGAATCTATAGCTTTACCACTGTTGACTCAACAAAGGTCTCAAGCAGCTTACAGCAAGTCAGGTGATATCCAAAGCTGTGTGATGCCTGAACAGGTTATTTGCAGAAGAGCCACGTCAACGTGATAGCAGATTATCACTATGCTGTTACTATGCTAAGATAGTCCTGAGGGTCCTCACGGACAACATGGCTGTCTTTAGTGCTGTTTGTTTTCACACACAAACACACACACAATATAAATCTTCATGGAGCAGACAACCTTTACATCATTTCAGATGCTAATCTCTTTGTTCTTCAAGTCTGGCTCAGAAAAACAAACTGCTCAGGGACTAATAGTACTAAATAAAGAATATGTAACACAACCGTATGAGGACACAGGCCCACACGCCTAATTAAAGTGTGCTTGCCACAAGTCGACTGCCTGTCTGGTGTAATTATTTCATTATTTGTAGCTGTCTGATGTCCAAGAAAAAAATTCCTAACCCTTTAACATCCTTACTAAGAAAAAAAAACAATCATAACACTTTTTTTTTTATCACAGGATTACCTCAACCGAATGGTAGAGATGGCCCAATCTGGTGAGGTTCTAAACATTTCCAGTCAAATATATAGCAGTGACTTCAAATGTGCTCTACCAAAAAGTTGGAGAGACTGCTAAAGGGCTAAAAAAATATATTTTATAATTAAATTATATATATTATATACTGTATATAGATACCACAATAACACACAGTCACCTCAAATTTAAATGTACTGATAGAAAGACGAATGACTTGAATAATTTTATATGTATGACGTGAAAAATAATATAATAATATACTTGATGGTTTCCTTTTAAGTCCTGTACGTTGTGTGTAACGTACTTGTAATGTAATTGTGCTATTGTACTCGCTAATTTTCACTCATAACTGATAACATCCCCAAGACTTACATGTTACATCATAAAGAAAATACAGGATGCTGGTTAGAATCTGGCTGTAGCTGCAGTCATTAGTGTTTATTCAGGATTAATTACCTGTTTAAGAAGGTCAATGATGTTTGTTGAGGGAAAGTCAGCATTGTAAATAACCGTAATGCGCTATTAGCTGGTAGCAATTACCCTTCGTTGAAAGATAATTTATTGTTCTGCCATGAACTCAGCAGTATATTAAGGATGGTAGAGGATATCAAACAGCTGAAATGGAAACTCGTATCACGAGAACTGACAAGCTACTGTACATGCACATGTTTTCCAGGACATTTAAATCATCTGATAGCGTTTGCGATCGTTTTAAATATATCCAAGGTTTATTCCTCAAGTCTCTACAATGCATCTAGTTAGCTAATCAGCTTTCTATCCATTATTATAACATTAGCTACTACTTTATTGCCTAATCATTTCTGTTTCTAGGCCACCAACGTACATGACGGCCACCGGTGTTTTCCGCTTACCCGGTGTGGTAGCTAATAAATTTATTTATAATTCGTCTACCATCGAGTAGACATCTGAGGGCAAACGATGAAGAAAAACCACCCTGTGAGTCATTCTCGATAGGAAGTTGCTCAATAGGAAATACACGAGCATATAAATATCAGAGCTTGACTGATATCTCTATTTAATCCGTGTTCCAAATCCATATTTCATTCATCCGATAGACTGGAATAGGGAACCCATTTCCTGTATGTGGTTTTAATCCGTATTCTAGCATAATGTCGAGTGTTTACGTTACTCTGATTAACCATGTTTTTCAGGAAGCCCCTAAACACAAACATCTGTAAAGCTCAGACACACAAACAAACAAATGCGGACCAGAAAATTATTTTGCTACAGTACACACTAGGGTGCGGTAGTACCACTTAGCTGGAAACATCTGTAGATCATTTATCATATAGTTTAGTGTTTACAGCACTCGTAAATCATGTCAACGTCGTTCGTTGTTCCCTTGGTACGGCGACGACGACACACCATACGCGGTAACATCGCTGTCGAGCCACAACAACCGTGGTGAAATAAAGGCGGAGCCAGGATTACAATAAAACAGGCAGTTGTGTCTGAGCTTTGGTCGGCGGAGTACACAGGATAGCCGAGGGGCCTGAAGATATTTATTTTTTCATTTACCCCCCCATTGTGCTTACAGTCCTCTAGATTTTACTTTCCATGATTTGCAAATTTGTAACTATTCTTGGGTGATCTCTGCATACGCGAGCATGCAGCAACCTGTTGTTGTTTCTCTCCTTTCTTTTCGCAAGGTTTTTTTTCGCCTTAACATTTCTATTGCTTCTTTTCTTTCCCTTTAATGTTTGTGTGTAACTACAGTAGTAATAAATTATACCTCCTCAAATCATGCAGTTTGAAATAATTGTTGTCTTTATATGAAATTCGCCCTGGGATTAATAACGTTCTTTGACTTGAATGGAATTGAATTGACTTGAATTGGATCTCCAGCTGCATAAAAAGTTACGGGGTTAAGACTAAGGTTAGGAGCTGCATCAGCTTCCAGACCTTACTGACCTAGGTTTACTATCAGTCTACTAGCAACTGCTTTTAAACCAGAACAACCAGGGAAACGTACACACACACACGTACGTAATATGCAATGAAATATGATCGTTTTAAATTCAAACGAATTTCTCCTGAAATCAGATTAGAACTTCATGAACTGGCTCTTGACGTAATCGTAACACAAGATATGGTTTGTACAAGTACAAGACCTGATGTCAAACATTTGTCTGGTATACAGTAAACACAGATTTTTCCATTCATTTTGCCAATATCGTTAGCTAGTCCTCCGTTATCACATGACAGCCGCCGGTGGCTGAAAACAGACACGTCAAGCCATCCGCTACGTCTTTTTTAACTTCTGCTTTTCCTGCGTCACAGGACAGGCGATTACATTCATTGTCCTCTTCTACATACATAACACCTCACAGACACCAATTACTGCATGGCCAGTTTCGCTCTCCTTATGATCGTGAACGACCGTGGCATCAACAGGAGCACGGATAAGGATAAGGTTGATTTCTCAATGTATATAAATAAAAATCTCTAATAGTCTCCAGATGCTCACAGTAGAACCACACATTCATTTAATTATTCAAAGTGAGGTAGGAACACAAAGTTCAACAAATAAGCTGGATTAAGTCACACCTCTGCTGTGGGTCCTTGAGAACATTTGGGTGTTGCTTTTGTTTGCCTATTATTTGCATCATCTGTGATTTAAACAGATAAAAATAATCTCATAGAACTGTAATTTAAAAATATTCTCTCAACATTTGTTTGTCCATTTCATTTTATGAAACATTACTGGTTAGACTTTTTTTTTTTCATTCAGGGTAGACAAAAATTGACCAAACCAATCATGCACATTAGACTTGCAGTAAAATTAATTAATTAGTAAACAAATTTCTTGGTTATATTCTCCTGCAAACAATTTATCAATAAATTCCTTACTATCCAGTCTAATTCATATCCATGAAGAACAATGCAAGAAACACTCTGTTCAATTAAGAGGTTGTTTAAAAACAAATAACTATCTGGGAAATGTCTAGGAAATGTTTTTTTTATTAAGTCATTATGAAGTCATTTAATTAATTCCTACTGCAGCATGGCCAGACATGTATGTCGTCTTTTGCATCAAATCAAGATGATTATATTTATTTTGGAACAGATAAAAGATACTGTGAAGTCTTTCAACCAACAGACAGGGACAGGGAAGCACCAATTTCAGCTGGATCAGATATCCGAGCTCTGTGCATCACTGACACCTGATATTGATCAGATATTCTTCGTCTCGCAGGAACTGAGCAGACGTTGTGCAAAACATCAGATGCACAATAGCAATGCTTTTGAGGCAGGTTTGAGTAAAAAATTTAAAATAAAATAAAAACATGCGTCCCATCCTTGTATCCTCTCATAAACCAACGTTAATCCTTTAAACATACTGTCTTTAATGATGCTCCTAAAAGAATGTAAAAGCATGAAATTTTGCATTTATAGCTCAACAAGAGAGCCAGTGAGAACTAAGGAGAACTAGTGTGCTATACAGTATGGTGTAGTATGTTATGTAGATTTAAACGCACCTCATGTGCTGCTTCCTCTCTCTCTCTTGCTGTGGATGGTGTACGCCGCACCCGATCTCCACAGACAGCAGTGCGCGCCCTTAACCCAGTTTTCATGTGTAGAAATGTGCCTTTATTGTTATTATAAAGTGTTCAAATGGAATAATTTTTTTCTGTGCAAGTCCACTTTCACAACATCTCGTCACATTGTCTCATGTCCACCATCAGCTAGTGCAGTTGAGATTAATTATTATAAATGACACAATATTTAATCACAATAAATACACAATCAATTCCATATAGTCGATGCATAATTAAACAACAAACAAAAAAACAGAGGCACAAATCATTTGACAAGTTTTAGCAAACATGACTGAACAGATACTGATAATGTAGACTCATGCAACTTCTTATAGACATTATAATAGTTTTTTTTTCACGATGAGGAAGTTTCGAGAATGAATTCTAAGGAGAAAGATCCAGGTTTCCAACGTCACAAGCTTCATCATCATCATCATCATCATCAAAACATATGCAAATTACAAAAAATGCATTATGCGCTGTATCGACTATCTAAGCAAAACTACATTCAAATGCCTCAAAATTCATTTATTTTTCTAAATAAATAAAACACCTTACGCAGAGATCAGCTCTCAGGCTCGGGTCCGTCGCGTGCGCAGTTTGTAATCCTGCTCGAGCGCAGCTCGCGCGCTGATGACGCCGGTGTTGAAAAACACCGACCAAACCGCGCAACTTACTGAACTGCACCGCATATCTGATCGACACACCATCGCGTATTTACACACGAAATGAAGCGCACATGTTTACAAACACCGTCATCACCGAGAAACGAGCGTATCCGCGCGTGCTCAGGTTCGTGTTCGAGCACTACACTATACACTGGCGTGGTGGTGATGAGCAAACGAGTCAGGAACCAGTTCTATAGAAACGACTCTTTTAAGTGAATCGACTCACAAGGAAGAACGGACCTGGTGTTTGCAGACGGCCATGCATTGTGCTACGTTTTTATTAGCTGTTTGTTTGTTTGACAAATAAAATATGTGTAGTGTTTATATATGATTAGAAACTCACAATACAGACGTAACTGGATAATGGCTTATTAACCTACATGGGGAAATTGTAAACAAAATGTAGTCTATTACTTGTCTGTTATTTGTATCACACATATCTATCTACTGTATCCCTCTATCAACCATAACATTGCAATGCAAATGACTATATGACCTTATGCTGCCAGGGTGACTCTTGACCCTTGGAACAAGGTTCTGCAAGGCCCCATGGGGTTTGCTGTGGTGTCTGTCACCAGGACGTTAGCAGTCGATGTTTTTTATGTGCATCCCATGGGTGCTCAATCAGATAGGGATTCAGGGAGTTTGGAGCATGGGTTTGGAGCCTTGGGCTCTTTGCCCTCTTGTGTGCAGAGTGCTGTGGTGCACTGTGTGTCCTGGTGCCTTTCTATTATAGCCAGCATTCACCGATTTGTGCAAAATGTAATCTCTATGGTCATGTGTGAGCCCTAAGTGCCTATGATCCTTTTACCAGTTTGGTGGTGTCTACCGGGTGATCAATGATTTTCAGTTATCCTGGTGGTGTATTTATACATGTTGTTGGTAGTCTTTTATCTGTTCCCAAGGGGTCGCCACAGCGAACCATCCGATCTGCACACAACTTGGCACAGGTTTTAACGCTGGATGCGCTTCCTGATTTTCCCTGAAGAGTGAATGTATATATATATATATATATATATATATATATATATATATATATATAGTCTGACTGCATAAGCATGTTTCTATCATGATTGTACATATGCATTGTATGATTGTACCTCTGACTCTACACATGCATCTAATATTATGCCCATATCTCAGACACAATCCAAATGAATCTCAACATTCGATTCATTTAAAGTGACAGCTCGAGTGAACTGATTCAGTGACTCGTCCTGCCCCGCCGCTACACCACAGCGCACTACAGCTGACTGTAACTGCGTACTTACAGGGGACGTGATGTTCTTAAAGACAAACCTGTGGATAAACATCGAGCTTTTGACGCGAATCTTGATGCATCGTGGCCACACAGCGCTCCTCGGGGCTTCAGCGGAGCCGTTACGGACCAGCCGCTGCCCGGGAAACCGTCCGGCTTTGAATTTTAATCTGCGCCACAGCGCGCGGAATGCGGACGTTGGCAGGGCGCGCGCTGTGCAAGAGGAGCCGCGTGCCAATCAGGCATCTCATAGCAACCCGGGCTTCGCGGTGTTGTGGTGTTGTTAACAACTAACAGCGCGCTCTGGATCCCTAATGAGAGGACCTGTTATAGACACATCGCCAACCCCGAACAAGACGCGCAAACGCACACACACACACATGCACGAGCAGACATGACATTAACAAAATACCTCCAATTACTTACTGCATGAAGTCCCACTGTGATCTTCGTTAAAAAATAAAAATTAAAAAAAGAGGGTGTTGTGACGCAGCAGGTGCAGTCCACCATCATGTCCGCAGCAGCTGCAATGCTCAAACTAACCGACGAAAAGCTACAACTCCACCGGGACGACTGCCCGAGCTCGCGCGCGCGCCTGCTTTAACTTCTCCGGTTTGCCTGCTTCGTTATATGATCGTCATGTGACACAGCGCGCGCGCGCGCGGTCTCCCTCAGCAGAACTTTAAAGGGACCATCCACGTGACCCGGTGATTTTTAAGGGGCTCAGGTCAGCTTTGAATTACTGAATATGAACTCCAAAGAAGAAACTAGATTTAACCGGTTCTAGACAAACACACACACGCACGCACGCACGCACGCAGACAAAATGTAACTGATTAAACCTGGTTCTGTTCAGACTGCTCCAGTTGAATCCAGCTGAATCCAGTCACTTCCTTTGTGCTTGAGCCATGATAACACTTAAATGAAGTGTTTAAGTAAAATGGATGAATGTCCAGTTTTATAATAAAACCCCGAACAAAAAAAGCTCAGATGACTCAGTGGCAGCAGCAACAACAGCAACCTTTAATTAATTAATGATTAATAATGACCAAAAATGGATCATTCAAATGCTTAGGTTGTATTCATACTGATCCTGAAGGTTTTTTTTTTTTTTTTACTGTTTTGAATACAGTGTGCATAAGTGCATGCATCCCTGTTTAGTGGCTTTGCCATTAACATGTTTTTTTTTGTTGTTGTTTATTTGTTTATGTCAGTGGTTAGCACCATGGCCCCGCACCTCCGGGGTTGTGGGTTTGAGTCCAGCCTTGGATCTGTGTGCATGGAGTTTGCATGGTCTTCCTGTGCTTGGTGGGGTTCCTTTGGAACTCTTTCCTTCCATACTCCAAAGACTTGCTGATTAGGTCAATTAGCATTCCCAAATTGCCCGCAGTGTACCCATCTTGTGCTCTAAGTCTCCTGGGATAGACTCAAGGTCCCAGTTCACAGGATAAGCGGTGTATAAGGTGAATGAATGAATATTTTGAGCATGTCATCATAAGAATGAATGTATGTTTTGAACATGTCCTCAAAAACACATAAGGAAAAATACATGTGACATCAATTATGTGACTTTTCTATAAGAACAAAATAGAGAGCAAATTCAATAAAAAATAGTTCATGAAAGTGCTTTCCTTTCCTGTTGAGCTGCTTTCAGGTTAATCGTTTACAGCAAAGCATGTGATTGACTCCAACAACAAGAACATCATTTGACACAGAAGGTGCTTCATGTTTGTCAAAAACTGGTGCCACAATGTTCTTTCAGATGGTAACTGTTTCTGTGGTAGTGAGTCTCTAATGTTTTGTTAAATGCCCTGAAATACCTTACTTGGTTTGTATTTAGGCCCTCCAGTAGTCAAGTCTTGCTGTATGGTTTATTATTTTACAAAATAAAACCTTAATCCTAAGCCTGGTGTAACCACTAGGGATGGGAATCACTAATGGCCATTTATTCACTCACTGTCTGTACCACTTTGTCCTGCATACAGAGTCATGGGGAAGTGTACACACTAGACAAGGTGCCAATCCATCTCAGTGCGCACACCTATACATACTTATGCTCATTCACACACTATGGGCAATTTTGGAAACACCAGTTAGCCTAATCTGCATGTCTTTGGACTGTGGGAAGCAAACAGAGTACCCGGAGGAAACCCACCAAGCACAGGGAGAACATGCAAACTCCATGCACACAGAGACCCGTGGTGGAAATTTAACCCAGACCCTGGAGGTGCAAGGCAACAGTGCTAACCACTAAGCCCCACCAGGGACCACACACCATGATATTACCACAACATATACAGTTGTGGCCAAAAGTTTTTGAGAATGACACAAATATTAGTTTTCACAAGTTTGCTGGTAAACTGCGTTTAAATCTTTGTTTCAGTTGTTTCTGTGATGTACTGAAATATAATTACAAGCACTTCATAAGTTTCAAAGGCTTTTATCGACAATTACATGACATTTATGCAAAGAGTCAGTATTTGCAGTGTTGCCGTTCTTTTTCAGGACCTCTGCAATTCGACTGGGCTGCTCTCAATCAACTTCTGGGCCAAATCCTGACTGATAGCAACCCATTCTTTCATAATCACTTCTTGGAGTTTGTGAGAATTAGTGGGTATTTGTTTGTCCACTCGCCTCTTGAGGATTGACCACAAGTTCTCAATGGGATTAAGATCTGGAGAGTTTTCAGACCATGAACCCAAAATTTCAACGTTTTGGTCCCCGAGCCACTTAGTTATCACTTTTGCCTTATGGCACGGTGCTCCATCTGCTGGAAAATGCATTGTTCTTCACCAAACTGTTGTTGGATTGTTGGAAGAAGTTGCTGTTGGAGGGTGTTTTGGTACCATTCTTTATTCATGGCTGTGTTTTTGGGCAAAATTGTGAGTGAGCCCACTCCCTTGGATGAGAAACAACCCCACACATGAATGGTCTCAGGATGCTTTACTGTTGGCATGACACAGGACTGATCGTAACGCTCACCTTTTCTTCTCCAGACAAGCCTTTTTCCATATGCCACAAACAATCGGAAAGAGGCTTCATCTGAGAATATGACTTTGCCCCAGTCCTCAGCAGTCCATTCACCATACTTTTTGCAGAAGATCAATCTGTCCCTGATGTTTTTTTTGGAGAGAAGTGGCTTCTTTGCTGCCCTTCTTGACACCAGGCCATCTTCCAAAAGTCTTCGCCTCACTATGTGTGCAGATGCGTTCACACCTGCCTGCTGCCATTCCTGAGCAAGCTCTGCACTTGTGGCACGCTGATCCCGCAGCTGAATCCTCTTTAGGCGATCCTGGCGCTTGCTGGACTTTCTTGGACGCCCTGAAGCCTTCATACCAAGAATTGAACCTCTTTCCTTGAAGTTCTTGATGATCCTATAAATTGTTGATTTAGGTGCAATCTTAGTAGCCACAATATCCTTGCCTGTGATGCCATTTTTATGCAATGCAATGATGGCTGCACGCGTTTCTTTGCAGGTCACCATGGTTAACAATGAAAGAACAATGATTTCAAGCATCACCCTCCTTTTACATGTCAAGTCTGCCATTCAACCCAATCAGCCTGACATAATGATTTCCAGCCTTGTGCTCGTCAACATTGTCACCTGAGTTAACGAGACGATTACTGAAATGATCTCAGCAGGTCCTTTAATGACAGCAATGAAATGCAGTGGAAAGTTTTTTTTCTGGATTAAGTTCATTTTCATGGCAAAGAAGGACTATGCAATTCATCTGATCACTCTTCATAACATTCTGGAGTATATGCAAATTGCTATTATAAAAACTTAAGCAGCAACTTTTCCAATTTCCAATATTTATGTAATTCTCAAAACTTTTGGCCACGACTGTAGGTGCTGATTCAGGATTTTTAAATGGATCAAGGTTTTAAAAAACTGGGACATAACTTTAAAGCTTTATACACTAAAAGGTTTATTCAACAGTCCATTTCTTAAGGCATTTAGTTTTCCAATAACAAATACGATAAAAATCATTTTAAATCATTTTAAATTTTAAAATTTAACCTAAAAATAAATGAAAAAAAAAGGTACTTTTTTACCCAAGCAGCCCATATTTCTGGTATGTCATCTATTTCTAAAAAAAAAAACTTATCAAATTATTTGCTCATGTTACATATGATGCTGTGCTGTCTGGCATTTGTCAACAGTTTAGAGTGCACCACCTGTAGGATTATAGAGGCCACAACACTTTCCCATCTCAAATGCTACCATACATGCATACCAAATAAATTTTGGACCAGTGTGGGTGTGGTGGTGCATGATTCAATAATTTTATTCAGGATTCAAGATTCAAGAATTTTATCTGTCACATACATGATTGAACAAGTACAACAGTAGTGAAATGCAATGCAACATATTTCCATACAAAAGAACTGAATTTTTCAAAAATGTATCGATAAATTCGACGTCAATGTCTAGTAACTGATGACATCCTGTCGAAACAACAATAAACTTAAACATTACATTTACACTTTTCCTTTCATAGTTTCAGATGACATCACAGACATTAGAGTAGGAGGTCCTCTACGTCTGTTCCACACAGATTCCCCACTGGTGTCCCACAGGGATCATTCCTTGGTCCTTTTCAGTTTTTTTCCTCTATCCTTATATACTGTAGCTTGTCATACCACTGTTATGTGGATGACACTCTACTCATCCTCTCCTTTCCTCCCTCAGACACTCATGTTTCCACTCAGATATCAACATGTCTGGTAAACATCTTAACATGGATGGCAGCTTATTAGCTGAAAATAGCAGCAAAACTTAACTGTTGTTCATCCTAGACATCCTAGTGTATTCATTTACACTTCAGGAGCTTCTTAGGAGACCTCTCTAAACAATTTTATGATCCCAGCTTCAGTCAGCTGCACCAGTTGTTTTCAACCTTCCTAAGTTCTCCCACATCACCCCATTTCTCCGCTCATAAGCCTCAGCTGGCTTCCTCTATTTGCCTGCATTCGATTTAAAACACTAATGCTTGATTACAAAGCCAAAAATGGACCACTTACCTCAAAGCACCTATCACACCCCGCACTGCACCACACTTCCTCAGATTTTCGAACACTGCTTGACTGGTCCCAACATCTCTCAGGGTACAAGGAAGGCATGCATCAAGACTCTCTGTTCTAGCACCTAAGTGCTGCATTGAACATACCCTAGATATCTGAACAGCTGAGTCACTTGCAGTCTTCAAATGATGTCTGAAGACCTACCTCTTCCTGAAGTACTTAAATTAGCACTTAAAAAACTGACAGAGTTTATAGACTGATTGTGTTCTCAATCATTGACCTACTGAAGCAGTATCAGGATGTAATTATTGATAGAGACTTCAAAGCACTTCTGCGTGTCTCTCTGGGCAAGGGCATCTGCCAAATGCCATGAATGTAAAATGTAAATGTAGAGCAGCAGTGTCATCTTCAGGTCATGGCGGACTACAGCTTTAATGTTTTCCTGCTTCTACAAATTCGTGAAGATTATTTATTGAACGGAAATTAATAAACATTCATGGTTATTTAAAAATATTTGAATTTAGGAACTTTTATGCCTTATTTTATTCATTCATGCATCTATCCTGGACCGCTACAGAGAACCAAAGAACCCAGAGGCAGCCTATAAAGAGAACCTATAGGGAGAACATTTGTAAGTGATTAAGCACCAAGCCGGAGTGAATGAAAGTGGACTTTCACAGGAACTCTCTATAGGTTGCCTCTGACTTCTCTGGTTTCATCCCACCTGCTTTCATGTTTTTGGGAGGTGGAGTGAAACCAGAAAACGAAAAGGCATCCTATTTGGAGAACCTGTGAAACCCCACTCTAATTCCCTCCTACTACAAGAGCCGGTGTTTAATTACGTAAACAAAATATTTAAATAAGGATAATAAATTCTCTGCAAATGTGGCTCATTAGTATGAACAGTTGTATGAACATGGCACTGAAACCAAAGTATTTTTTAAGGATATATGCATACACTCTATGCTCAATTTCCTCAATATCTGAGCAGAGGATTACTATGAATCAAAACCAACTACGATGGCGCATCATTTACGATATATTTAAAAGATCTTGCCAAGTCCGAGATATGCACTTAGTGGAAATTGCATTATCTCCCACTGCTCACATCAACTGGCTTCCGGTAAGAGACACCGTCATTGACTGATTCACTAGAGCCAAAGTGCCTGTATCCGCAAGGTCATTGCTTAGCAGGGAATGATAATCAGACGTCAGGACTCATTAAACTCCTGTGGATCCTGACTTCTTTCACCTCTCCTTTTTCTGTGGTTAGGACGATCATACAGTATATAAACACTTGTCACTAGATCATATAGACATTTAATATTCTGGTAATAATGTATATTGCTTCATCTGTGTGTGAAGCTGCTAGGTTTGTGGCAGATAAACAGACCACCTATATGGACCTATACCACTACTTCTAACAACAACAGCAATAAAAAAAAACTCTTCTCTTTTTATTTATGGTTGCCAGGTACTTATAGGTTCCATCTCCATCAAGTTATAATTTACTGTACAGTATCTAACAGTCTATCATTTTTTCAGCCCACTGTAATCAAAAATATCTCAGATGGAGAAATTGCTCCAACTGGATGCTCTGGTTACTGAATCTGGAGTGCAGCCAGTAGTGCACTCACCAGTGTCAGAGCCGAGCCCATTCATCCTCTAAGTTCAAGATGAGTGTTTCGCTGGACTGGTAGCAAAAGCATATGGGAATGATTGCAAGGTATATGGTTGTCAGTGTGCTCAGTGAAATTATCTGTTTTATTTAGATCTAATAAGTTACAAGTTAAACCTATCTTATGTAAGTCACATATACTGTATGTATATATATATGACACAAGTTTCAATTTATTTTCTACATTTTAGAACAATATTGGATTTTTTTCAAACTATGAAATAACACGTACACCATTAGGTAATTAAGTAACTACAACAACATCAGTCATTTGTTATTTTAAGACAGGAAGGTCAGCAGTGCTAGAATAGAACAGTTCTTGCAAGAACAAAATTGTCAAGTGCATTTCCAAAACCCATCAAGCACCATGATGAACTGGCTCTCATGAAGACCATCCCAGGAAAGCAAAACCAAAACAGAGAAGTTCATTGGAGCTGTTATGAAGGCTTTACAGAGCATATGTAGCCGACACATTTCAATATCATTTCAATATCAACTTTAGATTATTGCATTTTTAGGATGCCTTCAGCTTTTACATACAAACATACAGTCACAAAGAATGTTAATTCATATATAACTAAATTAATGTTTTTGCGCAATTTATATAATGTATTTCCACAAAGACCAATAACATAAATCTTCTGACCAATTAGATTCAGGAATTAAACAGTGCTATGCTTTCAGCAATGAACCTTAATTCTCCTCTTTATGTCCCACTCAGTTGGCCAACTATTTATAAGAAGACTCATAAATGTTTTAACATAGTACATTAGCCTAAACAAAGCTTTATTTTAGTATTTTAGATTGAAATTACCACAATCCATAAACTAATTGCTGATATAATCATTAGACACTGACGTTCGGGCATCTGTTTGACCTACCCATCTTGACACCTATTATGGTAATTTATCCAAAGTTATGCTACTGGTCTCTTGGCATAATTTCTTTTTTTCCTCTCTAATATTGCACTACACAAAATCTTTCAACATGACAAATACTTCACCATGAAAAATATATCCCTCTCTTCTGATGGTCACATGATAGAATTAACGTTGCTGACATCTTTAGAGAAGACTTAATACTACACATTGCTGCCACAATTTAGTTAGAGTTGTAAAAAAGGGCATAGATAACACCTGTTGAACTGTGTACACATTTTTGCTCAAACCCCAGCCACTAGATGCAGTGCTGATCCTATATATACAATATATTGCCAGATAAGTCAGATTTGTTTGTAAGTCCGAAAAAGTATAAGAGGAGTCTTATACACCTTTGACATGAATATACAATGTAAAGCATACAGTACCAATCAACTTGACTAAATCTGTCCCCTTTCCCAATATGTGGCCAAAAACTGTAATCGCCTAAGAAAATTATTTCACACATGTAAAATCTAACAGTGTTGTCTCTGCACCTTTAAATCGCGAGGGGAATCCCAAACACCATTTTGTGTCAGAGCTGTTTTCCACTCTATTGGACTGTAAACTCCATTTACGCACTGAAGATATTGTATATAATTGCAAATATTGGTATCCGGTGTCTTATTTTTGGTACAATACTCGTGAGCCACTTCCATGATTTGTTCCCGCTGACTTTTCGTATCTGCGGAAATTTGTGACTAGAATGTTCGTAAGTCGGGTACTACCTGTGTGTGTGTGTGTGTGTGTGTGTGTGTATACACGTGGACAAAATTGTTGGTACCCTTCAGTCAATGAAAGAAAAACTCACAATGGTCACATAAATAACTTTAATCTGACAAAAGTTATAATTTTTAAAAAATCTATGAATGTTAACCAATGAAAGTCAGACATTGCTTTTCAACCATGCTTCAACAGAATTATTTTAAAAAATAAACTCATGGAACAGGCCTGGACAAAAATGATGGTACCCCTAGAAAATACTGAAAATAATGTGACCAAAGGGACATGTTAATTCAAGGTGTGTCCACTAATTAGCATCACAGGTGTCTACAATCTTGTAATCAGTCAGTGGGCCTATATATAGGGCTCCAGGTCGTCACTGTGTTGTTTGGTGACATGGTATGTACCACACTCAACATGGACCAGAGGAAGCGAAAGAAAGAGTTGTCTCAGGAGATTCGAAAGAAAATTATAGACAAGCATGTTAAAGGTAAAGGCTATAAGACCATTTCCAAGCAGCTAGATGTTCCTGTGACTACAGTTGCACATATTATTCAGAAATTTAAGATCCATGGGACTGTAGCCAACCTCCCTGGACGTGGCCGCACGAGGAAAATCCATGACAAATCAAAGAGACGGATAATCCGAATGGTAACAAGAGGCCAGAAAGACTTCTAAAGAGATCCAAGGTGAACTTCATGCTCAAGGAACATCAGTGTCAGATCGCACCATCCGTCGTTGTTTCAGCCAAAGTGGACTACATGGGAGACGACCAAGGAGGACACCATTGTTGAAAACAAATCATAAAAAAGTCAGACTGGAATATGCCAAACTACATGTTGACAAGCCACAAAGCTTCTGGGAGAATGTCCTATGGACAGATGAGACAAAAATGGAACTTTCTGCCAAGGCACATCAGCTCTATGTTCACAGAGGGAAAAATTAAGCATATCAAGAAAAGAACACTGTCCCTACTGTGAAACATGGAGGAGGCTCTGTTATGTTCTGGGGCTGCTTTGCTGCATCTGGCACAGGGTGTCTTGAATCTGTGCAGGGTACAATGAAATCTCAAGACTATCAAGGGATTCTAGAGAGAAATGTGCTGGCCAGTGTCAGAAAGCTGGGTCTCAGTCGCAGGTCATGGGTCTTGCAACAGGACAATGACCTAAAACACACAGCTAAAAACCCCCAAGAATGGCTAAGAGGAAAACATTGGACTATTCTAAAGTGGCCTTCTATGAGCCCTGACCTCAATCCTATTGAGCATCTTTGGAAGGAGCTGAAACATGCTGTCTGGAAAAGGCACCCTTCAAACCGGAAACAACTGGAGCAGCTTGCTCATGAGGAGTGGGCCAAAATACGTGCAGAGAGGTGCAGAAGTCTCATTGACAGTTACAGGAATTGTTTGATTGCAGTGATTGCCTCAAAAGGTTGTGCAACAAACTATTAAGTTAGGGGTACCATCATTTTTGTCCAGGCCTGTTCCATGAGTTCATTTTTAAAAAATATAATTCCGTTGAAGCATGGTTGAAAAGCAGTGTCTGACTTTCATCGGTTAACATTCATATAATTCTTATTTATAATTACTTTTGTCAGATTAAAGTTATTTCTGTGACCATTGTGAATTTTTATTTCATTGACCGAAGGGTACTAACAATTTTGTCCACGTGTATATACACGTATATAGAAACAAACACACTGTATATAGTCAGCTTATTAAGCCCATTCACGCCCATATTTGTGAAGCCCCGCCCCATAATCTATACTATATCTACAAGTGTACATTTTAATGCGCATTTTAACCGAAACAAGCATTCAGGACTTAATGCCCTTTGACTAAACCCACGACTTAATCAATTTAATCAGGTTCTAGACAGTCTTATAAACGCTTTTTTTTTGCACAAGCAAGAAACTGTAAAAATCACATTCATTCTGACGGGGGCCAAGACGGTCTTATTATGAACCGCAGCCTCATCACGTCCGTTGCCTTTCACACGCGCTCACCTCATAATTGCGGCGTGTGATAATTGTTTGAGGCGCCGCGTCACATTCTTGCCGCCCGAAACTGAAACCGTGGTGACGCGAGGTCACTTTAAGACGCCGCTACGCCACGCCCACAGGAGGCACGCGCACGCGACGCGCTGCTTGTTGTTTGTGCTCCAACAAGATGGCGGTGGCTCCCGAGAGCAGAGTGCTGTCCTACACTGTTTATAAATGGAGTTCGTACTCCTCGACGTACTTACCCGAGTGAGTAACACGCCACTACACTCTAGCGCGATCCTCACAATCGAGTCCCACTGTGGAGACGCGGCCCGGCTGTGCAAAGCTTTCTAGCCAGCCAGCCAGGGTGTTCGCGGGTCGGCTGGGCGGTTATAGCTAACGCTGATTAGCCTAGCTTAATGCAGCCACTGAAAGCGACTCGTGCAGATCTTCAGCCCGACGCTCGCGCTGCATTTCTGTGCGCACGAGCTCTAACTTGGACTAAATGAGTCACGTTGCTAATCAGTGTAGCTAACTGACTGATTAGCCAGCTAGCTAGCTAACTCGCTCAACACTCAGGCTGTTTGTCACATTAGCTCGCTAACTTGCTAGCTAATACATTTTTTGTGGAAACGTTATATGTATATTTATGCGGTAACAGTAGTTATTCATGACGTGTGAGAGTTAATTAAAAATCTGACAGCTAGCTGCTAAGGCGTCTTTAGCATGCTCGAGAAGTTGTTTAGCAGCCTTCTTTAAGTGAAAGTTAAAGCCAGTGTTTCGCTTTGGTCAGAATGTAAGGCTTGAAGTTGATGCATGCAGGCTCCACATGTCTTTAACTTTGGTTTCTCAACAAATCAGCCTAACTAGCTGTTGACTCGCTATTGACTGGGTAACGAGACCAAAGAGGAAAGTGACCCACTGGTTGTGCCTCACACTTTGCACACACACCATACTTATAAAATTATTTTAGCATTACTGTGTTAATAGACGAAAACCACTGCTGACCAGTGTTTGTGGGGTTACAAGCTCTTACAAGTGTGTAACTACGTGCACGAAACTGGTAGTTTCTTTCACTAAGATGTGTGTACACTTAAACATAAGTAATTTCATGTTAATTACGTTTGCTATGTTGTTACCAAATGACAGGTTTTAGTAGGAGGGTTAAATCTTCTTCTATACATAGGTGTTTTTCACAGGTGTATTTGGCCGAGCTTGAGGCAACATATAGGCTTGTTTTCATCGCATTTGGCCCACAGGAATAGATGATGTGCTACTTTGAAATTTAAATGGAAAACGCTCTTATAGGCAGCTTTGTATGTCATAAAAAAATCAACCCTGAGAACATCATTAGCTCATCTCAAAATGCAACAGATGAATCTGTAAATTTTTTAAATAGGCGCTTATTTGTGTGCAATTGAAGTCTACTTAATAAACGTGATTGCACACCTGCACTCCGCGCACTTCACGGTAACACAACATTTTTTAGTTAATTCCAGAATTCAACAAATGACGTTGTACATTTTTAAAAAGCTGCATATGAGTGTGGAATTGAATTCCATGTGAAAAAAGTCACAGGCACATTTAGTGTATACTTTTATAATTTAAAAAAGTTAATGGGGATTTAACAAGTGTGAAATTGGAAGTTTTTTTTCCTGTTCATTTAATGGGAGAGAGGGCATCCTGTGTAAAACCTGAGCCAAGAATTGGATCGGATAGGTCACTGTGATGAAAGCAGCCAAATCACTAACAACAATCATAATAATAATAAGAAAACCGTGTGACCTAAATCAAAGGCAGTCCGATTTAACTTTACATAACTTTCTCATGTCTTGTGCAAGCCTGGAAAAAAAATTATTAATGGATTTATTAATAATTAGTTCTGTTTATTTATTTATTTATCAAAAGCAACATCACACAAGAGGGAGTGCCGTTGTGCTGTATATCAGCACGGCTGCGAAGTTGAAACCCAAATGGTGTTAAATGGAAAGCTATTGGTGTATAATCTCTTGTCCCACACACCAATTAGTGCCCTTGATCAGATGTTTGAGAGTGCTTAGGGGTTCAGCATTATGTTAGAAATTAGTTAGTCAAGTTTTGGTTGGAACTCGAGTTAACTGTGAACAAAACAGCAGTTTTTGGAATGACTTGGAAGCAATTATTGACTAGGGTATGGTTTAATATGATGTAACATTATCAGATATGTTTTCTTGCTGAAAGTGCTTCTATGACTGGTTTTCAATGTGGGATTTGGCAGGCAGCAGCTCTCTCCTCAGTCCATGCTACAACTGACTAGTTGAAGTAACAGTTATTAAAACACCTGGGACACAGAGTGATCCCTATAATTAAACGTCCCAGTGCTGTTACTGTCCATTATTACCACTCGTGGAAAGCCTCTCATCCAGTCGGGTTGCTCGGTCGGAACTAAATGTTGTATAATAAGCAGCAAACATTTTGTTCATGTTTCATGCTGAATGTATAATGTAATGCTGGCATGCTTTACAAAATATCCATAGGAATGTTTTGGCATGATTATTTACTTGATTAGTTTCCTTGTACATTGTTGCTCTCTGAACACCATAATTCTAAGAAAACGGCAAGCCTGAATGGTAGTGTACATTAAGTTTTGCGAATTGTGTGCTAAACTGTATTTCCCCATTAAACTTGACGCAGAGAACAGGATCAGCTGAAAATGTTTTACATACTTGTACATGAAGGTTACTTTTCGAAAGCAGACATTTCGTCACCAAAGTTTACTTCTTATGCAGCACCGATTGTAAAGTATTTAAAATGTGTTGAAAGATGTAAAGTATGGCGTTGTTAAAATAAAAAACAAATATGTAACTGTAACAAAATAATTTTCAAAATGTTGGTAACCATCATCAATGCAGAATGATTCCTTTTTTTAATTGAAATTAGCTTTGTTAACGAGTTTGATGCAATCGTTAAATTTTGAAAAGTGTGTCTAACATGTTTTCTGCCTGTTATTGCTTGCAGGAACATTTTGGTGGATAAGCCCAATGACCAGTCTTCCAGGTGGTCATCAGAAAGCAACTATCCTCCACAGGTGTGTATTTGTTCTGCATTTATCACAATGCTATGAGGTGATTGAATTGCACCTTATAGATTAGCTTAACAGGTTTAACTTTAGTAGAGCTGCACCCACACTTTAACGGAAATAACTTGGATTCTGCTAATACTTGGAATACTACTTGTGTGGAGTGTGTCGATGTGTCGCAACGTTTACTTTCGGCCCTGATTTTCCTGGCGCATGGTGGAATATGGGACTTTATCCCCGGAAATCTGAAGCTGATCGTCTGATATGTGGAAATGCTTTAAAGAAACACACACAAAAAAATGGCACTCTGAACACTGTGTCAAAGTGAAATGGCTCACCACAGCACCAGCATGACTCACACACAAACACACACAGCCTGAACATCTCGCAAGGAAACCCGACAGAACTGGCAACCCCTCTATGCAGCACATTGGTGGCTTGGCGACTGATCAGTTTGTTTATGCGCATATAGTTTTTTAAAACAAAGTGACGTAGAGTTAAAGTTTAAAATGTCTGCTTCCTCCATGGGTTTCGTGTTAAAAGAAGTGATATATTTCTGTGGAGAATGCAGTCGATATTAATTGGAGATTTGTACAATAAAATGTCACTGATTTATTTTTAATTTTTTATATTGAACAATTTCCTGCTCAGTGGTGTGTATTGGTGTGTAAAAATGTGATTTTTTTTTTCACACATAAACACTCATAAAATACATTTTTGGAGCCGTTAAGGTGTGAAACAAATATAATCCTGACATATAAAGTCATTTATTTGGTTTGCATCATTGAACAAAAGCTATCACTTAAGATGAATTCTTGCAACTTCTTCAAGCCTGCTTAAAAATCACATGATCACTGTTTTTCAAACAGGTGTCTTAGCAGATTGTTAATTCAAAAATGATCTATTTTTTCTTCTTTTAATTCATTTATTTAGAGGGATTTATGTTATACAAATGTATTTAAACATTCAGCCAATATAGCATCGAGTCATATAAGGTATGATATTTGCATTTGGAATCTGTTGCTGTTAAATCTCAGCAAGAGATTACGCTGAAAAATAAAAACACCCTCAGAGAAACTGCAGAAACAGTAGGTGTGGTTAGATTACCAGCTATCTTGTACATCTAAAAGAAAGCACATTTCAAGCTCAGGAACTCCAACAGGCCTGGGAGACGACTAAAAAACAAAGTGCTCTAACTTTTACACTGTTTAAACCTATTTGGTTTGAAAACTCCTTCAATTAAATCTCCCATTCAGTATTTATTTTAAACTTGTGATAGAGAATTAAATGAGAAACTAATTAGTGTCCTTATATTTATGGACCTGGCTGTATAGATCCTGTCTGCAAATGCTGTTATACTTGATCGGTGTCCTTGAGTTTCCATGTAATGTTATGCTGTTATCCATTCAACTTGAGTTGACTCGATTTCCCCAGGTCTGATCTAAACATTTACCATCGCCTCAGGAAATCATGTCTGTCCTGAGCAAGGTCGTAATTGTATGACTAATCTAATTGAATAATCATATTAAGAGGTCCTATGTGAATTAGTTCTGCATGGTGACGAGAGAGAGAGTATGAAATTATGTCTAAACAGATTTATGATGTTAGTAAAACTGCCTGGAAATCAATGTGATTGTTAAAAATCTAAACGTACAAAGACAAAACATGTCTTCAGAGCACACCGGTACAGTGGTTCCTCGGCAACGTAAATTTAATCCGTTCCCGTTGAGTTCTGAAGGCAAAATAATGTCTTGCAAAATCCCCTGTAGGAAATAATGTAAATGCAGATAATCTCTTCCAGTCACCCAAAAAAATGTTATCAAAATTACCAATTCCCAACACTATAGTCAGATTTTTGCATATATAATCAAAACTTTTAGAAACTGCATGTAAGTGAAGTGAAATATGAAATAAAATGACATTAAGACTCACTTAACCTTAGTTTATGGTTCCTCTTGGCATCGGCTGCTTTAAAAATTAAACTGAAAGTGGCTCCATTTTCTTCTTGCTACCATCCTTGATGAAGTTCTTGAGACCCAAGAACCCAATCAATCTTGCGTAAAATGCACACAAAAATACATAAAATCTCTTTACTTGGCTTGTCACTGACAAGTTTTGAACAGCTCCCAGACGTACACACGCACACCTTAAGCCAGTGTTCGGTTTGTCTTGGTTTGTTCGTTTGCATGCCGAAAATGCTTCGTATGCCGAGGCAAATTTCTTGCAAAATTCTAGTTCTTAAGGTGAAAATCCGTAAGTGGAGCATTCGTATGCCGAGGTACCACTGTACACATTACCAATCAAAAGTTTGGACACATCTTCTAAATCCATGGTCTTTCCTGATTTTTATTTTTGCCTACATTGTAAACAATGCTGAAGGCGTCCAAGATATGTAATGTCCTATGAACAGTTGATGTTAAGATGTATCTGCTACTGATGCTCTGTAAAGACTTCATAACGGCTCTAATCTGGGGTGCTGTTTGTTAATTGGTGATTTCTGAGGCTGGTAACTCTCAATGAACTTCTCATCTGCAGCAGAGGTAAGTTTTGGTCTTGCTTTCCTGTGAAGGTCTTCATGAGAGACAGTTTCATCATAGTGCTTGATGGGTTTTGGAAACGCACTTGACACAATACTGTTCTTGTAAGAACTGTTCCAGAACATCTTATCTTGATTTGAAAAAGATCCAGTAATGTTCTAGAAAGACAAAATAAATCCAAACTTCTGACTGGTTCTGTATATCAAGCAAAATCGAGTTTTATCATCTAGAAAAAGATGCAGAGTTAAATCTGTTTGCCTTGATGTGTTAAGTGCATAATGGGTTATAGAGTAGTGAATCTTGGATGTGTATTAGGTATATACTGTATATGTTGTATATATTACTATACTGTTGGATGTTGATTTGATACATTGGATGAATGTTGAATGGATAAAAGTTGCAGTATGCTCTTATGGCTATAAGTGACTGAAAAGCATCTTTATAGCAATGCAATTTCGCAGAAGCAGAGTCCTTGATTCCTTATTATATTCTTTAGACCCATTCATTTCTTGTTCAGTTTATGTCCTCTAGAACACATTTGTATACAAACCTTTTTCATTACTTTTTAGCAGCAGCTAGTTGGCATTGACCGGGGGATATTTGTGTAGTTTTTTTGGTTGTGCAGTTTTCTTAAAGCTTGTGTATTTTCAGTGAGAAATCTGAAATATTGAGGCTTAATGTGCACGTTTGTGTCAAAAAAGCCTGCTTTTTTTAACTGTTTTAATTTAAACCTTGTGTTAAACATATACATACACACACACACACACACACACATACACACACACACACACACACACACATACATACACACACACACACACACACACACGCACGCACGCACACTTTGGGATCCCTAAATGACAGAATGAGAAAGGAGGTAAATCCAAAACTATTGCTGGTCAGGACCAGTCCAAGATTTGATGAGTCGGAACCTCTGCTCTAGGATATCAAACACAATGACAAGTCTTCCACAGCTGAAATCTCTTAAAGAGCAGCCAAAACCACAGCTAAAGACTTCCCTCAGTGTCTTGGCTGCATGTTCAGCTGGATCGCAAAGCCAAATTTATGATCCTTTAGAATAAGTGGGAGTGTGGCTTATGTCAGAAACTACTGACTTTTTTGGGACGGGAACTGGTCAAGCCTTTTGTCACGCACTCTTCCTGACTTCCTGTTTCCATAGGCAGTACATCAACATATGGAAACAAGTCACTGCTATTTCACGGGCACTCAAAAGTCCTATAACTCTTCTATATCGGTGGTCTCCTACCTTTTTTTTGCACCACAGAACTAGTGTTACTGTAACGCAGGGTAATACTTCCACAGAACAGCTGTCACATGCTCGTAGTGCATTAATGCATGAAGTGTGCATTATGTATACAACATACCGTAACACGCAATCACTGTGAGCTCTGAGCTTTTTTCCTGGTGACGAGACGTTCCCATCCAGACGTGATGGGCGACAGTGACACCTGAAGTGTATTCCTCATGACCTTAAGTCTGCTCCTGTAATTTCATTTTTGTTGCCGTCGATGCCGACAGCTACGTCTCACAAAGATAGGTTGTTGGAAATGGAAGCAGGATTTTTTGTGCTTTTGTGGCAACTACTGGTTATTCCTCCTTGATTTTAATCCAGAATGTCAGCAGAAGTTGTTTCAAACCCAATTTTAATGACATATTTATTGCACACCGCATGTGAATCACATGTTGCGATGTGCAGACGGAAGCAAGTAGGAGACGATCTGATCGTTTTTTCAAAATGAAACAGACGTATTTATACAGAATTAAAGCGCATTAGATGTAGTTAAATGAAAGCTGACGTATATTTCCGGTCTAATGTGTTTATTAGTTTCTGAAATCCTTTTCTCACAACATATCCAACATGATCTTCGCTAAGTGACTTGTGACGGCGTCTGTGATTTTCTTGTCTCTTTGATGTTTTCCCATGTGGAATGATGCCTACAATTCCTTCATATTAAATATTCATGTTCATATTCAAAAAGAACCAAATCAACCTTTTAATAGTCACCAAAACCACACACACACACCACTAGTTTAAAACAAACAATGCTCTTGATGAATAAGGCTTTTGATTGGACAGTTTTTGCATGAGTCTTTGAGTCCACAGGTCATGTTGAGCAGACTTCAGGCAGAACTGCACATGAATTTCTGACTATGCCTGCATCACCTGTAATAAATTGTACCTATTTGCGATGAGATAATTGCACACATTCATATTGGTACTAATGGCTTGACATCAATTTTTTCTCGAAAAAAAAAAAAGATGCACATTGCTAAGTGGTTGAGTGTTCTGGATCTTTCTCAACAGCATTAACAATAGTAGTGTTCCTTATAATCCGTTCACTGCAGAGTTTCCACTGGCCGTTTTATGTCAGGAATTTTAAAATCTAATTCGGCTGAAAATTTTTTTTTAGAAATGTAACATGCACAGCACTTTGAGGTTGGTATTTCTATAAAGTTCTAATTCAAACAAGCGAGAGTAATTAATAATAAAAAGGGCTTGTCATTTTTGCATAACCACATATAACCGCAGATTGCAGGTGTGGCTTTGAGTTGATTCTTTTGTCTGAAGATGAAATGCACTGATCCATACTTTGGCCAATCTTAAAATGGAAAGAGGAAGCAGCCAGTTGTCATGTTGGCACACACCAGGCAGCGCAGACGGTCTTGTGGTTAGGCGGAGAGGAAATTGAAAGCGTTCAGTTCAAGGTGCTTTCACATGCATGTTCAACTTTTAACCCCTCATTTCGCAACACGCAGGTTTAAAAAAAAAAAACCTCGCCACGCAAGTTCCCTCATAGTTTGTGTTCTTCATGCAGTGCCGTCCTGTAGTGTAAACATGTATGCTCAGAAATGTGTCAAATGTGCTCTGCCTGCTTTTGACCTAGACTGTAAAATTTATAGATGTATTTAAGTATAGGAGCCAATTAAAATGTTTCGAGACTCGCAGTGGTGTGGCGGTCTGATGCCTTTTCACCAAGACATGTGCGAGTTTAAATCTAGAGGGCCTTTCCATGGGTTCTTGTCATTTCTTTATTTACACTCCGTTGCTTCCTCCCCACTGCGCCCTTTACTCTGAGGATGTGAGGCTACAGGGTGAGAAGCACGGACCACGGAATTGACTGCAAATACATCTGCCAAACAAGGTGTCTGCTCACTGGAGCATCTTATTAAAGCAGCGTCACTTATTGCAGACTTATTGCCCAGCTCTCCCACCTGTCTCTGGGCACAACACAGTGTGACTAAATTTTATATATATATATTTTTAGCACTCCTGGACAAAATTTCTGTTAATGTGAACAGTTAAGTAAGTGGAAGATGAAATGATCTTGAAAAGGCATAAAGTTTATCATAAAACAGTCTTTTGTAATGTTTTGAGCAATATCAGTGTATTGTTTTTGTTTTTTACAAGAATTAAACAAGGGAAAGCAACACCCTGAAAAAGAATGGAAACCCCCCTGGAAAGTTGAGCTATTGTATATGTTTGACCATGTTATCAAAACTTTCTTAGCTTGTTAGTGTCATGGTTTGTTCACAGTCATCGTTAGGAGAGGCCAGGTGAAGAAATTTAAAAGCTTTTTAAATACCTACACCCCTCTAACCTTGTCCCAACAATCAGTAATTATGGGTTCCTCTAAGCCGTAGCCTAGCACTCTGAAAACGAAAATCATCGTCAGGAGGACAAGGCTGAAAGAAGATAGCAAAGTGTTTTGAGGTACAGATTTTCTCAATTTGGAATGCAATTAAGAAATGGCAGGTAACAGGAACAGTGGAGGTCAAGATAAGGAGGTCTGGAAGACCAAGAAAAATATCAAGGAGAACTGCTTGTAGGATTTGTAGAAAAGCACTGGCGGACACTGGAGTTGTGGTACACTCATTAACTGTTCATTGATATCTGCACAAATATAACCTTCATGTAAAAGTCATCAAAAGGAAACCTCTTCTCTGTCCACACCACGATTCAGCATCTGATTTTTGCAAAAAGAACATTTACACAAGCCTACACCAATGAGGTTAAGATTGAACTCTTTGCCTGCAAAGAACAAAGGGTACAAAACATCATGAAAATGTTAAGAATGGGGGTGGATTGATCATGCATTGGGTTGTTTTGCAGCCAATGAAACAGGGAACAATTTACAGTTAGAGGGAAGAATTCCAACAAATTCTGGAAGCAAACATAACACCATCTGTAAAAAAAGAAAAAAAGAAAAAAAAGAAGCTGAAGTTGAAGAGAAAATGGATTCTACAAATGGACAATGATCTTAAACACACCTCAAAATCCCTGATGGACTACCTCAAGGGGCGCAAGCTAAAGGTTTTGCCACGGCCCTCACAGTCTACTGACCTAAATATCAATAAAAAATATGTCGATAGATCGCAAAAGAGCAGTGTGCAAGACGGCCCAGGAATCTCTGAGTTACTGGAAGACTGTTCTAAGGAAGAATGGATGAAAATCCCTCAAACAAGAACTGAAAGCATCTTGGCCGGCTACAAAATCACTTACAAGGAGTGATACTTGCCAAAGGAGTCGCTACTAGGTACTAACTATGCAGGATGCCCAAACTTTTGCTGCGGCCATTTTTCCTTTTTTTTGTTTTGTTTTGTTTTTATCCTTTTTTATGTATGTTATTACATAAAAATGTAAAAGTGTAAAAATAAATAAATAAAATAAATGAAAGTATTTTGTTTGAAATATAAAGGGAAAGTGTCATCTGTAACTTCACGATCATTTCACCTCAGTCTTGCTTAACTGATCAGAAATTTTGACCAGGGGTGCCCAAATTTTTGCATGCCACTACATATATACACATTATCATCGGACCAATTTATCAACATTTAATGTTTTAATTTATACAGGTATATAATTAATATTTTTAATATTGAGATCATGTACGGAGTTAATAACAGTAGATTTCCAGGTCACAAAGTCAGTCAGAGAATTTAAAAGGACGCGACACGACCCTGAACGAGGACATCATTGTTTCTCTGTTTAATCCATTGATAGCCGGTTCTCTGTGTTCATGTTAACAGTTTTGTCTAACATTGTTTCAAACCTGGGTGTCGATTGACAAACTCCATTTAGTCCTGGACAATGTTGGTATTTTTGTGTTCTCTGCGTCTCTAACAGCATTTCTATGTGTGGAGGCATTTTTCTATTCTTAAACGAAGTAACGGAAATGTGTTTCTCTTTTGTATGCATTTTAACCAGAGTAAACTCGCAGCGTATTAAAATCTAACTCCCACCAAAACCGGGTAAAAGGGAGAAAATTGCATTTAATGATACTGTTTTCTTTATAAAGATTTTTTTCACATGCGTTTTGTTTGCATCTTCAGAGTACTACAGAGATTTAATGAGATGTTGATATTTCTTGGAACTTATCGCATCAGAATTGCATCAACCAGATGGAGGAATGACTACACCTTCTTCTTGTAATGCATTCAGTGTTTGTTACTCATCATGCGTGATGATGTATTAAGACCCTCTGGTTTCACAAACTGATTTATGACTCTTACTTTTTAATCCACATCTATACATATGCAGTACCAGTTTTACACCTGGAAACAACAGCTGTAGATGTGGAAGGTCGTGGCCAAGTGCAGCATGATGAGTCCTGCCTGCTCAAATACTCAATATCACTGAATCAAGGAAAGGATGGTTGTTCTGCTGAACTCTGAACAAGACCAGGGTTTAGACCCCGTGTTTAGAGTTGTCCTGTTTGTTACCTGTTACTGGTTTCCTTACTTGTTTGTTTGTTTATTTATTTATTTATTTATTTATTTAATGGACCCTGTTCTGTTTTTTTTTTTCTTTTTCTTTTTTTTTTTTTTACAGTACTTGATCTTAAAACTGGAGAGACCAGCTATTGTACTAAACATCACCTATGGAAAATATGAGAAAACGCACGTGTGCAACCTGAAGAAGTTCAAAGTGTTTGGAGGCATGAACGAGGAAAACATGACTGAACTCTTGTCCAGGTGAGTCTCTTGCCCCTTTTTTTCCACCAAGGCGGTTCCAGAGCTAGTTTGTTTTCAGAGAGCCACAGCAGCCGACCCTCAGACTGAAAAAAGAAAAAAAATGGTTTAAAGGTGGCACCAACACTTTGCTTGGCTAGAACAAAGAACCACCTACTTCAGGGGGGGAGATTATCCTGGCCAACTAAAAGGTTGTGACTGTCGTTTTTAAAAAGAATTTTACTTTTTCTTTAGCTGTTAGCATTCCCGCTAGTGTTGGCATTGCTGGGAAAGTAGAGACCGGTATACAGTGATTTTATGATCTAACGTTCAAGCACTTGGAAAAACAGCAGCAGTTTTTAAGGAGGTCTGCTAGTGCACCCTCGTAATCGGCCCTAGCACCGGACATAAACTAGTACCGATTTCGTTTTGGTAGAAAAGGGTTTCGAGGGATTGGCGACGGTTAAATAAGGAATAAGACACTCTGGGGCGTGTTGTTATAGCAGAGCTGTAGTGATGAGAAGCGGGGTCACCTTTACTCTGCTGAAGTTTATTTTTCCCTCCCCAAATAACTGCACGCTCTGAAGTGTTTTATTCCTCTTTAACCCTGTTGAGATTCTGGCGGCGGGAGGGCGGAGTTGCGTTACAAGTTTTATTAGCGTCGCTAATAAATTTTTTTACACGTCTCATCGGTGATGAAGCTCTTGCATCTGAAAAGCTTCCACAGGAACAGCGAGTTTCTAGCATGAAGTGTTTTCTGTGAGCTTTTATGATTTTGTCACATGGTCATATTCACACTCTTAATTCACAACATGACACAACAGAAAGTGTTTATATGTGGGGGAGGGTCACTGATTCTCACACACACAGACTAAATATAGCAAGAAAAAAAATCATGATGTGTGAATATGTTTGCAGCCGGGACTAAAATGATCACATGACGGATAGAAAAAAATTCTAAATGAGAAAAAATGGCTGATCTACATGGGAATGAAGTCATAGAGGAGCACCTGCTGTAGATTTCTATTTAGTTGAAATAGGAAATGACACCAGCACCCCTCCCCCCTTTTAGTCAGGTCTAGATTAAGGGGTTTATACCAAAACAGTTCAACCATTACAACATTTAATTTGTTAGTGAATGTTTTTTTTTTTTCTTCAACAGATTACGGTTACATCAAACAAATGTCTCATGACGGAGACCAATCAATTAACATTATAAACGTTTACTACATTTATAAAAAGCATCTGCCAAGTGTGAATTGTTACCATAGAAATGACAATGAGCACACAAGTATAAACCTGTGATGTGAATTACAGTTTGCAGTGCTGCTGGTGTGTTAAAAAAAAAAAAAGATAAACACTTTTGATCCAATAAGATTGAAGAATCCATCAGCTCTGTGTTTATAAACCTCATCACTCATTTGTATCATGGCTTCATGGGTACTTTAATTTTTGTGTTATAGTGGCCTTAAGAATGACTTCAACAAAGAGACATTCACGCTGAAGCACAAGATCGACGAGCAGATGTTCCCTTGCAGATACATTAAAATAGGTGAGTGATTCACGAAGAGAGTGACATCAGAGTAAACTCAGAAGGGTGATGCAGTCGGGATCATTCGGTACATGAACGATGATGGAGGGGGAAAAATCAAGCTGAGCGGCAAGTCTTTAAAGTAGTAGTGGAAAGTAGAACAGGTTTTTTATTTTTTTACCCCAAGTATAAAAGGATTTTAATGTTGCATTGTAAACTGCATTAAAGGACATCTCGGCTAATGGATTTTCATCTAAACTGCTAAAGAGAGATGTTGCCCAGGACTGACCGAAATGGCATTTGCGAACATTTTATTTCCATCCTGGACATGACGGGCAGTACGGGTAATGTTCATAACTAGTAATTTTGCAGAATGAAAAAATTGAGACTCCTGAGAGAGCACCAAGCTGCGTTTCAGCTTCTCATCATTTCGGAAATAGGTTTCACATAACCTTTAACTGCTAAAGGTAGCAGTTATTTACTTTGTCTGATTTCTGTCCTGTATTTTGCCTCTGCTTGGAAATTCAGGATTTTTGTCTCGAAACAGTTATTTTGTCAGCAGGACAAAATGATGAGGATGACATGATAACTAACTGTGTGATCCTTTTTGAAACTGAACTTTGCTGAACTGATATTTATTGAACTTGAAATATCTCTGGAGAACAATCGGATCACGCCTTCAGTCACCACACGCAATCTTGGGGCAACCTTTGTCCTCTACAGATGATCCAGAATGCAGCCACGCGCCTCGTCCTCAACCTTCCCAAGTTCTCCCACTTCGACGATCCCTGCACTGGCTTCCTATAACTTCCCGCATCACATTCAAAACCCTGATGCTTGCCTACAAAGCTTTTTTTTTTACAAAAAAAAAAAAAAAAAAGCAGCACCCAGTTACCTCTCAGCTCTAATCACACCTTGCATTTCACAGCAGTGCTCGGAGATCGAGTAAGACATGCGGTTAGAGTGTTTTCTGTTCTGGCACCTACAGTAGGTGGTGGATTGAACTTCCTCTAGATGTCCATACAGCTGAGTCTCTGTCAATCTTTAAACACCGCCAAAAGATCTATGGTTCTTTAATATTTGTCTTAAAAACAAACAAACGAAAAACTCCCCAATAGTGTTTTGACTGACGGTACTTAATTAGTAAGTACAGTGTAAAGTTCCATTCAGTGACGGAAACTTTAACGCACTTTCATACGTCGGCCTGCATAAGAGCGTCTGCCAAATGTTAACTGATAGATTTAAAGTAATGTTGTGACATACAAGGATCTTGTCTGTTTAAAATAGGTGTATCATGCAATGGGTAATAGCATGATATAATACCTTTTGAGAATCATTTGTTTGTTTGTTTATGTTTACATGTCTGTATCTATGTAATATTTTTCTGTCTATATTACTCTATTAGGCTAAAGGTCTAGGGATAACCACAAGTTTTTTTTTTCTTCACCTGTATAATAATAAAAAACTGAGATGTACACATCTGTTTTATAGTTAAATCATCAATAACAGGGTACAGCATTTTCCAAAGTGTTTTAGGGCGTTTTCACATTAGGCATGGACACTCCCCCTTCCTTACTCCCCATCCGCTGGCCAGCATTCACATTGTTGTTGTTTTTTGTTTGTTTTTTTGTGCCATTTTTGGTTTGTGGACCACAAGAGAAGAAATGAACAAAGAAGTTAACTTGTGCCTGATATTAATATTTTTGGGGAAAATGTCAAGAGTGACGCTCAGCTATGGATTTATAGGTCAGAGGATGAGATTGGCGCGCGCCATGCGCGCGCAAACAGATTTCAGAGGAGACCAGTCGACACTCTTGATGCGGTGTTTAAACAACAATCTATTTCCGTTTTTTGGTTTAAATTGCTTCTATTTTTGACGCAATCCACACCCAAGTACGCTGTTTTGTTCTCGAGAGCAACCAGACTAGCGGACACGGGAACGCATGGGAACAACACCCGATTGCGTTGCCACTAATCAAAGTGACTCGGACTTTGGCGTCAAGTGTTCTCAGGAACTTTCCACGGCCTTTAATGTGAAAAAAAAAAAAAAAAAACGCCCATAAGCCTCTCAAACAGCCGTTTGCCGATATCAGCATCTGTTAAATATAGAGAATCGTGTAGTAGTCATGTTTAATGTCTGTTCAGCAAGTTCGAATCCTCTTATCTAGTCTTCCCTTTATTATATGTCTATTTATTCCTGTCTTTATATGAGTAATATAAAAATGAGCAGCTTGTTGTGGTGGAGAGACTGGAAGCTGTGAACTGTTTCATCCTGAAGACTTTGTGGTGTCAAAAATCGCAGGTTTACCTCTGAACGTTAGAGAAACACAGACACCGGAGGCTCCTCCTACAAATCTGTTAAGAAAACCTCACCCTATGAATCTGGAGTCACTATAACAGGGATCATGTACTAGACTGCATAAAAATAAACCTAAAATTGCAGCTGCTCATTTCTTTTGTTGCTGTGTGTGTCCAGTGCCTCTGATGTCATGGGGCCCCAGTTTCAACTTCAGTATCTGGTACATTGAGCTGCATGGGATTGAAGACCCAGATGTAGTCCAGCCCTGCCTTAACTGGTACAGTAAGGTGAGTGGTTTTGTTACGTCTAACTTAAGACTAACTTAAATAACCTCAGCGATGTTGACTTGAGGGGGACGGCCTCCAGGTAGCTGATCTGGCGCAGCGTTATGTTCTCTACATGGCAGAACTCCAGACGCTTGTCCTTTCTATCTTGTAACACTAATTCAAATGAGTGAAGTCACTGCCTTGACATGCAAGCCATATTCTCAGTAACTCTCTCGTTGTATGAATGTAAGCCAGTTTATTAGGACAGATGTTGCCAGTGTTCATCATTTTCTGTTTGTTTTTTGTTTCCCTGTGAACAAACGTATGTTTACAAAACATAATAAATGCATTTATAAAATGATTAAAATACTTATTATTTGGAGTAGCCGGGATCGCATACAAGCTGTTTTTTTTTTTTCCTTATTCTTTCATGCTGTTATTTGCTTTTCTTTATCTTTTTGCTCTTTTTCTTTCATAGTTTTCTTTATTCTCGTTTGCCTCTTTTCTGCTTTCTTTCACTTTCTGTCTTTTTTTTGAGCAGTTTGAGCTACACTCTTCTTTGCTCGTAGTTTCCTGCCATGTTTGTACAATAGCGTAGTGATGAATGATTTCCTTTTTGTCACCTCACTATCACATCATCTGCATAAAACCGGGGTCTTTTTTTTTCCACCTAAACGAGGCATGTCATATGCATATGAAATGTAAATAAGTGGGATTGATATGTGGATTTCTTTTCCACATGACTGAAGCCCAGTTCCTCAGTCGCTCCTCATTTCACCATCATCACATCTCGTCGTTAATCAGAAGAGATTGTGTGTCATTTCCTGCCGTTCATTGCGCGCTTGTTTGTTTAAAAGTTTAATGAACGAGAGCCATTGCGACATTTTTACGGTTTGTAATCTTAATTACATTCGTTGTGCTGATTGAAATCTTTACATACAATTTATCTGTGTGCGCTTTCATCTAGAGGTGAAAAAGCCTTGTGAGAAAATCTCCCATAATAATTGCTTCCCGTCGCTTTCCGCTTTACCACATGAGCAAATCTTTTACAATAAATTGTATTGTCGATGATTCAGTAATCTGCTAATGGGCTGCATAATAATTTTTAGCAAATGTAATTATATTGTACAACATTTCTTTTACTTTGATGTAGCAACAATCCTGATATTGGCTGCATGGTTATTTTACACTTCTTTTTCTTTATAATTTCCACCTTTTTAAATAAAACATTTATGTGACTGCAGCATGCTTCATTTTAGTGATATACAAACTACTGTTACTACCCTGTTTTCTGTAATCTGGTATTGTTTACACTTAATGGCTTTTTTTTCCCCCAGTCTGTCATATAATGTATGATTTTAAACAAAAAACAGATGGAGTAACATAATCTCTTATCAATTATTATATAACAAGTTTCTTTAGAAAAAGGCATCTCTGCATCGCTGACACACGATTATGTGACGATGATGTACACAGTTGCCGGACTACATGCGGTCACTTTTAATAAGCAGTTGCTGCCAGTGTTTATTACAGCCAAGCACTTTGAAAAGTTAAACTTTTTAAAGTTAAGTTAAGAGCTTTTTTTTAATCTCCCGATCAATCAGGTTGCAGCTCGAGGGGACAAGCGACACAAGCGGTCTTGTTTATCTTAAGAAGCTGTCCTGTATGTTTGAGATATTTCAGTGTTGTTATGGTATTGGTATAATTTCTACAGCATGAATATCTGTGTTGTTTTGTTCTTTTTTTTCAGCTCTTGTTAGTGCTTTTTTTCCCACATGAATTAACAGTGTGAAAGCACCATTAGAGCGTTTATTTCATAGAGCATGAAATGCCTCATCATTGTGCGATCTATTTGAAAACATTGATCTCTTATATGTAAGCTTTTTCTGTAGACTAATAATTGTTTTTGTTTTTTACCAAAAAAAAGAATGTTAACTGTGTATAGAGTTTCTAGACGAATGCACAAGATTTATGGTTGTACAAAATAAGACACTGTTTTTACACAAACAGATTTCATGATTTTCTTTCCTCCTCCAAAGTGCGATCTTTTCAGAAATCAGTCCCACGACCCTGTCAGGACATATAAACGCTGTCCTGATGTTTTTTTTTTTTCTCTCTTTCTGTCTCCTGTGCAGTACCGTGAGCAGGAGGCCATCCGTCTGTGTCTAAAGCATTTCCGGCAGCACAACTACACCGAGGCCTTCGAGTCTCTGCAGAAGAAGACACGCATCGCTCTGGAGCACCCCATGCTCACACACCTCCACGAGCGCCTGGTCCTCCGTGGAGATTTTGATGCCTGTGAAGAGCTCATCGATAAAGCTGTGAGAGGTAGCACACTTAACAATCTTTAATTAAGTGAACCTTCGAGTGCTGTATGAGTGAATTTGGATGTACAATTCCGGAAAAGCTGGTACGTAGTTTTAAACTAAAAGACTTTTTCAAATCACATGAGCCGATATTTTATTCACAATTGAACATAACAAATTGTTTTAACTTTCTTGTTCTATTGTGAATAAAATATCGGCTCATGTGATTTGAAAGTCTCTTTTAAAACTATTAAAAATGCGTCATATAAACGTTGCACTAAATTTATGGGTTAAATATGAGCGTGCCCCTTTCCATGTCTTACCTCATGCATGTGTGTGTATATGCAGCTTTTGATAACCAATTACATTATTATTTAATTGAATTCTCTTTACTCGGTTAAGATGCAATTTATTGTTATTCCTCTATGTAAATTATAGACGTTGGAAATGCCTTTCCGTCAGGAGTGTTCTCTGACGCACAATAGAATAGAAATAAAATGTGGCACATGGCTACATGATGTGCAAATAAACAAGTGTGACACAATTACACAATATACAATGAACAGCTAGTATTCACAGAGGCAGAGTGCGCTGGCTAAACCTGATAACAAAACAATCTGAAATCTACGGATCATATTTCCCATTTAAATTGGCTTATTATGTAAGATAACTATATGATGTTTGTAAAGATGTTACAGTTACTTGCACATTGAATAGATGACATTCTTTGAATATTTTAATGCTTTATGCTTATCTTCAGTGATATGTTTCTATCCTTGTCTTTTCGGTTTATTGACCCTTTTTGGATAAACCCTAACACCCTGCATTTTAACATTTTTCATCCTAATCCATTAAAAAAAGTCTTAAGGCAAAAAAAATAAATAAAACAATGCGACAGAAATGGTCCGGTGTATAGGCTTTCCTTTCTTTGGTTTAACCGCAATAGTTGTCCCCAGGTTTTAAAGTATTTATAGCTTTGATATACAGTCCTAACAGTCCTCTATCTCGCTCTCCCTCGTTTAACTCCCTTGTCTCTTGTTTCCTGTGCTCATTTTGTAGATGGCTTGTTTAATCAGTACATCAGCCAACAGGAGTACAAGCCACGCTGGAGCCAGATCATCCCCAAATGCACCAAAGGTAGTACCTCTGGTTCACTGAGCAGCCTTAATACTAACAGTGAGAGTCTGTGAGAACACACGGCAGCTTATTAAGAGTCTCACATGGCTGAAAGATTAAAGGCTTGTTTTCATACTCTCCTGTTCTGTGTCCTCTTCTTTCTGGTATGTCTCTGCTGCTGCCTTGGTTTTTTTCCCCCTCTCGCAATATTTTATTTACTTATTTATTTATTCGTTCATTTTTACCTTTTCTTTCCCGTTAATCCTTTTCATAGGTGACGGGGATGACAGTAGGCCCGGGATGAGAGGTGGTCATCAGATGGTGATCGATGTGCAGACAGGTAAGATGTCATGTCCTAAACATAAATCACTGGGTTTTGTAAGAAATAGCTTTAGATGAGAGGCTGGTGTGTGTGCTTTTTAATTACTAAGTGAGACAGGGTGCAGAGATTGAGCATAGCTCCTGATGTATCCTCTGAGAGCAAGAAATCAATTCCAGCAACCCGATGTAGCCCCCGTGGCCAGAGCGGCTTTGATTTACATCGCTACATCTGAGCTCAGTTTGCGTCAACACCTTCGTCCTCATCACCATAGCAATGCTGCCATGGAGACCTGTCCTGCGCTCCACTGCTGTTACTTCACTGCCGCTTTAAAATGGGTTATCTCACCTTAAACGGCTTGTTAAAGTTAGGATCTTGTACAGGAGTGTTTTAATTTACTGTATTATCATGTGTGTGTGTGGATGTTGTGTAACAAACACCTTTTTCTAAACGATGCCATAACGGTCCTGTTGTTTTTCATGATTTTAATATCAACAAGAATAAAGCAGCACTGTTTGCTTGGGAGGTCAACCATCAAGACATCTGGTTGCAAACAACTTCTCACGCAGAGTGACCGGAGGCTGTGACTGTTCTGCCAAACGTTCTCTCTCTCTCTCTCTCTCTCACTTTCTCTCTCTCTCTCTCTCTCTCTCTCTCTCTCTCTTTTAGAGACGGTGTATCTGTTTGGTGGTTGGGACGGCACGCAGGACTTGGCAGATTTCTGGGCGTACAGTGTGCAGGAGAATCAGTGGGCCTGTATCTCCAGAGACACAGAGAAAGAGGTTAGAACAAACAGGAAGTTGTGATGATGACTAAGCAACAACCACTGAACAGTTTCTCTGCTGATCTAGCGAGAATCAGATTTTGATCCCCCCCCTAACAGAGATTGTTATGCAGCAGGGAAAAGCGAAACTGGATATTTGCCATCATAATGGTGCTTAAAACCATTCCGCTAGAAACCAATTAGCATTGTTGGCTAGTATCCTTTTTATGATTGTTTTGCGACCGATTTCCACAACTGTCATGTAGAATGTACTGTCCATTTTCTGATGTCTTTTGACACATTTTGTCTTTTTACATCGATCCACATATCAACGTTATTTCACCAAATGTTTGTGGACACCAGGCCATCACTTCATTCGTTGGTCTTCTTTAAACCGTTTACAAAAAGTTGGAAAAACACGACTAGCATTAATATACAACCGCTCAAAAGTTTGGGATCACTTGCAAATTGAAAAACACATTTTCATGCATTTCACAATCAATTAAAGGAATTCTGACTGTAATGAAGCGGCCAGCACAGTCCCTGGATCCGATCCCTATTGAGCGGTTGTGGGAGCACATTGACCATATAGTACGGAGAAAGACTCCATCAAGCCAATCCATATTGTGGGAGATGCTCCAGGAAGCATGAGGTGAAATCTCATCAGATAATCTGGAAAATTTGTTTGCTAGAATGCCTGTGGTCTGCCAGGCTAGCAAAATATATATAATTTTTTTGTAATGAAGGCAAAGTTTGAAGAACACGTTAATCATTTCCATCAAAATCATTATTTCTAAATCTGACCATGTCTGACAATGTTAGCATGTCTTGCTCTATATTTTCTATTCAGACTATTCCTTGGAAAACAATTAAATGTTTAAGTGATCCCAAACTTTGGAGCGGTAGTGAAGATTTGACCACTTGACCACCAGTCCCAAACCTGGTCTCCGGTTTACAAAGCGTGGTCCATGAATCCGTCGTGTTTATGGAAAGGAAGAGCTTGAGTGTCCTCCACAGATCCCTAACCTTCAGTGCCACCAAACATCTTTTAGGATGACCTGGAACATCACTGTCAACATCACCGTCTGTATCGTCAAATTTAAGGATTCAACAATGATCTGGTGTCAAGGTTTTTAATCTCTGTGAGTGATGTGTAAGGCAGCGTTGTTAAACACAGAGAAATCTGAGTTAATGATGAAATATGAACTTGAGTAGATTTATTGTGAACACAGTCACGGTTGAAATATTAAACAGCCTTGAAGTGCTGCTTTGGCACTTGGTTGTCCCCAAGCTTGAGTGCAAGATAAAGCAGTCACACATTGACTCAGTAAGTAGATTCACATTAGGCGAATTCAGACCCATTTGAATATTTTAAAGCAAGACTGTTTCAGCAATTCTGACCAAATTTGCAGAAACAAAAATACGATCTGTATTTAGTAAACATTATTCAGTAATGCAGATATGATTGGGCTTTTCATGCAGATAGTGAAATGTAAGAGTAAGCAGTAAATTTGTGTGTGTGTGTGTGTGTGTGTGTGTGTGTGTGTCAGAATGGTCCCAGTGCACGGTCCTGCCACAAGATGTGCATTGACTCTCAGAGGAGGCAGATTTACACGCTGGGTCGCTATCTCGATTCGTCTGTCCGAAACAGCAAGTCCCTGAAAAGTGACTTCTACCGGTACGACATTGATGCTAACAAGTGGACGTTGCTCAGCGAGGACACCTCTGCAGACGGAGGTCCGAAACTTGTGTTCGACCACCAGGTAATGACCAAAAGGTCCAGACTTGACCATAGCCTATTATATAACCCAACACCACGTGTAGATAGATAGATAGATAAATAAATAAATAAATACCGTGAGACCTTGGATTGCGAGTAACTTGGTCCGTGAGTGTTTTGCAAGACGAGCAACATTTCAAAATAAATTTTAACTTGATAAATGAGCGAGGTCTTGAAATACGAGTACTGTAGTACGTAGTCTGCTGAGCATCACATGATCACAACTGAGCCAATTGTTGTTCTCTCAGTCTCTACCGCAACAATGGCCCCTGTGAAGGAAAAAATTAGTTGAAAAAGCAGTAGCAGTGCAGGAGATCAATCTGTTTAAGGACAAGGTTCCTTGTTAAAGATTCCAGTTGGCAAATCGAGACAGTCAGAGAGCAGTGATTCCATTAGTGTGTGCCTGTGTGCGCGTGTGTGAGACAGAGAGAGCGCGCGCAAAAAGGTACCCCCCCCCTCTCCTTCTTCTTTCGTCTAACACAGCTATGATTCTTTTCTAAGGTAAAGTGCAGGTTAATTTCTTTAATTTTTACTTTATACTTTGAACAAACACAAAATACATTTTTATTTAAGGGAAAATTGACTTAATATACGAGTGCTTTGGATTATAGGCATGCTTCCAAAACGAATTATGCTCGCAATCCAAGGTTTACCTTTAAATAAATTTAAATTTTGACCGTTTATCTCTCCTGTAGATGTGCATGGACTCAGAGAAGCACATGATCTACACCTTTGGAGGTCGCATCCTGACGTGTAACGGCAGCGTTGATGACGGGCGCACGTCAGAACCGCAGTTCAGTGGCCTGTATGCCTATCAGTGCCAAGCAGGTACCTGGAGCCTCCTGAGGGATGACTCGTGCAACGCCGGCCCCGAGGACGTGCAGTCTCGCATCGGCCACTGCATGCTCTTTCACACGGTCAGTTCCTCTCTTATTACACAAAGTGAATGACCGTCAGAATGAGGTTTCCTTCGGCTTCATCATTCTTAAAGTCAGGACTGCACGATGAGTCGTCTTATGTCCGTCTCGTAACATCTACATCTACATCTAGGCATTTGGCAGATGCCCTTATCCGGAGCGACTTACTTTTTTTTTATTTTTTTATCTTATTATACATCTGAGCAGTTGGGGTTAAGGGCCTTGCTCAAGGGCCCAACAGGGACAACTTGGTGGAAGTGGGCCTTAAACCTGGGACCTTCCGAACCGTAGTCCAATGCCTTAAACACTGAGCTACCCGTGACCCCAACATAACATAAGCGCTTCCTTCATGAGAATGTCTCCAGGGTGCTTATTTGTTGGTTTGATTGGTTTTGAAGTAAAAACCCTCAATTTTTATTTAATTATTTACTTTGTCTTTTAGGCTTCATGAGAGAGAGAGACTGTTAACATCTGCTTTAGCTTAAATGATAACCGGAAACTCCATGGTATTAAACAAGTATTACATTTGATATGCTGTACAATATTATTGATGCCAAATGGATGTGGGTGTAGTAGGAATAAAACACTTCAGTTCATAATGTTGGAGTTGGCTCTTGTTACACTCCCCTTCCACTGGATTATTTTCTTGTGACAGCACTCTGTTGTATTTTATTCCTACCAAACCATGATTTAAATGTTTAATATCCTTAATTACGCAAAAATGATTTGAGTGCAATATTGCTGTGCTAGGAGAAAGTTAACTATGTAAAGCAAAACTTTCTTCCTTTCTTTATCATTTGTATGTTTAACAGTTACTTGATGTACTCTACGGTCACATTTATTGATTTAGTTTTTATTTAGAATTTCACTACATAAAGGTATTTTCACATTTAAACACAATAATTTTTATCATATTAGCTGACATTGTGCCGCCATAATTGTCTTTATGCAACATGAGTTTTGTAGGTGTCTGGTGTCTTTGTATTGTTTATTCTTTTTCCTCAAAGATATTTATTGTAATTTCAGAGCTCCTGTTCGAAGGCTTCTGTGTCTACATAGTTTTTGGTTAAGTTAATAGCTAATGCTCTTAATAACGACACTGCTTTTTTTTCTTTCTTTCAGAGGAATCGCTGCTTGTATGTCTTTGGAGGCCAGCGGTCCAAGACGTACCTGAACGATTTCTTTAGTTATGATGTAGACGCTGACCATGTGGAGATCATTTCAGACGGCACCAAGAAAGACTCCGGCATGGGTGAGAATAAATCGCTTCACTACCATGTGAACATAGTGTACGCGATTTTGAGGGCTTTGTTTCTGTGTGACACAAACTTCCTGCTTCTGTTAAATGTACTCTCATCAAAGCGCAAGCGTGACTTCATTCCTTAAAATAAAATCTTAAGCGCTGTAAAGGGTGACTCTTGGAGGTCTGCGTTATCAGAAATCCATCCATAAAAGGGAACAAAGGACTCTCGGGAATGAGTTTGACCTCATTCGTGGAAAAGGACAGGAGTCATGTGTGCATGATGTCACTGCTGCGAACTGTAACTCGGAGCCATGGGAAGAATTTAAGCTCAACGCTTAGTGAACTGTATGTACGCAGTCTCTCCTCTGATGAGCTGTCAGTTACCTGTCAGACTGTGAGGTATGAGGAGTGACTCGGCAGCCCACATCACCCAGTCCAAATGTTATAAGACAGCTGCAGTAATATTCAATGGGTTTCTCTAAATTTTATACCACCCTGCATCGTCAGATGTTAAAAAAAAAAAAATTTACTCACAAGCATAGCCATAACTGTTTCATAAAAAGCAGACAAAAGAAATGTCTGGTTAGATTCCGCTGTTGTGAAAAAGAATCCTCGCAAACGGAAAAAAACATGCTGCCGAATGCTCTTATAGGCAAAATAAAGAGTGACAGGATGATGTGATGACCTGTTCTCACCCCAAAGTTATTTTAGTTCCTGTTACAGGATCTCCCAAAATGTTTATTCCTTTTATACCATCAAGTGTCAAAAGAATCCATGAACCAAATTAGCTTCTGGTATTTTTCTTACATTATAGCAGGTATAAATAGCCGTTCCTTAACGTTCTCTCCGTATTAAGACACAAAATTTGCAGCTTGGGAATAATCCCAAGAAACATTACAGTGCTGTATCCTGAAAACTTTCCGCTGTGACAAAGCACCGACACTGGAGACTCCTTCCATAAATGTTAAGAAAGTGTCTTCATACAGAGGTCCATATAGAAAGTCTTATTCAGTGGAACCTAGGATCGTGAGTAATTTTAAAAATATTTTCAAATCTTTTTTTTGATAAACGAGCATGGTCTTGCAATACATGTAGTACACATGCGCTTTGTCTTCCGAGCATCACGTGATCACAACTAAGCCAATGGTTCTTCTCACTCGTGCTGTGGGATTGTGGGTAATCATCTCCCATGCTCAGTCTCAGTGTGTGCACGTCACTCGTATAGTCAACATCCGTGCGTGTACTATTTATTATAACACTGACCATGTCCAATTTTAAGTTCAAGTGTAGTTACTGTTCTTTAGTAACTGTACAGCAACAACGTCCTCCGTGAAGGATGAACCTGTTTAAGGACAATGTAGCGTCACATTTCCTCAAATGCTCAAAAGGACGCAAACGCAAGTACCACTAGGGAGGTTCCTGGTTAAAGTCTCCCAAAGTTTTTTTTTTTCAGTGAGCCAACAGACTGCAGTGATTGCATTTGTGTGTATGTGTGTCCCTCCTCCTCTCCTCTTTTTCAACTTCCTCACAAAAGCCACAAATCTTTTCAAAGGTAAAGTGCAGGTTAATTAGATTTATATTTTGTACAAATGTTTTTATATGAATATTTTTGGGTTGTGGAACGAATCATCTGAGTTTCCATTATCTATTATGGGGGAAATTCGCTCTTGTATACGAGTGCTTTGCATTACAAGCATGCTGCCGGAACAAATTATGGTCTCAATCCAAGGTTTAACTGTAGTTTTAAAATCTGCCATTTAGGTCCTGTTGATTTTCATCATGTACAGCCACATAGCCTAATAAAATGTCCATGTTCAGAAGCACAATCCTCTCTCTAGTTATTGACTTATTTCACTACAGGGCTTGAACAGTGTCTTCCGTCAAATTCTAAGAAACAGTCTGTCATTCTAGAGAAGTCACCGAGTTCTTAGAAGTCTCTGTACACCCACGCTGTTTGTGGTAGTTTACAAACCTGATGGTAATTTCATTGCTCAACAATGACACCACACACACATTTTTATGCATGTTGTGTCACAAACAAAATAACGAGCCCAAGCATTTCCAAACAAAACACGTTTTTTCCCCCTCTCCCTTCCTTGAAACACTAAAATGCAGTGACCAGCTTTTAAAGTTTTTTTTATATATATATTTTTTATTTTGTTTGTTAAAAAAAAAAAAAAACATTGGATATGCATCAAGTCCTATGTCATCAGTAGAAAGCATGTAGAGGTGTTGTGTTGTCATCTTTGTAGAAGCGATAAAGACAGAAACAGACACAGGTAGTGACACATTTCCTGTCATCGTAAACAGTTTTAAACATCAATAGTCAGCTTGACGCAATATTTATGACAAGGTCCCTGCATTTTTTTTTTTTTTCCCCCTCTGATTCTGTTGGTGTGTGTTTATGGAAAAAAGTGAAACAGAAAGAGAGAGGGGTGGCAAGGAGCAAGAACACAGACAGAAAGAACGGAATGTTTTTTGCCAGCAAGGAAGCAGCGTGTCCAAACACTGTGCTCATAATCAGTCTCAAATGTTTATCTTGCTTCCTCTCTGAGTAATGAAAAGTATTTCCATTTCTGCGCCAGGCCTCTTGTTGTTCAGCACCGGGATCTTGCCCGGTCCGTGATCCGATCCCGTGTACAGAGAGACAGATTTTAGGTCACTGCATGGTTTCATTTGCTGTTTCGTGTGTGTGTGTGTGTGTGTGTGTGTGTGGCATTTCCTGTTAAAGCACTACACTGACGCATGTATTTAAGCATGTGATGTGTGACAGGTCTCTGCAGGTTGTAACCTTCTTTTGGTAAATCTCACATTCAAGCTTAAGTGGATCAGATAAGCTGGCTTTGTAGACCAACTAATTAATTAGGTTTTCAGTCTTGGACCTTGTTTTATTTATTTATGTTCCCCCTGAGACATTTTTCTGAAAACTCATATGGTTAGAATTATATGTGGATTTAATATATTCACAACGGGGATGTTCACAATGACCTGGACTTCCTCCTCTTGCTTGTATTTTTTTATACCACATGTAAAGAATAAAACATGACTGTGCTGCAATGTTGCTTACCATTACCAACCCAAAAAAGTTTTCCAAAAAAAAAAAAGGGTTATTCCATTTACACCACAGCACTAGGCAACAGGAACTGTTCATTATTTATTCAGGCATGACAGCAGTTCTTAATAAGAGACAAGAGAAGCGAATGTACTTCTGCTTTCCGTTGTTAAGTTGTAGAATTTAAGAAAACCTGAGAATGTAATTTGTGCACTTAGTTTATTACTCAGGAATGGGCCCAAATATAATGCCATACAGCTACAATTGTACTCGTGTATATATAAAACGCCATACAGCAACTATAATTGGCGCTGTTATCGTTAAACTTTTTAGTTAATTTGCGGTTCACTTGCATGTGGGAGAGCCGTACTAATCTACTTTGATCCTTGCACTGCGGTTTTGCAGTTCCATTTAAACATACACAAGGTAAGACAGTTCCTGTTATCACGTGCACTATAATGACCTGTTGTCGTTGTGCCTGTTGGTGTGTTTGCAAAAAACTGCAAAGCTTTCAGTCCTATGATGGAAAACGTAGTTGCAGCTTCTTCTCAGTCTGTTCAAGTTCTTACACTGAAGCCTTAAACATGCCAATAAACATCTTCATAATTCTGTTGGAGCAATGTCTGCCATACAAAAACCTGTGAATGATTCGAGTGCGCACATACATATTAAGGTGATAGAGGTGAAGTTTTAAACAAGTTAACATGTCGTTTAGAGTTCTTAAAATGTGTGTTAACATTCCAGCTGAAATAACAATCACTTGGCTTGGCTATAATTCTTCGGTCCTGTTCCAAACGAGTTGTTTTTTAGGGTCAGTAGCTTTACACACAAACGTGCTGCTACCCACAAACTACCCATTACAGAAATTTCTTTCTTTCTAGACAAAAAACACAGGACACTGGACTTCCCTAAATCTGATGAACAAACTGCCACCCCCCCCCCCCCCCCCCCCCCAATCATTATGAGGGGATTCCTTGCGTTTAGGCATTTGCCATTTGATTTCAGTCTTTCCTTACACCTGTGAGAAGAAACATGCAGTTGCAGCAATTCAATGAAGTCTAAATCTGTGAATCTTAATATACTGTTTTGCAATGCAACTTAAAATGCAGGACTGTAGGATGGCTGTAGCAAACTGGTTAGTTATTTTGTTCAGGAAGCGCAAAGTTTTAATTCATTTAGGACATGGAACAGTTCTTTATGCAGGCCATGAGATTTATCTTCATATTTAAATTAAATAGATGTTTAATTTGTCTTTTACAATGACCAAACAGGTTAAAATGGGTTTTATTATTATAAGTAATGCTCTCACTTTTACACAGAATGCATCCCTTCCTACAGAACCTTTTTTTTTTGTTTGTTTGTTCTTTAAATAGTTTCCACTATCTTAGTTATACTGCTCTGATGATGTTTGTTTAGAAAGTTTCATACACATTGCCTGGTGCATACTGAATATTCCTTAAAATCAGTAGCTCAAAATTTTCTTGTAATCCTAACATTAATACACACATCAGCTTTGGTTGTGTATATATTATATATGTATACACAGTACAGACCAAAAGTTTGGACACACCTTCTCATTCAAAGAGTTTTCTTTATTGTGTTCTTTAGCCCAAACAAGTCTCTTCTGCTTGTTGCCTTCCTTAGCAGTGGTTTCCTAGCAGATATTTTACCATGAAGGCCTGATTGTGCGCATGTAGCTTATTTTCAACCATGAAGTCAGCAACAGTATGATCTATATATATTTTTTATTTGCACACTGGGTCTTTGTTTATAACGTGTCGTTTTTCGTGAACTCTTAGTGGTAAGATAATATTCTTTAAGAGTGCAGTCCCTGATGTTTATTGAGGTTTTTCCTCCCTTGCTGTTACAAAGATAGGGTGGTGTGTGTGTGTGTGTGTATGTGTGTATATATATATATATATATATATATATATATATATATATATATATATATATATATATATATATATATAACAAAAAACAAATGAACCAGCACCTTACCTTTGAAAAGAATCACGACAGAGAAGAATTTCTGTGTAGAGCAGAGTGTGTGTGTCCGTGTGAAGCTGGGGAGGGGGGGTGTAAAGGCGAGAGAGAGTGTGTGTGTCCGTGTGAAGCTGGGGAGGGGGGGTGTAAAGGCGAGAGAGAGTGTGTGTGTCTGTGTGAAGCTGGGGAGGGGGAGGGGGGGGTGTAAAGGCGAGAGAGAGTGTGTGTGTGTCTGTCGATGTCAAAAAACTCGCACTCGTAAACCAAGACATGCTCATTTTTCAAGTCAAAATTTATAAAAAAAAATCTTTGCTTGTCTTGCGGAACACTCGTAAACCGAGTTACTCGCAATCCGAGGTTCCACTGTGCATAAATACATACATTACAGTACAGTGCTGTGCAAAAGTCTTAGGCGCCATATTATCTGTAGTACAAATTTTGTTATACAAGTTTATTATGTCTGCATTATTATGTACAAGATCATTCCCTACAAAGATACACTACAATTACTGAATAAATAACATTACAGAAGAATATTTGCATGCCTGTAAAGAAAGTGACATATTACATGACAGACCAGTTTTCAGATGGGAAAAAAAGAGTAACGTAGACTCCTCGGTTTTGCATGAAAATAGAAAGGAGCGAGTGTGACGAAGTTACCAAAAGAACTCATTCTCGAGCATAATCAGTAAAACCTAACAGCTGTTTTGTTTACAGTACTGTGCAAAAGTCTTGGGAACATCCAAACAAAATCCATATGCAATGATGCTTTTGAAAATATTTCTACATTAAAAGAAAATTATTTAAAAAGCACTAAGTAATAAACAGTAAACGATCAATATTTGGTGTGGAAACTCTTTGCTTGAACATAAGCGGTAGTGTTCAATACAGATGTGTGCAGTATTCTAAGTAAAACAGCTGTTAGGTTTTACTGAGCATGCTGGAGAATGAGTTCTTTTGGTAACTTCGTCCACATTAGTGATTATTTTTTTCCCATCTGAAAACTGGACTGTCGTATAATATGTCGGCCTTGAACATAATACTGCAGACATAATAAACTTACATAACAAAATTTGTTCAACAGACAATAAAGATTTTTGTCCTGTGATCTTCCTGGAGTCATTTTGTGTAAAACATTGTCCATCAGTGCACTGTGTTTTCTTCTACATGCTCATGAATGCACTGCACAGGTGGATGCACTGCTGAATGATCTATAATGTTTGTGTGTTTCAGTACCAATGACTGGCTTCACCCAACGTGCCACCATCGACCCAGAGCTGAACGAGATTCACGTCCTGTCAGGCCTTAGCAAAGACAAAGACAAGCGAGAGGAGAACGTCCGAAACTCCTTCTGGATCTATGACATCGCTCGCAACAACTGGTATGCTCTGAACATTTTCTTCCCTGTCCCTCACCTCTGTCTCAGGAGCTCATCTTCAGATCTTATCAACATTGTTTGAGAACAGATTATCCATGTTCATGCATACTGTATGTTTGTGTACTCACAAAGTAACTCTTTCCCTGTTTGATACATTAATTAGCTAGTTAGACAAGTAATAGTTCTAGGGTGCTGTCCAGTCCAAACAGAACAGACTTTGAAGAAAAAAAACTAGTAGCACACAATTAATTCCCTATGAAGCCTTACTAAAATAAATACTGCAATGAATACTTTCTTATGAAAACAAATCCTGAAATGAAACTACTGAACCAAAAAGTAGTCTGCAGTTACAAAAGGTTTGCTTTCCCAGTAATAGAAACCCTATGCTTATAGACGAGCGTCTTCTGACCAAAGCGGCACATTCTTGAGGAAGTTCATAATCAGGGTTTCTAATAAAGAGCACAGTGTTCTCATCTGCCTGTTTGAACCCATCACCGAGTTTCTAAGAAGGAATCCCTCCCTTTGTTTTCTCTCTCAGCTGAGTTTTTTTTTTTTTTTTTTAACTATTGTCTGATTATGAAACAACAAGCCGGTAGTGTTTTCATTTAGTTCATAATTCAAGCTTTTGTTGTGGCGAATATGGCACGACGCCGCTATCCTTTTGTCCTTCATGGAGAACCATAAAATGTGGCCGTTTTTAAATAGCAGAAAGTGAATCAAAGCTTTTAAAAGATATGATGTCAGCAATATATTTACAAAGGGCGTTTCAGAGAAGAGTGCCTAAAAGTTATAACCTATGATGACTGTCATTGCTGCATACCTCTGATGGAGGACATTTAAGGATAAACAGGTGTGTGAAGTGTGACTTGTCGATGCACTGGTCGATCTCTTCACCAGGACTTTCCCCCAAACCTGGTATCACCGATCAATCAAGGCATTAGTGAGGACGCTAGTGTTCTGCTTGAACGCACTTACATACTCTATCTTACATGCAAATTGCCTGGTATCACAAATATATTTAGGAGGCTATCACTTCCCGAGGTAAAGCACATAGCGGACAAATTAGTTTTTACTTTGTTCCTCTTTTTACCGAGTTTCGGTATAAATATATTTAGAGCAGAAGAATAAAAGACTTCAGTTGTTGAAGGCCACATAAAGACCTGAATTTGTAGTCGCTTATTCACAGGGTCAAATATATAGTGGAGATATATATGCTTAGTAAAGTAGACACTGCCAATGCACATTTGTAATACTTTTCCTTAGTATCACTCACATGCTTACTAGACATGACTTAATGGATTAAATGAAATCCATTCCCAGACATCAGCAAAAAAAAAAAAAGACATGCTTCGGAGTGGACAAGATATGTAGTAACCTTGTTGTACTGTATGTTGATATAAAAGTGTGTGTTTAAATCTCTACAGGTCATGTGTGTATAAGAATGACCAGGCCGTGAAGGAGAACCCCAGCAAAACACTACAGGAGGAGGAGCCGTGCCCTCGGTTCGCTCATCAGCTCGTCTACGATGAGCTACACAAGGTCAGACTTTAAAACATAGAGATGTTGTCCAAAGCATGCATACATCTACATCTAAAACAATAATTTACGGCTAACACGTAAAACACATTTGCTTGGCTCCGTGCTTGTTTACATACATGCTGAATGATTTGATTGTCTGTGCCAGGTGCATTACCTGTTCGGGGGAAACCCGGGCAAGTCGAGCTCCCCTAAGATGCGACTGGACGACTTTTGGTCTCTGAAACTCTGCCGCCCGTCGAAAGAGTACTTACTGCGACACTGCAAATATCTCATCCGCAAGTACAGGTATATACTCAGTACAAAGGAGCCTATTTTTTGCTTGGAGTCATTCCAAATTAATGTACCAGACATTTTCATTTTGGATAATGCCATTTTTATTTCTGTGAGGAACATTGTTTGAGAACAGACACTTAAAAAAAAAAAAAAAAGTTTGTGAACAAGTAAATCCAAAGTTTAGTTTAAAGAAAAGTTTAAAGAAAAATGAATCTTCAACAATTTTATCTAGTTTTAATACCGAATAATAAATTATGAATATAGCCGTACAAGCTGGCATGCCGTTAAAAAAAAAAAAAAGAAGAGAAAGACATCAATTAATGAGTACAAGCAGCGCTTTTAAAAGATTAATGTTTAACCGGCTCAGTCGAACACTAATTAAGCCTGATGGTGCATGCTGTTATTAAAAATAATCAGTGACTGGGTGGCGTGATGTGACTCGACATAAAACAAAGTTAGTTACCACCCACTTTTTCACTTACAGATGGTTCCTATTTTTTATTTATTAAATAATGACAACACATCTTTCATCCTTCTTTTAGTTAGATTTAAAGTTGTAGTACCAAGTTAGTTCCTGTTATCACTGATGGTTTAGCAACTACAAAAGTAATCCCCTCACCTGCCCTGCGGTGAGCGAGACAGGAAAAAATGCAGCTTGTTGCCACGAAACCACAACCACCTCCATCTTAAAAGTTTTACTGTGACATAAAACTTACTGCTGACACCTCTGACAAGTTACAGCATTAAGTCTGACTGTACAAGCACTGAAGACTTCATCAGTGTTGATCCAGTGTATAAAGCCTAACAATTCTAGACTCACACACTGCCAGGCCAAAAACAAAAAATATAAACATCACCACCTTTAACTTTGATTATGGTGCACATATGTGGTGGCCTGTTCCTGCGATGTGTGAAAATGATTCCTCATGCCTCCACAACAGCTTTGAGTCCTGGAATATGCCCGTGCCATCAGAAAATAAAACTTCATAAACCTTCATAACCTGGTCATCAATACATTCAGGTCATCAGCTGACTTAATTTTGTTGCCGAGTCTAGACCTGAGCAACTGAAGCAGCCCCAGGTCATAACACTGCCTCCAGAGGCTTGTATAGTGGACACGATGCTTGATTAGTAACAAGTGCTTTTCGTATATACACACACCTGGTTAATCCTGAGTTCTCATCATCCTGTGAGTGTGGAAATTTACTTACATTCTCTAAACATAGCTCTGATTTCTACTGGTGATTTTATTTTTTCTCTAACAACTGCAACTTGTATATAATCCATAATCCACAAACGTGTTTATGGATGACAAATATCACAGAAGAATGGAGATGACTAGTAGTTCTTCTAAGGTTTAATAAGGTGTTAGAAGGTTCTTAACCCAATCTGAGTGATTTCAAACCTTCTTAGTTGTTGAAGTAAGATAATATTTTAAGCTGTCTGAAATGGTGACCTGTGCATTTTCCCCTCATTAAATAAATATTTTTCCAAAAAACAAAAAAAATCTGAGAAATTATGCCAAGTGTCTGGCTATCAAGTTGTTGTTACTATAGAATACTAACATAGTTGAAGATGTGCATTAATAAAAATCTAGGTTGCCTTACAGTCAGTACTGCTGCTGTAGGAAATGAATCCCCTTCTGACCGTTTGAGAATGCAGCAACACTTGATATAAATACTTACAGGAGATCTCTCTTATTTAAAGAGTAGCTGTATCTTGTTGCACTTATTTGCATGTTCCAGGTACATACTCCAGAAACCTGGTTAGTTATTTGACAAGCAAGGAAAATAAGCACAGGGCAAACCATTGTACCTGGTTATTTCATTTATAGACACAGTTAAAATACATTTTTTATTCACATTACATTAACACTCAGTATTATATGGTTGAAAAGGGGGTATGATGGTTATTTTGGATATGTCTTTCTGTGTCAGCAGCTTTGTTTCTGCAGTGTTTCGTAATTAGGGCTGTAGTCAATGCGTTTTATTTTTGGCACTAAATCAGATTGAAGTAGAGCTGTACTTTTCCATGAGTCAGAGTCATTTCTGTGTAGGTAGCTCCCTCTGCTGGTTCATTCGAGTTATTTGTTCTCCAAGGATATAATAGGCCTGTCTTGTTTAGTAGCAGTAATAGAAGTGTTTTAATACTTGTAATTTGCTGTTATTAAACACAAATAATTAACTGCCTCTAAATTAACGGAGACATAAACATTTAACCTGCATTGATGTAGTTTATTCAACATGTCTGCTGTAGCATCAGATACAAAGCTAGTTAACTATGGTCCTAGACATCAAAGATTAATGATCTTCCTATTTATGTTACATTTTAATCTACAGTAAAAACAAAAACATTGTTTCTCTAAAGCAGGGTTTTAGCTTTAAGGTATTATGAGACTTGTAGCATATGAACAGCACATGAATATATTTCCAGACAGACTCCTGTAGAATATGGGCATCTGCTACAAACTGCACATGTAAATATACTTGAAATGAAGTTTTAATTCTCGCTCCTTGCACTGTTTGCAGGTTTGAGGAGAAGGCTCAGACCGAACCGCTGAGTGCCCTGCAGTACTTGCAGAATGACCTCTCTCTGACTGTGGACCACTCTGACCCTGATGAGACTAAAGAGGTAGAGATTGATGCATCAACATTATTTCCACCAAATCAGGAACACCTGTGGTCTGCAACATCGACAATTTAGCTATGTCTATCCACCAGGATTCGGCTTCGTAATCATCACATCGTTTAATTTATGATTCGTAAGACTTGCAGCTATTTCAGTACTACTAGTCCCGGAGTTATGAATATTCTCGGATACAAACGTACATTCATAGATGCGAACAAATCACGGAAGTAGCTCACATGTATTGTACAAAAAAATAGACATTCCAGTGCACCAGATACCATAATTTACACAAATGCACATAAATTATACACAATATTTTCAGTGCGTAAGTGAATGTAAAAAATATCTAAAGTCTGGTCTATTGTATGTGTGTGGGGTGCGGGAGAAGTGAGCCGGCCTCACCGGTTTCAATGAATCGGTCCGGGAGCACGATGATATATCTGTCCTCTAAAACTGTGCCGAACTAATCCTCAACAAAACAGAGTTCACAGTCCAATATAGTGGAAAACAGCTCTGACACAATGACGTCTGGGATTCCCCTCGGGATTTAAAGGCACAGAGACAACATTGTTGCATTTGATGCGAGAGATGGCCACATGATGGCAGTGTGGGGGAAAGGGGACAGATTTAGTCAAGTGGATTGGTATGCTTTACATTGTATATTCTTGTAGACTCACTCACTTTGTCAGATTTGAGAACAAATCCGACTTACGAACGAGTTCCGTTCTGAGAGGACATTTCTAAGTTGCGGATTATGTGTACTAGATTAATAAAGGCGTGGAATTGGATCATTCTACCTGATTATTCTACGTTCCCAAAGTATGGCTTTCACTTACAATATAGAAAAAGATGAGACATCTTTTTAGTTGTCAGAGTATTAATAAAAGAAAGGAACCCGTTAAAAGCGCATAAACGGTGCTTCGGGTTAGATGTATTGAACACGCCAATTTAATAATTTCCCCCTGGATCTGTGGTCTGCCTCAGACTCGGCAGCGATCGTGTACAAATGAATGCGTTAGTCTTTAACTCTCGGCTGGAAACATCTGTACACACAACAATCCCCTTGCATTTATGGATTCATGGACACAAAGCTAGCAATAACTTTGAATTAATAACATGGCAGCAGTCCAGACAGCAGACTGCTGGAGGTGGATCACGGCCAAGATATAACGTCAACTGCATGCACGCTATACTTCTGATTGTTTATGAAAATATCCACTCAGTTGCTCATGAGCTCATGTCGCTACAGGTGAAGAGGATCAATTAGTGTTCACATCAAAACATCAGAATCATGACGCGGTCACTGTATGTGTTGGAGTGTTTCCGAAACTCCTGATCACCGGCCAACTAGAGTTTACAAATAAAGGTGCAAAAACAGCCAGTTCGTAGCAGTTCTGCAGGTGGAAACACCTTGTTGAATGACAGGTCGAAGGTTATCATGAGCAAGAAGGCTACTAACTTGTATAACTACTGTGGTGAGCAGAAAAGCATCTGGGTAAGCTCAACCTTAAGGCAGCAGCAGAAGACCACATACATTAAGTTCCTCTACAGTATATCAAGAAAAGGATGTTGCACAGTTGAACATAAAATGTCATTTATTTATTTTTTTTATTTTTTTTGCATATCTGGATAATTGCCTGAATGTACAGGTGTTTAGATGTTCTTGAGAAAAATGGATGATGAGTGTAAACACTGATTAATAATTTAAATGACTGTGCTATACAGTTTCAGCTCCTGCCCTCAGCACTCTTCAAGACTAGCTCAGACTTCATCCCACTAGGTAAGTCATACAGTACTTGGCCATGATTAGCCTGGAGAATTTACTGCAGTAGAGAAAATAACATTGCAAATGCAGCTTTATTTATTTTTTTAACTCTCTTGTAAATATTTCAGGCTTTTCAGACGTCGATCAGACGTATGCCCAGCGAACACAGCTCTTTGACACACTGGTAAACTTCTTCCCAGACAACATGACCCCGCCCAAGGGTAACCTCGTCGACCTTATAACCCTGTAGCCACGCCCACTGCACTCTATCCCATGTGCTCATGCCTCGAAGACTTATCCAATTGCAAACAGAAGTTATTTTTCTACATGCACTTCAGAATCACCATGCTGACCAAATATGATTTCTTTACAAGCAGGAAAATATTTAGAACTACCCTTGATGGTAACTTAACCAAAATAACAATACTGGAATATACCTGCGTACTGTAATATTATTTAATTTATAACTCTGAAGTTACTCTGAATTGAAGTCCCTGAAGTGTCTGCAGCACGTGTGCACATTTATGTTTTCTCTTAGGTGTCTGAAGAAGGTCAAATCCACAAAATCAAAAACTCACTTTGTTTTTCCTCTTTTATTCCAGACAGTTTCAGATCTAGCACAGCTTTCATCTTTATTCATGTTAATCAAGATTTAACTCTCAGAATAGTAAAGAGTGCCGTAGAGGCGATGGCCGCGGTCGTAATATCGGCTTTTATATCTCGCAGACCAGTCTGGGAAGCAGTCAGTTTATTGAATGTGGGCTTTGATGTGCACCATTTAACTGCGCTTTGGAACATTTTTGCCAAATGAAGAGGCGTGTGATTACATGGCAAGTTTGCACTCTTAATTTCTAAGCTTACAAGATGGAAAATGTGTAAATGTGTCCTTGTTTGCTGTTCATTTCTCTGGAAAATAGGTTTTAAAAATGGCCTCATTCTGAACCTGCTGCTTTTATAGTAATAGGGCAATTTAGCTGTACCAAAAAAGAAAAAAAGTATTATACTGTCACACAGTTTTAGTGACAATTTAATCAGATGTGCTTCAAATGAAATTCTCTCCTCACTGGTACGAAAAGGCTTATTTCCTTTCCCGTTTGTGCCAAAGCAATATCGTGCATCTTAATCTCCATCTAAAAGTAATTCATAGAATTAATATCTCGAACAGTGCAGTAAAAATCTAGAACATTATTGGATCAGTACTTGCAAATTCCCACAGTGTGAAATAGTCCACTGACCCAGAAAGGGTCAATGCCCTGTGATGGTCCATCGCTAGTTGTGTTCAAGTGTGTGTGTCGGGGTGTATATTTACAGATATATATGTGTTTGTGTATGTGTGTGTTGAGGCTAGCTCTCATCCACCGAGTCTCGGGGAATCAAGGTACTTGATACTGCATTGCCGTATGTTTTATGATTTTAGGAATCCTGTTGCGGCACTACTGAACACGTCAGAATGTTACTTGGAGGTCGTCTTCCATAAGATGTAGTGTGTAAATATAGCCATGTATACATGTGTGTGTATATAAGATTTCCTATTTGAAGTATTACTAATGGCCTGATTTTGAAGGTTTGCCCCCTGAAAGTGTAATATATTTGGACATCATGTTGGCTTTATTTGTGTTAGGGTAGAAAAAATGTTGGAGGTATATTAATAAAAGGTGGCCATCAATCAGATCAATAGAGAAACACATGCTTAACATAATATGAACGGCGTAGTCTTGGAGGTGCTTGTCCGACATGGGTTTAAAATCCAGCACTCGAGACCACTGTGTGTAGAAAGAACATTTACCACATATATACAGTCAGTCAGTTTAATTATCACTGTCGAGCTGAGTTTGTATGTCCGGGTTACATTCATTTTCCCTATTCATAGCCTCCATTTTCCCAATTAAATCCTAGAATGTGTTTCTCCTACGCTTGAGTACAAATTAGAGCTGCTTCAGGAGTCATTTAGTAATTTTGCGTTTTGTGCCAGGAAGGTCAAACATGTGGATTGTTAAAACTGTAAAAGAGGAAAAACACAATTGGAGTACCTTTTTATAAAACCTATCAGTTTGGACTCTTGTATCTCTCTCTCTCTTTTTTTCTTTTTAAAAAAAAAATCTTCCCTCTTGAAAACATCTCACTCTTCCTCCTTTCTCACCTCCTGAGAGAGGATATTGGGACATGTGAACACTACACTGTGGCAGACATGAATGTGTAGAAAATACTTTAAACAAAAGCATTGTATGTAATGTACATAATGAATAAAGATTGTATTTTGTTCATTTTTTTTCTAAAAAGTGTCCCTTTTTTGTGTTAAACTAAAGACTTTCTGATTTAGGCATGTTTGTAAAATAAGACCTTTTTCTGTATGGACATATTTTATTCCTTGATCACAAAAAAATAAGTGATAAACAAAAAACAGCAGTGAATTTCCAGTGTATCAGACTCCTGTTTTTTACCTTATCTAAAAGGTAAAGTTCTAACACAAAATATACACACAAAATAATATAATGTAAATTAAAGAACATTATCACAGACAGTTGGAGACCATATAAATATTTAAGAAATAGTATGTTGAAAAATGAGAAACTGAGAATTTCAAGCAAATCTTCTTTTGCCCTGTGAGGACCTGGACATTTTGATAGCAAACGGGATGTTAAGTCTAAAGTTGTGTGTTTAAGGATAATACTTACCGTGTTGTCTCTTCTAATCTGTTTTAGAAAGTGCTTTAATCATTATGTCTTGTGTTAAACACCTTCATGTTTTGGCTTTGAGGAAAAAACAAATCTTACCCGGAATATTTTATATATTTATAATATGTTCCTATAAAAAAACATTATAGTGTGTTTAGCAGTTCTGATAGACAGCCATTTTTATTTGGTGGATCCTGTATTTTCATTACTCCCATGAGAATTTAGCTCTCGTTCGCAGAGACCTACAGGATGACGACTCAATGTGATGATGCTCGAATTCAAGCTTTAGAGGCTGAGCTGTTTGCAGGAGCATCGTGGGTAATGTATGAAAAGTGAAAATTGATAAACAGCTGGAAGATTCAGCTCAGAATTTCATAACGAGATACATCTTGAACACAAGTAATCATATGATGAAACATTAACCTTATGTCTAAAACCAGGATGAACATTTTATCCGTAGGTCTCACTGTAAAAATGAATACTCGTCAAACTAAACACATTAACAAACAAACCACACTATGTACAGGTGCAGCAGTGTACATTTCTCTGAAGTATTATTATAAGTGGGGGAAAAAATCTGTGCGAGAAACAATATGTGGAAAAATCTTTAAAATACAGTTTTGTGGACACGGTTTGTGAAATTAAGCTGAAAACATTAGTGTGGCCCATGAACAGCCTCTTTTTCATAAACAACATCTTTGAAAATCTCCCATTAAGTTTCCTTTAGTTTTTTTATTTTGCCCCTCAATACTGCTTAATTAATTGGAAACAAAAACGGAACCCTGTAGTCCATTTGCTATTTGGCCATTTGTAATGGTAATTTTACAGTCTGTTTCAGTGAGAGTCTGTTTTGTACAATGATCAGAAAGCTGATGGGCTTGCACGCTCTACAGGTGTGTGTCCTCCTCATCAGGTATGTCTTCTTTGGCGAGGTTGTCAAAGGGAACAATCCAGCTGTCATTAAACTCTCCATTCAGCGCCAACTTCTTCTCCAGCGCAAACTTCTTCTCCTGCACCTCCGGCTGCACCTCCATCACCTCCAGTGTCGGGTTGTCATGGTATCCGTTCTCAATGGTCTGCAGCTCTTCAGTCAGGTGTTGCTGTAAAGTCATGGACATTGGCCTTAAAGGTGCTGTCAGTATTTTATTATTATTATTATTTTCAGTACAAGTTGTTCAACTAATACTGTGTTGAAACTATAGGAGTTTCTATGGTGCCCGTGAAATGCAAAACAAAATAAAACAGAAAACTAAATTAAAAATCAAAATAACGACCCCTGCCCCCCCAAAAAACAAATTCAAAAACAGTATAACAAAACCGAAAAAACAATAAAACAAATGAGAAAACACAACGACATATCCAGAAACAAAATACCAAATGAGAAAACACAACGACAATTCAGTCAAACCGGAAAAGGTAGTTATAATTCTCGAATTAAATTCTTAGCGCTGATTGGAAGAGACATCCGTCACTCAAAACATACAAGCAGTACTGTCAACTGAAGTCAAACTTATTTTCAAAGCACATTTAACACAACTTAGTTGACCAAAGTGATGATCATAAAATACTGAAATGAATCCTTAAATCAAAATACATCTAAATGTCCGTGAGGCTGCAGTACTTCCTGTATATATTTGAGTAACAGATGTCTCGTCCAATCAGCGGTAAGAATCAACAAGCTGAAAAAAGGTAGGTGTGGCTTGCGAATGACATTCTTACCACTAATTGGACGAGACATCTGCCACTCAAGATTAGCGGCAGGATTTAATTCGCAACCCAACGTAAGCAATGTTGATTCTTTCCGCTGATTTGACGAAACATCTGTCATTCAAAATATACAGGAAATACTGCAGTCTCACGGACATTTAAATGTATTTTCTTTTGAAGGAATTTTTTTTTCTAGTATTTTAGGATTGTATAGCACCATGGCCAACTAAGTTGTGTTAAATTTGCTTTAAAAATAAATTTGACTTCACTTGACAGTGCTGCTTGTATGTTTTGAGTGACAGATGTCTCTTCCAATCAGCGATAAGAATTTCATTTGCAAACTATACCTACCTTTTCCGGTTTGACTGAATTGTCGTTCTGTTTGCTCATTTGGTATTTTGTTTTTGGTTGTTATTTTGTTTTGATTTTGTTATGTTGTTTTGGAATTAGTTATTTTGTTTTCGTTTTTGTTATTTTTTATTTTTATTTATTTATTTATTTTTGTTGTTATTTTGTTATTTAATTTGTTGTTTTGGTTTAGGTTTTGTTACTTAGTGTTGCACTTCTCGGCCACCGTTAGTTTCGTAAGAAAAACTACTAAATACTTGTATGATTGTACAGATAAATAATATTCGGCAAAATTTCGTTTCTGGCTGCAGATAAATTGGCTCAATTTGTAGTGAGTCAGATCATTTAGATTAACTGAACAAAAATAGCCAAATATTTCAGCTCCCAAGTGGAATTAAGGATGGCCAGGCAGAAAGATGAAAGCAAAGAAGGCGTGAAGGAATGTAGGAAAGAAAGCGTAATTATGCAATTAGTTCTCAGCATAAAATAAATAAATAAATAATGGTGCATAATGTAAAAGAGGCCTAACTGGTTCAGGTTTTATTTATTATTGTTAAAAAAAACACAGAAACTAATGTGGATAAAAAACAAACAAACAACAAAAAAAAAAAACGGGTGTAAAATTTTCAAAGCTTTTAACGAAAAAAATGTAGACAAACATTGTCCATGGTCATGTTTTTTTTTTTTGGTCTTTTGAAATTTTTTAAGCAGTATTTTCCAGAGTTACAGCCACCTTGAAAGTAAGTAAATTCTGAAAGTTGAGATGTCAGGATATTTTCTAACAGATGTACTTTGGGAAGTCAGTTGTTCTCTGTGTGCATTAGCGTGTTACCTGGTTCTTCCTGTAGGATAAGCGATGGCAGCTGCAATACACAGCAAACGCAATCAGGATGAGTGCCAGTGCACCGCATGATGCCAAGATGGCGATCAACGTCATTTGGGTATCTTCACCCTGCTTTTCTGTGGGCTATGGAGATAAAAGAGTAGTGCTTTCAAACAACATCTTGTTACCTCATGATATTTTAATGTGATTATAATTCACAATTGTGTCTCTTACCTCCCCAGAATCAACTGGCTTTGTTGGAGTGGCAGGTGTGGGATGTTTCTGGTCTGCAGGATAGAAAGGTGTCGGAACACAATTGTTAAGAATTGTACATTAGTGAAAGTGAATTTAGTATAAATGAGAACGTTGTCATACCCTTCACACTTGGCAGAGATGGCAGTTGTATACTTTCGACTCTAAAAACACCATCTATCTCATGTCCATTCATGGTGCAGTTAACAGTTTTTCTGTTTATTTTAATCAGCAATGCACAAAGCTTTTCATAATTGTTCTGTGAATGTAATAAAAACATACAGTTAGCTCTAGGATTACGGTTGCTTATAACTAGCTGTAGGTGGATTTTTCACAATGACCCCAAATGCACTTTAAAAACTATTATAATTCTATAACTATATAACTATAATAATTCCAAGACACAATCACTCACTCTCTCACTATAACGCTTTATCCTGTATTCAGGGTCACAGGGGGCCTGGAGCGTATCCCATGAGACTTGGGGCACAAGGCGGGGTACACCCTGCACAGGGTGCCAATCCATAGCAGCGTACACACACACACAAACACATACATTCACTCACACACTCATTCACACACTACGGGCAATTTGGGAAAGCCGGTTAGCCTAATCTGCATGTCTTTGGACTGTGGGAGGAAACCGGAGTACCAGGAGGAAACCCACTAAGCACGGGGAGAACATGCAAACTCCATGCACACAGAGACGTGGACCATGGAGGTGCAAGGTGACAGTGCTAACCACTACACCACCGTGCTGCCTAAGACACAATCAATTGTTAAAAAAAAAAAGTAAAGGAAGCTCCAGTTAAAGTCTTCATCAAAAATAACACTGCTCAGGCTGGGGATGTCCAAGGGTCAGGTTGGGTTCAGGTTTCCATTTCAATCCAACAGCAATAAACCTCTGCTTAGTTGAAAATCTGGACCCAAACCAGCCCTTTATGGATAAGATTAGTCTTAGACTGGCTTAGGCTGTAGATTCTTGGCACTAAAATAAAACCAAGCCAAAACAGTACCAAAACCAAAGTAAAAAAAAAAAAAAAACTTAATGAATCTACCATACATTCTTGTTTGATTTATTTGCTGACAAATTCGGTTATGAAGGTAGAACACAAAAAAGATGACGTTACCCCACTGCTGTTTGGAGTTATTTCCATCTGTAAATACTTAAAAAAGAAAAATCATAATTAGCTTGAAGTACAGAGAATTAAACCATTTTCAGAAATAAACAACTGAAATCCTTACAGGAATTAGTTTTGGTTCCATGGCCTGTGGTTGTGGTTTTATTGATGTTGTTGTTATAGTGGATGTTGTGTTTCTTGCTGCTGCTGCTGCTGCTGTTCTTGTTGTTGTTCTTGTTGCTGCTGTTCTTGTTGTTGTTGCTGCTGTTCTTGTTGTTGTTGCTGCTGTTCTTGTTGTTGTTGCTGCTGGTGCTGCTGGTGCTGCCACTGTTGCTGCTGCTGCTGAGGTTGTTGTTGCTTTTGCTGATGTTGTTGCTGCTGCTGTTATTGTTGTTGCTTTTGCTGATGTTGTTGTTGCTGCTGCTGCTGCTGCTGATGTTGTTGCTGCTGTTGTTGCTGTTTCTGCTTTTGTCAAATGAGTTGTGGCATGAGATTTTACTGATGTATGGGGTATCATTAAATAAGATAATTTTATACATTTTTTATAATGTACCATACACTAACAAATTGTATTCAGAATTGAACTTAACTTGGTGAAATCATTTATTAGTGGTTAAGTGTAATATTCAAATTTATTCATTTAAATAAGCATTCTGTACACATATATACATGAACATATGCCAAACTACATATACACACGTGGACAAAATTGTTGGTACCCTTCGGTCAATGAAAGAAAAACTCACAATGGTCACAGAAATAACTTTAATTTGACAAAAGTAATAATTAAAAAATAAATCTATGAATGTTAACCAATGAAAGTCAGACATTGCTTTTCAACCATGCTTCAACAGAATTATTTTAAAAAAATAAACTCATGGAACAGGCCTGGACAAAAATGATGGTACCTCTAGAAAATACTGAAAATAATGTGACCAAAGGGACGTGTTAATTCAAGGTGTGTCCACTAATTAGCATCACAGGTGTCTACAATCTTGTAATCAGTCAGTGGGCCTATATATAGGGCTCCAGGTCGTCACTGTGTTGTTTGGTGACATGGTATGTACCACACTCAACATGGACCAGAGGAAGCGAAGGAAAGAGTTGTCTCAGGAGATTCGAAAGAAAATTATAGACAAGCATGTTAAAGGTAAAGGCTATAAGACCATTTCCAAGCAGCTAGATGTTCCTGTGACTACAGTTGCACATATTATTCAGAAATTTAAGATCCGTGGGACTGTAGCCAACCTCCCTGGACGTGGCCGTAGGAGGAAAATTCATGACAAATCAAAGAGACGGATAATCCCAATGGTAACAAAAGAGCCCAGAAAGACTTCTAAAGAGATCCAAGGTGAACTTCATGCTCAAGGAACATCAGTGTCAGATCGCACCATCCGTCGTTGTTTGAGCCAAAGTGGACTACATTGCAGACGACCAAGGAGGAAAAAAGCCAGACTGGAATATGCCAAACTACATGTTGACAAGCCACAAAGCTTCTGGGAGAATGTCCTATGGACAGATGAGACAAAAATGGAACTTTTTGCCAAGGCACATCAGCTCTATGGTCACAGACGGAAAAATGAAGCATATGAAGAAAAGAACACTGTCCCTACTGTGAAACATGGAGGAGGCTCTGTTATGTTCTGGGGCTGCTTTGCTGCATCTGGCACAGGGTGTCTTGAATCTGTGCAGGGTACAATGAAATCTCAAGACTATCAAGGGATTCTAGAGAGAAATGTGCTGGCCAGTGTCAGAAAGCTGGCATTTTTGTCCAGGCCTGTTCCATGATTTCATTTTTTTTTATAATTCTGTTGAAGCATGGTTGAAAAGCAATGTCTGACTTTCATTGGTTAACATTCATAGAATTCTTATTTATTATGACTTTTGTCAGACTAAAGTTATTTATGTGACCATTGTGAGTTTTTCTTCATTGACCGAAGGTACCAACAATTTTGTATATATATATATATATATATATATATATATATATATATATATATATATATATATATATATATTACATAATGGTGTGCATATAATATATATTTTAACAGATCAGCCATAAGATTATGACCATTTGCCCAATATTGAGTAGGTCAAAAAGGGGGACCTACATAATATTAGGCGGGTGATCATAATGATGGCTGATCAATGTGTTTTTGCATTGTTTTTATGTGACGAGAGACATAAGTCTTGCTTTAAATTTCATTTAATTTCAGGGAATTACTCAAAAAAAAAAACATTTGCATAGATTTGTGAATAAAAAGTCACCCAAATCCAACCCTAAATCTATACAGGATATTAAAATATGTCTTTTTTTTTTTAAAGACCTTTCATTATGAGAATGTTTGATCAATATAGTATTTGTAACCAACTGAATCCCATAAATCATAATAGTATAGCAAAATATATTTCATACATATTCTTAACATATGTAATCTGCAGAAACATCCATACAGAAGACTGTTTAAAAAAAAAAAAAAATTCCAAGGCTTTACAATTATTAATAGCTCTAAAAATGCTTTTTGAAATGCTACCTGCAAAATCAACCAACCAAGAAAATGTGTGTCTGATTAACGGAGTTGAAACAGAAGTATAGTACAAAATATAGTGCGTTGTCTCTTTTTGCATGCAAGTGTGAACCTTAAACATCTGAAATTTTTGATCGCACATTTTCTAGTCGCCTGTCTAGCTCACAATGAGTTGTACATTGCCATTAATGATGCTACTGGTGAAATCGTCTTTCCTTCTTCCTTTTCATCTTCATCTGACAAGCTTTTCAAATTTTAAGGCAAAACTTTGTCATGCCTTATGACGTACTGTCATAACAGCTTCGAAATAGGAAGTGGTCGAATAAAAATAAAAAAAAAAACAGTGCGGTTATGCAGGACCAATCAAATTAGTGGACCGGAATTGACTATTGAATAAACTTTCATCTGTTTAAGAACTCTTACCTGTTTTTGAATTTGTGGTAGAGATTCCATCAGCGGTGATGTGATTTACCAGAGATTCTTTGTTGGTGGTGAGATGAAGCTCAGTAGGCCTGCTGATAGTAACTGTCTCAGGAGAATTGCTCTGATCAGAAGGCGCATCTGTACCTTTGGTAACTTCTGATGTCAGGATTGTACTAGCTGTAACATTGGTAGAAGGAAATTGTGTATTTGATGCTAAGGTGGAGATTTTGCTGGTATCTTTAAATTCAGGAATATTGGTAGAGACTGTTGCACTCTGAGGATCAGTGGGGATTGAATTAGTAGATGTACCAGAAGCCTCTGTTTTTGCTGGAATAGTTGGTCCTGTAGTACTATTTTCAGCAGAAGGGAGTTTAGATGTTATAATCGTTGTTATTGAAATTGTGGATGGTATGGATTGTGATGATGATTCAACTAATGATGAATTAATTGGTGTTGTATTTGAGATGGTTTTTGTATACGTAGATGTACTGCTGGTGGTTTTATCACTTTGAGCATATGCGCCTTGGAGGTATGAACCTGTGGAAAACAAACCATCTTTAGTGCTCACATTACCATGTAAGAATGATACAAATTGCCTTTTTAAAAATTATTTGTAATCACACATATTTGAAGCATCTTGCTTCATTTTGGTCTGAGTCTCTCCTCAGAGTGATTCCTTTGAGTTGAACTGAAAATAATGCTTGAAATTAATTTGGCACAAAAATCATTGCATAAAATTGAACAAATCGCTGACATTTTGCAATACACTATGTTGGCCAAACCTGTTAATTATTGAATTCAGATGTTTCAGTCAGGCCCCTCCATCATAATACTTTCTTGGACAACCTTTTCTATTCTATCAGGACTATAAAGACATGTGTGGAAGAACTTGACTGGTCCTAACACAGAGCCCTGACCTCGACCCCATTGAGCATCTTTGGGATGAACTGAAACAGAGAGCCAGACCTTCTCGTCCAACATCAGTGCCTGACCTCATCAACACTCTACCGAATGAATGGGCACAAATTCCCACAGAAACACTCCAAAATCTTGTAGACACCCTTCCAAGAACAGTGGAATCTGTTATAGCTGCAAAAGGGGGATCGACTCTATGTTGAAGATTATGTATTATTGTCTATAAAGTGAAAGAAAACCTTGTGAAAGCTGTCAAGGTACTGCGTGTTTGTGATAAAGGTTTCCTTTATTAGCTGTTAATAGTCTTTATTAAGTATGACGATTGGCATGATTAGCATTTATGTAAAAAGTGTCCACTTTTAGTTTTTAGGGATAATGCTTTAACCTAAAGATCTTCCGGAATGGTTTATGGTTTCATTTTGATGACCGGCTGTATTTTTTGTAATAGATAGAAAGATAGTTGCTGTAACGTACCAACTGAAATCTTAACCACGAGGAGTGTTCACGTCAAACAGGTACATGTGATAAAATTTGGAGTCTCGGGGAAAAAAAAAAAAAAAAATACCCCTCACACTTCACACACACACACTATGAACATTAAAATGTCTGTTAATTTCTACTCTGTTCCATTTGTGCTCATTATTATTATTACTATTTTTACCTTTTTTACATCACTTGGGTCAGAATGCACTGTGCTCTCCACCCATTAGGTATCGGAAGACAATAATAATCAACATTAAAACATCATCTAGGCCATTTCTTTTTTTTTTTTTGTATCAGCAGTAGCATTGTTGATGTACAGTTAGCTTTCTGGACTTCAATAGCATTTATAATCCTTGACCTTGTCTTTTCTTGTTCATTTTCTAGTTTGTTTAGCAGCTGTGACTTACTGAGACTTTATTTATAGTATACAGGAGTGGGCAAAACAATGAGCTAGGAAGTAACGCCTACTTGTACTGGAGAGGACTAAACAATGGTGGGCAGCCTAATGGGACTTGGGAAGAATGACTATTCCTTATCTTGTACACACATAAAATAGCCCTTTATGCTGGCTGTACAAGTATCTACAAGGCATTGTGGGTATAATGCACAGCAGAGGAAAAGATTTTTAAAATAAAATATAGAATATTTTTATATAGAATATTTTGTATAGAAAATAGAATTAACTTTTTCCAGTCTAGGTATTGTAAAAGAAAAAATAATTTTTTGGACCTGTCATGATTAGATCATTTGTCATAGATAACACTTGTACTTACCAGTTTCGTGATTGTTTCTTTGACTTTACACCATTGTTATCATACAAACAAACTGTATATTGAATAAAATACACCAGAATGTTTTTATAGAAAACTAATCAATGAATATGTCCAGTAGTGTAAAGTTGATTATTTTTTCAATTCTAGTATATCCCAAAATGTTTTATTCCTCTTATACATTGTAGTCTTCCTTCTTCTTCTTGTTCTTCTTCTTCTTTTTTTACAATTTAAAAAAATTACAATTGTTTAATGTTCTGGAATTTTGTTCTGGAAAATTCTCTGGCATATTGGGCTTCTCTGTTGCTTTCAAAACATTTCCCTATTCATCCAAGCAGGGGCGCCACTAGAGATTCTGGGCCCCTTAAAATTCAAACAATGCAATTACCACAGTGTTTTTACGGACCCCCTAGAAACTTAGAGCCCCTTGGAATTGTGCTTACTTACACCCCGTAACAGCACCCCTGCATCCAAGTAACTTCTTCATCTTTTTTCAGACTGAAGAAACTACCTGGATGGGCAGAGTGACGATTTGAAACCAATAAAAAGAAGTTCAGTTACCCTGAGTCAACAAGGTAACTTTCTAGCTAATCATAAACAGTCAAATGTGTCATTCTTAAATGACAAAAAATAGGCAAACAATATATTTCTGTAGTATGAAAAGAATAAAACACTTCAGTGAAAAAACACTTTTTTTTCTCTCACCAGTGTTACAGTACATCATCGCAACCTGATTTAAGTGTTTCCTGACGTATTTAGACAGTAAACAGCTCTAAAGTTTGAGTGAAAACCAGAGCTTAGTTCTGGTTATTTAATCAACACTTAAATTAGAAAGAAATCTGTGCACATCATTAATATCCTAAAGTCAGCTCTGTTCTTTATCTATTCCTATGATCTGTGAGATCTGTAATGTTTTCATGGGTCCGTGGTATTCTCCCACACCTCCTACTTCCCAAGTTAAAGATAAAAGCAGTGAAAATTAATATCAATAAAGTATGCTTGTGTAACTTTAAGTACGTCCGGTTGGGGTATTTTAACTCCTCACAAATGTTTCCTCTCAGAAGTCCTGACTAAACGCCGGGGATAAGAGTGACAGCTATTCTATCCTCTCATGTCTGTCACACATCTCTCTTTAGTTTCTGTTTATGTCCTCCTCATTAACCCTTATTAACCTCACTATCATTAGCTTAGAGGCCTGCTGATTGCGAGCCTATCAGCAGAGACACAGTGGAGACACCACTCAGTGTCCTCCTGCAACATATTGGTGTCACATGAGCCTCCTCAGAAACACATTCAGTAAGACTCTATGGCCACCTGCTCTCTCTCTCTCTCTCGCGGGTTCTCAGTGCTACAGAGCCCTACACTAACAGTTGCAGGTCATCTTTCTCACTGATAACCAGAGCCCAGCCCTGTGGAACAGACTCAGTGCCTGAAGTCTGCAGATAGGAAAGACAGGAAACAGGTACCCTGACCTTCCTTTTATTTTTACTCATAAGTCATGTGCTGCGTTTCCTGATTCTACAAACTCCCACAGCCAATAACGGAAAGACCCTCTTTAAGGGCTATGGCTCTGCCACCTCTTAGGCTGAGAAATATAACAATATATTTATAATATTGTACATTGTGTTGCACAGTAATACACAATATACTAGAGTTTCTTTATTCCTTTCTCACTTCCTTCAGTAATGTTTTTAACATTACAAACTATTTTAATCGCAACGCAATGGAGCTATGTTTGCAAATATTCATTCATTTTTACATTATTAAATATATATACACACGCACATTATATATATGTATACATGTATATATATATATATATATATATATATATATATATATATATACAATTTCTTTTACAGAATGATTTATCTTATGAATATAATATTCTTTAATTATACAATGCATAATTTAATAATAATATAATTTTATTATAATATTATATTATATATGTTTAATTTTTTTTTCTTGTTTTCCTCTTTTTTTTTCTTCTTTTTTTATGGCCATTCAGGTCAACCTGGAATTTGTGATGACAGTCATGAATGAAAACCTAAAACTGACATTTACAGAAGATTTCAAACACAGTATCGCAATGAGACTGAGCAGTAAAAACATTTTAATGGTGCAAATGCTTTAAAGAAGGCTTAACTGTGTTATTCTGCAAAATTCTGCATATATTAGTTTAAATGTCAACTTTGTAAATATTGCACTGTTTCTCTTTTAAATCTTACTTTTTCCTTGTTTTTTTGCTTCTAAATAATTTACTTGTATTGCTGTCAAACCCATTTTTTAAATGCCAAAATGCTGCTTTGTTGGCGGCAAAGGAATCTTCCTTATATTGATACTTCCATATTGTCGACCCTTTAGTTAGAAAGGATGTGAATTTGGACAGAACATCAGAGAGTTGACTGTGAATGAATTGTGTCCTCTCTATATCTGTGAGAACCGCTTTTTTCCCCCCCTCAGGGTCTTCCTTCCTGCTTTTGACCGCTAAAGCAAATGGATGTGTTTCCTGTCTTTAGCTAACCCATCATCTGTCAAAGGTTTAGTATTATTATTATTATTATTATTATTATTATTATCATCAGTATTACATTAGTATATTATTGGAAGTATTTGGATGTCATGGTGTTGCAGCGGCTGTAGCGTAGCTGTGGTACCTCACAGCTCCAAGGTGTCTGATTTGTAATGGATTATCGTAATATGAAAATTAAATATGTTAGAAATTCAGTGCATGTGTAAGAAAATAGATGCACACTCAGATAAAGCCTCATGTCGTTAAGGTCAGTTGGGATTCTCGTATGTGAAACGAACAGGGCTTTGTTTAAACAGCTCAAAAGAAAATGACCGTCGGATGTGAGGGTGGGGTCCTGCTCAATAGTTTGTGTTTCTGCTGCTGGTACGGTTGTAAAAATAACAACAAAGCCATAAAACACACACACCCATTCATCCACACAAACACACACACACACACGGATACAGGTTGTTGGATTCAGTATGATTCTTTTCTACTATAGAAATATTTACTGCTTAAACTTTTTTTTCATGTTATATATTTATTATGTATTCTAAATGTAGTTTGTTAATTATTATTATTATTATTAGGGCCCAAGCACTATAAGGTGCACAGGACCCTTTTGTTTTCCTAAGGTTTATTTTTCCCCCCACCCTTTTGGACTTTTCGGGGGTCTTAACATGTTCAAAAACTCATGAAACTTGGCAGACAGGTTGGAATCTGCTGACATCAGGATGCCTGAGAGTCTCGTGGCCCGGGGCCCAAAGGGGCCCCAACACGAGATTTTGCTGCCTAGCTCATACACACTTTCACGTAGGCACACAAAACTCGGTACACATTTAGAGCTCATCGAGCCGAACATCTTTTGCATGTCCTGGGCTAAACTCAACGGCCGGTTATTTTGGGTCGTTCACAAACACGTGCCTGATGGGTTTTGATATACTCCTCCTAGGGAAATTATACAATCGCTACCAATCTGGGCAAAAGAGATTTAAAGACATTGAGGATGCAAAATTGCAGAGGGACTTTTGATATCTCAAACAGGTCAGCTGTGACAATGTCTTAAATGTACGCCGAAAAATTATTAATAACTTTCTGTGTGGCATTATATTGACTGACATTATATTCAGTGACATCACATTCAGGAAAATCGGAGTGTGAGGCTTATATATATATATATATATATATATTACAAGAATTGTACCTTGGTACAATGCAGGAGAAGAACTTGCCTCGTGGTTTCCTCCACTTTTAGTTAACATCATACAAGATATTCTTTCTAATAAGACTGGTGACGTTTGTATAAGATAACTGCATAATCGCGGTGATGCTGAGAGTCAAGAATTTAACTCCTTCATTAGGACACATGATGTACACCTTCGTGTGTGTGAGAACATCAGTTATAGGACTCTGTAGTGTCGGCTACAGCACCTCCTTACAGACGACTGCTAACTTTGTATTAGTGCACATGAAAGTCCCGTCCCCAGATCACACATTGTTGCGTGTGTGTTTATGTGTCGTCTCTCTCTAGCTTTCCTGCTGTGATCTGGGCTCCCGATTCAGCCCTCCACATCTCCGACACCCCTCCCGTCCTCATCCGTCTTCCAGCAATGGTGTCCTATTCATGCTAATTGAAGAGGCCTGTAAGGAGGGAGTTCCTTTATGGGGCTGAGTCACAGCTCAGCGCCTTCACTGAAGGGAGGAGGAACATGAGAAGACCCTCGGGAATGTAAAAATGTTTGGCAGGAATAATGGGATGGCAGGAGAAAGGGAGGAGGGTGCAAAAAAGGTTAGAACAAGGCCTGACGGGGTAGCGGGGTGTTTGTGTGCTCGACTTAGAACACATTCCTCACCCCCCCCCCCCCCCACACACACACACACACACACACACACTCACTCACACTTAACACTAAGCCCCATCAGTAAGGTATTCATTCTAATGGAGGTTTAGAGGGAGACACTTTATCATCAGAACTTGGACAGTGATCATTTTTCAACCAGGTCTTACAGGAATAATCAATTTCAGTATAATCTCAAACTGCTGCTTGCGTAGCGTGTGTGTCATTTCTACGGACAAGACAAATGTTTCTACTGTACAGATTTCTCTGAAGCAGAAATAGAACAGGAAATTCCGTTACTCAAAATCCGTTAATTAATGTTTTAAATGTGATTTAGTAGAATGATGTGAATATTTATAGAATAAATTTAAAGCATGCATACAATAAAGGTCTTAGGATAAAATAAACTATTGTTATTTCAGTTATTCTAAAGAGTTCGTTGATTATCCACGGATCCGATTAATTCCAGTACATTAATAAGGCAGCAGTACAAATCCTTGCCTCTGGGCTTACACCAGTCAGCCATAACGTAAACACCACCGCCAGATGGTCCCCGTCCCTGTCCAGAAAAGTCAACTGCTGAAAAAAGTCAATGCTGCCTCTGATAGAAAGGTATCGGAACACTCCGTACACCACAGCCTATTGTTTATCAGGCAAAGAGTGCAAGGCCTTGAAATTTCCCAGATCTCAACCTGATTGATCATCTATGTAATATATGTATATAAAATCATATAATAATTCATCAACTGTGGTAGGATACTAAGCTGAATAATATGGGCAATTTCTTTATTATGTCTTTTGTTTTTGTTTCTTTCTTTCTATGAAATTTTTATTCAGCTGTTTAGGAGCAGCTCTCCTCACTACGTCTCCGTCTGTTGCCAGTCTCTGGAGAAATTAAAACTAAGTACGGCCAAGTAGGGAGGATAGATGACATTCACAGTCACAGGAATCTGATATAAGATAAGTGATTTGAAGCACACACATGCCATGAACATACTCTGTTCTTTTTTTCCAAATGCAATGTGATGTCGTCAGTCGAAATAGCAGAAATAACATCTGAAACGCTGTGGAAAGTCCACATGGCAAGCTGTTTCCACTTAACGTGTATCGACTATAAATACTCGTTCCATTACCACACTTTTGTTTTTCTCATTGGTCAAATACAGACTGAGTAAAGACTTAATCAAATACTAAGAAACAGAAAAGCGTGCTCCTGTTATGGAAACTTAACATAAACCCACGCTCAACTCATTTCTTTAGTGTCAGTGAGAGAACCGTGACCTTCAGCTCGGTCACCACGTCGCTGATGCTGGACTAGACAGAACTGACACAGAAGTAGGAGAGCAGAATGTATCCTTGATGCCACACCTTCAGTGGAAAAAGGGGAAGTTGATAGACAGCTTTCCCATCTATTGTTCTGTATTTTCACATGGTTTTGTGTTGGACGGTCTTGCCAAGAGGTTTCCATACCAGTCCCTTGTCACTAGAACTGTATTTGATTTAGGTCTGTGAGAACACTGAGCCCTGACTTCCAGTTAGCCCAATCATAGCTTCTTATCAAATTTCCTGGATTCTCTATCGATTCTGATATCCGCAACTTCCCAAATTTCAAGAAAGCAAAATGAAGACAGATTTACTGTAGTATTGAAGTAGCGTAGTCGTCTGTCTGTCCTATGGCATGGTGGTTACTTTACATGATGCCTCGCACTTCTAACCGTGCTTTGGGTTTGTTTTGAACTAAAATGGATTAAGTCAGTATACTGTATTAGGATGTGATCGTGACTTCATCACTGATACGCCTCAAAGCCGGTGTTCTGCTGCTGCGCCACTTCTAGAAGTTACGTAAACAATCAAATCCTTTGCAACACACGGTTATAGATAAATCATCCACAACAAGGAATATTCTTTCTACCCTGAAGTTGATTTTTCAGTAACACGGCTTGAATTGTTTTTGTTCCAAAATGCTGACAATGGAGACTCCTTACAGATATCAACATTCCAAGTCATCTCTTTTTTTTTTCTTTTTTTTTTTTTTGCTAAATTGCAAAATTCTTTGAATCTGTTTACTTACTAATCTGCCATACAACAAAAATACAGAAATAATCAAGTAGCAGGTTAAACACTGCAATTTATAGGAATTAATTATAAGTTTTATATTTCTATAATTTTTTTTCATCATGCACCTCTGAGAGTGTCACCTGGCTGCTATTCCTGGGAATATTCGTCTTATTTACATTTGGTAGTTTCACACACACTGTGTACAAACAGTAGATCAGCTCTTATACTCTAGTAGTAATAGCAATACACCTCACACTGATGTACTGAACAGTCAAAGTTTTAACAAGACTAGAGGATCCACGAGGAAACATACAGTAAACACAGCATCAGCTTTTTTCCCCAAGACTTGATGAAGTGGCAGGTGCGGCTGGTGTAATTAAGAATAACAGCACTCCTCCGTCAGCTCTCCACCCTCAGATTTCAGACTGTTATCTTTTGTTTGGGCAAACAATGTACCAGCCCAGAAAAAACTAATTGCGTACAACATGTTGTTTTGCAGATGTTGCACTTCCCAGATCTCTCTTTAATATCCCTCTCACTATTTGTCTTTTTATTAACTGTATAATAATATCAATAGTAAATACATATTTACTTAAAGGAATAAAGCAAATAAATGACCGAGGGTTTGAGACCAACATCACAGAAAACTCAAGTTACAAAGGCATACCCAAATAACCAATACTGGCCTTAAAACAACATTGAAACTTTCAAACATTTTTTCCCTCTTTTTAGCATGCAGTCATCTCAAAAGTCACACTAACATCTTCAGAGTGTATCTAAGCAGGTGCATCTGTAGATTACAAGTTATTCTTTCTGTTAACGTTCTATTAAGTTGTTTTCTGATTAAGTTGATTTCTCTGAACATAGTCCGTTCATTCATGTCTTTATTTCATATTTTATATCCAGGAATACATCATCATGTGTTTTAATTCGAAATCCAAAACTGACTCACCTAACACAAGGATAGTCCACATCAGCATCTTGAAACACATCTTACTTCTGTTGTTGAGTTTTTGTTTTGTTGCTAAAAAAAAAAAAAAAAAAATTGATGATGATGATGCTGGATGTGATACGCTGACCTGTTGCGTCTCTCTCGGCACTAGTCTAAATAACTTCTGAGTGTTGAGCCCAGAGCCAGAGCTCTTTTGTTGCAGCTGCTATTCTCTCTTTCTGTGTGTGTGTGTGTGTGTGTGTGTGTGTGTCAGTCTCCCTCCTGAGCAGGAGGATTTGAGTCCGGAGTGTTTGCGGGTTTCCTTGGCTGCACCCTGGCTGATGATGCTATTCACAGCGCGTGAGCAGGTCTCTGACTAAGAGAGAAACTTTTCCCTCTGTGTATGTGCTGCAGTGTGGACTGTCCTGACGTACGAAGGGGGGAAGGACGCACCCACACCCACCAATACCCAACCCCCCCCCCCCCCCCCCCCCCCCACACACACACACACACAAAGCGTGCAAAGCACTGCCCAAGTCTAAAAGCTGTGACTGGTTTAATAATAGCTTTTCAATAGACTCTGGGGGGCTGAATGGTAAATGTAGTGACATGTGAGCTGAATCCATGAACTCTGCACTCTGAGCATCAGTGTCGTGTCCAAGTTTTGCTTTGTTTTGGGGTTTTGTATCATCTTTTTTTTTTCCCCCCAAATTTCCTCCTATTGTGCATGTCCCTGTGATATTTCCCCTGTCAGTCCTGAACTGGACCATTTCCAGTCAATGTTTAGTTTTTCTATCTTTACATCTGTCCATCCATCCATCCATTTATTTATTTAATTCAAGTTATCCTGTGGATATATGTTGTTTTTCAGATGCTTTGTGTCAGGGGTTTTTGTAGAACAGATTTTGTTCGAAAGCTGTGGTGCTATTCTTTATGATATTAAACTTTTGTCTTAAAAATCGAATAATGAACTAGTACAAAACAACATCTTTATAATTCAAATTACATTAAAAAAAATTATAATAATTAAAAAAAAAACATTACTTTTTCTGCTAAATTGTGAAGCAACAAGTGGATTTGAAGTTTTTTGTTTGATTTTGCATAAAGCCATGGATTTCTAGAATAAAATGCAAAATAAAGAGGGTTTTTAAAAACATTTCATGAGATTTATGAGATTGATCCAAATATCAGCTGTTTTTTTGTAACGTGACAATGCTAGTAAAAGCTTCAGGCAAGGAAACGTCATTTGGAATTGTGTGTTTTTGACTTTGAGACCAACGTTTAATATTGTGGGAATGAACACTGTATAAAACATGGGATGCATAAAAAGGAAACTCCCTTGATAACCATAACAGTAATGGACTGTAAATGTTCAAAGATTGCAGGATTTTCATGAGTATGATGTTATCAAATTAATAGCCAAGAAACATTATTGCAGAAAAGCGCGCAGGCTAAAGCAAAGAATCTCAATGGTATCGCCCATGACTGTTCTCTAATCAAGTCTTTTAACCCTTAAACAGACATCTTTACCACTTTTTATTACATTGTACATGAACAAGTACAGTTTTTATTTTTATTTCAGCTTTGAAAGCTCATGAAAAACCAGACATTTCTATCTTTCATCAAGTTACTTGGATCGCCGAGTCATCATGTTAACAGACAGAGCACATACTTGTTTCTGACCTTCTATGCTTCTTGAGATGATAATATTATAAACATTTTGCAGACAAGTGACTACCATCAATATTAGTACAAGTATTTTTGATGATTATTATATTCGAGGTGTTTTTCAGAGACAAAAAAATTAAGATGATTAGCTGATAACCTGATGCTTTGTCACACAGATGAAAAAAAACTTACAGTAGCAATTGATAGCGTTTGTTCGGTTGATTATTGTCATATGCAGTATATGTAGTATACTGTAGTGGACTTTGAAAGTTAATCAAAAGTGTGTGAAAATGGATGAAGAAGGGAACAAGGATATTCATTTGCAGAAGTTTGATTTGTTATTACAACACGATTACCTCAGACATGATACTCCTGGATTTGAATGAGCTAACATGTGCTAGTGTTAGCTCATTCAGCGCTTCTGTTGCAAATGAGATGATGCTACCGGTATGGAATATGCTGTGCTTTATGCTTCATAAGGCGACATGTATGTAAGTACAGTGTAATACTGACATTTCAAGCTTTTTAATTACCAGTTATTAGCTGTTCCCCAGTGCAATCCCTAATAGCATTAAATGGAATACTACTACTAGTAGTGTACTACTACAGTAGTGCACTACTTAGAGTGTTCATAGTACACTCTAAGTAGTGCACTTGATCAGGGGGTAGAGAAAAATTTGGGATTCAGTCTTGTGTTATAATTCTTTTTTTTTTTTTTTTTACTTATTATTATTGTTACGGTTTTTACAGCCTTAAGTCAATTTGGAATGACATAAGCAATTCATAAGGAGACAAAGTGTTATGTACACATTATCATATGTGTTTTCTTGCTGAAAGATATATATATATATAAATGTGCTGTCTATGTGCTTTGAAACCTTTGTGAATCTGATAGCCACACTACGGATTCATTAAACTTGATAGGTACTTCTACTCTTACCTTAAACTGGAAGCTCAAGTAGTCTAATGAGAATTTCAGCTGAATTTGATCAAATTAATAAGAAGTTTGTCAAAATAGTTTTTGCATAAATATTTAATCATTTGTCAACCAAAGGGGTAAAGGAGATGGCAGTGAGCTCCCCAGCTGTTGCCCTGTTTGCTTTTGAAACAGTTTCATGCTGAATGGGAAAAAGCCGTGTCTTTCCGGGTGTGTCGCTTGTTGTCATGGCAACACTTGTTTGCAGGTCAGCCTTGAATGCAGTGAACTTTCAAAGATGACCAGGAAATAAAATGGCCATAAATTCAAAAGCTGTTTTTTTTTTTTTTGGAGGGAGGGGGGGTATAGTTACAGTATTGCTTTATTTTTAATTTCAGTAGTTTATAACGGTTTAGATATAGCAGGTTATTTTCCATACATTTTGGGTAAATCAAATTTAAACCCTTTCTGTAGTGTTTCCAGTAAATGAAATGTGTTTCCGAGTTACCATCTGATACCAGTGTTTGTCCTAAAGTTTTTACACATCCATCATCAGGTCTGTCTTAACTCCCCAGATAACTGTCCGCTTTGGAGATCCATCTGCTCAGCTCAAGATAAAGCTGCATGTGTATTACAGACTCTCCCCATGTTGGATGTTATATGATTAAAAAATGTATCATTTGGCAAATCGATTCTTCTTCATAAACAAACATCAAATCAAGTCTACATACCTTTAAAGAAATCTCACATATTGCTTTTATTCAAAAGTACTAAATAATGTCAAAGTCTTGATGGCAATAAAAATAAAAATAAAATAAATACATTTTAATACCAGCAGCTCTGGTAGGAATTCTGGTGTAAAGCAAATCACAGGTTTAGATTAATACACATAATCTAATATCACTTCTATATGTTCAGCTAGATTTGGCTCTTGTTTGGTATTTTGTTTTTGATAATAAGTAATGGTTTGAAAATAATTGTTTTATTTAACAGGAACAATCTGATAATTATAGTTCGTACACATTCCTCACACAGATTTAAAAAATCTGTTAAACACTACTGTATATAAACAAACCTGAATTGAATTGAACAGATAAAAATGTATAATCATGATAGGGTGATATTTTCTGTAGAGACATTTCTTATAGAAGTAGTCTTGGTATTTATAAGATAAAACTCTTCTGTTTTTCAAGTCTGCAGGAACTTGAGGGCGTTGTGCTTTGAAAAGTCTAATTAACTTCGAGAGAGGGAGGGGAAAAAAGACGACGCATTTGGGAATTAATGTTTACAGTCACCATAACAAAAGTGACTATGGGAACTCACTTATTTCTTGGATATTCCATATACTTCCATTTGTATATATAACTGTTAAAACCACAATGTAGATGTTGTCTCTTCTTCTTCTGCCTCTCTCTGATGAGCTACACATGCTACTCCTGAGATAACAGTGATCTTAACTGGCCACTTCTACTTTCTGGATCTGTCTGGTCCATCCTGATACTATAGTTGGAGTTCCCATAAGTAGATAGGGAGAGCCTAAAGATTCACTTGTAAAACATGAAAAATAAAAGTTGCTGTGTGACTGGTTGTCAGTTTGTATTGCAACGAATATAACTGGTAGCTAACAAAATTCTCTCTGATCTTGATCACTGTGGAAATTTATAAGCATTCGTATTTATCCTCACTATATCACTTTTGATATACACATATATTTCTTTGTCAAGAAATTTTGATTAGTTTTACTTGACATATTTTAAATCTTTGCATTCTGACAGGAAATTGTTATCTCTGTCAGCCATTCCATTTATGTTAGGTTACACCCAATGGACTGTATTTTTGAACAGCTCTGAAGCAGATGGAGACAACCTCAAGTGATTTACAGGTGATACTGTATATAGACTACGGTATACCATTCCTATGCTGAGACTATTTGGGGGGTGGGGGATGGCAGACTGGAAATGGCGTCAGCTTGGGCCACTCCTATGTATGCCATTTCCTCCTATAGAAAGCCTGCAATCGCCCTGTTTCTGTTCCTGGGGAAGCTCCTGTTGCTTGCTTCCTGTGTCCCTCCCACTCTGGTCTACCAGAGCGTTTCTGTGATGTGGTCACAGCTATCTCAGTCCTCCACCTCACCCTTTTCCTTTGCTTCTTCACCATCTCCATCCTTTCAAGGTATTGTAGGGTTGCATTGTCTTTCTGTGGTCGTCTCATCACTGTCTGTATAGGAAACACATTAACAGGAACACGCTAAGTACACAGTGTAGCGTGACGTATCCTTTGTAATACATCCTTCATCAGGGTCCATCCATTTGTCCAGTCCTTTCAGGCAGAAGGCCTGGGAAGGATAACGTTTTAAAGAGATTTGCAGTCGCTACACCACCCCCCTCTAGGTTGCTGTGTGGGTCACAGCTTGGGGCTTTACAGTAGCATGGACTGATAAATCCTCACAGTACTGCGCTATCAGGCAAAAGATAAATGACCAATCAGTAAGTCAGAGGTCATCGTTAAGCTTCTCCATATGGGATGGAGCCACTTGGCTGGAGTATCACAGGAATGTTCTATTGTTGTTACTGTAATGTAGATAACAGCACTGTCTGTTCCAATTTCACACTTCACATTTCATAACATGCTGCAAGCTTAGCTCACTCCTGAACAGTCAAGGGGTCGGGCATCTTTGACTACGCCACATGTGCTGCGTCTCGTGGGCGATGCCTGTACTATTGGCATGGGAGATATGGAACTCTACAGTATTTGCTATCATCATCATCATACAGTATATTTAAAGACTGTTTTCATCAGGACTGCAAGTTTATGAAATGTTCTTGCCTACAAGAAAAGGGAATAAGGCTTGTTCATGACGATCATTCATTCATTCATTTGTTCTGCCCAGGGGAACCCAAAATATTAGCTCTCTGGTTTAATCTCTTCAGAGGGCTGTCTTGAGTTTTCTATACATCTAGTACCTGATATACCCTTTAATATGGCTCCAACCCTGAGGAGGAACCCCATTTCCACCACATACAGTATACACAGCTTGGTACCTTAAACAAGGGTAATTATATAGATTGATCACTACACAGAAAGCTTCATCCAAAAGTTCCAGCCTTATCGTCACAGACCAGTACAGTGACTGCGTACTTGGTTCTTCTTCTTCCTTGTGTTTGTTGCTCGATTCACTTGTATGAACAAGCTCGCTGAAAGATAATCCTCTTCATTGACTTACACATATTTTGTAAAAATGTTCTAAAAAAGCACAAAATGCTGCAGAAAGTTAGAAAGAGAATTTGATCAAATACCTGCATGTGGTTACTTAAGCCCTTGCGCACACACACTCCCATAAGCATACAGAGTTCCTCCCTAGGCATCGGCTCCGCTTGGTACCAAGTCTCTGATAAGGAGGTACAGAGTGTTCTGTGTCCTGTCAACTCCTACAACTCACTCTCTTCATTCTTCATTCCTGGACAATCTCACAAGCTCCTGCACAGATAATATAAATCTGCCTCCTAATCAGAGTCCATCTTCAAATGCTAAAATTTCCAAACAGCAATTGTGAAAGATTGTAACACTGGATGATGGAAACTATTGTCTCTCCATCTGGATTTGTACAGAATTTTATTTACAACATTAACCTTGGACAACTATTTGATGTTGAAAGAAACTGATAAGGAAGGCTGTCATCCAATGCACTTACTATGAACTGACTTGAATTGGATTATGCCTCCAGATTTAGTTTTCTAGGTACCACTCTCTGCTTAAACAGTTCATTGTGATATATCAATATCCGGGGAGGAAAGCAAGTCTGTTTTATTTATTTTTTTATTTTTTTACCGAAGTAAAATTAGTTCCAGGTTTACATCACCATCAAAAATGCATTGCACTGAGGAAAAAAAGTTTGGGCGTAATTGGTGAAAGGTCTCGAGACTAATGGCTCATCAAGGGAGGACTTGACCGCAAATATGCACCGCTGATGCTTGGCACAACATCACTGAGGATGAATGTGTCTGAAACAGAGCAGAAATCCTCATGCACGTGCACATTCCTGGAATACTCCCACCACTCAGGGCCTCCAGGGAGCGATGTGTGAAACAAGGTCCTTCAGAAACCCTTGATCGAGTTAATAGGGAAGGAATTCCAAAAGCTGAATGCCAGAGCAGGGCCTTGGAGAGGATTGACAAGTAAGTGGCGAGCACTCACTCACTCCATTGCTCATTGGCATTGCAACATGACGTCATGACCAGCACGTACGCCCAAACGGGTCGCAATGAAAGCCTCAACACACATACAATGCAATTCAGTCCAATACACATGCAAATAGGATCCGCGGTCTTTGTACAAACACCTGTAGAAAAGTCTTGCAGCACACATTACACTTTTTTCTTTTTTTTTCTTTTTATTTCTCCCATAAATGTTTCAACACAACTGACACCACTAATAAATTTTCACTTTTTTCACACATTTCACATAAACACACACCCCATTAGCATTCTTTTTTTTTTAAAGAAAGAAATGCATACAAAGATAAGCTCCTATTCCTGTTGTAAAATATTGCAATGAATCACTTTGCAGCTTGTGATCCAGGAATGCTTGGCTGACTAATAGCATCATGCAATGAAACCTTGTGCCGTTTTCCAAGATACTGTAGGAAGATTTTAATATTATGCAATTAAACAAATATGCAAAAAACAAACAAACATAAAATACAGGCTGAGAGAACACATGGATCATAATGATTGAACATGCAGTCAAAAATACACGAAAATACAAATTTAAGAATACCTATTTTTATTTTCATTGGTTCCTGATTCTGCAATAGTGAGGGCTTGAAGAGGTGGTGGGTGTGAGTAAGGAGTGCGCTGCTTTTCCCATGTTCAACTGTTTCATAACTGTCCTTGATGAGATGCATGACATCTTGGAGATATATATTGCCCTGTTGCACCTCTATAAGTCAATCCCAGTGTATGTACAGTACAGCATGTGTGTTTATATACACTCATACACTACTACTCAAAGATTTGGATACACCTAATTCCATAGTCCTCATTTTTACTTCTTTCTACATTGTAAGATAATGTTGAATGCATCCAGACTATGCAGTACTCTGTGTGCAATAAATGAAACAACAAGGTATGATGTACTGTATATGTATAGATTATTTATCAAAGGAAAAAACAGATAACCACAATAAAACTCTTATAAACTAATGCCTGTAATTTTTTTTTTATTTGAGACTAAGTAATTGCATGTACAAAAAGAAAATAACAATTTAATTTAAAGTTCAAACTAATATAAGTCACTATCGATATTCTAAAGGATTCCAGCATTTCGAATTTCAAATAGCTGTGTAGGCCACAGAGTCATTATTTTAAATGTGCACAATTAAATTAAGATATTGTGCAGATTTTGGGCAAACAGTACTTATTTTGTCGACAGCCAGTCACCAGGAAGACAGGCCCACCCCACCCATGTGTTTATTCTACCAGGCAAACTAACATTTCCCCTCTGACGCTAAGGACAAGCACAGCCTAATCTTCTACGACGTAGGCTGTGTCACAGCTCGAACACTTGAAGTGTATTGAAGCTTTCTGTACTGTAGAGAAGAAAATATGGGTTTTAAAGTATGCTATCCAGTATTTTAATGTATTTAGTTAATGAAGAGAAATTATGAAAGCTGTGCAGTTGTATACTGGGAGTGTTTAAAGTTATAAGAAAGTCCATAGTTTTGTTTAAAGTAAGTTATTTGCATATGAACTATATGTACACTTATTGAAGTACAGTTTCATTTTCAAACACCTGACTGATATGAAATGTATGCAATCTTGCTTGGGGAAAAAAACATTTAAGCTAGTGGACTGGAAGGTGTTGCAAACTATCCAAAGCAATGTATGGGAAAGATCCAAAGTCCTTATGAGTTAAAAAAAAACAACAACAACAAAATAAAACATTTTTTATCCTTGGCATTTGATCGGGACATGATCAAAAAACTCAAGTGATAGCAACATATGGATCAAATAATAGCAATTTTAAGATAAAAGTTTATAATCTGTCATACTATTTCATGAAATGTATGTTAGTAACTAAAAAAACAAAGACAAAATTTTTTTAAAAAATCTAACTGGAAATACAACACAAACAAAATTAAACAATGTAATTCTCAAGCTAGATTATTTTATTAACCAAATTAAGCTAAATGTTGCCTGACTGGTTCTAGTAATTAATTAGCATCTATACAATTTACTTGTCAGGGATTACCCCTAGAGGGCGACAAAGCGCCCAGAGTTCCTTTGTTTTTTCTGTTTTCTTTGTGGACTCTAATCCCCAGAATGCACCTCAGTCAGGTGATGTGGCGCTCACCTGAACTGAGTTTGCTAATTAGTCTGATTATAAATGTTCCTGAGTTCTGTGTTGTCCTTGTCTTGCATCTGTTCGTGTAGGGTTACTGTTTGTGTGGTATGTTCATTCTAGCTCTGTGTTCTCCTTGTTGTCAGTGTTCTCCTTGTTGTCAGTGTTCTTCCTGGTTCTGTGTTCTCCTTGGTTTTATGTTCCTGGCTCTATGTTCCTAGCTCCGTGTTCTCCTAGGCTCTGTGTTCTCCTGGTTTGTCTGTCTTCTAGTCTGTCTGTTTGTCTCCTAGCCTGTCTGTCTTTCAGTCTGTTGGTAATGTCTAGTTCGGTGTAGCTCCATGTTTAGTTTATCCTGGTTTAAGTTCTGTTCTGTTCCTTTGGTTCCCTGTTTTGTGTTTATTAAAGTCTTTTGGCTCACTTCACCTCTGCTATCATGTCTCTCTTTCGTCCGGCAAGCAGTAACCGTGACATTACTTACCTGATTGCTTAGTGGGGTTTTAATTATTTCATTTTTAAATAAATACTTTTATAAATTTTGGTGGTACATGGCAGTGCTACAGCTTGACCACTTGATCCATGATCCAGTTTAACTATAACACAACACTATGGCCAATGCTTAGATGCATTGGCCCAAAAAATTTAAGGTAAATGTGTGTTATGTTTTACAACTCTTCCTTGAGTTTTTTTCCCTCTAAATAATTGCTTTGCTAAACACATTAAATGCCCATAATGTTTTATTGTTTTCATTCTTATAGTGATAAAAAAAAAAAATACAAATAACATTTTGTTCGCAATGAAGAATCAATGCTGGTTCCTTAAAAAAATAAAATAAAATAAAAAACCTCACCATCCCATACCCTTAAATCATGCTCCATTGATTTGAATCAATAAATCATCATTGTACTGGAGATATTTTGACCAAATTACTCGAGAATAGGTATGAGGACAATATCTTAATGTTGCGATTTGGATAGTTAAACTAACATAATGATAAGCAAGTGTAAAAATATTTTCTGTTAAGGTCACTTAGGGAGTACTTGGCGTAGAGCTAACATAAATTTGTTCTGTAACAGAACATACCTTAGCCTGGAGCATAACAATACGCAAAAGAAGTGAATCATAAGTCAATTTAATGCCGGTGTGGAGCAGCTGCACTCAGAACAGAGAGAGACGACAGCTGCAGGTAAGAGACACTAAGACATTTATGGCTCAGTGTCATCTACACGATTTGTTTTACTGACTATCTGCATTTCATGTGTGATAGCTCAAGTTGTCACCTCTGCATAAGCAGCCGATCCTTTCTCCGCTCTTCTTCTTCTTCTTCTCCTTTCTAAAGGAATTATTAATCAGCAGATTTTTCTTCTTTATCTGCTTACAGCCCGTTATCTTTCTCCATATTCACTTTATCTTTTAAAGTTTTACTTTGCAGCGCTCAAGACGCATTGACACCAACGTGTACTATAGCACTGTACATTCTTGTTAAGATTGTAGCCTAATGAATGTTACGTGCCAGATGTTTGATTTGTTTATAGCATGTACTGACTTCCATACAACAATACATGATGTTCAGAATCACATATTCTGACATATCATATAGCCTCCAAAAGCCTTAAAATAATTAAAACAAAATGTTTGACGAAAAAAAAAAGAAAAAAAGTTGACAATCTTTTTCCCTCTGATTAAGACGAGATGATGACGAGACGTCACGGATATCAATGAACAGTGACCGTGACGAAGCTAGCATGCAATATTGTTGACGAAAAAAGACGAGACTAAAATGTGGTTTTAAAAAAAAAATACAAAGTCTCTATCTTTATTATTTCAACATATAATTTTCGTCACAATGTGACGCTGTGAAACGAATAATATTCTGCGCCACATGATTCATTCATTATGGCACGAGCAGCAGTGTTTCCCGGGTCACGGCGCGCGGCATACCGAGTAGTTTGCACGCGCAGTGACCGGATGTTACAAGCTGAGTCATCTTGAACTCCGTCATCACAGCAGTATTTACTCGGGCGAAGGAGAAGAGCCGATATGTGGACGCATTTTGTTCACATTGAACCGGAGAGAGAGAAAAAAGCCGATGTGTAGTAATATCGGAGGGGAAACAGTGGGGACACACAATCACTGGGGAAAATACCACAAACCTGAAGAGACGAATCAAGACATAACATAAAAATCACCCGGTTTTACCGCCTCTTTGTGGGAATTGTTACCACATGTTAACATAATTATGTTCTGATGTATTTATAGCTAAACCTAACACTAATAGGCTAGCACATGGTTGTGACCCATAGGAGCTACAGTATCCCTACAACAGTCCAAGTGTTTAAATTCATAATTAAAAAAAAAAAAAGTTATCAAACACTGTATTGTCCATACTGATCCTATTGTTTTGTAGTTTAAAAAAAATATGGACATGCAGTAGTTGTTGTGATGGGTAAAAATAAATATATCTAACTCAGATCAGATGAAAGATACATTTTAAATGTTAAGATTTAAGAAAAAAGTTTTGCCTAGACTAATTTTTTTTTTTTTTTTACTGTAGGGTTAATTAATAATAATCTTATTGCTAAAATCTTACGTTATTCATTGATTAAAACTAGACTAAAATGTCCGGACTTTTCGTTAACTAAAACTTGACTAAACAAAAATAGGCTAAGCTTGACCAAATATGATAAAAACTAACAGGGAGCTATATCCCAGGACTAAGACTAAGACTAAAATTGAGAATAGATGACAAAATTAACACTACTGAGATGACAACACATGTACTGTACATGTATATAGGTGTAAAGATTAATGAAGACAAATACGAGAAAGTACACAATTTGAAACAAAATGTTATTTTTTTTCTAATAATGATAGATTTTTTTAAACCATGTGATTTATAAACACTCTTTCTTTCTTTCTCTCTTATAAAATTTGACTCATTTAGGTGACAGGTAGTTTTGTCATTTAGAGTTTTGTTCGTTATACCTTGTCCATAATTCCCAACCTTCATCTGAAAGACATGTCTCAGATGTTTGTTCATATCCGTGACGAATACCTGGAAATTCAGTGTCCTGATGGGTCTCAGTGTATGCGCCAGCTGGGTGTAGAAGCTCTGCGGCGGGATGCAAAGATGGTATAAGTGGTCAGGAAAGCTTTGTGCTCAGAAGGTGTCTCGATAAGGTCCTACTAGATCTAGATGACATCATCACAAACGTTCTTCATGACAACGACTTTATTGAGCTGAGTAGGTCAAAGAACGTAGGAAACATCGTAGATATAGCTATCATTTAAAAAAATGTGTGACGTTATACAGTATATTCTTTCTGTAACAGGTATTAATGAAGACACTTGGGAGGAATCAAATGTGTTATTGCCTGACAACATGTATCCTTTATTTCTTCTTACATTATGTATATATATTGTATCAAAGTCATTTGATTGTAGTGGGTATTAGTATTAGGCAAAAACAACATTAGATTAACAGTAACATATACTTTTTTTAAAATACATGCCATAATTTATTTAAAAAGTTTATGTCAAAAAGAATAAAAATCATTATGACAATAATAAGCACCCGCATGATTCAATAGCTTGTAGATCCACTTTTAGCAGCAATAACTTTTTCAATTCCCATATGACTTTGTCAGTCTCTCACAATTTTGTAGAGGATTCAACCCCCCCCCCCCCTCCATTCTTCTTTACACCATTGCTTGAGAGTTTACAGTTTGGACAACTCTCAATCTATGGTCAGGTCTGTAACAGGTGATTGTTGGCAGAGGTGTGTGGCAACTGGGTGAGGCCATTCTTGTTTGTTGGTCAACTGTAGTCCAGTAATTGGGGCCTGCTTCCATGAAAATGACTCCTGAATCTATGTTTTGCCAACCACTCCCTATTCCTCCTCACCAGCCTCCTCACCTCCTCTAACTCCCTCTCTCTCTTTCCACAGGTCAAACATTCTGTGTTTCTAGGAATAAAGATAGAACCCAGGCAGGATTTCTGGGATGGCCGGAAACGCTGGGCATTTCTGTGTTTAGTGTGTCCACAGGAAAGGCTGATCTAGACATGGTGTAACTTGGTATAACCAAACCACAAGGCATCAAAGCCTGAATCAAAGCAAAGCATGGGGGCACGCACATGGTGCGTATGGTGAAGGTCAGGTGTGAGCATGTTTAAAACAGTACATAAAGTGTACATAAAAAATTCAAGGGAAAATGTTTTAGGTATTTGTGAGTGAAATTTTGGTGTATACAGAACAATAGATTCTATACCAGGTACATGATGAGACCCTGAAAGGCTGGGGACTGTCTTGTTCCAGGTGATAGAGAGGAAGCACGCTCTCTGCAAGAGAAACCATGTGTAGACCCACGGGCGCAAAAATGGGGTATGCAGTATATGCAGTGCATGGAGGCGCCACACGGAGGGGTCGCCATTGTGAAAAAAAAATCTTTGAAAATTGTCTTTAATAAAGCTTTTAAAATGTTTGAAAAATTATATTTGTTAAGAGACTATTTTTGTTTAGCATTTTATATATATACTGTATATATCAATTGAGCCCCACACCCGTATAGATGCCAGACAGTCACGTATGCCAAATGGACAGGGAAGAACAGAACTGACGCGCAGAACAGAAAAAGAAAAAATGAAAATGAAAAACAGTGTCTTAAAATGAGGACAGCAATGTCAAAGTGGATAAAAAGAGATTGGTAAGCTTGACCTATCATTTTGTATTACTGTAAGTCTTTAAGTTCATCAACATTTAACGTTATTGCCAGGGAGGCTGGGCATAGTCACTGTCCGTTAATATCAAATCATTATTCCTGAAAAAAGGCGTTTGGCTTAAAAAATTATTGTTAAAAATGTTAACTGAGGTTCTCACCACCAAGCACAACCAAGTTATTGGGCTCTTGCCTTATCCTCTCAGTTCGTTATGTTCAGTCCAGGGGCGCAATAAATGCACAATTTATTATTTTTTCTCGGAAAGCCCTGCTGTGTAAAAAGACGAGACTAGCGTATGGATTCCTCTACACGTTCGTTCATACAGTATTTCAGACCCTATTGTAAGCTTTTTGTAAACAGGATTCTCAAAACAGCTTGAAAAACCACAAAGTTTCTAAAAATTATGCAGTTTAAATTTATTAATGCATGAGCTTTATTTCTGTTTCTGTTGTAATAACAGTGCTAATGAAATTACATCACTGTTTAGCAAATACAATCATTTTAATGCTTTGTACATGACTGTTAATAAAAAAAGACGTCTTAAAGGCCTGATCTAACACACACACACACACACACACACACACACACACACACACACACACACACAATATACATATATATAAAATATATTATTATGGCATGCCGTTTAGGAAAATATTCATGAGAGAACTTAATGAAAACTCTGAATATATTGAATGAACTGTGAGAATATTGAATGGATTCCGAATATATTGATTGAAAATATATATATATTGAATGAAATCTGAATATATGGATTGAAACTGATATATTTAATGAAAATTCTGAATATATTGAATGAAAACTAAGTATATATTGAATGAAACATGACGTCATCGAAACACAGCGCCATCTTTAGAAAGGATGAGTGAATCGGCGAGAAACTTGGTTGCTGCAATTGTGAGAAATGAAGAGATGGTGAACACATTGATGAGTGCGTGTCCGGCCCAAAGCGGTGGCACAAGCAGCACTCAGTATCAGACTACGGATGAAGAAATTTATTCGCTATTTCACCGCGGAAGACCGGTGTTATGCGCTAAAATGCCCTCCTGCCACAAATCCCCCCCCCTACATAATTACAATATTACAATATTACAACATGACGACTTTAAACAATATCAAAAAACATAACTTTGGGATTGATGATTTAAGGTATATATTTTTTTAATTATCTGGTTCATTTACTTAGCCATGAAGATGAGGAGGACAATGAAGCAATGACAGAAAATGAGTTCAGAGCAGGTGAAGAAAACAGGAAGGTAAAGGCCATACAGGATTTTATGACTTACACAGTATTAAGAAACATGCAGAATAAGTTATTGTAGCCTTAAGAACCAAAGTTTGTGAAACATCTATTTTGTTTACTCAGTTGTGAAGATGAAGATACGGCAAAATCCACGGCAATGGTCACATTTTTAAAAATGGCCTTTGATGTGGAAAAGTGCTTTGCACCACGTCAGGGTCTAAGCATATGTACTGTACGCACTTTTCCTTGTCAGAGTACTGCAGGTTATTTGAAAATCTTCAATAAGTTATTTTTGCAGCTTGCCATTCTAAGGATTTGGACATTGACTGATGGGGGGACCTGTGTAGACCTGTGTAGACCAAAGAAGGAAGTGTTTGGCCATCAGGTGGACAGTTTCCATTCTCCATCACTACCAGTTGCTTTCTTACTCTGTGTTTAGACCATGTCCCACTCCTGTGGCTCTATCTTATGAAAGATGGTTGTCTGCTGTCCACTTCATGGTGTCTGGCGCATCAAAGGAAGACTCCCAGGCCTGAATCAGGCAGTTGGCGTATGTGGCAGTGTGTGTGCTTGAGGCTTTCCTTCTGGTCTTTCTGTGATTTTTTAGCTTTTTTTTGCCACGTCCCTTTATGCACCCTCAGGTTAGCTCTGGCTGGTGCTGTACTGTGCCTCGTCACCAGTCCAATAAGCTGTGTTCCTGTCCCTGTCCTGGTCCTGTCAGCAAGGTCTTTACCTCTCTTGTCGTCCAGGGATTTTGGATGGGATATACCCAGATGTGTTTTTTTATAGTGACATTATCCATGCAACACTTGATGTAGCTCAATACAGTAGCAGTATACTCTTCTATACCATGGTGACTAAACCTTTCCAGTTTGTTCTAGTAAAACAATACTAATACTAATGAGAGGCTTCCTGAGGCCATATTTTAACAGTCTTTGTCATGGTAGGTGTGTGCTGGTGCCAAAAGCAGGGATATGTGGTCAGAATGGCCCAAATGAGGTATAGATATTGCCAACATTAGAATAAACCTTGTCCTCTTTCAGCACTATGTGTGTGATGATGGACTTTATGGTGTATTTTGAAGACACCATAATTAAAATCACTGCTATTATGTGTAGAGCCTCAGTATCACTGTAACATTTCATGGTGTTCAGTTATAAGAACTTTGTGATGGTAACATGATCAAGGTAATATGAGTATAACAAAACCACTAATTGTCTTTTATTTTTTACACATTTAATAAAGCCTTGTTTATTTTACTGGCGAATCAGATGTGAACTGAATGATTTGCTGAGCTGAGTTGATTTAACTGTACACCAGGAGGGTAGTGATGGGTTGTTCATGAACGATTTGTTCCTTCTGAACAATCTTGAGTGTGACGCAGAAGAACTAGTTTTCTACTAGGCACGCATTTGCAAAGCATCGAAAAACCTTCGTAAGTTATGTACAGGAAAGAGAAATGAGTAGTTACCCCTTGAGCCTTTGTATGAATCGTTTGTTCTTTTGCCACATGAATTCCATAGACGCTTTGCAGTGCAGTACACAGGAAACAGAATTGAGCGGTTCTTCTCATGAGTCTTCTGGTCTGAATCGTTCGTTCTTTTGTCACGTGGCTCTCATAGATGCTAATAGCGTAAAAGAACGAACGATTCGAATGATTCGGACCAGAAGATCTGAGAGGTGAGCTGCTCATTCTGTTTATCATAACATGTCTTTAGCTGCATGGTAATATTTTCATTGCAGGAGCTATAGCCAGAATTTGTGTATGTAGACATGTTGGGGGTCTGTTTATTCAAAATGCAACATTATATATCTTTTCTGATCAAAAGAATGAAATGAACTAAATGAAAGAAAAAAAAACATCCGTTCATTTTGATGAACGAGATTCAAAGAACCGAGTCACTAAAATGATCCAAACCTCCCATCACTATTGTTTGCTCATATTAAATACATGTTTATATTGTTTTATTGTTTATATTTGTGCATGTTTAAATTTTCATTAACTAAGACTTAGTGAAAAAATACCCTGACCACAGGAAGAGAAGGTATGTATTTTTAGGTTAAAAGTCATTATTACTGTCAGATTTACAAAATTACATATAGATAATTATTTTTTCCTCTTTTTATTTTATTTTATTTTTTTACAGTATTTGTATTTAGATGGGAACAGCCTCACAACCAGTGATCTGGTCAGTTTGGGAAAAGGGGTTTATAAGATTAAGGTATGGAAACTACTGCAATATATTACCTTTTTACTAAAACATCTAGCCACAGTAACAAAACGTAATGTACTTCGACACAAATACCAATCAACTGTAACCATAGGACCAACTGCCTAGTATTGTTTAAGTCTCCTGTGTGCCACCAAAATAACTCTGACCTGTTAAGGCTTGGACTCACAAGACCTCTTCAGGTATGCTCTGGTATCTGGCAAAAACAACCAAGATTCAATTCAAGATTAAAGATTCAATAAACTTTTAATCCTAGAGGAAAATTAACATGTGAACATGTTAGCAGCAGATGATTTAAGTTCTGTAAGGATATGTACAACAACAACAACAACAAAAACCTCTGTGCACAACACGTTTCACAAACACTTGATCAGATTAAGATTTGGGGAATTTGGAGTCCACCTTAAAATCTTTCACATTCTTTAAAGCATTCTTGAACAGTTTTGCAGTCTTGCCCAAATCTTTGCTGCTCCCAACACATCAACTTGAAAAACTGATTGTTCACCTGCTGCCTAATATACCTGTATTAAATCAGTGGTTTTAATCTCATAGCTGGTTGATGCACATTAACATAATATTATAACATTTGCATTGCCTACATTTGATTTCTTCATTTTCTCCGTTCTTAAAAGATTTTTAGGGTTAAGGTATCTCAATGGATTGTGTAAGAACACGTTAGTTCTGTAATAATTTCATAATGTAGCATCTGTGAACACATCAAATATAAGTTTACAATTTTTGTAATTTACAGAAAATAAAGACAAAGCATTATGATTAGACATTTACAAAAAATTAAGTAATAAAATCCTATTTTAATTATGTAGTAATTTAGCTAATTTCAAGCATTTATCTATTTATTTTAAACAGATTGCTTAACATAAAAATAATAATAATTACATTTTTATAATAATAATTTTTTATTTCTTAGCTCAGTGCCGAGGCAGAAAAAACGCGTCAGTGGAGCGAGAGAGATTATCGAGAAGATCTTATCTGAAAATTAAAGTACTGTACAGCATATCAAGGCCTTAAATCTACAGTAGGAAACATTTTAAAGTCGAAAGTTTTTAATGAATCTTCAGTAAAGGAGTTGTAAGTTTTTCAAGTATTTATATAATTTATATAATTAAAGATAATTTAATTATAAGTTCCTGTAATTAGATGGCAAGAAGAAGTATGTTGAGAGGCAATATTAGGTATTAGGAATCAATTCATTCTGTTTATTTTCACACTAATTTTTTTTTTCTTATATTTTACATTTTCTTTTATCCTCTATAGCTATATTCTCCTTAGCTAACATTTTCCTATATTTTATTTCTTATTTTATCATATTTATTTCCTATTGATAATCTTTTTAAGGTCACGTATAAGCATTTCACTGCATATCGTACTTAGTATGATTGTGTATGTTACAAATAAAATTTTAATTGGATTTGACTCGAATTACCCCCCCTAAAATAATAATAATAATAACAATAATAATAAAAACATATACTTGTTCCAAAATGTGTGGAAATGGTTGTATTCCAATTGGTTCTTAACGTTTTTAGTGCATCTCTTTTAGAGTGGCTACTGGCTTTTCTCTTAATTTCCTTTAAATTGGAAATTGAGAGAATCTTGTGAAATCTTTGAGTAGCACACCTGTCAAAGGATGATTAGTTAGGGTTTCACGACTTGGATGGTTAAGGTTTGTGTAGCTGTATCTACTCACGTGCTGCCCATTAATTGGGTCCCTGAGAGCTCCGTCACCTGACAATGATCCCTTGACTTGTTGTATGAAATCTTACCAACCAGTGCTTTTATGATGCCAGGTAAATTTTTTTCATTTTCCTCCCCATTCAGCATTCCCAAAACACCTCTCCAGGGAGGCATCCTACTACACACAGATATCACCTCAATTGGACTCTTTCATGTAAAGGGGCAACAAATTTACTTTGAGTTCCTCTTGAAAGTCCACGCTCCTTACCCCATGTCTATGGCTGAGCCTAGCCATCCTGCAAAGGAAACCCATTTACACTGCTTTTATCTGGAACTTCATAATTTTGTTCAACACCCAGAGCGATCCAGGGTTGGAGCAAAGATTCCCTGGTAAATTGATAGATTCCCCTTTGAGCTCAGCTCTCTTTTTACCACGACAGACTGACACAATATCTGCACTACTCCTGTCACTATACCTATCTCAATACATTCTTTCCTCACTCATTAAGAAGATTCTGTGATACTTAAGGGATTTAAGGCAGTATCTCATTCCCAGCTGAAAGGGAACTACACACCCTTCTCCAGCTGAGAACCATGGCCTTAAATGTAGAGGTGCTGACTCTTATCTTAGTTGAACAATAATAAAAAACAATAAGTACATACTGTACGTACAGAGTTTGGAAGTATTTTAAATTGGAAAAAAAAGTATGTAATCTTCCTGTATATAAGAGCTTCTTCCATAATTTTATTTCAAGCTTTCTTGTTTTTATTACAGTGGTTTATGGCGTCAACACAGGATTTGGTAAATTTGCACAGACCGTCGTGGAAAAAGATCAACTCAGGTTAGTTGAAAACGAACTCTGTATGAGGAATATGTCATATGTTTGTCTAACATCTAACATTTTTTGTATGTGTTTTTCAGAGTGCTGCAGGAAAATCTGATTCGCTCGCACAGTGCTGGTACTATAAGTCTTGCGTCAATTGGTGTGAAATGACTCATAGTGAGATCAGTGCTGTTCTTTTGTAAAAAAAAAAAAAAGATTTATTAGGCATCTTTTTGAATCGTTTAGTCATTCATCTTCAGTACCTGCTTTATCCTAAATCATAGTGGAGCTGGAATCTGTGTGGAAACATTAAGCATGAAATGGGGTTAAACTCAATAGGACTCCAATCCATTGCAGTGCACCATGGGGTCACTAATGCTCACTCATTTACATGAAGGAAAAAAATAAATGCTATTAATTTAAGTAACTGCATGGTTTGGGTGGAGGGATGAAACTGGAAAACCCAGAGAAAACCTATGAAGTCACATGCAAAACTTGCTTGCAAAGTGTGTGTGTGAATATGTGTATTGGCAGGAGTTGGAGCTCCACTCAGTCCTGAGAGAACCCGGATGCTTCTTGCACTCAGGATTAATGTCTTAGCCAAAGGCCATAGTGGTGCTTCCTTGGAGACTCTTGGCAGCTTCTAATGGTAAACATTATGCAAATTTTGCATTTGTCCTTTTGCATTTGATTTCATATTCACTGATATTTGGGTCATAATTGGAGTTTTAATTGTTAATTCAGTTTGTGCGTGTGTGTGCTTGCGTGTGCGTGTGTGTGTGTGTGTGTGTGTGTGTGTGTGTGTGTGTGTGTGTGTGTGTGTGTGTGTGTGTGTGTGTATGTGTGTGTGTGTGTGTGTGTGTGTGTGTGTGTAGCCTCATGTCTCTCCTGGGTTCCTGAGCAAGGGACAGTAGGGGCGAGTGGAGACCTGGCTCCTCTAGCTTACCTGGCACTGGGGCTGATGGGAGAAGGACGCATGTGGTCACCACAGACCGTCTGGACTGACACCACAACTGTGAGTCTCTTTTTCCCACAATGCAATTCCCTATGCTGAAAAATCTCATACATGTAAGCAATAACAGTATTTTTATCTCACAACATTGTCATCCTCATCCTCTTTTCAAAAGGTACTAGATGTCCATGGTCTGACCCCAATATCACTGCAACCCAAAGAGGTACTGACATGTTTTGTAATTTGGAAATGCTGTGTTTCTCATTTTGATGTGACAGCATGGTACTACATTTCAGGGACTTTCTCTGATTAATGGGACTCAGATGATATCATCGCTGGGTGCTGAGGCGGTAGAGAGAGCAGAAGCGATCACCCGGCAGGCTGATGTCATCGCTGCTCTCACTTTAGAGACCCTGAAGGGAACCAGCAAAGCCTTTGACACTGGTGAGGGTGAATAAAGGGGTGTTATCTAAACCTTTTATTTATTTACACATTTATTATTAATTAACTAGATGTGCCTTTGACTTTGTTTGCGTGAACTTTAATTGCTGACTATTAATCGTGTTTTAAAGAATGTTCAACTCTTTAAAACACGATTATATGTTATGATTACGATTATATTATATGAACTAAAATATTAACATGTTACCGTAAATTGCATGAAATGGAAACATGAAATCTTGTTTTTGTAATTACACACTCATATTATATAGCGCGAATTTTAAAAAATGCACCATTTGTTGATTTTTAAGATGATTTTTTTCAAGGTTGATTTTTTTTAATCATATAAAGACATTTTCCATTTTAATTTCAAATAGGCATATCGTCTCTCTTCTGTGTGCAGATCGTAATAAAACAAAGCCTATACTGTATGTTACCTCAAGTTATACCAAATATACCTGTGAAAACCCATTAAAATTAGTTCAGTAGTTTTTATGTGATGCATGCACAAACAAACAGACAAAAATTCCCAAATCCATCTTGATGTGTTCTATTACCCATCTTATGTCTCCCCAAATTATTTTTTCATTTTCAATGTACAGACACACCCACTTTACAGTTTTATCATCTGTATAGAATAGATTACATTTGGATAAATATAATCACTTTAACTTTCAGCACCGTCTCCATCTCATAATCTGAGGTAAAAGTTTCAGCATTGTTGTCTCTTCACTTGACTGAATTCTTTTCATTCTATCATGTATGGAGAGAGAATTGGTCTCCTCATACAACCTCCTCTATTTCAGTGTTGTGAGGTTTAATGCACTCTCACCAGCACAAATCTCACCCAGCATGTGTCCTTTTGATCCGCAGCCGTCTAAAGGACTTTCTCCACTGCCTCTATGGCAGTTCTCATGGCCTTCCTCTTATGCATGCCTGTGATTTCCAGGAGGCCGCTGGCCTAAGCTACAAAACCTCTACAGCCCACCTCTTGGGCTTGATCCGTGCTCACCTGCCCCTCCACCAAGTCTGTAAACTTGGCTTTCTTTCTTTCATTTGTCTCCAGCATTCTCGGCTCCCAAGGCATTATAACCTACAGCATGACCACCTGCTTTGATGTTTCTATGAACAGGACAATGTCTAGAATCCGATGGTCTCTGCCATGTTCTTTGAGAATGAGAATTGCCCAGGACCACCCTCATTTGCAAGTCATATGAAGGTGCAATTTGGCTAACATTTGTCTGGGCCTGGGGCATGGGGCTTTTCCACCTTGAACCACCTCTGCCTTTCCGGTCAGAGGCACTGTAGAAATGGTCTCAAGTGCTACTGATGGTTTCTGCAATTACTACTTAGTAATTTGACAGTCTGTATCTGATTACAAGTTCGAGTGATCGCAAATCTGCTTTATTATTTTGTTTAGCTGGCAAAAAAATAGTTAGCATACCAAGTACATCTTAGCTTAACTTAACAGTTTAAAAACTGTTTAAAGAATGTAGAAAGAAAGTATCTCTTGTTTTTGTGTGAATGTGGAATTTGCTATAATATTTTTTTTCTTGTATCAGATGTCCCCTTGGTGCGGCCTCACCTGGGACAGATTTTAGTCGCCCAGAGATTTTGCTCGCTGTCTCATTCTGAAAGCTTTCCCTCAGAAATCACAGGTACAAACAATAAAACACAATCAACACAATCACTTTGACATCTACACACGCATTGGTGGCCACACGTATTACAACTACATGCAGTATGGCATGTATTACAGCTTTCGCTGTGCATAAAACAGGTGATGTCACTAATTAGTCCAAGTCTATCTGGCTAAAGAGTTGTGCTCATGAGAATCAGCTGGTTTAATGGATTTCATGCATTTTTTTTTTTTTTTTTACAATTACACTACATGGACAAAAGTATCTGGCCAAACCTGCTATGATATTCTGAAAACATTTACTTTCTTTATGGAGTTGGGTCCCTTTTTGCAGCTATAACAGCTCCCACTCTTCTTGGAAGGCTGTCCACAAGATTGTAGAGCGTTTCTGTTGGAATTTGTGCCCATGTATCCTTTAGAACGTTTACGAGGCCAGGCACTGATGTTGGACGAGACCTCTCCGTTCCAATTCATCCCAAGGGTGCTCTTTTATTCAACATCAAAGGTGTATCAAACCATGTCTGTATAGTCCTTACTTTGTGCACCTGGGCAGAGTCATTATTGAATAGAAAAGGACCTTTCCCAAACTGATGACACAAAGTTGGAAGCATTGCATTGTCCAATATGTCTTGGTATGCTGAAGCACTGAGATTGATTGACCGAATTCAATAATTAACAGGTTAGGTAAAATGTGTTTGTCCATATAGTGTACATGATATTACCAGGATACAGACGGGTGAATGATGTTTCTCATGTGTTTGTTGACTTCCTGTGTTGCTCTTGTTACCTACTTGACTAGCCTAAGAGTACTTTGCTGAAGCATCTGTATTGACATTAGTAGTGAAAAACACAACACATTACTGTAACTGGTAGTCCTGCTAGGCACTGGCTTCACTTCTAGCAATATTATTGTGTTGCTTGCTTACAGTAGTAGTAATAAATATCTGAGGCACACATTTCGCTTTTTATTCATCTTTAGATGAGAATTCCTACAAGAGAGTTCAGGATGCCTACACACTTCGATGTTGCCAGCAGGTCACATTTTAACTGCTGAATCCTGATTTTAAAGATAAGAATGATGATGTATTTGTATATATTAAAAGAGAAATTCTATTGTTTTTTTCATAGGTGCATGGAATAGTCATCGACATGATTAAATTTGTGAAGAATATTTTCACCACAGAGATAAACAGTGCTACTGATAATCCTGTATCCTCCTTCACTTGCTTACATCTTTGAGTACTTATAGCTGATGGCTTCGGTATGAAAGAAACTCTGACCAGTTTCAATGAATCAGTCATCAGTCCGGGAGCACAATGATAAAAGATGGCTGTCCTGATGGTTCACGGTCCAATACAGTGGAAAACAGCTCTGAGACGAAATGGCGTCCGGGATTCCCCCTCGCGATTTGAAGGCGCAGAGACAACACCGTTACATTTGTGTGAGATTCATTTCAGTTTTTGAATGTAGTGTGGGAAAAGGGGACAGATTTAGTGAAGTGGATTGGTAGGAATGCTTTACATTGCATATGCATGTCAAGGGCATATAAGACTTAAGTTGTCGGACTTAAGGGCAAATCGGATTTGCGAACGTGATCCGAGACGGAACTCATTCACAAGTCGGGGGCGACCTTTAGTGTCACATTTATGCATTGTATACTGGTCTTAAATTGCATTTCACACTGTTTCATAGCGGACGTACAGCCCAACACATAACAAACATAATACCACGATTAGATCAAATTGTCAAATACTGGTGCTGGAAAAAAAATTTGCAATATTGTGCACAAAAGAAAAAAAAGAACACTTTCTGTTAAAATGTCAAAGGAGAAACACATGGCACTTACTTGAAAACTAGAAAGTGTAATGTACATTCTTAACAACCTCAAACCTCATCTAGTCATGTTTTCTTAACCTTGTTATAATTAGTTGGTGTTTTCAGAACGAGGAATCGCTATTTCAGGAGGAAACTTCCATGGTGAATATCCAGCTAAGGTACAAATTAAGGCAATGTCTTATCGTCTTACTAAAAGATAAATGAAAAAAAAGGAAAGCTTTTATATGTAGTGTGGTTTATATACTACAGATACATCCTGCTTCACTAAGACTCTGGACTTCCTGGCTATAGGAGTGCACGAGCTGGCCAGCATTAGTGAGCGACGCATCGAGAGGCTCTGTAATCCCTCACTCAGTAATCTCCCAGCCTTCCTGGTGAAAGAAGGAGGATTAAATTCAGGCTTTATGGTGGTTCACTGCACTGCTGCTGCCCTTGGTGATAATCTAATTCCTTGCATGCATATGTGCTTTTTTCTGTGCTGCTAGCAGTATAAATGTCCTGATAGCACTATAGTATCTCTGTAGTATCAGAGAACAAGGTGCTGTGTCAACCGGCCTCTGTGGACTCTCTGTCCACTAGTGCGGCTACAGAAGACCATGAAGGCCCTGAAGGTGGTCGAGCATTTGGAGCAGGGTACAGCCCCAACACTGCCAACCAAACATAATGGGAAAGAGGGCGTTTCAGGATAAGCTTCTCTTTCATTAACTTTCTATTTCTGTCTCCAGTCCTTGCCATAGAGTTACACGCTGCCTGCCAGGCTCTGGACTGCCACCGACCTTTAAAGACCACGGCACCTCTGGAGAAGGTCTATGAGCTCGTGCGCGCTGTAGTCAGGTGATCAACAAACCTAAGCCTGGTTAATATGTCCAGTATGCCAGCGTACAATTTAAATATTTGTTCAGTTTTTTGAGTCAAATCAGTCTCTGTGATCACTCAGATCCGTGTTCACATTTGGACTTCCTGATACAAAGATGCAATCAGAAAGGACAAATGTGTTGCATCCTGTATATGATGTCAGTGCTGTTTTTAGCTTCTGATGTCACTCTAAGTCTGTACAAACTGTGAACTTCCCATTAGACCTTGGGACAAAGACCGCGCCATGTTCTGTGATATCGAAGCAGCTCATCACCTCCTCCTAGAGGAAAAGGTGTGTCATTTCCTGCTCAGAAGCAGTCTTAATAAAATCAATTTCCTGAGCCTGGTCATGGAGGCCCGCCTGCCCTTCAGTACTGGTTTATCACCTCTGAACAGACTGAATCAGCTAATTAACAGGTTTTTTTCTTCATTGAAGCAGGTGAGATTGGGCCGAGAAAACATCAAATTACAAAAATATACTACACATGGGTTCATCTGGGACCAGGGTTGGGAACCTGTTCGCTAAAGACTTCAGCAGTATTTTTATTTAACACTATGTTTGTGGACAGCCAAGATGATAAAATAATGATGATGTGTGTTTACTGTAGGTGTGGAAGGCAGTGTTACCATATATGCACCAGTACAAGAAGGGTGACCACCAACACCTCTCATCTGTCATCTGAATCAGAATAATTCGGATGTTATGTGAGCTTTCAATCGACACTTTTTTTTCTCTCCAGCATTTGTGTTTCTCCACTACCATGCTTCATTACGGCACTTTTTATTATGACATGCATATGTATGTATTTGCTATAATATGATTGCCATATTAGGATTAAACATTGCTTTAGTAGTGCAAAGTAAATGTACTGTATAGCAATTATAATTAAAACAGCAAACCTCTATGGAATTCGGCACAGATCCAGCATATGATGGTATTGTTCCTTGCTATTAATTTCAAATCTGAATCCAGATTTTCACATCAGAATTAAGAGCTGTACTTACTGAGATTAGGAACTGGAAACACCATCAAAACATCTTAAATCCCCATACTTTATAAAAGGCTAAAACCCCACAAAACCTGACATCATGACTAGGATTACTTTAAAATGTACTACATTATTCCACTAGAGGGTGCTGCTGTCCACCATAAGTACAGTATGGGCTTAATGTACTGTACATATTTGTATACAGTACGCATACTTTAATATTTCTCTTAATAACGAAGTAAAACTAAACAGTTTGCATGAATCCGATATACAACACAGTTATGAGAAACAGAAATTATGACTGATTGCTTTATTTTGGGAAAGTGAATAGTTTCGCAGTTACCGTGACCCTAAAATGTGTTCACTTTTAGACATGAAAGAGAAACAGACTATGAATTATTTAGGCAGAAAAAGGCTTTAAGACAAAGAGAAAAAGAAAACCTACAAAGCGAAAGCTTAAATAGGAACACAAATATTCATCTGTTTTCATCTGTTTAAATGTCTTTATTTTTATGGCAAGAAATAAATTAATGAATACAAAATGAATTTACTATGCATTAAAGTTCAAAGTGTTCATTGTAATACATGTAATGTTACACTGTAATGTAACACTCTGTGCAATATTACAGTATATCTATTATCACAGCTTACTCACAGGGACACATTATCACAGGGACTTGTATCTTGGACACAACACATAATCGAATAAATTGATTGAAGACAAAGAAAAACACATAATTCTAGGTATTTAACATTCATAGTAGGAGTCTCACATCAGTGTGTTAACACAACCAAAGGGAATAATTTAACCTTAAAAAACATTTCTTTTATATATATATATATATAAAACATATCATAGATTTCATGAAAGGCAGCCACCTCTCTCCTGGAAAATCAGTCTGGATCGAGAAGAGGTTGAGGTTCTTCAGTCACTCTCTCATCCAAAACAACAGTCAGCAACATCATCACAACGTTGCAATACCTGATAAAGGCCATTACTGCTATTCAAGTCTGTGAATCTGGTACGTTCTATTCTACATTGATATCAGACAGAACATCACTCTCTAAGGTCAGTGCTCTGTTGTAACAGACATTAATCATTAGATACTTGTTGCTGGAATTAAACAGGACAGCACTTTGTCCAATTTGTAAACGAACACATGGACACGGTCCCCCGACTGTGTCCATGTCTGTTGCTACAGGTATGCACACATTTTGAATCTCGTTTTGACGGAGGCTGCAGAAAGTGTATTGGCAACTGGATCTCTCTTTTCTCTTGTGAACAGCATTGTTTTCTTTAGATTGTTGCACCAGAGAATGAACATTTAGGGGAAGGAGAGCAAGGAACCAAGACACAAACATCTTGCTCCAATTGGAGTGGGCTAAAGAAAGTACCTTAACTAAAGTATTTTTTGGAAAAACCAGTTGGGGCCTTATCTGTTGATGTTCTTTACACTATTCTGGCCGTTCAATATGGAAAGAGCATCAATTCAACTTCATGGTTCAATGCATGTGCATACTGTAGGTTGCCCTGCTGCTTACGTATGTCAAAAAAAAACCTTACAGCTCAAATCTTCCTCAGGCTCAAACTATGGACAGAAACAAGTTAACAGGTTGGAGACATCTGTGTAGACGTTTGAGGAATCAGGTGAACAGTAGTTAGGCCAAAGTCTGCTGGAAATGAGATGGTGTGAATACAAAGTGCTTATCTTGCATGGACTGCCCAAGATTTTGTTACTACCATGTTTTCCTGACACATGTACTGTATACCACATCATTGGCGTTGCATATAGGTTCCCGCTCAAAGTGTCTCTCACACAAGTAGCATGTGAGCAAAGCTTTTCTACTCTAAAATTGATCAAGAAGTTCTCTTTTTCTCCTCTCTCTCTCATGAGCATGATCTAGCCTCATGTGAACGCATGTTGTGTCGGGATCAATTCATTAATCTGAACATACAGCCTCTCACCTCTATTTTTCCTGAGGGAATAAAAATATTTCCTCAAGTTGGCTTCCCATGCCAACATCATCAGCGAAATATTTAATTATTGCTTTGTGTTTTTTTCCCCTCTAGCGTTTGATTTAGAGTATAGGTATAAGTATAGATTTTATTCCATGTGTATACCCGCTCCAGTAAATTGGTTGGCCCAAATGTTAAACATCTATTAACTGACATGCATGACCAAACCTGTATGGTCCTGGAAGTGGGCTGACCCAAGGAGAACATCCCCAGGCTTAAATTTTTTTTTTTTATCCCAGTCTGCCTCTACTCAGGACTTTTTGTGTTTAGCAAAGCAATTTAAAAAAAAAATCATTTATTAAAGTAGGTGGCCACTGAATGGGTGTTGAGTCTCCCTGAATTTGTCTCTCCAGTGTGTCATTATCAGTTTACTGCACAACAACATAACTCTTACATAAGATATGTAAGTATAAAAAGCTTTTATATTTTTTATACCATATTGTTGATTACATTAGTATGCCTGTTTATATCTCTTTCCGTCCTCTATATGTTTTAGGGGCACATGCAGTGATGCGTATCCTTTATCTGCTTATAATGATCATTATTATAATTGTTTTATAGTTGTTTAGTAATCATATTTGTAATAATAACAATAATTGTAGTGTATAATTGATCTAACTATAGTTCAGTGTAAAATGTTACCCTTAACTGTAAAATGTAGTGCAACAATCAGTTCAAAGACACAAGATGAGGTTGGCGTTCCTTGAGTTTTACATAGACATTAGAGTCATGTTTATTATTTAACATCTGTTTGTTCATTATGATCTTTTCTTGTAGTATATATTTTTAGATGGGAACAGTCTCACAACTGCTAATTTGGTTATGTTGGGAGAAGGCCTTCATAAGATTAAGGTAAAAATACTGCAGCGCCAGGTGGCTGTGCTAATTAATTATACCCCAGTTTGGATTTTAAAAATGGTCCTTGTTTAAACATCTGAATCTGTTTCTGTCTCTTAGCTGAGTGCTGAAGCAGAGGAGCGTGTGATCAGAGCTAAAGATGTCATTGATAAGATCATATCTGGAAAACAAGGTACTGAATTTAAATTCATTAGGCATTAATAATATGCATAACCTGTGCATGTTCTATTTTTAGAAATTTGCAGAAAGAAGATATGTAAAAGCTGTTCAAAGAATATTAGCTGTGAGGGCTGTAATGAAAGTAATGCAAAAATGGACATAACTTTTATTAACTGATAGAGGAGATTTAAATGAAAATATAGCTGGGCCCAAGCACCCTGTGCCATCGCCACCCCGGGCGCACAGCACAACCTGTGTGTTATTTGAGTGTGTTAAGACCTCGAAAAAGCCATCGCCACTCGGTTGCACCGGACAAACCTGCACACGTCACACACTATACAGGACAAGTGTCAGTTTGGGCCCTAAATATTTGTTGTGTGTGTGTGTGTGTGTGCGCGTGTGTGTCGCGAGAGAGGTGTGTGTGTGCATGCATGCATGCATGTGTGTGTGTGTGTGTGTGTGTGTGTGCGCGTGTGTGTCGCGAGAGAGGTGTGTGTGTGCATGCATGTGTGTGCGTGTGTGTGTGTGTGTGCGCGCGGTAGTGTGTGAGGGTTAGTGTGTGTGAGAGTGAGGGAGAGAGGTGTGTGACGTGTGGATGTCAGTCTGTGTGTGACGAGTAAATGTGCTTGTGTTTGTGCTTGTTTGTGTGTGTGTGTGTGTGTGTGTGTGTGTGTGTGTGTGTGTGTGTGTGTGTGAATGTTAAAATTTGTGATGTGTATGTGTACAATAGGCACAAAATAGGTGTACAATGTGATGTCACTGAACGTGATGTCACAGAAAGTGTCACTCAATATAATGTCACTCAATATAATGCCACACAGAAAGTTATTAATCATTTTTAAGACATTGTCAAGGTTGACCCTTTTGAAATATAAAAAATCCCTATGCAATTTTGTATCCGCAATGTCTTTAGATCTCTTCAGCCCGGTTTGGTGGTGATTGTATAAATTCCCTAGGAGGAGTATATCAAAATCCATCGGGTGTGTTTTTGCGAACGGCCCAAAATAACCGCCCTCCTGTTGAGTTAAGCCCAGGACATGCAATGCGAAAGTTGTTCGGCTCGATGAGCTCTAAATGTGTACCGAGTTTCGTGTGCCTACGTTAAAAGTGTGTATGAGCTAGGCAGCAATATCTCGAGCTACGCCCGTGGCCCAGACTCCCAGGCATCCGAATGGAAGCAGATTCCAACCTGTCTGCCAAGTTTCATGAGTATTTGAGCATGTTAAGACCCCCGAAAAGTCCAAACGGGTGGGGAAAATAAAAAATGAATCCTTAGGAAAACAAGAGGGTCCTGCGCACCTTATAGTGCTTGGGCCCTAATAAGCAACTTTGCTTAATCAACTGCTTGTTTATTGTATAATTATAGCATACACATTGTACCTCAAATTAAAATTGTTAGCGTCCTCTTGCTTAAAAGGCTTTTTTCTGTATTTTGTATGTCTTTATTTGGACAGTCGTTTATGGAGTTAATACAGGGTTTGGGAAGTTTGCACAGACTGCTGTGGGGAGCAATCAACTCAAGTAAGTGGGATATTAACATGTGATATATTACCTATTATATAGAATCTGGGTCTGAAATGCCAAGTCTGCAACATTTCTGTGTGTGTGTGTGTGTGTGTGTGTGTGTGCGCGCGCGTGTGTGTGATTTGCAGGGAGCTGCAGGAAAATCTTATCCGCTCCACAAGTGCTGGTACAGTAAATGCTTTCAAATGAAACAACATTTGTATGAGGCGCCATATAGAGCTTAAATCAAACTTCACTCATGCACACAAACATGAGACTTGCACACATACATATATGGTACTGTATATGAAACAGACCCACATACATATATACTACTAATTTCGCAAACAAATATATATATGAAATGTGCACACACACACATGTGAGATGCGCACAAACACAGTACATGATTCTCAGCATAAACTAAAGTTATTTCGGAAGTTATTTTTGTGTAAAAGGAAGTCATTTACTGAACGGAGTGCCAATCAATTGCAGGGCACACACATATACACACACATATACACACATACAGTATACACACACTTGCACTCTTTTTTATTCATTGTCTATATTCTTCTGGGATCCTTCACTATCACCCTTCCTATCCTGTCTAAAGCCACCTACCAAAATTTATTTTTTATCTGCAAAACCTTTTTCTTTTCCTGCTCCTTGGCTATCCGAGGACTTACACCACAACAAAAGAGAATTAATAACTGCTGAGATAAAATGGAAGAATTCACAGTTTGATGCAGGCCTTGTCTCATACCATGCTCTGCACATAATCTTGTCCTCCAATCCCACCACCGGTTCATTAAACCCAAACCCTTCCACAATGCACCAGGCCATCTCACAAGACCTCCTTCCCTTCATCACAACCATCATCAACCATACCATATCCTCTGGTCATGCTCTTGCTGCTTTTAACAAGGCAAGGGTTGTTCCCATCCCTGAGAAACCCTGCCTGGAACCTGCAGACCTCTGTAACTATCGCCCTCTTTCACTTCTCTGTTTTCTTTCTAAAATTCTTGAAAGGGCTCTCTTGCAGAACAACCACAATGATCCCAACCAATGCGGATTCAAAGTGACACATTCCACAGAGACTGCCCTTCTTTTAGTCACCAAGGAACTCCATGCTGCTAGAGCAACTATCATCTGTCCTCATCCTTCTAGACCTGGACCGCATTTGACACAGTGAACCCCAAGATTCTCTTAGCTAAGGAACTCCATGCTGCTAGAGCAACTATCATCTGTCCTCATCCTTCTAGACCTGGACCGCATTTGACACAGTGAACCCCAAGATTCTCTTAGCTCTCTTTCCCTTTCAAGAATTTTAAGGCTTTTTTTACAAGCCTTGGAAACTGTGGAATGGCAATGGTTTGCTTCCTACCTAGGAGATATAGTCATTTCAGGTGGCCTGGAGGGGTTCCACATCTACCCCATGCAGACTTTTTACTCTCTACTCTATCAGATTCTCTACTGGTGTCCCACAGGGTTCAATACTGGGTCCTCTTCTGTTCTTCCTTTATACTCGGTCTCCTGGTACAGTAAGGTCATATGATTAGATGGCTTTTCATAAAATTGTTATCCAGATAACACACCACTCATTCTCTCCTTTCCTCACTCATTTACTCAGGTTTTCACCTGGATCTCAGCATGTCTGTCAGAGATACTCAGTCTCAGTAAAACCAAACTGCTGTTCATCCATGGTGATTCATCTCCTTTAGCTGCCCATGCCAAATTCTAAACCCTGTTGCTTGCCTACAAAGATAAAAAAAAAAAAACGGCCCAAGACACACTTACCCCTCAGCTCCAATCACCCTGTACCGCACCATGTTCCCTCCGATCCTCCAGCACTGCTCGGCTGGTCCCACCATCTCTGAGTTTGAGGAAGACGTGCATCTAGACTCTTTTCTGTTCTGGCACCTAGGTGGTGGAATGAACTTCCTCTATATGTCTGTACAGCTACTGCAAGTCTCTGGCAATCTTTAAACAGCGATTGAAGACATATCTGTTTCTTCAGTGATGCAGTAAAAAAAAAAAAAAATCTAGTGCAGCAGGGGCATAGCACAGAACTCTAGGTATTGTACATAAACGTCTTATTGGACCCCTTATGTGTGACGTGAGATCATGTAAAGATGAGCGATTCCACGAGTCAATGCACGAAAGTTGGCAGATTTAATCTTTGATGAGACCTTATAACTTATTGTTATAAGTAAAACTGTTACCATCAGTAAGGCATTACTCAGTCTCTAAAACTGTGTGTGTGTGTGTGTGTGTGTGTGTGTGTGTGTGTGTGTGTGTGTGTGTGTGTGTGTGTGTGTGTGTGCATGTGTGTATTTGCAGGGGTCGGACCCCCACTGAGTCCGAAGAGGACCCGGATGCTTCTTGCTCTTAGGATTAATGTCTTAGCTAAAGGTTATAGTGGCATTTCCTTGGAGACTCTCCATAGAATGGTTGCAGCTTTTAATGGTAAATATTATTTAAGATGTTTTTTTTTCCCAGTGGCTTTTTATTTCCATTTTATATTTATACTCAAAAGTGAATCAGTCAACACTGGAAGTCCAAAGATTTACATAGGTTAACATTTTGACTTTCCTTTGATACTAAATAACTTCTTGTGTGTGTTTGTGTGTGTGTAGCTTCCTGTCTCTCCTGGGTTCCTGAGCAAGGGACAGTAGGGGCGAGTGGAGACCTGGCCCCGCTAGCTCACCTGGCACTCGGGTTGATGGGAGAAGGACGCATGTGGTCACCACAGACCGGCTGGACTGACGCCACAACTGTGAGATACCCACAATGCAATCCCACAAAAAAATCTCATGAAGTGAAATATCGTTATAATGTTTCTCCTCTTTTCAAAAGGTACTAGAAGGCCATGGTCTGACCCCAATATCACTGAAACCCAAAGAGGTACCGATACTGTGTTTCTCATTTTGTTTAGCTAAGGAGTGAATGTGACAGCATGGAACTACATTTCAGGGACTTTCTCTGATTAACGGGACTCAGATGATATCATCGCTGGGTGCTGAGGCGGTAGAGAGAGCAGAAGCGATCACACGACAGGCTGATGTCATCGCTGCTCTCACTTTAGAGACCCTGAAGGGAACCAACAAAGCATTTGACACTGGTGAGGGTGAAAATATGCACCACCAAAGCCTGTAGTACTACATACACATACTAAAATGAAAATCAAAACATACTGTAATATCGAAGCATAATATTGTATTTCAATGACAAAATTACAACTGTGCATCTTATTTTACCGGCATCAGATGTCCATGCTGCGCGGCCTCACCCGGGTCAGATTTTAGTCGCCCAGAGACTTCGCTCCCTGGTTCATTCTGATCAGTTTCCATCAGAAATCACAGGTATAAACATTGAGACACAAGTGTTCAGCAATGATCAAACCCCCCATGTGCCAGGTCAGGTGTATTTGGGAGCACAGTCCACCTGGCTGCAATGGTACATTGTGTCTTGGTGTGAGAACAACGCTGAGTCATATCTCCTTAATAAATGAACAGCTGCTGATTAAGCATATTTATACACATTACTGATGGGCAACAACCCGTGACAGGAATATGACAAGACATCACAAAGAGCCTTGTTTGTACAAAAAGGAAGTTATTTTCAGAGGTACAAAGGTTAGACATGTTTAAAGATTTTTGTTGACATTATGTGATTTATGTAAAGCCATATGACAACCAATGAAAAAGTAAAGAAAGAGTTTTTGGAAATCATTCATTAACGTTCAGTATTTGGTCCTGTACTGTACAACAAAAATAATGGAATCACCACTCTTTGACTTTGGTCGAATGGATGTTTAGACAATGTTTTTTTTTTTTTTTACTTTGTAGAAAATAAACTAATGAAAGATTTGAAACAAAACAGTTTTGTTTAAAAGCTAAACCTTCTGGTTTTGTGAAACATCTCTCTAGCTAATTAAATGGAAAATTTTAATCATTTACTATCATTAATTATGATTAATATAAAAATTTTTTTTTACATAAAGTCAAAAAATTGGAATCATAATGTTGAGGAAATTATATCATCATCATCATCATCATCAATAATAACAACACAATCACAATCAGTACTTTGTCACTTCCCCATGGATTTCACTAATGAAAAACAACTTTCTCCAAGTGCCATTAACAGATGAGTGTGGAGCCTCGTCATAAACCTAGGTATCATAAATTCCCGTGGGAAATTTGATTGGTCTCTTCAGGCAGTCATCTTTCATTAAAACAGCACCAGATAAACGTTCCTGCAACATATCCTTGGACTTTTATCCTTCAGAAATCAAAATGTATTATTTTTTTAAATATTATAAAATTACACTTATGGCATTAGATAATTAAGCACCACCACCACAGTCAATCGCTATTTTAATACCCAAAATATTCTTCTGTAAAGACCTGCGTTGTGAAAAAGACCATTGTTTCTATTTTCAAGTCATATTGCGTTGAGTTTTCAATCCTGAAGTCAACTCTGTCCTGTAAGTCTCCTAGGTTTCTCTTTATATCTCCACTTATAAAGAGGGTTTCAGGTCAGCTTACTTATTGTTCTGGAGTTGAATCCCAAATAGCATAAAATCTATGTAGGGTGTAGTACTACACAATAATTAATTTCAATTAGCTTGAGTTATGTTTCACTATTTTAGGTATTAAAACGAACATATTTATTTATTTATTTATTTATCTACATTTTATTTGTAGACAGCCACACGCAGTATGATATACAGTTATACAGAATAAATTACAGCAGAGTGCGGTAAATGTGCCACATAATGAGTAATGTGTTACATCCTTATTAATCATTATTAATTTGCTACAAAGTAAAAATCCTAGGTGAATATACTCGTACGTTTGAAGCTGCTTCGGCAGCATCTTCATATTCTCAATATTTGAGCCTCACCAAAAGATTTGTTTTCCTGTACCTTTAAGATGAAAAGTCCTATAAAGGTGTTCAAGACGCATACACCCTGCGATGCTGCCCTCAGGTATGCATGCAAACATTTATAAATGATCCATATTCCGATCTTTTCATATAAACCGACATGCTTCTTTTCCTATCGATTCCAAAGGTGCATGGAATAGCCAATGACACGATCGCTTTTGTGAAGAATATTCTCAACACTGAGCTCAACAGTGCCACGGATAATCCAGTATCCTTCTCTTTGATCATCTTATACAGTATTTTCAAGAACCAGAAGTACTCCTAGATGAGCTGTGCACTGTGATTATTTTATTGGTCTTTGTTTTATTAAGTCATGCTGGTTTTATGAACTAGCAAGATGATGAGATTGACATGTGGTTGAATGCTTTGAGTAGCCTCCAGAAATTGGGTGGTGTATTTAAAATCCTATAATACAATGCTACAAAAGTACTTAACCTCCTGTCCATCAGCTGGTTTTCCCAGAGCGAGGGATCACTATATCAGGAGGAAATTTCCATGGGGAATATCCTGCTAAGGTACACTATATTCAGTGATTTTCAGTATTCAGTATTGGATTGATTTAATTGTTTGAGTTTAGTGTTCGACTTTATGGGAGTTTTAGCACTCATATAAACATGCCTAAACATTAATAAAGGTGTAGTGGTTAGCATTTTCGCTTTGCACCTCCAGGGTCTGGGTTCGATTCCCACCTTGGGGTCTGTGTACATGGAGTTTGCATGTTCTCCCCATGCTTGGTGGGTTCTGTCCGGGTACTCCAGTTTCCTCCAACAGTCCAAAGACATTCAGATTAAGATAACTGGCGTCCCCAGTAGCGTGTAAATGGTAATTGAAGGTCCTACCACTGTTGTGAAAATGGGAATAAATACAATGGTCACCACTGGCCTCTACACTATACAACTACTGTAGGGACCATGGAGGCCAGTGGTGACCACTGTATCTATTCCCATTTTCACAACAGTGGTAGGACCTCCAGTGAACATTCACACTATTACGTAACAAAGAGGTTCCTAGATGGATGGGATGGAGGGAAACATTGTCATTTTGTCAATGACTCAAGTGACGGGTGGAAAGGTTGAATTGTAACACACTTGGCTAATTTGTATGATTCATGTGATGGTGAATAATTATAAATAGACAGTGGAAAGATCACACCAGATTTCCCGTTACTTTTGATCCCTAGAAGTTTGGTTACATGCTCTGTCTTTTGTTGAAAATAAGTTCCCTTTCATTTGTAATATGTTAATTATCACATTTTTAATTGTAATAGACGTAGCACTACAATGGACCAAATCCTAATTTTCCTTATCTGCTCCCTCCCTAAGGCTCTGGACTTCCTGGCTATAGGAGTGCACGAGCTGGCGAGTATCAGTGAGCGACGCATCGAGAGGCTCTGTAATCCCTCACTCAGTAATCTCCCAGCCTTCCTGGTGAAAGAAGGAGGTTTAAACACAGGCTTTATGGTGGTTCACTGCACTGCTGCTGCCCTTGGTGATAATATACTCCGCACAATTACAAGTATTCACATAAAAATCATTCACAGTATGAAAACACTGTATTTATTTATTTATTTTTTTCCTATCTGTAGTCTCAGAGAACAAGGTGCTGTGTCACCCGGCCTCTGTGGACTCTCTGTCCACTAGTGCGGCTACAGAGGACCATGTCTCTATGGGAGGCTGGGCAGCCAGAAAGGCCCTGAAGGTGGTCGAGCATGTGGAGCAGGGTACAGCCCCAACACTGCCAACCAAACATAATGGGAAAGAGGGCGTTTCAGGATAAGCTTCTCTTTCATTAACTTTCTATTTCTGTCTCCAGTCCTTGCCATAGAGTTACTCGCTGCCTGCCAGGCTCTGGAGTTTCACCGACCTTTAAAAACTACGGCACCTCTGGAGAAGGTCTATGAGCTCGTGCGCTCTGTAGTCAGGTGATCAACAAACCTAAGACACATTCAAAACTAAAGCAATGAACAGTTATTGACTTGTGAATAATATGTGCTTGTCATTTCTCGCTATAGTCACTCTAAGCCACAGGTGGCAAATCTTCTCTGGAATGGGCTGGTGTTTGTGCAGGTTTTCATCCCGAACAAACAAACCACACCTGATTCCACTTGTTTAATGGCTTTCAATAGACTATCAGGTGTGGCATCGGCTTGCTTGGAATGAAAACCTGCACACCCACACACCAACACTTTTGGGAGAGGATTTGATACCGCTGCTCTAAGCACATTATGTATTTCCCATCAGACCCTGGGATAAAGACCGGGTTATGAGCTTTGATATTGAAGCAGCTCACCAGCTCCTTGTTGAGGAAAAGGTGTGTCATCTCCACTTTGTACAATGGTATAATTCAAGATTTAACAATAGTATTTAGTTACTGTAACATTTGCAAATGATAATGATATGAATGATGATGATGATGATGATGATGATAATGATGGTTGTGTGTTAAGGTGTGGGAGGCGGTGGTGCCACATATGGAGCTGTACAACAAGAACAAACACCAACATCTCTCTTCTTCTACATTTATCTGAATTGCTTTTGTATTAAAAGAATCAGAGGAAAATTTGATCTTGGAAGCTTATACAATTTTTTTTTTCACATTGATCAAAAATTAAGATCTTTCTAGGAATTTCTAAACTCATAGGATAATGTGAATCCCTAAATTAATGACATTAAAAAAAACAAGAAAATGTGACTTTATATGAACACACAATAAGTAGGATTTGAACTTGTGCACTATATGCTTTTGCATTTGATTTGTTCATTTTAGGTTTTAAATAGTTTGATTAGTGTTTTAACTGGTAAGCAGTATTGGTACAGTAAGTAGTTTCTCTTACCAGTTGAAAAATATGTGCAATGTCTGCTTTACATAATAATTTAGGGTTATATTAATTGTGGAACTGACTGGCAATATATATATATATATATATATATCAAATAAATACATTTAATCAAATTTAAGGACCAAGAGCAATTCTTTTGGAAATGTCTGAGAAAGTAGTTCTAGTATGGTGTGATCCTGTGTGACGCGAGTGGTGGAATGGTGTTTAATGCCCAGTGTGATCAAGTCAAGTCTGGTTATGACTAGTACTTTGTGAAAGTCAATGTTATTGTTTATTTTTTTATTTAAATGTAAACTTTATTCTTTAAGTTTATTAAAACCCAGTTTATTAAAGGTGAGCAGTATTATTATTTTTTCAAAAACTAGAATTTTTAAAATAAACAAAAATTTTAATTCTATGTTCATGCCAACACCATTTTTAACAAACAAATTTTTTAGTAAACACATCATTTGAAAATCTACATCTATTTAATTTGTAACCATTTCATTTTTCAGAAGATTCAGTTGATCTTATTATGTATTTTGTGCACGAGACACATTTTTTGGGATCCAACATTATTGCTGGTCGAATGTAGCAATATATACAGTACAGCTTAAATAACAGCAATTTTAAGGTTATACTTAATAATGATCTTTTTATATTTACAGAAAAAGAAATGTCTTCTGTGAAAAAAGCTCTCATTTTGTGAATCATAGTTTATTTCTTCCAGAATAAAAACAGGCTAAAAGATGATCTTCACCAAACACACACACACACACACACACACACACACACACACACACACACACACACACACACACACACACACACAAAACAATAGATCATCAGCCAATCTAGTCCATGAAACACACACACACACACTCCACATGTGCTGCTGATTCTGAGTGTCCAGCCCTCGCTGGCAGAACGGATCCTGAGTTTTAAAGAGCAATTGGGGTCTTTTTTCAGCTTTCCTGGAGCAGGTCATACGATCCTCCTTCAACTACCTGGTGCTTGTCATCCTTCTACAAGTGTAAGTACAGTCAGGTGTTAATTCTGGGTATAAGACACTACTTGATATCGAAACTTTTGACAGAGAAAGCTACAGAGACGTACAGTAATTGTGTCTTACTGCATCTTATTAACATGCACTTACATCCTCCACAGGGAGGTCTGGGGCACTCGGGGCAGATGTGGTCTCATACATGGGGTTACTGATATATGCTGCGGATTCAGGTGAGTCTATATCTTCATTTTCATCCTCCTGAAATGCATATATAGTATACAGAGGTTAACATGAAGACCAAAATCAGGTAATTATCCATGAATTGCATTCTCCTGAAAATAAAAACATTTCACCATTAAATAAATAAACAAATTAATTAATTAATGTGATCTATTAAAAAACATAAACTGTGGAAGAACATTAACAAAAAAACAAAACAAAACACGAAGCACTCTGAACAGAAGTAATTTTCTTCATTGTCTTTACCATATAAATGAAACTGTTTTCTTTGTTAAATTAAAAACACATTTGATCTTATTTTAGATTATTCAAAGTATCTGCCATACAAACCTCTATTACATTCAGAAAGTACTGTCAGGGACATGCTGATGAAGAAAACTAACCAGTACCTTCTGACTAATCAGACATGAGACTTGAATAGCACTGTTCTTTGTCTTCTTAATTTTGTATTAAATTAAACTTTGATAACTTTTGCCTTTGTATATACAGTATATATAAGACATACATTGTTTTACATTGATTCCCATTTCTTCATTCCAGGCTTTGTTCACTGGCTATTTATATATACTGTAATTATTACTCTTCTTCTTCTATTATTATTATTATTATTATTATTATTATTATTACATATCAATATATTAATAATGGACCATGTGCAAATAAAACACACACACACACACACCCTAAAGTAGTGGAACTGGAAAGGCTTGGTTTGGCGGTTGTAGAAGTGATAGGCCACGAATACCGCAGCCCCAACAAGAATTAATAACAATATAACACCAATCCCCATCCCTGCTGTATGAGCCTGAGGAAGGGAAGATGGTGGAGGTGGCGGAGCTTCCAGAGGCCCCTGCAGCACATGGATGATGCCATTGGATGCGAGAATGTCTGATTCCACGATGTAACGGGCATTGACGTATCCGGAAGAAGCCTGAGGAGAGGAAAGATTTTATAGTTAAGGCTTAATTGAGGATGAATGCTGAGCGGTTGGAACAGACGAGAGGGGAATGAGGTTGCTGCTGTGGATGTCACATGAACAATAGATTTTGAAACCGTATCTTTAGGCACCTCGCAGCCTCTTCCAATTTCTTTTATTTAATCATTATCATTTAATTAATTTTAATATAAAGGATTAATTTGAGGGGGGGGGGTCAAGACATTTGCACAGTTTTTCCACTGGTCTGTTTTGTAAGAGATTATGACTCATTTATGTAAATAACATATTTTTAAAATACATCTAGTAGGTATAAGATTGTTAGGTAATACTATGCACTTTTACCTCTGTCTGAGGGTTTTGGAGACGAGGAACCCGTCTCACATCCAGGGAGTGTCCGAGATATGATTTGACATGACTGGTGTTAATGAGATCCTGCAGCATTAGGGCTTTCCCATCAATCAGGTGGTACTCTAAATCTCTGTAGGATAGTGTCTAAGTCAGCAGAGAGAGAGAGAGAGAGAGATAATACATTATTTCATTTGAAAGAAAGTATACTGTATGTCTGTGTGGTACAGAGACAGAGTAATTACCTGGTTTTCATAGAGGCCATTGTTATCAGGAACAAACAGGGTGGATTGTGTGTTTATATTGCTGAGGTGCTTTATAAACTCTTGTCCTTTTGCTTCAGCTCTGGAATAATTCAAGATTTGCTGGAGGAGAAAGCGATCACAGATTTTGTTGGGGACATTCTAAACCCACTGACGAGTTTCATCGTGTATGCACTTAATGCACTAAATTTAAACCTTGTGTATGGCATCCCAAACAGCAGCACATGCAGGAGTCTTTACAGTATTTGGAGTCGTGCAAGTGTGAAGAGCTACAGTATTGTACTTACTGAAAGAAAGTTGGAAAAGTCGGGCTTGGTGGTGAGAACCTGCAGGATGTTGCCGATGCAAGAGTATCCATCACCGATGTAGCCGATCTTACACTCACACTTTAGATCTAAACACAAACACGTGCAGTTTGGTGCAAAAAGGGGACGTGTGCTGTATCATCTAAAAGCCTCAGCCCCAAGGTCTACATTCAGAAACCCTGTGACTAAGGCTGATTCTGGAAAACCAGATAAACCAGATTTATCAAAGTCATTCCAACTTTCAAAAACATGTTATTTTGACCATAAATGGCATTGCTTCATTACAACTATATTTCAGCGGCCATCAGTGTTAGGGTTCCTGCTTGGTAATGCCCACATTAATCCCACATGTCCTGACGCCTCTTACCAGTGCCTGAACACCTAATCCCAGTACCCCCATTCCCAAGGCCGAATGTTGTCCCTACAGTATGTCCAAAATCACATCGCAGAAGCCCCATCCCCACTTATCTTCAGTGTATAATCACATAGCAAGTATGGGTCTGAGTCAGCTTCTCATATCTTTATTGAAATGGATTCTATCCAAACCCATTTTAAACACTGTCTTAGAGATGCATTGAAGTTAGACATTTATTTTATGTCTATTAAAACCATGTGAACCTACCTTTTACTCTGTAACAGAATGTGTCCCAGGTCTTACTTAAATCTGTCTGAGTGCCATAGTCCACTATGCCCACATGGCCAAATCCACAGTTAGGGTTGGAGAAGCTCATGGGATAAGCGACCCGGTTCTGTGCAAGCCATCCGGCTGAACACATACTATATCCAGCCTACCAACAGAACATACAATCAGGATCACACTCCTCAATGCATAGCAAAGCAGATGCTGTTTACATGCAGTTATACTGTGCTGTATATACCTGCTGTGCATAGGAGAGCTGTGTATAGGTAGCAATGATGCCCCCTGCCTGCTTACAGGCCTCTTGTGCCCCTGTGTAGTTTAGCTTGTAAGCACCCAGTGGAGAACGGTAGTGGAAGACACCAACAGTTTTATCTGAAAATAAAAAGCCCCAAACCAGCTTTTAAAAATATAAATTTGGCCATAAATACTTTTGACAGTATGTTGGAGTATAATCGATTTTGCTAAAACTGTTTTCTTTGGTTATTCTGTCTTGACCTTTTCAAGTTTCATGTGCATTTATTTAATATATTATGTGCATATACATGTGCATATACTAATAATATTTTTTAAAATATTATAATTTTTGGTCATTATGCTGCAAATGCTGTACAGTAGATCAACAGTGAAAACACCCACCCTCATAGTGCAGGTCTGTGCACTGCGCGTCTAAATGACATTGGCCGTTATCCACCATACAACGGTTCACTGGAAGCACTTTCAGCTCACATGTAAACCCATCTCCAATATAGTTAGTTTTACATGCACACGTTCTTTTCGCCTGTTGATAAAAACAAAAAACAAATTTATAGATTCAGCTGGATTTCTTCTGTCAAGTAATTAACACCATGCACTAGTAAAAGGGTTAGACTATTATATTGTGCAAACCATTAGCCAAAGTTGCTAGCAAAATACTAACTATTACATGTGCAAGGTTACAAACAAGCTAGCTAGCATTAAGCTGATTATTATGTTGTTTAAACCAGTAGCTGGCACATGTTAGCACGAATTGGCTATTTCTGTCCTTTTCAAGATAAATACATGTCTCAATTGTTGCATTGTCCATTGTTGCTGCAGTGAAATTGAGGCACAAACAGGGTATTCAGTATACCCTGAACGTGGTGCGAACCAATTCATTACAGGCAATTTGGAAATGGCAATCAGCCTACACTACTGTAACCCACTAAGCACAGCGCGGACATGCAAACTCTATGCGCACAGACCCGTGGGGAGATTTGAACAAGGCAAACAACAGAGACTGCTAACCACTAGACTACCATACTGCATACATTCCATAAAATATTCTATAAAATGCAAGTAGCATGATGTATCTACTGTAAACAGCACTTTACAAGCATAAAAGAGAAGGAATGTCAGCTCACGGGTCCAACCATGGTGCAGATGGCATGCTCATGGCAGCCTCCGTTTTCATCTTTGACACAGGGGTCCTCCGGCAAACAGACATACCCATCTCCTGAAAAGCCTTTCAGACATGTGCAGTTTACTTTCTCTCCTTTCTGGCTACATTTGGCATCTTTCGCGCAGCCACCATTCCAGACCTGGCACATGTCCATTACTGGAGGTGAGAGGTCACGGGTAGAAATGAAGGATGTGTTGGTTAACAGTAATATGGGAATAATGATGAAGGTTTGTTCTTTGTTAGGGTGAGAAGGAAAACTCGACCGAAGTCGTTAAAGTGTTTACCTGTACATGTGAGCCCATCTCCCTCGTAGAAAGGCTTACACACACAGGTGCTGTTCGCGCTACACACAGCCTTCTCGTGGCATGCAGGTAAACACAAAGGACCATCAGCTACAGCGTTAGAAATAAAGTAAGCACTTGAGTATCAAATGGTATTGGAAGTGTTTTCATCACATCCTTTATTATTTTTTTTATATATATATGTATAAAAGCATGTCGAGGGATTTCCTCATGCTGCCAAACATGTGCAATAGTTACATGCCTAATTTATGTTCACATTGTGTGCCAGCCCAGCCTTCTTCACAGAAACACGAGCCGGTTCCTTCTCGACCCTCATCACATGTTCCATGCTCAGTGCAGTTACAGGCTATGGAGTGAGAAGAACATTTAAAAATAGATAAAAATGGTTTACTTTACTCCCATGTCAGAATTATTCTACTTTGAATTAATTCACTTGAAGACCTTTAAATGTGAAGTGCAAAAGTTTGTGCCCCCATGTTTTCTGAGAAATTTATGCGAAATATACAGTAAAGACCAAACGTTTGGACACACCTTCTCATTCAGCGAGTTTTCTTTATTGTGTTCTTTAGCCCAAACATGTCTCTTCTGCTTGTTGCCTGTCCTTAGCAGTGGTTTCCTAGCAGATATTCTAGCATGAAGGCCTGATTCACACAGTCTCCTCTTAACAGTTGTTCTAGAGACGTGTCTGCTGCTAGAACTCTGTGTGGCATTGACCTGCTCTCTGATCTGAGCTGCTGTTAACCTGCGATTTCTGAGGCTGGTGACTGGGATGAACTTATCCTCCGCAGCAGAGGCGACTCTTGGTCTTCCTTTCCTGGGCCGGTCCGCATGTCAGCCAGTTTCTTTGTAGTGCTTGATGGTTTTTGTGACTGCACTCGGGGACACTTTCAAAGTTTTCCCAATTTTTCCGACTGACTGACCTTCATTTCTTAAAGTAATGATGGCCGCTTGTTTTTCTTTACTTAGCTGCTTTTTTCTTGCCATAATACAAATTCAACCTCTTTGAATGAGAAGGTGTGTCCAAACTTTTGGTCTGTACTGTAGCTCTATAAGTCATTTTAAAATAAACATTGAGTATATTTACGTCTAACCGTACAGCTGAAGATACATTTGTGAAACAAATCGCTTGTCTTTGTTAATAAAATGACTTGTTCATTCATTTTTATGCCATTTTTCTGGTCACTATTGCATGGGTCCCGGAGTCTAACTCCCTTTAAACTCCCTTTATTTCTCTATATAATCCCCTGTTACACTAACACACTTATCTCAGCATTTCACTAGCGCTTGGATACCAAGTTTCTTGCCTGCTCGTTTCTTGTCTGGAACACTGGCCTCCCAGAACCTCCTGTAATAGTGGTAGGAATGCCTTGTGGCAACAACTCCTTACCGAGTTCCTGTAATGTGGTGTTGGTGAATGACTGGGTGTACAGTTCCCACAAGTTGTTGACAAGTTATCAGTTATTTTTTCAAGGATCAGGGGTTCGACTGAACCACCTTATCTCAGTACAGCCTTCTTTAAAACGTTTGCATCATTCAAGTACTGTATGTGTCTTCTGTAAACATCAGTTAATTTGATATCTTTGTTCGTAAAAAAGTCAAGGATTGACCTGAACCCCTCTTGTTTGATCTACAAAGCTGTGTGCTTAGAAATGTTAGAAAAACACACCTTTGCAGTTGGGTCCAAAGTGGCCTTCGGTGCACAGTTCACAGGCCACACCCTGAAACCCCGTAGCACATGTGCAGGTGCCGTTGCCTAAATGTCCCTCATCACACTGCCCATGGTTACTGCACGGAGACCCAGGCCCTCCAGGACAGGCTGCAGAAAAGGGTTTAATATCTTAACATCACTGAAGTTCTCATTATTGCAAATGTTATCATGTGAAACGGCTTACATCTGTGATGTACCGCTTACCGAGACAGTCCCTGCCATAGTAGCCTGGGCAGCACCTGGGTTTCCATATGACCATGGAACAGACAGCCTGACATCCAGTGTTCACAGACAAGTGCATGCTTGGAAGGTCACAATGCTGTGTAGTCTGTACATGAATCAGATTTTTTTAAAAATACATTTGTGCTCATTTTTCAATATAATTTTAATAGAGCGCTTTTAGAAATAGACAGAGAGTACAAATGTAGATTTTAATCCTTAATGACCCTAATGAACAAGCCAGAGGTGACAGTGGCAAGGAAAAAAAAAACTCCCTGAGACAAAATGGAGAAACAAAACTGGACAACAAAACAATGATCTCCACACAAGTTAAGTAGACCAGTAGAATTAAGTCGTACCTTTAGTTTGGCTATTGGGGGGCAATCACGGAGTCCGTTTAATACTGGATTCAGTGAAGAACACCTTTTGCAGGGCATCTTGAAACAAGGAAAAAAGTAAAAAAAAAAAAAATTAATTGCTTTACAAATGTTATTAACAAATGTTAAAATAGATGCTATTCATAACTTGGGAGCCTTGAAAGCAAAGACTGTATTGTATATATAATGTAGATATATTGAAACTTTTCTTTGTGTAGATGCTTTATTAATTGGGGCAGTAAGATGATCCTGGATTCGTCAAATTACGATGCTCATTAGTAATGATCTAAACAGTATTTAACCAACATAGTATGAACTGAATCTGTTATTCATGGCGAACCGTATGGATAAATCATAAATATCATGCAAGCTAAGATATTTTATTTATAACATTTTCAGCATAAGGCTTTACAGTGGATTCTGAAATGTACTGTATATTTGTCCTTCACACATTCCCAAGCCACTAGGTCTAGGAAATAAAGACGTTTTTTTCACACCCATTCTCTTGTCATTAACATACAAAACAATGATTGTCTGGAGCTGCACCCTGGTACATACAGTACTGTTTACCTGACCGTTTAATACTCTGGTCATAATCTGAGTTAGAAGGTAAGTAAGTAATGTAATGGAAATATCACATTTTAATGATGTATTCATTTGTAATTGTGCCATGTAGACTATAGAAGCTTTAAACTTGTTTGCCGAAGCTTAGAAACACAAGGCAAGAGAATAGTACAGAAACAACCTGATTGTAATTGTCCCTGAGTAAACGATAAGGTATGGACATCTGGTCTGGTTCAGATAAAGAGTTGAGTGTGAATGTAGGAACTTCATGTACGGGCCGTTGATTATGTTATCAGAGATGTCCGCGTATAAAATGGGACCGCTGAGAGAAAGAGAACGCCTTTCTCCATGCCGCAATTGTTTGCTGTGTGAGACTGGTCCTTCTGCAGAAGTTTCACATAAAACCTTTGTGACTTTGCTCTTACCCAGTGTATGAATTGCTTGTCTTTTATAATATTTACAGAATTTCCACCTCAATAACTTTACTTTGTTACTGTACTTAAGTTCAGTTTTCAGTACACGTACAGTATCTGTACTTTACCTGAGTAGCTTTCTTAGAGGGAACTTTTTACTTTTACTCCACTCCATCTTACAGGAAATATCTGTACTTTCTATTTCACTACATTTCTGCATGGTTGTGCAGGATCTGTGCGCTTTGTAAAAAAAAAAAAAGGTATGCATTACACAATAGAGAACGATTGAACTCTGATCAGATGTCCAGGGAGGTCTTTTCATAAGCCATCATAAGCCCAGATGCTTTTTGCTTTTTTTTTCTGCACACTGCCTGTATCAGTGTCTTATTATAAAAGTTATCTCTTGTATGTGTTGTATAATGAATTATTGTTTTGCATAGTTCTTGAATTCTCAGAATGTCAGGAGAATGTCCTTTTACACCGAAAGCTTTAGAATAAACTGGTTGTCTTTAAGATAAAAAATTAAATACTAAGATATTACATTTCAAGAACTAAAAGATTTTAAAAAATGAGTCAGAAAATTATTTACTGTAAACGTTGTGGAGTCAGATATTAAATTATGTTAAAACAGATTTCATCTTTGATTGCCCCTATATTCTATCACTAATCACTAATAATCACTAATCACTCAATATGTATTTTAGCTCTACACCAATGAGGCTCAGTTTGCATGGGCTAAAACAAAATGTGACACACATATTTCTTAATTTCCAAATTGTGATATATATCATTCTTAATTAGTTATCCCCCCCCCCCCCTCTGTTTCTTCTCATATAAAAATTTCATTAGAATCTATAATTAATATAGCTGAAAATATTGAATAGCACACTTACAGTTAGGTCTACGACGTCCTTCTTATCACAGCGTCCTCCCAAGCTGGGCGGTGTTAACAAACAGTCGATACCATAAACAAGGCCTTTGTTGAAATCTAAATTCCTCTTTACAATTAGACAATTCTTATTGTTGATATAGAGCGCCCCCTGGAGGAATGGGAGAACATGACTACATTATACAGTATCAACATGAAGATCTCTGAATGCTGGCATGTAAAGTAGCACAAGACCATTTTTTATAAAGTAATCTATACACTTTTGCTACTACTGCTTTCTGGCTTCTTTTTTTTTTTAACTAAGAAAAACATTCCAATAACCTGATATATTTTATTTCTCTACTAGAGCAATTCTAAAAAAAAATCTTTATTAACTAGAGAGAAAAAAAAAAGACATGCTGTGCCTTTTATCTGTGTATAATTACATTTAATGTTCTGGAATGGTGGAACAAAGTAGTTCTTTTCACCACTCACATCATAACAGCTATGAGTTATGAGTTGTAAATTATGTGTTGTGAAAGGGGCGTTCAAGTCAAGCCGGGACTTGTGATGACATTTCTCATCTAAGCGAAAAAACGATTGACATTTATAGGAGACTTCAAACATGGCATGGTAATGGGACTCTTAGCCAAGGTAAAACATATGAATGGTGCAAACGTTTTTAAGTAGGCCGTATTCCCGTGAATGACGATCCTGTTTGATTTGGCTTGGAGCCCACTGCAGTCGTTCCTGTGAACATTCAGCTAGTGGAATGCCTGATCCTTGAAAATCAAGAAATTGTCACCAACAAAACTGAGGACTCGAACTCGGCTGGGAGTTAATGCCACATCCCCCGTAATTGCTCCCTTAGAACTTGCTCCAAGCCATTTCTACATATTTGGGCCATTAAAGGAGTTCCTGTGAGGCCGGCGTTTCAGACGTGAAGCAGGCAGTCCTATCATGACGCCGGCATACTGAGAAAACAACTTTTTTACCTTGATGGTATCCAGGCACTAGTGAAACGCTAGGTAGGACCCAGTATGTGCATTAGTGTAGCTGGGAATCATACAGAGAAATTAAGGTAGTTTTTACTCTCATCACTGTTTTCTGTCATTCTGCACAATTAAAAGTCCTGGTATGACCTGAACGCCCCTTGCAAGTTAGTTTCGCTTGTTTGGTCACTTACTATGTTGCTTTCTCCGACGCAGTTCACAGAAATATCGGAGCCTTGAAGAGTCTTAAACGAATTATATTGTGTGTCCTCTATGAAGTTCAACTAGAAGAGACACACCCAAAATTATTTTCTTTCAAGCAATCATACTGTACTTCATGCTTCTTTTTCTCTAACACCGTGGGAACCCGTGACTGCTCTTCAGACTCTCTTCAGCAAATTTGATCGCTGAATTATGCGAGATTTGGACAACGCAGAAAACAGACTCTCTCACCTTTTTGTCTCGGAGGATGTGGTACTGTAGATACTCGACAAGTTGAGCTCGGTTATGCAAGCCATAAAGGAAGTCTTTTTGTTCTTGCGGTAAAGCCGCCATGGTGGAGTCTGTCGGCAGGAACAACGTGACCGGCTCATGCAGAGGGTCCTCGATTTGTTTAATCACATCTATATCCTACAATACGACAAGTCAGAAATGGTTTTCCTAAACATGTTTTATTTAAAAATGATTTTGACTTAGATAACAAATCCATTTTGAATATGATAGGAGCTGGAACTGTGCTGAAATGTTTGTACTTACTTCCAGCAGTTTGTAGAAAGTCTTAAACCCGTGTTGATCTGCTACATCTTTGAGAGACTGTCAAGAAAGCAGGACGACATCAAGCGTAAGTTATTTACTGGCAAATAAGTAAGTAAATATTAACGAATATTTACAAAGACTTCAAGCACAGTTCGGTGATCAGACTCTTAGCTACAGTACAACTTTTGAATGGTGCAAACATCTTAAAGGCAGCTGTAGCTCAGTCCCAGCTGGAGCTCACTGCAGTCCTTCCACAGGAACAATGTCATTATCAATGTCAATGTCATTATGCATATGCTTCTATTTAACCACATATTGAGCTAATTGATATGAACTGCTCCCCGACATTACAGTACACATGAACCACAAAAAACAAACAAACAAACAAACAAACAAACAAACAAACAAAAAGCTTTAGCAACATACAGTTACGGGAAGATCTGAGAACCTAACAAAACAATTGTATTTTAGTTAGAAAATATCCCATTTTGATGCCGTAAAAGTATTGCAAAGTAATAAAATCCACTTTAAATTAATTTAAAATACATCAGAAGTGACAGATTCTGAAATAAATTCATATTAGTAAAATGAATGATAGACGTTATCACCCGACTATAAGGAACAGTCAAGTGTGAGCACTTACATCGGCTTTATCCGTGTCTTTCACCGTCTGATAACTGGGTGGAAACAGAACAGTGTCGATTTCGTGGAAAATCCCGTTGCTACTTTCTTGATCACTGTACACCACTGTGGCGTTGTTATTTAACTGAATCTTACCCTAAGGACAAAGATTTATATTAGATCTCAGGTTTTGTCTAGTAAGAGGGTTTATGTTGTGGGCAGACTGGTCACCTCTGAATATGAGACAGTGAGGGTTTCACCGGTGAGCGTGGTGAGGTTGCGAGGTTGCTGCAGATCTTCTGGGAGGAGGCTCCGGCACTGCACTATATGGTACATCAAGATCACAGCATTTTTCCTTCGATTTATCATCCGTTGATTCTAAAAAAAAAAAAAAAAAAAAAGGAAAGGAAAGAATTTAAATGCTGATTGAAATTTAAAGGTGACCTATTATGCATAATTACTTAATATCTTATTATTGGTGAATCTACATAAAAAAAAGAGGGGGCTTGGCCAGCGTTTAAACATATCAATTAGATTTTTCTCCTAACGTGACCTCATATAAGAAGAGACCTCTCCCCTGGCTTGATACACATCTCTGCTGTTCTCTATTGGGGCGTGGCTCGGCAGTAGCTCTTACACATATACATTGAATCAGCTCATTAGGAGGAGTGAAATAAAGGAAGTGTGAGGTGTAAAAAGTTGTAGCACTGAGAAAGAGTAACATATGGGACCTTCAATCAAATCAATTGACCAATCAGAAACAATAATACATTGTTGTATTGCATAGCTTTAGAGAATGTTTACACAAGGCGTGATTACTTCATTCCAATATATTCAGCCATAATTATAAGGCAAATTTGTCTCATGGCTACACTCTAATTTTATATTAACACTTGTTATAATTATACCTCTAAAGTAGATAAAATAGATTACTATAATAAATCATTCTGGAAAAACTTGATGAAACCACAGAACTTACCAGTTTGTTAAAAGCATTATTATTAGGAACAAAAACAGTGAATGGACCTCGGCTTTTAAGATACTGTGTATCAGCGTCCTGGAAAAACAAAAAACAAATGTGTTGTATGGTAGCTCATTAGCAATCATAAATATATGTTACAGTTCAATACCTGTTTTAATAATTTTAATAATATTTTAATAATAAGTTATTTTCAAAAGATTTTTTTTTTCTACTTATGTCACACAGTCAGGGAAAAAGACGATTCTATTTATTAGCAAAGTAGGCAAAAATACATTGCTATTAAGGAAAACCTAAGGAAGACTGAGGCTCAGAAAATTTCCTTCTCCATCTCCAACTAGGGACTGTGGAGGCCAGTGGTAGCCATTGTATTTTATTCCCATTTGTACGATCGTGGTAGGACGTCCGGACGACATTCACACACTGCGGGTAATTTGGGAACCTCAATTAGCCTAATCTGCACCAGTACCCGGAGGAAACCCGCCAAGCACGAGGAGAACATGCTAACTCCATGCACACAGACCTGACGTGGGAATCGAACCCGGGACCTTGAGGTGCAAGGTGACAGTGCTAACCACTAAGCCCCTGTGCAGCCAAATGAATATACAGTACACATACTTACTAGCAACTTTAAGTGGAATTTAGTCAGACCTCTCGTTCGAATCTCCTGAAATCGAGACGTGATAAAAGTTTAAACACAAATTGTACATATCAGAATGGAAACTATCAGGTCCACCTACACTGTATACACTGTATTTGTACTTTGTATTTTTGTACATTTAGCTAAGTTCACAAATAATATACAATCCATACTGTATAGTATAAATATGTACACGTTCAGTATGTACATAATAATAATTTGTTGGTACACTGTATGTGATATTTCTTGCTGTTTTAATTCAACCTTTCCTTCCCTTTCTATCAGTGTGATTGATATTAAATGTGATATAGTGAGTACAGGTACGCCTACAATGATTAAATAGCAAAATGTACACGTAGGCAAAATGTACTGTAGGTGTACACAATAAAATGTGTCCTTAAGTGCATGAAATAGTACGAGAGATATGTAGTTCTAAGTGTGCTGACCTCCATGAGTTTGCCTTTGCAGTTTATCCCATCTCCAATGTAATCTTTTTGGCAGGAGCAGTTCCTCTCTCCGGGGCCGACCATTCTGCACGTGGCACTGTAGTGGCATCCTCCATTTTTCTGCCAAGTATCAGGTGACCACACTCAGTCACATTGGGTCAACCCACAGTTAATGAATTATACTAATATTGGGCTTCATTCTTCCAACCAACTTTTTTGACATTTTCAGAAGACTTCAAGCAAATGAGACTCATCAGCACCAGTGATGGTTTTATTAAAGGCAGTGTGCGTGTAAATGGCGATCCTAGTCAAGGTGTCTTGCAGCCCACTGCAGTCATTCCTGTGAACATTCCTTGTTTCCATCCACAAATGTACTGTATCGTTCACTAGGTTACTAACTAAAAGTACACTTAGTGAAACATTGTATATATATTAAAGGGGTTCCTGGGAGATCAGCGTTCCAGACATGAAGCTTTTTACCTTGTGAAAAACTTTTTACCTTGACAGTAACCAAGCACTAGTGACTTTAATGCCCCTCATATATTATGTTTAATACAGACAAAATATACATCACATACAGAATAATGCACTTGTTGTACTGTACATACCTCTATCTTCTAAATAATAACTCAAAAATGAAGCTTGTCATGTGACACATTGTGACATACTGTGTTCACAAGAACATAATTCACAATTGTAGGATTCATACAAAGACAAATTATTAATAATTAGCAAAGCAAAATCCATAATAAATTGAAGAGTGTGTTCTTTACCTTTCTACATAGATTGATAGGAGAACATGTCTTTCCATTTCTAGTGTGGCCTGTCAGGCACACACATGCTGACTGAAAGCACAAGAAAAGCAAAGGTTTAAAAGAATAATTGTAATAATAAAAAAAAACCCTTAAATTTCTTCATCAGAATCTTCTGTTTTTTTTTTGTTTTTTTTTGCATTATTACACAAACCTAAAAAAATGTGAACACATCAGCTTATACAGTTTAAAGAAAAAAGAGTTATTGTGACATTTCATGTAGGGTATGTTTAGATATGAAATAGATATTGTATGATCAGTAACACAATATTAAAAGTGAGCTTCTTTAGATTAAGATTGCGGATTAAGAAGTTCATGACAAAACTTTTTTTTTCCTTCAGTTTTTGACCTATGTTTTGGATCGTTCTCTCACTGCTAAATATTTCATCCTTATAAAATAGAAGTACATTTCCTTCTTTTTCATATCCACACATTCACACTCAATTATAAACCCTTATTCATGTTGACGTCTGCATGTGTTACCTTGTTTGGTCCTGTGTGCACACACTCTGAATTATTACCACAGCCTCCGTTGCCATCCAGACATGGATTGATTGCTGGAGACATTGACATACAGCAGTCAATAAAATAGGTTTTTGGCCCCAAGGAACATAACGCAAATATACAGTACTGTCAAAAAATCTAGAGCCACCCATCATTTCTTCATATTAAATTAAATGGAATTAAATGGGAACTTTTTTTTTTTTTTAATTGCGACAGGCTGCAAAGTGTCTAATGTAACAACTTCAGCAGCGACCTCATTTCCCCTCTCGTCTGTTCCAACCACTCAGCATTCAGCATCACCAATGTACTAATCACCAGCCTGATCACCTGTCATCCTCCGCACCATGCCTCAAGTTAAAGCAGATGCTTTTATATGCTTGAATGATTCATAGGTCACTATGTGGCTTAACAAACAAACAAACAAACAAACAAACAAACAAACAAACAAACAAACAACCCCCCCCCCCAAAAACTGATCAGGTACAAGCACTGGGCTGAAGATGACCTTGCAAAAAAACAAAAAATCCTTCATGAAGCCTGGAGAACTATTCCTCTACAATACATTTCAAATACATAAAAGTCTTGCTCTTTGGAAGTAAAATATGAAGAAACAAGATGGCCTCAAGACTTTAGCATAGTACTGCATGTACAGTATAAAAACAGAAGCTAAACAGGAGCTAGCAGACTTACAGACACACACTAGTCCGTCCCCTGCGTAGCCGGGATTACAGAGACATTGTCTGCGTCCTGGGAGGGTCCTCTTGCATAAAGCATTGGCAGAGCAGCCTCCATTGTTTTTCACACAAGCGTCCACCGCTTGGGACACACAAACACAAGTCAAGCTTAAAAGTGTGCTCTGAAACGTGAAATGTCTGTGAGATCGTTGTGAACCTTGGGGCAGCATGTACCTTGGCAGTGCGTACCGTTTCCCTCATAACCGGCCGCACAACTACAGTAATACGAATTATCTGGTATTTTTAGCAGGCAACTGGAAAACACACAAACACAGCAAATGCACAAAGCAAACATGATAGTTTAATGTTATCTTTATCATAGAATATATGAATCTGTTTCTTTGTGAAAGAACGGCAAGCAGAACACATTCATCTGACTGCGCCTGTGCCTCAGACGACTGAATTGATCTGATTGATTGATTGATACGTAACTGCATTTATGAACAGGGCGCAGTGTACAGTACAGTATATAGTATTTAAAGTATTAGTCCATTTACTTTGCACTTGAGTGGCACGTCCCTCCGCACATGTCTGATTTAATGGCTGAAACACAATTAAGAGCCAGATGTTTACTCACCATGACGAGAAAATGAATGAACGATTTGCATGCGAGTGCGTGAGTGTGAACGCGCTAACCTATGGAGCAGGAGACTCCTCTCCATCCCACATCACACTGACAGCTGCCGTCTCCTTCCAGGCCACCACTGCAGCGGCCGTTAATGCAAGTACAGTCTACAGAATGAGAACAGGGTTACACGAATAGTACAGAGGACAAATTATCAGGAAGTAAGAAGAGTGAAGTGGAAAAGAGGTCTGTGGACACCTTGATCACAGTGCATGCCGTATTTGCCACTTTGGCAGTCCTCGCAGGCTGTGCCATTATAGCCAGGGTTGCACTGACACACACCGGTGCCGTTGATACCGTCCACACAGGCACCGTTCCTGAAGCACGGCTGACCTTCAGGCCCTGGACACGTCTCGCAGTCAGTGCCGTAAAATCCCACACAGCACTTCCTTTTCTAAAGAGAGACAGAGGATATTGAGAAAAGGACCACTGGATATGATCTACAATGCGTCTTCATTACATGTACTGTAACACATTTTTAAAATAATATTGGTGTTGCTCTTTAAATAACTGTTATACTTAAGCTGTGTTCCAATATATGACGCATGGGTGCCATTTCTATTTGTTTTCAGATTGCATTATAATGTGATTATATGATTTAATTATAAATGTCACATATTTTCTGAGTTAATTGAATGGAATTTAATTTTGCCTTAATTCAAGAACGGTTTCAAACACCATAATGTCCATTAAATGCTTCTAGAATTGGAGTGAATGTAACATGTATTTATTGTGCAACCTTGCAATTATTGAATGTCATGTTCAATGCACATGGTCCATATACAGTCCTGGAGAAGAAGCATGGAGTTTCATTTCGGCACTTTGTTCACCATGTAACATGTAAATTGTGTCAGGTTGTCATGTCGTTGCTCTTGTTCGCACATTTGCACGTGCGATTTATGTTGTGTTTTCTGACTTTTGTATAGTACTGAGATGGTTGCATTACTTTATCGTGTTAATTTGTTTTGTCTCATTAGGTCTCATAAGCCTACTTGACTTGAATTGATTAATCCATCTTGATTGACCATTGCATTAGCATTCAGACACACATTACAGTGTAATCCTGGTGTTTAACTGCATTTTGTGCAACGTAAAAAGCAGCATGACTTTGAATCTCATAAATGCCGCAGCCATCCACAGCAAGGAGCCAAGACATGAAAATGGCCAGAACTCTCTGGGTGGAAGGGATGGCATGGTCTTTCTCCCCTGTCGGTCACAGTGACACTAGCCAGTCAGGAGCTCATGCACTGTATGTAGAAGAGGGCGGACAGCACTTTCCTCTTGTGGTTTAAAAAGATGTGCTTGCTCAGGCTACATTCACAAGGAATGTTTTTACTGTTTACTGTTTCTCCTCCCACTACCTTAACTCACTGCCTCATCACCACCAAGTATTGAAAAGTGTCATGTTTGTTGCGTTGTCACTTTGTCGCTCTTGTTTGTACATTAGCACGTGCACTTTATGTTGTATCTTTTGTATAGGACTTGGATAGTTTTTTTGTTCATTTAAAACTGTCAATCTGTCTTGTCTCAGCTAGTCAGCTAACTCGGTTTCTTTGTTAGCTAGTTAGTTTTGTTAATTTATGTTGTTTGTAGACCTTGGCTCCTGGAGGAATGTTGTTGGTTTCAGTGTGTACTAAACTGTATATAGTGGAGATGACAATAAAAGCCTACTTGACTTGATTTGATTCACATTACCAGCCTGACATGACTTTTTACCCAAACACAGATCTGATTAAAAAAAGGGGGGGGAAAAAACGCACAAATCTGATGGTTTTCAAGTCTCATCAGACCACATTTGTGGATGTGGTTCTGTAAATCAGATATACTGAACATCAGCAGCTTAAGTGAGGCGTCTGGCTTTCTTCTGTCTTCTGGACCTCAGTAAAATCAAATCCCATGCATACTGTATGTTTACAAAATTTTTAGCAAAATTGCACCCATTGTTTGAAATGAATGAGTGGTTGCGCAAATGTCTTCACCCAGGTGCGTGCATATGTGCCTTTTCAGAGGACAAATTAGAATCAGATAAAAATCACTTATTTGCATGCAAATCTGCAGATCTGACCAAAAAAAAAAAAAAAAAAAAAATCGAAAATCGTACTGAAGAAGCATGTTTTATCCTCCAGGTTGGTGTGTTGGGAGACAATTTACAGCTGACCAAACCAAAGGGCTAAAATAGGAGGAGTATTTGGGATATCTAGCTGCTGGAATAGCTGATAAGTTTTGTCTCTTTAAGAGTCACAATAAGCTTTACAAAGCAGAGATCAGAAGTGGTGTATTTCTTATTGTTCTTCCGGTTCTCACAAGAACTTTGATGAACTTTGATGGTAATGAATGAATGTCACTGGAGTTGCTCCTTAAAAACAATAGGAAGTTGTACGTACAACGGTGCGTTTTTCACACGGGGCGATGCAGCCAAGGAGCAGCCCATGTCTCCTCCTGAGCACACATCTCCTCGGGGACTGTGAATAAAAACCCCAAATCAGAATTCTTTGGCGTGACATTTTATGTTAACAATGGACAATCTGATTGACATTTTACCATCTTCTGTAGCTTCGTCTCAGGTGGACAGCGACTCCCTGATGGACGGAAGCAGTCCATACACTGTCCCTGCACGCAACATCATCATCATTTTTATTTGTATAGTGCTTTTAACAACAGTGTCAGAAATCAGCTTTGGCAAACCAAAAGAGAGCTTATGTTCTACCCTGTAGATTTACAAATGTAGAAGAGTAAAGACAAACTGTAGTAAGTGTGTTCAACAGTTGTTCAGTCTGAGAAGATTGCAAATAAAAGTACCAGGATAAACACCGGGCATTCATTATGAATGCGCAATAACTCTTGGATGCAAATCTAATATCTAGTGGAGCTTTTCCACTGGAACAAGTGTGATGTTTGGGAAGAAGCATCCATATCTTGGGACAAATTCATGACTGAACAGTTTGGAATAATGAGCAAGTATGAGATTAATGAGTAAGTAGAGAGAGGTTTAAGGATAAATGAGATCATACCCAAACAAGTCTCTTGGAAGCTGTGTCACAGCGATTCTTAGGCAACTTCAGTACAGCTGATAATCCGTGAATCACTCCTTTATCAGTTTCAATATCTGTAGCATTCATCTGTGCCTTGTTTACAAACCACTAGATACAAAACAAAGAGAAAGATGTGTGTGTGTGTGTGTGTGTGTGTGTGTGTGTGTGTGTGTGTGTGTGTGTGTGTGTGTGTGTGTGTGTGTGAGAGAGAGAGAGAGTTTTCAAAAACAGTTCCAGTAAATCAGTATTTTTTTTGGCGCTTTATTAGTAACTAAATTAGTCTAAATAAAATATTTATCCATCAATTATCTATACTGCTTATTTATGGTCTAGGGTTGGGAAAGTCTAAAGTCTATGACAAGACTGGGTATGCCCAGGATGGGGTGCCAACCTATAACAGGGCTCACACACACACACACACACACACACACACACACACTGGAGGAAACCAGACTACCAGATGAAACCCTCCACAGACGAGGGGATAATAAGGATAATCCAAGGATAAATCACTCCCCTAATCCTGGAGGTGAGAAGCAACAGTCGTAACCACTATGACACTTTTTAACCTCCTGTTCAAATGTCTTATAGCTTCCAATCCAAATTGAAATAATAATTTTGACACAAGCAGTTATATATAGATTTTTTTGTATTGAATTGTTATGCTTGTTGCCGCACGGTGGTGTAGTGGTTAGCACGGTCGCCTTGCACCTCCAGGGTCCGGGTTCGATTCCTGTCTCTGTGTGCATGGAGTTTGCATGGTCTCCCCGTGCTTGCTGGATTTCCTCCGGGTACTCTGGTTTCCTCCCACAGTCCAAAGACATGTACATAGGTTAGGATAATTGGCGTTCCCAAATTGGCCGTAGTGTGTGTGTGTGTGTGTGTGTGTGTGTGTGTGTGTGTGTGTGTGTGCCCTGCAATGGATTGGCACTCTGTCCATGGTGTACCCTGCATTATGCCCTAAGTCTCCTGGGGTAGGCTCCAGGTCCCGTGACCCTGAAAAAGGATTAAGCGGTATAGAAGATGAGTGCGTGAATGTTATGCTTGTTTCGAAATTGCACTCAAAGCAGATTAATCTGTGATTTTTAACACCATTCCAGTAGTTAGATTAGAATCGCTACTGGAAAGTATGAACATTTTTTATGCAGCAATTCACAAGCTGAATGTGACTGGAAGTGAGACAAATCTAGAACATTAACACACTGATGTGTTAGTTAATTGCTTGAAAAAATAAATAAATAAGTGTCAACCTCAATCTCAGATTTCGCCAAGTTTATGATTATAGAGACGGAACGTGACCTACACTGCTGTCGTTGCGAAATATTCCCAGCTGATAGGAGAATCCCAGCATGGTGTCTTTATACAGACCATCCTCCAAGTCCAGCTGCTTCAGAGTCTCATCCAGGACGATGTGGTACTGTGTCAGATTCATAGCCTGAATACAGGAAATCATAAATGCAAAGACGTGAGATTACAAAAATATATATTTTGGCATTTGTGCATTTTTACGCTGTTGTGACTCAGAGAATATTTTATGCATGTTTTCTTTATCAGTTTGCAATACTTCTGGCTCCATTTGGAGAAACTCCTGTATATCCAGGACAAAAACATTGTCTCCAGTGTCCGTGCTATGAAATGGTTATAATAGAGGCTAATAACTAAACCATTGTATCTACAGTAAGTGTGTGATATGCTTTCATGTGCACATATATTTGTGTGTGTGTGTGTGTGTGTGTGTGTGTGTGTGTGTGTGTGTGTGTGTGTGTTTGTGTGTGAGAGAGTATGTGTCTTCATAGGTGGTACCAGTGAATCTTGTCCTGTACTCTTCAGGTATTCTCTGATGGCGCTGTCTGTAGGTGCAAAGACTGTAAAGCCAGACGCCTCCTCTATCACGGTACTCAGGTTGTACGTCTACAGCACAGCAAAAAGTCATTACAAATGTCACTTTAACCACATCTTTAAAACACCGTCCCAGACATATTTTTATTTCAAACCTACTAGAAGTGCGTCCTTAAAGAGAGAGAATTCTGGCCTCCTGTCCAGCACCCCGATTAAACCAGCACTCAGCTTGCGATCCGAGATTATGACCTGGCAAAGACAGGCAACAGCACATTAGCAAGCAGCGATCAGATTTTTTTAATTTGCATACTGTAGATCAAAAGGCAGGGCACTTGCTTTATCAATCAGATGAATGAGTCCATTGTTGGCCACTATGTCTCCTGATGTTATAGTCGCTCCAGCAACCATTGTGGTCTGAATAAAAAAGGAACAAATGAGTGAAAACTAATATGAAATACTCTAAAATGTGCTAAATGTACACAACCCTTTACCTCATTGGTCCAGGAAACAGAAAGTGTTCCTCGTAAACCTGAAACCAGTTGTGGAGATGGCGAGATACGCAGGTCGGATAATCTATAAAGCCCAGGCACCACATGTCCCCTGAACACAAAATCAGCATTTTAGTCTTCATTATTCATGACAAAGTAAAGCCTTTATTATAAGCCAGCGATTACAGTGGAACCTCGGATTGCGAGTAACGTGGTTTACGAGTGTTCCGCAAACCGAGCAAAGATTTTTAATAAATTTTTAATCGGAAACCGAGCAAGTATTAGTTTACGAGCGCCGAGAATCATGTATCATGCATGGGACTCTTATTTTGACACCGAGTGTCACTCTCTCACCTTCCCCCAAACGGAAACACTTATCCGTCAGGATTTAGTTGTACTTTTTTTTAAAGGTAAAGTGCAGATTCATTTGTTTTATTTTCATTTTATAGATTGTATTAATTATTTTTATGTATTTTTTTTTTTTGAGGCTGTGGAACAAATAATTTGAGTTTTCATTATTTCTTATGGGACTCGATGATTTTTCTTATGGGATTTCGATGATTTGGTTTACGAGTCTTCCGGAACGAATTATGCTCGTAATCCAAGGTTCCACTGTATTAACCCGCTTTCACTTTTTGTTTTAATTTCAGAAGAAAAAAGTGCCAAATTATCTTGAATATGCCTGGACGATTATTATACAGTATAATAAACAATAAGATTATCGGGTAACGTGTACAGTATCAAGCTAGATGTAATGCTGAACTAATTCATTCATAATGCTTAAAATGTACAATCGATTATGGAAACTCAAAATCAAATGAAGGGAAGATTTATTTTTCACCCAGGTGATCACAATTAAATGACGTTTAATCCAGATTACACTGTGATATATATATATCTTACATGACTAGACTTTGAACGTTGCCGCCTGACAGCCAGAAGTCTTGATCTTCTTTGCTCATGCTATTGATAGCTGGTGATGAGGGAACGAAAAGAGTAATGTTCTCCCTCTCAAACATCATCCGCCTGAGATCTGCATTCTGCCAAGCATTAAAAAAAAGAAAAAAGAAAAAGAAAAACAAGATATCTTTCGAAGATAGATGAAGACAAATTTTTTAGTTATTTTTAGCACCTAACCAAAGTTACAAACATGAATCGTGTAAGACTTACAGTGACCCACGTATTGAATGCACTCAGGTCAAGATTGTTTCCCAGTTCCTACAAAATCACAGTGATGTAAATGCATTCAGACCATAAATAACTTTTCTTTAAAAATAATTTTTCAAATAAAGTCATGACTGGCTGTCGTACATCTACTAGAGATCCATAGCAAATTCTTCCATCTCCTTGGTAGCCAGCTTCACACACGCAATTAAATTGTCCAGGATATATCATCACACAACTGGCCTAAAAGAAAAACATGAATTAATAAATAATCCAATCAATTATTCAGTTCTTTATCCTGTCAGTGTGGTAAGTATCTCTAGACAATCCCAAAAACACTTGGCATACAGAGGGACTGCACTCTAAAACCACACAGTCATGGCCTCACCAATTTATAGGATGCTGGAGGAAACGTACATAAAGATAGCACATGTAGCCTTCGAAAGAACATACAGATGTTAAGACAAACCAAAACCTGAGCTAACCAGAGACCATGGAGAGTGTGTCTGTGTGTGTGTATGTGTGTGTGTGTGTGTGTGTGTGTGTGTGTGTGTGTGTGTGTGTGTGTGTGTGTGTGTGTGTGTCTGTGTGTGTGCATGTGTGTGTGTGTGTGTGTGTGTGTGTGTGTGTGTGTGTGTGTTCTCTGCTCACCAGTTGATGGCATCCTCCCATCTGGTTTACACACTGGTTTACAGGCTCACAGTCTGTCCCAGTGCCACGAAAATTTCGCTTGCAAACACAGTCATTCTGAGGGAAAAAAAAAACATCACAGCTGACTGATTAGTTGGGTCACTTGATGAACGGATGGATGAAAGGATGAAGTTGATTGGTGAATGGATGGACTTACTGTAATTGAGTGTATGGATAAATATGAATAGATGGATGGATAGATTAAGTTGATTGGGTGAATGGATAAATGGTTAGATGGATAGATGGATGGATGTGGATGGATTAAATTGATTAAGTGAATGTGTAAATATGGATGGGTGGGTGGATAGATGAAGTCGATTGGATGAATAGATAAATGGATGGATAGATTAAGTTAAAAGTGGAATGAATACATGGATGGGAGAATGGATGTATAAATGGATGGATGGATAAATTGATGGATAGATGGACAAATTGACCAAAAGATGAGGACAGGATATAGTGAACATTTCCTACCTGGCCAGGTCCCACATAAACACAGGAGGCGTTGGGATGACACCCCCCTCTGGATGGCTCCAAACAGTTATTAACAGGCTGACACTCATCTCCGTCCTCTTTCCACCCGCTCATACACTCACACTTGTGTCGGCCCTTTCCCAGCTGTACACATCTCGCCTATGACAGATATTATGATGAGCATTATCCATAATTAGTGTGAAATTATGCAATTCTTTACCATTTTACAACAGAATTAAATAAAACAGAGTTTTAGATTGAACAAATTACTGTACATTCCTGACTTACATTCTCACGGCAGCCTCCATTGGGGGTCCACGTACATGGGTCTTCGTGCACACACTGGAATCCATCGCCCATGTAACCGGGCTTGCATACACACCTTTAACAAGGATATATTCAAATAAAACCAAAATACCAGGTTTGATTTTCATTAAGAGGTAATAAACCAGTGAACCGTGAACCAGTAAAGTTTTCATCTATATGATTGTTGACATCAGAATTTAGCTGGTACACTGTACAAGTTTTCATCGTAAAGACCGGACACTCACTGCTGCACGCCTCCTTGTTCCAGGATGCAGTTGGCGTGGATGTGACACATTCGGCTCGGCCCACATGGAAGTACGTATTTATCACACAGGTCGCCAGTGATGCCTTCCGGACAGGACTGTGGCTTACATGCTCCGTTTGCTTCGGGACGATTGTCGCAAACACCACGTATACACCTACAGGCTGAAAAAAAAATGAAGAATAACTTAAATAGAGCAAAATATGTTGCAAATCTTATATCTCTACAGCAGGGGTCATCAATCACACTGAAGAAAAGAAACCTAACACATTGTGCAAACTTGTTGAACTTCTTGGATTTTTAATTGACAGATTAAAAATTTTTATTATGGCTTTTTAACTATGAAAGATGAATAAAATCTGACAAATGGACAGGTAAAAGTTGGCGCGCTGGCATAGTGGTTAGCACTGCGCCGTGCACCTCCAGGGTCTGGGTTTGATTCCCGCCACAGGGTCTGTGTGCATGGAGTTTGCATGTTCTCTCTGTGCTTGGTGGGTTTCCTCCAGGTACTCCGGTTTCCTCCCACAGTCCCAAGACATGCAGATTACACTAACTAACCAATATTGCCTGTAGTGTGTGAATGTTTGTGAATGTTCACCAGTGGTCCTATAAATGTGAATAAATACAATGGCCAGCACTGGTCTACAGTAGTAGTAGTAGTAGTTGGACTACAGGGGTTCCTAGATACATGGATAGATGGATGGATGAATGGACAGGTAAAATTTGATTTAAAACATTTATTTTCCTCTGTTGAAATTCCAGATTTTTTAAATTTAATATTGACTCTAATATTAAGTTGTATTGTGTAATAATTAAAGGGTATAATATATGATCTTTAAAATAGAATCACTTAAACAAAACATAACTACAAAAAATTGTCTTATTTATAGCCATTAACTAATCACAAAGGTAACTATTTTTGCCATTTAATAATGCTAGCTGCTTATCCAGAAAACAATTTTGTGAACATTTATGGGTTTTACCAATTGAAGTTGAAGTACAGTATGTGGTAATATTTGCTCTTTATGAAGCAGTGAGTTTAGGGTGAAGTCATACTTTGGTTGCAGAAAGGTCCATATTTGTTGGGGTCAGCGCAGTACTGGCATCGCCACCCTTTAAAGTTGGGCTCACACTGGCATGTGCCATTGCCATCTATACCATCCAAACACTGAAACGGGAGAAGAAAATCACAAGCAATCTGTGAAATGATAACTCATCTGTGTATACATTTGAGAGAGCGAGAGAGAGAGAGAGAGAGAGAATGTCTTATACCTTGCCATGGGAGGAGCATGGGGCACTGAATCCACCAGGGCAAGGAGAGCAGTCAGCTCCATAGAAGCCTTTACAGCACTGAGGGGTCTAAAAAAAAGTCACACAAATGAATGTCAATTTTCATGATGAATGTGTGAATAATTCATGTCATGGTTCACATATTTAATGGACACAGCAAAATCCTTAGTCTTGAATTAACACCCAGAGAGTTGATTTAACACTTTCAGAGTACATTCATGACCATTAGGTCATATAAAAACCCTAGGGGTGTTAAATCAACACTGGGAATTTTGCAGTGTACTAATCATTTAATTAGACATTTTACATGCTTTCCCCCCATGAACGGAATGTGGTGTTATTTCAAGATTCAAGAATCTCATTTGTTTTATACATGCTTGTACATGTACAACAGTAGTGAAATACAGCTAGACCAAACTACAGACTGTGCAGATTATTAGGAAACAATAATAATAGAAAAAATACTAATAGTAATAACAATAAAAGAATAAGTGCATACAAGATAAACATAATAATAATAATAATAATAATAATAAAAATAATAATAATAGGCCTATGATATAAATTTAATAGAAAATATACTAGTGTCTGCTAAACATGTCGGTCAATGATGAGGTTGTGTGTTTAATGCTCTTATAGTCTAATGGAAAAAGCTGCTGTTCAGTCTTTCAGTACGAGCCCTGAGTGACCAGATGCACAATTTCTAGTCATGCACAAGAATTCAATACAGTTCCCAAAGTCATATCACAAGTGCACTGCAAGGGGAAAACAAATATGCATTTAATTAGCCATCAAGAGCAGCTCATGGTAATAATAAGTGATGTGCGCGTGAAATGAACATTAGCCCGTTTACACTTACAATACGGGTCTCGTTGCAGAACAGACTGCAGCCTAGAACAGGAACGTCCATGCCGAAGGTTCGCTTCAGGTACAAGCAGCCTGTGGAAGTTGTGTTCTTCACAGGGTGGCCAAAACACATAGAGGTTTTTTAATATGGCTTAAAATGTTTACTGCAAAAGCATATAAAGACAAAATACATCCATCCATCTTTACCTATTTACTTAACATTTTATTTACCTACAAATGTTTACCAAAACTTATAAATAACATATTTCCATGCATATACAGTAAAGCTGAGGATGTAATAGGATCAAATGAAGTGGTTTACAATTTTGGGATATTTTCAGATATTTGAATATCATGCTAAATCACGGTCACAAAGCACTGATTAGTGATGTGCAAAAGCTGGCTTATAGTAATGGTATGTCAATTAGCAACAATCTCTGACACAATTTGAGGCCCTGAAAATAGAAAGAGCAGCCTGAAGAACTTTGAGGCTGGTGAATTATTTTAAACTGCTGATTTAAAATAAGTTAAAGGAAATTTCTTCTCTCCTCATTTCAAAAAATGTTTTGAAATGCGCTATTATCAGTTACACCATACCAAGATCACATGGACTACTGACAAATATGAAGTAAGTTGTCCTAATGGAAAAGGTTTTAAGTAACAGCAGGTGAAAACTATAGAGTACGTCCTTACCAGTGACACGCCAGTTGGGCAGGTAGCCTGGGAGACTAACCTACAGCTGACACATGGACTCTGAGGACAAGAAAGCAAGATTGATCTCTATAAGTGCTTCCCAAGCTCACCTATGCTGGCTTGGAGGATTGCTCAATCTTTTTTATCACCTGTTCTGCATCGAGACACTTGCTGTTTTGTCACCTGTAATTTTACACCCAATTAAAGTAAAAATGACAGGTGACAAAACAGCAAGTGTAGTGGCTTTCAGTTTAAAATAAACCTAGATTGTCTTTATCACTGTATATCATCCATTAAAACAGAATGGTGTAATACATGGCTCAATCATAGATATTGCTAGATGGATACTGACAGATACCGATAGATGCCTGTCTGATTCTTACCTTATACACGTTACTTTCTGAGAGATCACATCGATGAGGAAGAATGGGCTCTATGGATGGTGGGATTAAAACATCCACCAGTGAATACAGACATCCGTTCTTTGCCTCAACATCTGCCTCAGCTACTGCCACCCCATTGATCAGGATCTGACCCTGTTTATGAGCAGAAACCATGTGACAAAATGCTCAATAGAACATATTCATAATAAGCAGAAATTACAAACAATTAAGTTTTTTTTTGACATTGTAAAAAATGTTAAAATTATTGGCACCCCAACAAATGTGGTATTGTTTATTTCTTCTAAGAAAATATTCTTATCAGTTTCTAAAAGCCCATTGTTTCCTTTTGTAAATTTTTTTTGTCATGCAGAAACAGTTAAAGCTCTACCTGAGACCAAAAAAAAATAAATGCGCCATCTGAACTTAACCAAGCATCAGTGGACTTACAGCTGGAATCATGTTTTTTTCAGTAAAGGAAATTTACCCTAAAATATGTCTTCCTTCTTTGTTCAGGGTGCCAAAAATCCTTGGATTGACTTTTTACTAATTATGACCTTCTTAATTCAACAGGAAACTGTCAGCATTTCTTCCTCACATAGCAATTAAGCAGAATCTTAATTCTTAATTTTTTTTAAAATATTGCGCTGATCTTGAGTACTCACCGAAGTGGTCACATTAATTTTCAGGACTTGATTAGCCATGGATACAGTTTGGGGGATGGATACGATGTAGCTGGCTTTAAGCTGGTATGATTATGAGAAAAGAACAGAAACAATCAAAGAATTTTAGAGTGACTTGTTTGATGTTCAAAAAGACTAATGCATCATGCTTTTTCACACGCACGCACGCACGCACGCACGCACGCACGCACGCACGCACGCACGCACGCACGCACGCACGCACGCACACACACACACACACCTGGGCCAAGGCTACAACATGGTTTCTCAGGAATTCCAATAGTTTCGGTCTACCCTGAAAAGACAGAAGAGAAGAAAATGCCTTAACTGTGTAGTGCAATGTACTGCATATTATTCTGCCCTGAAATGTCATTCCATATAATCAGAGAAAAACACACATACAAAACTATATTTCAACGGTATATCTGTATAACAGATGTTATATATCAGGGCTCAGAGCTAAAGTTTTAGTTAGAGCTCGCTGTGGGGAGTTTTTCTCTTTTCAAACTTTATATGTATGAAATGTAACGTTAACTAAAGATCTCATTGGATTTGAATAAATAAGCATGAATAAGAGCCAAGTTAACATCTAGCATTATTTGCACTGGATGTGGATGAGAACTGTAATGACATCTTCTGTGATTAATATTATATACATAACAATTATATACAGTATAATTTCCATTTGGGATTAATAAGTAATCAATCAATCAATCAATCAATCTATCTATCTATCTATCTATCTATCTATCTATCTATCTATCTATCTATCTATCTCATATTATCTTATTCTTATGCATATTGTTTCCTTGTCTTTTATCTTAACTTTCCTTATTATAGTCACTTAAGCAAGCAAAGACTTTATACAAAGTTCAATTAAACAGATGTTACAATTAAAATGTAAACTGCATAAAACAGTTATTAAATCTCTAGAATAACTATTTAATGTAAAATTGATAAATCAGGTTTCCAAATGCTTTTTTCAAGATTCATTCTGAACGGTTTACTTTATCATTACTGTATCATAATGTAATGACATGTACTGCAATGTAAGAGGCACAGGCCTACCTCGTCAGATTGAAGAAAGGTTAGCTGGTTTTCCTTCATTAAATTAAATGCTGCATTTGTGGGAGCAAACAGTGTGTAAGGACCGTCCTTATCCAAAATGTCCACCATGTTGGCTTTCTGTAACGGTGGAACGCAGTGAGAGATTTGTGGTTTTATAACACATGTTCTGATGTGATTAAGGGCTGACTTTATGACAAGTATTCTTTGTTACCTCGATCAAAGACTTAAATATGGAGAACTTGCCGTTGTCCGACAGGATTTTCATCAGGTTTTCCTGGGTTAACCAAAACAGTTTATTAGTTAGATAGTCAAATTAAGCATGAATGGCAGGCTGATATGAAAACATAATTAACAATGGTAAGAATGGTGCGATGTGGCCAGATGCAAATCGTTATTTTGTTCTCAAACTTGATTACAGGTCAAACTGTCAAAGCTGCTGTTACATAAAATGAATCAAAATATTCTGACCAATCAGATTAGAAAATTCCCCAGCACTAACCAGCCGACAGACACCATGAGTTTATGGAGGTATAAACAAACCTGACTGTCGCTTATCACAGTAGAAGGCACTGTGTCCAGAATTTTATCAATTAAGTGAATCATCCCGTTTGAAGAAATAATATCCGACTCCAACAGCGCTGCTTTTTTACGGCTGCCATGGATTCGGACCTTCACCTGCCCTGACTGGTACAGAAGGGAGGAATAAGAGATGGATGGAGGGCATGAACTAGAACAGACAACTATTTCTCTCTCTCTCTCTCTCTCTCTCTCTCTCTCTCTCTCTCTCACACACACACACACAAAGGAAAAAACTTTCTACCTCAATTACTGACTCAGCTGATTTTCCAGTCAGTGTGTAATAGAGTATTTCGTTCTTCAGTGTATCAGAGTTCACTTCCCCAGGGACCATGTGCATCTTTACCAGGTAGCGAGCCTTCGCCTGATCTGCCAGAAGAGTTTTCACCTTAAAGAGGACAGTACAGGCATTGATGTCCAGATAAATGTCAAGGTTTGCTTACACATACACGTATGATCAAATAAAAAAGACAGAAATATAAGACAGTAAATTGAATTAATTGCATCAATTAAAAAGAAAAGGTTTATTTTATTAAAAAGACTGCGTGTTTGGTTTTATGTGTTTCTTTACTGTCATATACAAATGATCTAATGGTGTAAATTAAGATATGAGGGCTGTACTGAAAGTAATGGCCATCACTTTTTTAATCAACATTAATTACTGATTACTACTCTAGCACAAGATATGAGTTTGTGGCATGGTTGAATCCAGCTCTTGAATCCTCTTTGAAAATCTCCTTTGTTGCAGTTGATGGTCTCGCACTGCGTTACAGAACGTTTACGGGGATGACACCATCGACAAGAACGATGGGCACAGATGGATAAAGAAGTTTCAATGAGGGAAAACCAGCACTGAAAACATACCACACAGTGGGAGACCATCGACTGTGACAAAGGGGATTTTCACACAGGGTTTCAGTTGGGTTCACCAATGGTACAAATGCAAAAATAAAAATCAGGAAGAAAAATCAGGAAAGACCATGGAATTAGAAGGTGTGTCCAACCTTTTGACCAGTTTGTGTTTTCATTGATTTTAAAAAATCCTGGGGAAACCCAGATGAGCACAAAACTTCACAAGCTTCTTCCCATAACAACCATCTTCCCCGTAAACAAAAAAAGATTTCTGTAATATTAAATATATATATGATATATCTTAAATAAAGGATAAATGGCACCATGAGGGGCGGCACGGTGGTGTAGTGGTTAGCACTGTTGCCTTGCACCTCCAGGGTCCGGGTTCGATTCCTGGCCAGTTTTCGATTCCCGTCTCTGTGTGAATGGACTTTGCATGTTCTCCCTGTGCTTGGTGTGTTTCCTCCCAAAGACCTGCAGATTAGGCTAATTGGTGTTCCCAAATTGCCCGGAGTGTGTTTATACAGTATGTGTGTGCCCTGTGATGGATTGGCATCCTGTTCAGGATGTACCCCGTCTTGTGCCCTAAGTCTCCTGAGATAGGCTCCAGGCCCCCCTATTTATCCTGAACACAGGATAAAGTGGTGTAGACAATGAGTGAGTGAGTGAAGGACCATGAGGGATGCATACTTCTTGAGGTGTTTGTGTGAACTTACAGACTGAGCAGATTTAAAAGCCCTGTTCTTTGGCACAAACACAGTGAATGGTCCAAGTGAGGTCAAAGGCCAGGACATGACACCCTCTGAAACCAGAACATATTTGTGAAACTCTGCCATAAAACATCTGCAGAGTCCACATTTTATAACACAGCTCTAAAATGACTACAGATTGCATCTTGATCAAAATGTGTTCTGACATCTGATAGCTGCCTTGTAACTCACCAAACAGGCTGATGGCACTAGAGAGCTGACCGTATGACCGGCTTGTTGGGTCCGAGTTTAGTTCTTGTAGACGCCTGATTATGTTCCCAAAACAGACTTTTCCGTTGCCAAGGAAACCATCTTGACAGTTACACCTGTATGTAAGAAATATGTCCAAAATTTTTATGTACTGTAGATGCTTATAATAGGAAAAATAAAAAAAAAGCTTGTACAGGCATGCACAGGCTTTGAGCAAACATACTCCACTGTTCCTGGTGCCACTGTAGTGCAGTAGGCATCCTTATGGCAGGAATCTGGTTTACACGCATCTTTCACACTGCAGCCCATTCCCATCACGAAATTCTCAAACCCTTCTTGACACTCACAGTGAGCCTTGATACACATAACACATAAAGCACACACATAATGATGTGAATGTGTTTATATTCCATATTTTCAGGCAGGTAACACAATGAAGTAATGCAATACAACTTATACAATAAACCAAAAATTACCTTTGCAGGTCCATCATACACACATCGTGAGGAGTTGCTTTGGCAGCCACCGTAGTCAGTTTGGCAGAGATCAATGGGCAGACACACCAACCCGTCTCCATGATAGCCTTGTGCACACGTGCAAGTGTGTTGGTTCGGCCCAGTGTGCACACACTCCGCATGCTCATGACACACACGCTTCTGACATGGATTAATCGCTGTAAATAACAGCAGCAGTTACCATGTGAGGAATGCACCCCCATAAATATAGAAAAGCTGTTCATTCTCCTCTGGATATACCCCTCATCCCTCCTCTGCACATGTTCAGACCATCTTAATCTGGCCTCTCAAATATACAGTGCATTCTATATAATGAAACGCTAATGGGAGCTCCTGGGAAATCCATCACACTTACAGTTACACTGAACTCCATCACCAAAGTAACCAGGCTGGCATTTGCACACCAGTTTTCCAGAAGTTGCATCTTCGAAACAGCGTGCATCAGGACCACATTTCAGAGCAGCACAACCTGGGAGCTCTGTAAGAACACACACAGATATATACAGGGTTGCCAGGTATGTGCTTTTCCACCAGAGCTGGACTAATTTTGATTTGCGTTATTTTTTTCATGATGATTCGTGAAGGTTCATTGTTTTTTTTTTGTTGTTTTTTAGGTAAACAATAAATACATAATATGCAAGCTTGTTTCCACTGAAAGTATTTATGATTGCAAGTTCATATCACTCAGTCGTACTATTTTAACACGATATAATCAATTCATAGTCACAACTACTGTAAAAAAAGCATAGCATCTGCAGGAAGGATAAATAGTCACAATTGTGTGATATTTTCCAGTTTATGGGTTAAAAGCGGTTGAAATATTAAACATTTGTAATATGAACTCAAACGTAGCTGCATTTACATGGACCCTAATATTCTACAAATAATTATAATAATAGCCCAAGTGGTGGTCTCTCAGGTATTTGAGACTGCTGATAAGAGGGACAGGGGTTCAAGTCCCACCACAGCTAGGTCACTACTGCTGGGTCCTTGGGCAAGACCCTTAACCCCTATGAACCCTACAGCATGTCCCATATATGCATGCAGTGCCGGTTTCAAACCAGATTAGAAAATGGGAGGGTTGTGACAGGATGAGTACCCGGTGTAAAACCTGTGCCAGATGTTGTAAATCCAATTATCTGATGTGGTGATCCCCAGAATGCAGGGACAAATCATAAGAAAAAAATTAGTAATAGCCTAATTGCAATAAATAAATAATAAATAAAACCGCATCATGTAAACACCGATCCAGCCCAATCAGAATGAATTTTTAGATAAAATGAGAGGGGTGATGTAAACCTGTGATAACCTCTACAATATGTAAATATTAGCCACTATTAGCCAAATATTAGTTGTAGACCCTACAACTGGCTTGAAAGTGTACTTTAAAAAAACTGTATCTTGAATTTTATTTGTTTGTAATTTTTTTCTTCAAGACATAAAATTTTTTATGTAATTTAATTTAATTGTAAAAATCCAGAATTAAGGAATCTTGAATCACATGATATTGGAATAAAAATGCTGAGTCATGGAAGCTTTAAATAAAGAATCTAGAATTTTGAATGAAAGAATCCTGAAGCCTAACCTACTGTAAACTTGAAGCTGGAGGGAGGGCAAAATCTTGTATGTCAAAAGGGTTATATTCTGATTAAATTCTGGGAGCATGTAAATTCACATTTTATCACATCAATCTCCATGTAAACAACTAGGATTTTAAGAAATCTCTAATTAGAATGATTTTTAGCTTCTTTATTTTATTTTTTTAGAGAGATTTTATAAACATTGTCCATGTAAAGTTACAGTAGCTGCTGCGGGGTAAAAATCTCTAAAATTTTCTCATAGATAGTGGAAAAAAATTGCCAAAACATAACTGACTTTTGGTCAAATTAGGACCCCACAACCAGCTTGAATGTACAGGGTGGGCCATTTATATGGATACACCTTAATAAAATGGGAATGGTTGGTGATATTAACATCCTGTTTGTGGCACATTAGTATATGTGAGGGGGCAAACTTTTCAAGATGGGTGGTGACCATGGTGGCCATTTGGAAGTCGGCCATCTTGGATCCAACTTTTGTTTTTTTCAATAGGAAGAGGGTCATGTGACACATCAAACTTATTGGGAATTTCACAAGAAAAACAATGGTGTGCTTGGTTTTAACATAACTTTATTCTTCCATGAGTTATTTACAAGTTTCTCTTTGTTCACAGCCATTGACATGTCGAAGAGGTTAACACGTGATGAGCGGATCGAAATTGTGTTGATATCTGGTGAACGCAGTAACCGGGTCATTGCAGCAGATTTTAATGCAAGACACCCTACGAGACCACCCATCTCCCATGCTACAGTTAGCAAACTGCTTGCTAAGTTCAGTGTTGGATTTGCCAAAATGTGGACGCATGAAAACTGTCACTAATGAACAAACATCAGTGGCTGTCCTAGCTTCATTCAGCAAGAGCCCACAGCGTAGCACTCGCCGCATGTCACTGGAGAGTGGCATTAGTCAAACATCCCTTCGGCCGATATCAGCTACTCACAAATGGCACCCTTACAAACTCCAGCTACTGCAGCATCTCAACAAGGATGACCCAGATCGGCGCACACAATTTGCAGAACGGGCAAAACAAAAATTGGAACAGGACCCTCAGTTCACGCAGAAGATTTTATTCAGTGCTGAGGCAAACTTTTATGTGCATGGTGAAGTTAACAAACAAAATCACCGCTATTGGCCTGACACTAACCCACATTGGATAGATCCCTCCAAGACTGTTGGGACAAAAGAAGTGATGGTATGGTGTGGTATATGGGGTACAAAGATAGTGGGGCCATTCTTCATCAATGGAAACCTCAAGGCCACTGGATATTTGAAATGGCGTTTCCCTCTTTATGCACTGAAGCTGGCACGTTCCCTGAGCTTTTGATGGTGCACCACCAACCATTCCCATTTTATTAAGGTGTATCCATATAAATGGCCCGCCCTGTAGTCTAAACCAGCATGAGTTGCTTTATGATAGGTTAGGATGATGATCTGCACACTGGCTTGACAACTTGTGGGTTACAACTATTAGGCTGTATATACTCATTAATTTTTGTGTTTATAAGGAATGATTTGAAGATTTGCCCATTGAATTGCTTATGTTGTGCAGATCTGGCAACCTTCTATAAAAAGCATCTCTGCCAAGAAAAACATACCCTGGTCACAATCTGGCCCGGTGTATCCTGAAAAACAGGTGCACTGTCCATTCCCTCTCGGTCCTCTGTTACACAATCCATGCTTACAAGTGCACACTAAACAACACACACATACACATAGTTAAGCTTCAAGAACAGCTCCCACTCCTGAAATATTATAAAATAACAGACAGCTTTAGGTTACCATTGCTGCATGTAGGTCCGTACCGATTCTCTTCACATTCTTCACATGCAGTCCCCACAAATCCTGCCTGCAGAACATAAAATACAAGTCAGCCAGCTACACTCAGAAACATAGACTGTGTACGGTATGTGTGTATGAGTGAGAGAAACTTACTTTACAAGTGCAGTTCCCGGAGCCTGTGATGTCATCAGAGCAGATCCCGTTGTTATTGCATGGAGTAGCCGCTGATCCTGGACACTCTAGAATGAAATACACGTTTAGACATATACTGCATATTATAAACTATTAACTTCACCCGTGTATGTTCTACTGTATACTGTTATACATAACAAGCATGATTATTTTTAGTGTTTGGAACAAATCATCTCATTCTTAGCAGTGGCCTAAAGATACAAGATTATTGTCAGCACAAACATTTGTGTGTGTGTGTGTGTGTGTGTGTGTGTGTGTGTGTGTGTGTGTGTGTGTGTGTGTGTGTGTGTGTGTGTGTCAGGCAGATTCCCTTTACTGACCTCCTCTTTTCCTACACTTCCCACTATTCTTTCTCTCAACAGTTATCTCTCCTCACCACTGTGTTTTGGTTTAAATCATGGTCTTCCTGTCTCTCTCTCTCTCTCTCTCTCTCTCTCACATGTTATTTCCACAAACCAATTTAGATCCTGTTATCACCTCCATTATAGCAGCTATTTAAAATCAACCCAAAAATATATCTTGTCATTTTACTAGAATTTACTTTCTGATAAACAATAATATTAATAATCAAATCCCCCATTGTGGTTCCTAATTAAGGAATTCTTAATAATAATAATAATAATAATAATAAACCTGAATAAAATTATTTCTGAATCACATAATCCTGTTTAAAACGTATGAAATAATAATAATAATAATAATAATAATAATAATAAAATGAGAACTGGATAAATAGATAAGTAAGTAAGTAAATAAATAAATCTTAATTGAAAGACTCTTGTAAATGAAAGAATGCTGAATAAAAAAAAAGTACAGAAACCCAAATCAAATGATCATAAAATCAAATAATTCTAAATTATAGTATGCAAAATAAAAAATAAAACCTTGAATTAAAAAAAAAAATCATTAAAATAAGCTTCAGTTAAATACAGTAATCTTGAATAAAGAATAAAGAATGCTGAATCATGGAGGCCTGAATCAAAGAATTCTAAATGAAATGATAAACTCTAGTCACTTAACCACTTGAAAAAAAAATTTCAAATCGTGAATCACATGATATTGAATCAACAAATGCTGAGTCATGGAAACTTGAATAAAAAAATCCTGAATAAAAAAAGCAATAAAAGAAGCATTAGAGATGAGATTTATCTTATCTTATCAAAAATCATTTATTATCTATGACACTGTTTCCACATCATTTGTTTATTTGTCTAGTTAATTTTTATGTCATGCAGCTTTATTTTCCCACATATTCTCACATAATCACACATGATTATTTCTGTAAGGGAAATTTTGCTTAAGCAAATTCAGACACCCACAATGAATTTGATCTATTTCCTGGAAGGCAGCTCTAATTCTCAGAACACATGAGAGTCACAACATTTCACAACATTTGACTTAGCATGACTTATAAGAAGCTGATACGAGAGAAAAAGCAGCACGACCGCAGTGGTCTTACCATACCAACAGGAAGTGTTAAGAATGAGAGTATTATACTGGGATTTGTCAGCACATTTTTTTCATCCCTGCATCTGAGCGTTTGCTGGGACAGGAAGTGTGTGATTTTTCCGGCAACTGCCCTGCTTTCAGAGACCCTTACACAGCATGTGACCGTGCATGTGCTGCATTGTAAAGCACCAGAGGTAGATTCAGATCAGAAATGTTACCACACTGTCCTACTGTCAGTTCACTTGGCAGTCCATTTACTTTCTCTCGCTCTCTTTCTCTCTCTAAAATAGTAAATATACCCATTTTTGTCTAAATTCGACAAAATATCTTCTTTCCTCTAACCCAAAGGGAATTGGCTCTTCCCTTTATGTCCAGTGTTACGTTAGCTATCCTGCACTTCCTGTCAAAATATTTCCTAAGTGTCCTCCACTGTCCAAAGCAGAGAGTAAAAAAGGAAATGCCATCCAGACAGCACAGAAAAAGGAAAAGCAGAAAGCAGAAAATATACATTATAGTAAGTACTATTAGGTGATATTACTTTACAAATAAAAATAAAGATGAACGAATAAGAGAATCATGCAAGTAATTCATTAGTATAATCAATATGTAAATGTGCAAAAAATGAAATGTACCAAGACAGTCGTAGCCCCAGTATCCGAAGCAGCAATGTTCTTCCACCACGTCTTTAAAACATTCATGTGAGCAGCCACGCAAGGAGATAGAAAATGAGGGTGAGGTTCTTATCTGATACCTTGAATTTGAAAAGAAAGAGAAGAACCTTTAAACTTTAAAAGCCTTGCAAATTGTTATAATATGTACACCTTCACAACTTATTACTAGTACGAAATACTGTAGAGAAAATTAAACATGTTTAAGCAATGGTTTTACACTATTGGCTTTCTTACTCTACTTGTCATGACCTACAGTATCATTGACATAACTATTGTTTCAACTCTAAACTTGTCACACACAGATTTCATGGCTGGATGTGGTGGTCCGTTCATGTGTGAAAACGATTCCTCATTGAGTCCTCATTCTTTCAGCGGAGAAAAAATCTTTGATGTCATAACCTGGTCGTTCAGTTCATTCGGGTCATCATCTGACTTCATTTTTTTGCCACATAGCATTGATGAGTCTAGATCTGACCAACTGAAACAACCCCAGATCATTACCCTGCCTCCAGAGGCTTGTACAGTGGACACTATGCATGATGGGTGCATCGCTTCAGACGCTACACTTCTTACCCTGATGCACACATCGCTCTGGAATCTGGTCAATCTGAACTTTTCAGACCACCTTTTTCCATCGCTCCAATTTATTTATTTTTTTTACCATGCAACTTCATCAAGTGTTTCCACAAAGTTGACAGTTCAGCACTATCCTTCCAGAATTTGATAATGTGTTAAATGTTCCAGTAATCTCAAATATCCTTAGTGCAGTCCAACAATTTGACCCTTCTAACCTGGCAAACTTTCTTTTTGGCCACTCACCTGCAGTCCTTCTGCCCTCTGCCGGATGTCTTCTTGCTATAACCTGCTGGACATGCCGTTATATCACTTATGGAGCACAAATGGCACTCTGACTTTGTCATCACTTGTGTGCCCGTGTCACAGCGGTTCTAAAGAACATAAGCATACAGAAAGGAGGTCATGCACATATACTGTACCAAATCAAATGCCTTCTCTAATTAAGAGCAGCTGTTAAAAAGATAAAGACATTTTTCCAATATGTTCTGTTGCTGGTGGACATATTTTCAAAGCTAACGTACATTACTGTATGGTCCTGGAAAAACCCAACTGGAGCAATTACATTAAGAGCTCTCAGTAGAGCATCGTTGCTCTTTTAGCTTAAGTGACCAGCGAGAGATTTATTTAAACACAGCTAATATAAATGAATCACAGCATGATGCTGGAGGTGACAGATATTGGGATCACAGGGATTGAATTGTGACCCAGACTTGACCATTCTCTGAGAGTTATATCAATATGTAGCAATGTATTTAAACAGGTTGAAAACAGGTCCTTATATGAGGCTTGTACAGAGAGATACAGTATACAGTACATACAATATAGTTGGGAGAAAATCTCTTGTTCTCATATGAAGATAATGAGGTCTTAACATAAGGAACTTCAAGCTACACAGCCAGGACTTAAGTTTCTTGTGGCCCCAAGAAGTAAATAAGTAAATAAATAAATAAATAACAGGTGGCCCCAATATGCTAGTTTGTCCAGAGTCCAATCAACATTTTTGGCGATTGATGAAGCGGGCCTACAGTTAAACCTAGAGCATAATTTAAAACAGCACAGTTATTGCTTTACCATGTTTCTTCATTTATACAGTTATGCAGTCAGATGGTCATGTGGCAGCAGAGTAACACATTAATCATGTATTAATCAGATACAGATAAAGGGGATTAGTTCGTCCGCACATCCAACATTAGAAACATATGATTGCAGTCACTTTGACCATATAATTGTTGCATTGAGGCTAAACAAGCACTTTCTACATCTATGTATGTCCCAGACCGCATCAAACCTTGAGCTGGATGGCTGACAACAGCAGGTTACATGAGTTCCTGTCCTGTCAGCCAAGAACAAGAATCTGAGGCTACAATGGACACATAATCAATCAACCAATAAATAAATAAATAAATAAACAAATAAATGCAAGCAATGTTTTTTCTGTCTTCTGTCACATGACTGACTGATTGGATAACCGCATGAACAAGCAGAAATTCTGGTGTTTCTATTAAAATGGTCAGTGTGTGTCTTCCAGAGATTCCCAATAGAGCACCAAACATGTCTGAAATTTTTATTATTATTATTATTATTATTATTATTATTATTATTATTATTCGAAGCATGTAAATGACCCTCTGTTATGTAATGTCATTCATCTTAAGAACACTAACCTCACTCAGCTCGTGTGAGTGTACAGTACCTCACCTGTACGTCAGTAGACTGTATCTCGGTTCCCACCAGGATCAGCAGGAGGAGCATTCCACTTCCACAGACAGAGTTCATCCTGAACTCCACGATTCTCTCTTTCACACAAATGTCCGCTTTCTGACGTTTCTCTCCAGTCTGTGAATGCTTAGGATAGCCCTCTGCCTTTTTAACTTCCTTTGTTCCCCCCTCCTCCTCTCTTTCCTGTGCCATAACTATCAAGATCACAGAGACCAGCACCTTCCTTCCAGACCTTTCCTTTAGCATATAAACATCATCAGCAACTAGGAAAAAGACTATTCTCTTTCAGGCACTATAGGAGGCACAAATCTGCTGCTGAACAAATCATTAGATAATCATCATCTTATTTATATTTAATAGTAACTATTCTGGATTAATGAAAAACGACAGTAAAACTAACAGGAAATGGTACGTGAATGTGAAAAAAGAGGGTCCTGTGTGTTTTAAGGGAAGCAGAACTTATTAAAAATGTTCATTGCCTATGAAAGCCGAATAAAGTTGCTGGGCCTAGATCTGAGCTACTGATTATTTTTCTCACCACATTTATTCCAGGAAGAGCCCAAGCACTATGGTATTACAGTAGCCCCATGTTGTCATAGTGTGTGAGGGTCCTCTTGTTCTTCTAAGGTTTTTTTTTTTTCCAGCAAGGATTTTGGGGGCCTTAACATGCTCAAAGAGTCATGAAATCCGTCAGACAGGTTAGAATCTGCTGCTATTAGGATGCCTGAGAGTTTGGGCCTCAGGCATGGCACAGGGGATTCAAAGGAGACTTTGCTGCATAGCTCATACACACTTGCATGTGTGCTCATGAAACCCGGTACACATTTACAATATACAGTAGCTCACTGAGCCGAACAACTTTTGCATTGCATGCATGTCATGAGCTCAACAATTTTAATGTACTCCTCCTTTGGGATTTATACAATCAACACCAAACCGGTCCTACTGTATGTGATCTCAAGCGCCCGCTCATCGTTGCTTGCGGCTATATTCAGCATTGTGATTCCACTTTTTAGTAATACATTAGACAGTTCTGAACCCAAATCTAGTAATAAATAATATATCTAATAAATCTTCGGTAATTTTACATTTCTGAAACTCACAACTGATGGTTGTTTAAAAATTGACACTGCATCGGTTTGGGATGAAAGAATTGTTTACATTTGCTGGGTAATGCAATTATATACTGCACATTATTCATTTTTATACCTGAAGCGGGCGTGACCTAAACAAGACTTTTAACAAATCTAACTAGTTTTGTACTAAATGTAGTAGCCTAATTTAGCCTACTATGAGTCTAACAAAGCAAGGTTATTAAAGATGCTACAAAGGCATTACTTATGTTAATCGCCCTGGTCATTGCTTATCCTGATATTTCTTTCTTTCCTTTCTTCATATCATCCTTTCTGATCTGATCTCTCTCCCTCGAGGCATTGCATGTCACGGGACCCCAGCGCTGCTGTATGCAATGGTTTGGTCTGAACCGAGGGGGGTAGGTCTTGAAATGTTTCACCTTCTGCCAGGAGAATTACAGGATGTCCTCAATCATAAATAAGCAGAGTAACAGCCAGAGGTTTTGCTTCACACACACTTCCTGTACATTCTGCTGTGTCAGAACTTTCCTTGCTCCAGACATTTGTATGAGATGCAGCAATCGGGCTGTGTAAGCATGTCAGGAATAGTATTTCACACCTGTGACAGTACTTAATGGGGGATTAATCATTGTTATAGATCTTTAAAATTCTTAAAGCACAAGGTCAAAATGTTAAATAAAAAAAATGAAATGATGTATTTAACTGATACGTATAAAATAGAAACAATGTGGTGGATATAAGATGTACAGTATAATTGTATAACTGTGCAACGAATAAAACGCGTGTATGTGTGTTGATATAATCAGTAATGGAGTGTTGTGATTTATACAGATTTACTATTAAAAGTATTAACAGCATTTAATAACAATAACAATTGACTTTAAAATTTTTTTTTATCATTGTATCAATTATCAATGACACATCATTCACTTAACCATGGATTACCATACTTGACATTGTGCAATGGTTTTGGATGCGTTAAAACCATTTCATTTCATACGGGAGGTTATAACCCTCAGTGATATAAACCAACACACTGGTTGAATAGCACATTTTCATGCAAGCGAATCTCTGTTTAGGGAAAGCCTTCTTTCGGGCCCACAGTTCATTAAACTTCGCTTTCTCGGATGCTTCGACCGCGTCCTGTTTCCTTTAGAATGTGGATGATGACAAGCTTGGCCTTTGAGCCCTTTATTGTTCTCCTCCCTTTACAAAAGACACGAAAGCCTTGGGGGTTTCCTGATATCAAACCTCACCAAGAACATTAAAGAGTCAGCTAAAGAACTTGATGACATCCTTGTTTGTTTGTTTTTTTTAAATAGCTGAATGAATAAAGTAAAGTAAGTGCGCAGTGGTACAGTATGTGAGTGAAGAAGAGTTATTAGATCTTGTGCGTAAAAAGTTAACGCTGGCCAAGACAGAGGGGTATTAGAACGTCTAGTGAGCCACAGCACACCATACAACACTGGGCCCAGTAGGCAACGAGCACAAGGCTGCTGACTCAGGCTTCAAACTATCCAATTCAGAATCTGTGGGATGTATTGAACATAGAAGCCTGAGCCATGGAACCCACAGCACCCATATGATCTGCTGCTAATGTCCTGGTGCCAGACACCACTGCACACCTCCAGAGGTCCCACGAGGAGCGAGAGCCATGCCCTGAGGAGCGAGAGCTGCCCCCATGGCACATTTCACAAATACTTTTTATTCTTTAACCCATTAAACCATCAGATTAGTTGGTAACCCAGATGTTTTTTTGCAAGCCTAAGATTAAATATTAACGTTTTAGTAAATAATGGAGCAGCTTGTGTGGAGCCTCTGCTTAAATTGCACTTTACCGCACTATTCTTTATAGACTCTTGTAGCTGCGCTAATCCTTTATTAAAATCACCGTCAAAAAATAAAAAGGAGTACACTAATTGTAATATGTCTGAAAAGCAGTGTAATAAGTGAAATTACATAATCCACTTGGCCTGAAGCATATTCATGCTTGATCTTATTAAAAAATCATCTGACAAATGGTTCTCCATGCTGCATGAAAGCACTAATACAGTATCTAATTTCACACCATCTGTGATCTGGATTTTACGGTTTAGATAATCATGGATTAGATTAAGTCTCATCTTTGATTGGTTCTATTACCATCCTTCTGTGAAACAAGTTCATTTTCATGTCTTTGAACCTCCTCTCGAAGAGCCAACAGCAGCCGCTGGTCCGACAAGCATGGAACAAAGAGCGCAGGAAGAATCCCCAGTAGATGTTTCTACTCTACTGTCTCCATTAGGATATTTGCTTCTGTCGTGCTGGATGCTGATCGCCACTCTTCTCTCCGTCTTCTTTAACTCTCTGGTTATTGCGGTGATGGTACGGAACCGACAGCTTTTCCTCCCGACAAACGTCCTCATTCTGGGACTGGCCATCTCTGACTTGCTCATGACCCTCTGTGGATCAGCTGTTGCCACTGTGACCAACTACTATGGGCAGTTCTTCATGGGGAGAGTACTCTGCGTCTTCCAGGGATTCACTGTGAATTACTTTGGTGAGTAGCCGAACGTAGGGTAATTGAGTAATAGTTAATAGAGTAATATTTAAACATGGTAATGATGCATCAAATGGCCATCTTGTAAGATATTGTAAATGACAAAAGAATGAAAGGAAGTGATTCATCCTGATCAGGGTCTTGAGCTACGTAGTGGACGAAGTGGATGTAACCCAGATTACATCCTGGATTGGAAGTTCAATTCAATTCAATTTTATTTATATAGCGCTTTTAACAATTGACATTGTCATGAAGTCCATTGCAGGCCACCATGGAGTCGCAGGGACAATTTAGTACCTGCAGGAACCTGGTGGAAACTTATTCAGATATATAAAAATCATGCACACAGACAGACTATCAAATTAAAACATATTAAAGAAATGTACCCATTACAATAACAAGACTATAAACATTTATTCAGTTTTGACAACAAACATCTAAAGACTTTATAGCTTTAAAAAGCAGCAGTTGGCGATTTTGGCGGTAGCTCAATTCCAGTTTGACTCCATCAGTGATTGGTTTTCTTTGGGTTCTTGGGTATCTTCTCATTTGTAAAACAGGGAGCATTGTTGGGTGTTTGGTGCACTGCATTGTCCTGTATCTTCTTTTTTTTACACCAAATATTGCATATTGCTTGGAGAGCTACAGAATCCTAAACTGTGACCAGATAAAGCAGACACCGAAAACAAGCTGTAAAAATGAATGAACTGAACCTGTTAGATCAATGTACAGGTAGAGATTGTTCAACTTCTGCATTGAGTATTGGTTGTCATTTAGGTTGGTAACCTGCTGGTCCAAAGCCGTTAACTATCCATCCCTACCAACCTTACTTTACATATTGATTTAGTGAAATAGCCACTGAATTATTTAAATGTTTAATAAATCCTCAACTGGACTGAGAAATATCACCAACCATAATTCAGTAAATCTCTTTCCTTCAAATTCCTTTAGGCCTGGTCTCCATGTGTACACTAACTCTGATGGCTTATGAGCGCTACCATATCATATGCAAGCCCATGGGTGCCTTCAAGATAACCCTGCGACGCAACGTTAAGGGTCTAGTCCTAGTCTGGTTCTACTGTCTGTTCTGGGCCACAGCACCCCTGCTAGGTTGGGGCTCCTATGGTCCAGAAGGAGTCCAGACCTCATGCTCTCTGGCCTGGGAGGAGCGCACCTGGGGCAGTTACAGCTTTCTGATCACATATTGGCTCTTCTGCTTCTTTGCGCCCACATGGCTGATCATCTACTGCTACTACCACATACTGACCTCTATTGGAAGGGTAAGGATACAAATACAGTAAATACAGAACAGGATTCTGAATGTATTGTGAATTTATTTATCTTTTTTTCATCTCCAAATGTGTATCTGTGTATAGCTGAACCAGAGTGTAGAGAGTCAGGGAGGCAGGTCACGGCAAAAAGAGGACAGGCATGCTATGTGCATGGTGGCTGCAATGATTGGGTCCTACTTCTTCTGCTGGCTGCCCTACGCTATTGTATCAATGCTTGTGATCCTTGTGCCAGATATTTCGATATCCCCACTGTATGCCTCCATGCCCGCCCACTTGGCTAAGACCAGCCCTGCATATAACCCCATCATTTTCTTCTTGGCCAAAAAACAGGTAAGAGAGAAGTGATTCCTTTTTATTATTAAAAGTTGCCAGCTTATGTTTTAAGTGGTGTAAATCAATTATAGATAATCTACAATATTTCCATACAGTTTTGGGACATGGCCTTGGAGATTATATCATGCGGCTGCTACGGTCCTACTCTTCCCAGGGCAAGCGGTGCCAGAAAGGTGGAAATAGTGGAGCCTGGCTCCAAGCGGCTGAGTCCCAATACTATTCAGCCTGAACCTGCACCTGACCAACTAAAATCTAATGCTGAAGAAGGAATCATAGCAAAAGGATGAATAATTGTATCAACACCTACTTACAAGGATATAGCCAAGATTTCTGCACCATCCCCTCAAAACTCCCCCCAACTAATTGAGGTGTGAATAAAACCCAAACGGTTGATTGAATATTAAAATCTATATAAATCGTTATTTCAAAATCATGAGTACAAATGCAAACTATGTTGTAACTGAAACATTTAACAGATACAGATCAGCCATAAAATCAACACTACATAATGTTAACTCATTAACCTATCAATTGTAAACTGGTGACAGGATGATGGGCACCCCAAGCTCATTTACGACTATCAGGACCAGCCGGTCCACTCTAATCCCACAGAAAAGCCAATGCAGCATAAGTTGCTGAAAAAAGTAAATGTTGGCAACAATGAAAGACACCAGAACACCCAATATACTGTATCACAGCCAGCTTGGTTATGGTGCCCAGCAGGCAAACAGCCCAAGTTCGCTGACACGGACTCCAAATTCCCCGGCTCACAATCTGATCTAACACCCATATACAGGACAAACAAGTCCGACTGAGAGAAGCTCTCCTGCCAATGTCTTGGTGCCAGACACCACAGTACACCACTAGAGGCACTGCAGAGTCATGCCTCAAAGGGCCAGAGCTGGCCAGGCAGCACAAGGGGAACCTACACAATATTGGGTATAATGTTTTGTGTTGTAATTTTATGGCTAATCGGTTTATAATTACAATTATTAAATATTTTCTGTTGGAACAGTTCTTTCATCAAGGTCCTAAAATAGTCTGATACTCAAAATAGTCTTCTTGGTGTTTACTGAACGTTGGCATCGACTATGTCGCATTACTGCCACCTTCTGATCTCGATCTCCCTCATCGACCTTTCAGTTTAAATCCTCTTTTATAGTCCCGTCACCCTTAAGAAACCCATGTAATTCTTTCTTCCTTGTAAATATATTCTTCACCAGTCAACACACCACACTTTTTAAATCATAAAGCTCTTTGGTGAAAAATCCGACACGAAGCCGGTTGAGAAGATGCTGAGAGTGTGTAAAGATTCATCACCAAAAATACAAAATACACATAGAGAATAGTAAGTGTCATATTTCCATGTTATTTAACATTTAATGTTATTGGTCTTAAAGGTTCTACACAGTACGGTGCAAACGTTCTGTATAAGGCATCATAGTATCTTTAGTTATATATGTTTATCATGCATGCATTGTTACATTATTATGTATTTTTCTATTTCTAACACGTTTCTTCATTTATTTCACTCCTTCTCCAAATGCAGCATTTCAGTGTCTATGTATATGAGCTACTGCTGAACCCCATGGTTGCCAGAGAACAGCAGAGCTAAGTGACAAGCAGGGGAAGGGGCTTTCTTATATGATATCAGGGGGAGGATTCTTCTTCTTCTATTATATTATATTATATTATATTATATTATATTATATATATTATATTATATTATATTATAAAATCTATCTGCCTTGTTTAAACTCTGCCCAATACAAAACATGGAAAAGGATAGATGGATGGATAGATAGATAGATAGATAGATAGATAGATAGATAGATAGATAGATAGATAGATAGATAGATAGAATATTTGATATAGTATATGCTCTTTTTTCTCACATTTTTTGACCCATCTGACTGTTTAAAAGATGAAAGAGATGTAAATTTTGCATAGCGAGTCCCCTTTAATGTCTTCATAATTATTATATTAAAATAAACTATAACAACTACAAAACGAGCAGATGTGTCTACATCTAGGCATTTGGCAGACGCCCTTATCCAGAGAGACTTACATTTTTATCTCATTATACATCTGAGCAGTTGGGGTTAAGGGCCTTGCTCAAGGGCCCAACAGGGACAACTTGGTGGTAGTGGGACTTGAACCTGGGACCTTCCGAACCGTAGTCCAATGCCTTAACCACTGAGCTACCCCTGACACAATTAGTCCAAACTTTAAAGATTTTGTTTTAATTGTGCATTTACTTTTGAAATTTATAGAACCATAACTCAAATTTATCTAATGCATTCAAACATCAAGCGCTCAAAGGCAACTCAAAAGTAGCCCAGATCTGTGGCATGGCAACCCTTACCCTGTATGTACTGTAACTGCAACTGTATCCAGTAGATGGAGACAAAGAGCATTACACTGAATATTAAAAGAAGGAGAAAGTACTCTAGAAGGTATATTCTGGGATAATGCATGTTAATTAGTTTGCTCCATACTATTTAAAATATATTAAAAAGCCATTTAACTTGATAAAGTGAAATTGACCTATTTTATTGGTTAAACCTATAATCTTTATGATGGTACTAAGAGCGAGTTAAAACAGACTGATCGATTAATAAGAGCAAGGAAAGGTTGGCATACAAGGCCTGTGACTAATCCAAACCCTATTAGGCCTTCAACAGCCCGGGTAGACTCTATGAGCTCGACCAGACTGCTTGGAATGTTTACAAGCTGTAACACCCCATACAGAGTGCAAAGACATGGAGCCCTGGAAGGAGCATTGCTCTTAGCATTAACGTATAACTCAATCAACAAAAATTTTAGTTGCACAAAATTCCTTGTGAATACAGGTCCTGTAAAATGACTAGCGAAGCAATAGTGACCTTTAAATGATAAAACATTATTAGACTGATTAGTAACATAACTGCTCGGTACAGAGCAACAAAAATACTTTTTTTTTTTTGCTTTTTTTTGTTTATTTTTTTGCTTTGTTTGGGATTTTACGTTACCATCATATGTTTTGTTGTTGTTGCATGGAGAAATGCAGAGTTACCTCTCCAAATCATCTTTAAATGTTTTTTTTTTTTAAACCAGTGAAGAAAATGAAAGGAAAAAAAAAATCCTCTTAGTCAGCTAATATCTCTAAACATGTGGCTAGTCTCAATCCTAATGAGCTGCCTTCAGCTACAACAGATTGGCTACGACATTGCCTCTGCTACAGAAGCCAAGCTGGTTCATGTTTTAGAAAGCTCGTCATTAAACAACAGCCTTTTGTCCCTTTATCTTTCAGTTCTGTTACAGGCTAAAATATACTCCAGTCCAACTAAATACTTTCCCCATATGGACCACGGCTTGCCAGTTGACAACCCGTCACAAACCAATGACAAGCCTACAACTCCAGAAGTAAATTATGGATATTGTCTATACACCCAGCATGGGGAGGATTAACCATTAACCACTATCATCATCTCTCACATACTCATTGCAAGCAAACACTCACTCACACGCTATGGGGAATTTAGAAATGCCATGTAGCGTAATGTGCATGTGGGAGGAAACCGGAGTACCCGGAGGAAACCCAGCAAGCACAGGGAGAACATGCAAACTCCACGAACAGACCCAGAGGCAGGATTCGAACCCTTGACCATGGAGTGCTCACCCTGATTAACCACAAATATTGTATATGTGTAGTTTAACCACTAATTCATGAAAGGTATAACACAATCACACACACAACCTCCACAGGATTGCTTTACACTAATTTGGGTACTTTTGAATAAAGAAGAATTTAAGCATGAACATAAGTTTACTTTGAAATTTTATTTGAAATATTTTTCATCTTACGACAATCTGCAACATTTTTGGAAATCTTTTTTTTGTGGCCACTACATTTAGCAAAGAGTTCCTTTTTATAAAAAAAAAAAAAAAAAAAAAAAAAAAAAAGAGCAAAACTGTATATACCTTACCTTTAACTGGATTTAAACCCAAATCTGTGCGAATGAGCATGAGCGTGAAGGCATGAGAGAAAAGAAAACTTGGCCAGCGTTTGTGTAATTGGCTAGTTCTGTTAAACGATACTGCCGTGTTGACTCATTTATCTGAATTGTGTGTCTCCCAGGTCTGTTACACTACATCCAGGCCTCCTTCTTGTTTTCGCTTCCTGGTTTAGATACTCATATCGAGCTTAAATTGAAACTTGTGGATGCAAGAAATAGACAAATTCTTAACGCAATCCAAGGCTTTATTATCAGTTACACAAATCAACAAGCTGTTACTGTGTAAAACTTGGTGAAGATCCCACCAGTGCATTAAACAGATCTCAATTTAATTTAGAGGGTTCTTGCTGCTATGGATCAAAAGTCTAGAAAAACAATGATATACTTTTTTTTTTTTTTTAATACAACCAAATTTATTGGACTGCAGTTGGAAACGTTTTGCAAAAAAAGACTCTCGAGATATCATTGCCACAGAGATATCATTTTGAGCAAAGGCTTCCTGGAAGCAGTTACGACAAACCAGACACAGACAAAATTCCCTCACAAGTGCATTTAAATGTGTAAGACAATAAGCAGCTGCCAGTGTGTTCAGGAAGCTCTGACAGTGTCACTTGCGCTAAAGTGTCACTTGCGTTAGCTTTTTGGGGTCGTTTTTAAAAGAAAAAACCTGTGGTATTTGGCACACGATTGCGACTTCCAACAAATCGGGACGTCTTGTAAAGAAAGAAAGCATGTGGAAAAGGCTACGGGCACAGACGGTAAGTACACTCTTTATTTACATTTTTTTTTTTTTTTTTAAAAAGGTCCTCAAGAGTTCCTTGGAGGGTTCTAGCTTGAGCAAACGGAAGAGACGGCATCAGAAGGTTATTATGCGTCCTTATACAAATGAAGCTGGAGACCGAAGGCATCAATTAATATGTACAAGAACTTCAGTTCTACGTCCAGCACCACATACTAAGTACTACACTATTATTCACTGTTATTTACATGTCCATTTCTAACTGTGACTCTAGACCTTTCATGAAAGGGAACTAATTTGTTCTAGTGAAAATATTCTCTCCAAAATACACAGCTGAAAAATGAATAGCGATACCATGAACACTTCATTTGTAAGATTGTCCTGCTCTGCTTGTTTGGATGGTTAATGGTCTTATCCCTCTGAAGAACTTCGACTTGGAATCATTTATGAAAGTGAAACGCACAGAACCCCCAGTCGATGGTGTGAAACAGGTTGCATCCAGAAGAACGAGAACAAAAAACAATCAGTGACTGATTTAATACATTTATCTTGATTTTACCAATGGTTCTTTGGTGGATGTTTGGATGGTTAATGGTTATACCTTTCACATTTACTTGGAAACTTGGGAAAATGAGACCCACCATTAGAGGGTTTTGCATAGAACAACAAACATGAAAAACAAAGCACTGTCCTGGTCTGGCTGTTTGAATGTGAAATGGTTCTAGCTTTCTAAAGCAGCTCTACTTTGTGAAAAAACTATTTGAGACAGAAGAAATCTACTGTATGTATGAGGATTCAATAGACAACCCCAGGACCAAATCATTGTTTTTGGTAGATGGTGTTAGAGTTAACTCCTAAGATTGAACTCGTAAGATATCTTCTCAAAAACTCTAAAGTCTGGAAAAAAAAAAAAAAGGTTCTGGATTTATTACTATTTTGCCCCCAACTACGGTTCTTTCAATTGTTAATTGTTTTCCATTGAGACATCTACAGTAGTTCTACTTAGAACCTTTAAGGGTTACCTAAGAAGCAAGAAGTGTATGTCTTTGGAATAGCAGTACCATTAAGCATACTGTTTACATCATATAAGCATTTTAAGCTACTCAAAACCCATAAAGAGTGAAGTTGCTATATGTTTCTCTGACAGTTAAGCACTTTGTCGCGGCGTGCAAGTCAAAGAATTGAAAAACATTTAAGAGTATAATTCAATGACGAATTAATGTCTAGGTGAATGTTAACAAAGATAATTGACCATAATGTGAATTAGATCAGGCATGATCCTGCTTCAGGTTCCAATCCATCTGGGATCCCAGTGTTTTTTCGTTCTCTGTCTTCTCGGTCAGCTTGGCTTTGATGTCCTTGATCTTTGTTTGTATTTATGGCCATGTTTTATAAAGGTTCCGTTCATGAGAAGAGGACAAGATTGTTCCTTTATCACGAAGCCACTTCAGTCATCAGGTCTCATAGTCAGACGACTTCCTGAGACGCTCCCCATCCAGCTACTTGAGCAAGTGAAGGCACCAATTAACAAAGCTTTTAAAACAAACAAATTGCAATGACTTTGAAGTAGGGAAGGAGTTGAAAAGAGAACCTTTATCATCTCCATTTCCCCAGTCAATCTTCACCTCTTTTGTCCTCGGCTTGTCCCTCTATTTGCACGTGTGAATATCGTTCATGGTCTCGCAGCGTCTGCACCGCACGTAGCAGCACCAGATAAACTTGCACTCGCAGCGCTCCACGTGACGCACCACATGTGTGTTGTATCCACGCCCACAGCACAGCAGGTTGCAGCCATCAGGGCCGGCAGACGTGCGGTTACAGCGGCGCCCCCGAGTCCCGACCACGCCCAACTGCCGGTCCTCCATACAATAATTGGGTGACTTGTTGAGGAAGATGAGGTCCTCCCGGCTGACGGGCATGTGCCGCTGTTCCTTCTCCTTGCGACGGAACTTGCGCTTGGTGCGGTCGAGCACCTGTACGCTATTCTCGTAGCGGTCCTTTAGGTAGTTGCCTACACGCTCAAAGGATGCCATTGTCTTCCAGCATGTCTTCACAGCACAGGAGCCTGAGACACCGTGACAGCGGCAGTCCGTCCACATTGTCTTGGCTACAGCCTACATAAAATAAGATGACATGACTGATGTTAGTGGATTAGGGTTAACCTGAAATCACATCAGACCCATGTTGATAGTTTTCCCATGTTGCTGGTAAAGCGTAGGGTATTAAACATGCTGTCATGCAGTCTCAGGTTGCATGGTCATTACACCTTTGTAGATTATGATTTTGAATAAAAAGCACAGCATGTAGAAAGTGTGGTTTTGTGATTCCAGCGGATTTCAATAGAGTTTACACCTTCCTCACAGACGCAAGTGGAAAAGCACTAAGAGAAGATGAGTAAATCAGGGACAGCCTGGCATGTCAGCCCGGGTTGATGTGAGGCAACCGGTCCGAGCTAACCTTTATCCAGTTCATGGTTATATCCTTCATGACAACACATGCAGGAAGAGAAGAACTTCATGCCAAATCTTTCACAATGTACTGTACTGAACAGATATCCATCACATAATCCATCACATAAAATAAATGTCTATCACCAGAGGATTTACGCAGTTCCCAGCAATAACCTCAGCACGCACAGGAGAGCAGGAAAGCTGTGAATTTGTGAATCATAAAGGAGACTGGCCATGATCTTAATATGAACCATTCCAAATAAAGACTCTCATAAAAGTTGAAATACAGCTTTAAAAATTCTTCAATGAAATTGAAGTTTAAACTCTGAAATGAAGAATGTGGGAAAACTCTGTTAGGGTAACTAGCAACAGCCCAGCATAATAAATGATAATAGGCGAGACATTAGGTTAGTGGTTAGCGTTGTCGCCTTGCACCTCCAGGGGACTGTGTGCATGGAGTTTGCATGTCCTCTCTGTGCTTGGTGGGTTTCCTCAGGGTACTCTGGTTTCCTTCCACAGTCCACAAGACATGCAGATTAGGCTAATTGGCATTCCCAAATTGCCCGTAGTGTGTGAATGCATGTGTGAATGATGACCACGGTCATAAAAATTGAAATAAATATAATGGTAATCACCACTGGCCTTCACGGTCCCTAGTTGGACTTCAGACGTTCCTAGATAGATAGATGGATGGGATACTGTAACTGTTTACTTTTGGAATGTTGTTTGGCTTGTTTGCACTCGACACTAAGCGTTATCTGTGTGATGCTTTGTGGTTCCAAAACAAGAACGTTTTTTTTTCTAGGAAAAACTGTCTTCTAATGTTCATCTGGAAAATTTGCATGTTTTTAAAAAACAGAACGCAAACTCAAGGACATAAATGGCTGAAAAATTGCAGCACTTAAAGTATCCTGTATTTATTCGTCTTTATCCTTCTCTCTAAAAATAGTTTGTTTTTCAGTTTTAGCTCCTGTCCAAGACTCTTGTCCAGATGTTCAGTAATACTGGATATTATCAATATTTTTACAGGATCATCCAGAAATGAGTTAGGGTTACGGCTGTGGGGAAACAAGCAGCTTAGAAATGACTAGGGTTAGGGTGAGTGAAACGGTAGGACTACATGCAAACAAACTTTCACTTTCAGTATTCAGAGGTTAGAAATTGACAAAATTATCATTGCTGCAATGCAATGCTGTTTTGCTCTACAGTGTCATTAGAATGAATGATCATTGCTTACATATCATGTATTTTCAATCTATTGTTTAAAAAGGTACTGTTTTTTCCTACTATGTACTCCATATTTGCTTATTCTAGTGAATATTAGTGCAGCAAAAAATATAAACGTAAATATGACTTCTAATATATTTTTAACACTCTCAAGAGGGCTGATTATCATCTAAAAGTTCAGTTGTCACTACAGTATATATATATATATATATATATATATATATATATATATATATATCTAGGTCCCACCTGTCTCCCTGCCTCGCTGTTATGCTGGTTCATAATGAGGAGAGCCTCGTCTCCATGTAAGGAAGCGTTCTTTGTCGCATGGTCGATAAAACGGCGACTGAACCACATCCCGTAGCCGGTGTCATCTGAGCAGCCGCCCCAGTGCCAGCCCTCGGTTTGTGAGCCGCTGCCTGTTAGTGTGGTGTCACACGAGCATTCGGTCATGTTCCCTGCACTGCAGGACCGGGTGACTGAATGGACCAGCCCTGCCGCCATGATAGCATAGATGAACGCTGTCTCTTTGGTTCCTGAGAGCAATAAGAGAGGAGGAGAGGGAAGAACCACATCAGGATACCTTATAGACTTGAACACATGTTTAACTGCCTTATTTACCCACTTGCAAAACTTTTGCTATAATCAATGGCACTGAGTTGTTCAAGAACGCCCGTCAGCCAAACTTCCTGATCATATAGAGGTAGAGAGAGAGAGATTATAATGGAAGGGAAAAATTGTCAAAATGAAGTTGAACAAGACGTTTTTTTTTTCAGAAATAAAGGATATTAAAGTACATAATCCACATTTTGAGAGCTCTATCACACATGACTGTATTTCACAGGAATCTTCTCAACCACTGCCGATGATGTGATACGGACACGTCAGCAAAGTGGAATGAAAATATCAGCCCAAATGGAGCTCTAGAAAGAATTTCACTCTGTGTAATCATCTGATGATGGTCACTGATAAACTGAATCTACAGTCTGGACTAGAAAGAATTCAACCCCAGGCTCTCTTTTTCAAAGCATTCTGTGCATTTTTCCATTTGCACTTGGTTCCACAAAAGTAAAAAGTAGTCCAAATTAAGGCATTTAACAGGTGTTATTCTGATATGGATGCCAAAAAACAACCAAATTTCCTGAGCAGATCTTAACAAATGTTTAGAAAATTTATCAAATTAATTATTTCAATCATACACCTACAGTACAGACTCTTACTGCTATCTTTATACAGTATAATATATTCACCGATCAGCCCACAGGTCCTTTGGGGGTGTGTTGTGGTATCTGTCAATGTGTAAATATTATATGATGTCAATGTAATGGGTGATTTGTGTATAAATGCCAAACATATTTAAAAAAAAAAAAAAAAAACTATTTCTTGCTCTTTTCTTACATGCCTCTAAAGCCTACATTAGATTTTTTAAGACCACTTCTGAGAGTTCATCAGTTGATCCTTTATAAGAATCCAAACTTGATCTTATTTTTAAAGGAACTTTTGTAAAGCAAGGAAACATAACAACACATGCTGTTATATGGAAAGAACTAATATCAGCCTAATAACAGGATGCCTGGAAATGTTATCTTCCTATTAGTACATCTTAGCAAATTACCAATTACTTTTTTCAATTATTTATACATCATACATTTATCCATTTACAGATACATAGGGAGAAAAAAACAGAGAGACAAGTGACATGCCTCTTTCTGAAACAAACTAAAATAGACATCTGTATTTTGCTTCTATTATTAAGCAGACTGAAAGACTAGGACAAGGCTATGGCACGAAATGATACTTTTTCAAGGTAGTACAGCATTAATAGTGGATTGTATTATTGTGATATACAATACTGTATTTAAAGGTACAATAGTCAATTTTTAATCCTTATTAGTACAAATAATCTCTAAGATATATTCGAACATGATTTTTTTTTTTTTAAAGAAAAACTTTAAATGGTTTTGCAAAATTCGATTAAATCACTGAAAAATAAGACTTCTGGTCTGGGATGCTTGTAACTGTGGGAAAATGCCTCCTGAAAGTGATTTTATTGGCATTCTACAGATCACTGTGGATCTTGGGGGTGGAGCTATGTCAATATGACAGAGCTCATTCGAATGTCAAATTCACCTAGAACTAATCTCCAGAGAAAGGCTCATCTTGCCTAATGCACCTTTAATAGACTTATTTTAGGATGCAATCTTAGAAGATCTGAGAAGTGCTGAGAGGTCACTTCGACATTTAGACTGGAGGATACTTTCAAACTAAAGCAGTTAAATCGTTGCAAATAGATTGTTACTGTGTAGACAATTACATATAATAAAAGCTTAGGCTACAAATAACAATGATAATAATAATAATAATAATAATAATAATAATTTTAAATTTTAAAACATAGATTTGATATGCACACATATTTTGATATATTCAAAATATTGATAGGATAGGATAAGACATGATCCCATCAGGCTCCAATAGACGAGTGACAAAGAATTCAATGTAATGTATACATTTTTCAATGTAATTGATTTTAATAGAATTTCTATTTCCATAATTATATAATTATTAATTATAATAATTATAATTATTAAAGTTAAAAAAATCATTAAACTGAAGTCAACTGATCGGAATTAAAGTGAATTGAATTTAAGGCCTACAAATTACTTTCAGAAAAGGTACCAGACTGTACTTTTCCTTGTCACGGGTTTTGGTTCCTTTATCTTCATCCTTCACCTGGACTCCTGGATAAAGGCATGAGGCTACACCAGAGAAATGATCCAGATCGAAGGTACAAGGTGGAAAAACATAGTTTGGTACCTTTATTTCTGAAAGTTTATTAATCAAATGTGAACCCTGCTGTTTTCTAAGACGATGAACTAAAGGCATAAAACTCATCCTCACCACTAGTGAGTTCGTAGCCAAACACAGACGGCTGCTTGCTGGTGCTGCAGTTCCAGCGCTCATGTCTGAACTGGGACTGGCACTCTGAGATGCCCAGACGCGCTCCATCTTTAATGCTGGGCAGCATGTAGGGTTTCCGCTTACACACATCCTTCTGCTTACTGGACAGAGGCAAATTAGAGCAGCCCTTCTTCTCAACTACTCCCACAGACGTCATGCCCAGCCACCTGTGTAAAAATAAATAAATAAATAAATAAAATAAAAATAAAAGCCTAGTGATTACGCATGCACTTTGCATGAGGGTGAGAAGAAGAAGCAGCTTTATTTGTTACAGAAATATTACATGACATTATGATGAATTTCTTTGCTTGTTAGGATGCTGGATCAGGATGCAGAGTCAGTCAGTCAGTCAGTCAGGGTGGTGCTGGGGCTTGAACCCTCACCCTTCTGACCATTAACTCAACGCTTTAACCATTAAGCAACAAAAGAGAAATGCAATACAGTTTACTCACATCCAGCTTCCCTGACAGCATAACGGGTAACCCGAGAGCAACACGAGGAAGAAAAGCTGGAATAAATGTAATCCCCAGCTGCTGCTTTTCTCCATGACCGCCTCATTTAACACCAACACGCCTGCAGCTCCATGGAGCAAACTCGCGTCTATCCGTCACAGCCCCGTCACATAGTACATCAGTAATCCTTTCTCTTTTTCAGACTTCTTTTTTATTTTATTTTATTTTATTTTATTTCACAGTCATCCATCCATTCCATCCTGCAGCGGTCACAGTCCGGCGTCTCCGCTCTCAGGAGCGCGCAGAGATATACACGCTCCTGCGCCTGGATGCGCGTGCAACTTTTCTCCCTCCGCTGCGCGCTGCCGCTTCCTGATTGGATAAAAACTATATGAATATTCATAAGGCGCTCTGTTTCTGTGCGCTGATTGGACGAAGAGGTTAAGCCCTCGGGTCTGAGTAGGCAGTGAGATTGAAGCGCTTTCTCGCGCGCGATCAGTGCACTAATAAACTCACACGTGTTTGAGAGAGAGAGAGAGAGAGAGAGAGAGAGAGAGAGAGAGAATTAAATCCGGTGTTATGAGCTAAAATGCCCCCCTGCCACAGATTGCCCCCCCCCCTATATAATCTCTATCAGATATTATATCAGAACAAAAATTCATAGGTCTATTATTATCAAAAATGATATTACTATTATAATTTACCCTAGGCACGTCACAGGTGTCAAGACCATTAATACAAATTCTCATATAATGTTTATTTTCTGACACATTTATTTTGCAGAGATTTGTGATGTAATCCAAAAATGTTTGCACTAAATAAATATTTATTATGAACACTTATACTGTACGAAATGATTTCTATGATAAAAAATGCAATATAAAAAATGCATCTTGTATATGAATTTTTTTTTCTTAATAAAAAAAATCCTATTCAACATGTCTTTTTTTATATTGCTTATTTTATAATCAAATTCGTTTGGTCTAATTTGTCATTTGTAATTCATAAACCTATAAATTTCATATTCGAAGGAGATTATATAGGGGGAGCATTTTAGTGCATAACACTGGTATTGCTATTATTAACATCATCATTATCATTATTACTTCTCCTACTAATAATCATAATATGGACCAGTAAGAAAGAAAAGAGAAAAATGCTACAGTTTGTTGTATAAACTGCGTTTGATTTAAACTATTAACTTTATAACTTTAAAAACTATAAACTTCAAGGAATTTTTTTTTCAAAAGCAGCCATACAGAAAGAAAAATTATACTTAATTCAATTAAAATGGAAATTCATTACATTGAATTATTTTTAAAAAAAATCATACACACACAAATATATGACGCTCATAGTTTGTTCAGATTTTGCATTTTTTGAAAGAATAATTTAGTTCTTATCTATACCTGTCATTTTATAAAATATTTGCCACAATGACACACATGTATAATAACATAATTATCATTTAATACAATTAATATATATGTTCATGTTGCCTTTCCTTACAAGCAATCGCTATACATTCTAATACTGATTTTTTTCTATTACTGATTTGAATTTTTATCAGAATGTATAGCAATTGCTATACATTCTAATAAAAATTATTAAGATAAAAATAATAGAATTTTATTTAAGAAAGAAAGAAAGAAAGAAAGAAAGAATTAAAGAAAGAAAGACCAGAGGAAGAAACGTTCACACCCATCCTCTTAACATGTTCAGGTAACAAACCAGGTTTGATTTAATTATTAAACAGCATTGATACATATTAAATGCATTATTATCGCACAAAATTATATATATAACTTTCTTGATGGGAAGCACTTTTAAAAACTATCTGTGGTTTGATCAATTCTTTAGCACTACATGAAAATCAAATGCCTTTCAGTTTTACATTTATAAATGTATTTATACTCTTTTTCAAACAAACAAAAAAAATTATAATACTGTCTGAATACTGGCTCCATTATGGCAATATCAACCATCATTTATATTACTGGGGGAAAAAATAAACAAAAAAGTAGAAATTACTTCACATGACTTCCTAAATTGAGGATTTTCACTTTGTGCATTTAACGTGCAGTTTAAAATGGCATCAGGCTATTAAGAGGCTCCACTGCATTTAGAAATAATCCTCATGGACCAGAATAGCTGCTAGATGTGATAGGAATAATTTATGTTCAAATAACTTTAATCTCATTGCAGTCGTTCTAGAGAGCAGTTAATGTTCCTTAATGTGTAAATATACATAAATGTGAGGAAATGAAGACAGGCATGCCAGCTTTCCTGGACAAAGTAGAAATATTTAACTCGAAACAATACAGCTTTTTCATATTATATATATATATATATATATATATATATATATATATATATATATATATATATATACGTATATATAACAGCATGTGCAAAATATTTTACACTGATTATATTACATTGGCCATTAAAGGCATGGAAATAAAAGACATCTGTAGAAAAATATATGGGCTATAGAAATGTGAGGTATATGTAATCTTCATAAGACCTTTGGCTTAAATGCAGCTTACAAGGGTTCGGAAGGTTTGCCGCTAGGGGTTAACCGCAAGACTTCACAGAGTCACCCGAGCTTCCATGAAAGTGACGAGCTGATGCCATGAGACATCAAAGGCACTCCTGGAAAACTATGAAACTCTTCCAGAAACACAATAGGAATAGGAACGTTATATGGACGTTGTGGAAAGGTTTCATGGTCAGCTTCGACCAGTGTCACACTGGAACTAAGGTGCAGCTGCTGAAGTCGTTCTGGAAGGCATAAAACACACACACACACACACACACACACACACACACACACACACACACACACACACACACACACACACCTCACCTCACCTCACCTCACCTCCCACTTTTACTGCAGAACAGTAAAGCCATTGAAAATAATACTTTCATTTCTTATAATTATATACATCTCATGGCTGGACGAACAACACACTCCCCAACACACACACTTTATTCACACCAGCTAACAGCTCAATAAGTCTCTGTCACTGCTGGCTACTGGTCCAGTTGTGGATGTAAGGCATGCACACTCGGCTGAGCAGGATCTCGGAGTACACTTGGTTCACTGCTCCCTTCACGTGGTAGGAAGAGCCGGGTCGAGACGACGGCTCTGGCCTCGTGCTAGTCACACTCACACTCTCTCCAGCATGGCTCAGGAGCTGCAGCCTTTTGTGGGCAGGCACTGTGGGAGGTGACAGCTTACCAACCTGAAGAAACACAGTCACAACATTGCGCTGGGGTTAATGGTGTTGAGGCCATTTGCTCTGGTGGTATTATCGAGCAGAGTTTAGTATCTAAATTGAAGTCCAATCCATGAGGATGTGTTCTTTTCTTACCACACATTCATCATGCTTACCAAAATAACTAAGTAATACGTTTTAATAGCTATATATAGTGGGAGTGACCTAAAGTGCAATAACTTAAAAACTCTGCGAAACAAGTATCTCATTTTAAACAGCTTCAAATCACTGTTTCTTCCAACATTGCCTTTCCTTTTTCTAGTTCTGTTGAAGGTGATAAGACAAACATGCATGTCGTGGTATGGAGGAGGATGTTCTTCTCATGTTATTGAGTAGTCAAGACACTTCTTTGAGACAAAGTCCATTTCTTGAAGTCTTCATATGGGTGACACCGGAGAAAAAAAATTCGAACTAAACAATTTTTATTAGAAATCATCACAATATCAACAAGGACAACGGCATCTTTTATCTGTTGTGTGGAGCGTCTATACAAAAAAATTGTATAATATCCTATAAGAAGTAGCACATTGATAGAAACAAGGAGTTACTGGCAAAACTGTTGTTATCAAAAATAAATCACAGCCTTTTGAATTCAACTCAAGGAAGATATTGGAGAATATTGAATAATATTGAAGCACTGATATATTATATTTTATATGTTATATATTTTACTAATAATACCTTATCATAGACTATGTGTTTTTCTATTTGGTCTCAAAATTTGTTGCATTATAATGGTATATTGACAGCTAAATGTTAAAAGGCTGTTACAGCTGACGTGGAAGAAGCCTCATTTAAGGACGCTGTAGAGTGCAAACTGATTGGCTTGAACAAATATTTACAGTCAATAAACACTAAGGACACCATATAACCTGGCAAATAATGGCCTGATTGCTTACAAAGGGAAAAAGAAAGTTGTGTTTTGCCTCAATGTTTGGGGAAAATCCTCTTTAATTCAAGCAGTGGAATTTAATCTAACTGAAATGTCCAGTTCTAATATACAGTACACGACTTCTTTAAAAAGCATAGCAGTCTCGGTGCAGGTTAAAGTCTGGTGTCTGGTGGTGTATTACTGAGTGAATTAATCAGGCAGCCATTTCCTTTAGACCCGTATGGAACCGAAAACCAACCACTTCACACACATTTCCTCATTCGTATGCACTCAACCTGTTTTTTACAGGCTAATAAAATCTTATTAAACGTTCCGACGGCCAATTTATAGTGGAGTAAAAAGCAGCATGAGTGCACTTTAAAGCTGGATTTATTGCACTGGGTTTCTTGAAGGACTTGTTATATGAATGGAAGCGGATGAACTGGGTAATATGAAGAACAGGGACTTTTTTTTCTCTCTCCCTCTCTCTTACACACACATACACACACACGGTTGGGACTGGAGTAGTGCCTTGTCTTATGTTCCAGGAAAATTAGGTTTACAGTAAAAGATGGTGAGTCAGCTCATGTACTTTCTGGGTGGTAAAGGCAGCCCTTAATTCTATAATTACAGAAACAAATCCAGAGCATTAGCACACAGGCCACCTCTGTGTACTTTGGCTCCTTGTATTTCACACCCTGCTGGAAGAGATTAATAGAATAACCATAGTAATACGATAGCAATACAGTATTACTCGTTCAGAAGAAGTGGTTTTATTTGGTAACTCTTTGGTTTTAGATGTGTGAGGCACTTTCGCTGATCAAATAATACAAACATCAATAAAATAATTTTGGTGTGCACGATTTTGTTTTGCTGATCTCAACAACACTCTGAATCTCTATTAGTTCCAGAACATCCGCGCGCTCCGTATAAAATACAGCAATTTTTTCCTGGTTACGGCACGAAAGTGGATGATTGCGGGTTTACCTCATGGAAATGGCAGGCACAGCGGCCCTGGAGAAATTCCTTATAGCGGCCCATGGTGATGCCGAAGGTGTCGATCACCTCGTACCTCAGACGTTTTGCACTTTCCAGAATGTTCTTGTTCACACTGTAAAGGTCCTGCACTCCACTCTGGAAGAAGCAGACAGAAAGTAAGGTTTAATAACATTACAAAAGCTGCCAAATAAAACAGGTTGTGTTACAACAAAACAAAAGGATTACGTAAGTCCGGTTTTAGACATCCCATCCTGAAAAACCTCAGTTCAGGGAGATCCATCCCGGACACTAAGTACCCACAGTAGCACCTAGCCAGCTAGATCAAGTATTGCTAGTTATCAAATGTTAATGAACATTGAATGTCACGGATAAACTCACATTATTTCCATTAAGCTGAAGTGAGCAACCATAACCGACATTATTGTTCACATTGTGAAATTAAAGTGAGGAGGACACTTTTCTGTTCTTTGGGTTGAAGTGCAATTTTGTATTTGTATTTTTATGACAAACTCTGACATGGTGCTGCAGGTCACACAGCAGAACTGAAGAAGAAAAAGATTTTAATGTTTCTTTGTTTTGCTCTTTTATTAAACACATCCTGTAGAGCTCAGGGTTGTACAGTATATAAAAACATATCCTTTTTTCAGCACTAAACAGGCATTATGATGAACTGAACCTTAGTTCATTTTAACCATCTACCCAAACATGACTCAGCAAAATAAAAAAGACACTGTAGGTAAAGAAACAGCACAGATACAGTACACATGATCATGTGTTTTTATGGTGGTTTTCTGTTATTTATATGACCCGAGAAATGTTATTATAATAATTATTATAGTAATAATAATGTGCTGATTTTGAGAGTTCTACATTTTTGCGACGTCATTTCCTATTCCATGCTTGCAAGGCTTCCGTATAAGCACACACACACACACACACACACACACACACACACACACACACACATATATGTGTATATTTTTGTTTTTTCAATCGTCATCGACCTATGCTGTATTGCCGGCATATATTTGTGCCTCTTGAGTTTTACGGGTTTCCTTTCCTTTCCTTCTGGAAATGTTTGATTTCCAGATTTTCATCAATATGCGGTATTGTTGTGTGAAATGTCTGAGGCTTTTATATCAGTATTATGAAACATCTATTTTAACTGCTTAACAAACATGAAGCTTGATGCACGGTAAAGGCAGTCCTGCGAAAATGCTTGCAACTAGAGCACTTAAAGCACATTTCTTCAGTTCATTTTGATGTGGGGAACACTTACAGTATCTATGTAGAACTCTGCACAAACTCTTCACAGAACTAAGAACTCTTAAACTGCTATGTGCATATGACATATGATTAAACTAGTTACTGTATGAACATATGTGCAACCACTTTTCCTGCATTATTGAAGAAGAAACAAAAAACTCTGAGGGGAGTTCAGGACTCACCAGAGAGAGCGAGCGAATGCCGTCCACTGGCAGATGAAACCCCATCCCTAAAGACTTCACCACCACCAGGATGTTCTGCAAATTCTCTCTGTAAAGAGACTTAAATCAGTTACATTAAAACTAAAAGAAGACAGTTTTAATATTTAAATACACTTTTCACTCAGCAGACAGTGTAAGGGGATTTTTTATAACGTTTTCATTAAAACAGAGTCTAGCTTTAGGATTGAGAGAGCTGCTATGAGGAATGGTATCTGAATAACATATTAAATGTCATTCTATTATTTCTCCACAAATCCAGTTGTAGCTACACAGTCAAGGGCATGTGTGTGTGTGCGCGTGTGTGTATGTGTGTGTTACCTCTCAAGAACCTGCTGCATGGTCCTCAGATGATCCAGACTGAGCCACTGGACCCCTCCAGCAACCAGCACTGTCTGAGGGGAGTTTTCTAGAGGTCGTGACCTGCCGATGATGACAGTCAACAGAGCCAAAGTTTAAAGTTTAAAGTCACATCTGTGAACAGTAATAATCTATTCTTCAATTTTTATGAGGAAGTGCGTGCAAGCTGGAGCAGGCACACACACACAATGTATTAACAATTAATTGTGTGTGTCTACAAAATAGAACAAAGACTTTTTGTGGAATTTTGTATTATTGGAAACAGTATGGATCTTAAAAGGCCATAAAGATGCGGCATACACAATGCATAGCTCTATCTACGATCAAGTGTAGCTGCTTTTTAAAAAGCTCTCATTCATCTTTAATAGGTTTAACTTCATTAGTATCCAGTCGTTTTTCTTTTCATTTTCCTCATGGTAGTGATGCTTATTAAACTGCAATAAAGCCTTATAAGCTCCAGAGGTTAAAACACACTGACTACCAATATACATAAACTGATATGTAGTTAGTATTTTATGAAATTCCTCCTGTTTCTGGAGTCTAAACAAATCTTTTCCACCACATCCTAACTACAAGAGCAAACATGTTCCCCTGCTCAGTTCCTAATGCACACAAAATCACTCACTCACTCACAGCATCTGTGCTGCATATCTTTCTCCTCCTTACTTCCCACAGTTGTAGATAGAAGAATTCAGCAGCAGTAATTTTTTTACACACTCCAACGTAACGAAAAAGAAACTCACTCACTCATTGTCTATCCCAGGAGACTTGAGGCCTGAGGCGGAGTACAACGCAGGGCACACCAATACACACATAGTGACACTATCCAATCTTCAATCATAGTGACACTATCCAGTCAAGGGCATCTGTGAGCTCAGGCGAGTTTAAGGGAAAGTGCTTTGGAAAGATGTAGTCAGCAAAATCGAAGAAAGCACATAGAAGCCTATTTCACTGGCTTGGTTGGTAACTGCCTAAACACAATGTGTAAGAATTCGACATACTGTAACTAAATTAGGGAGAAAACTTGTGGGGAAAAAAAGCAGGAAACTTTACTTCCTAGACACCCAAACTGCACATTTATTACGGCAAAGGTGCAAAACAAAATGTGCGCAGTAAATCTTTTTTGCTGGTGTCATGAAGTTTTCATGTGCTTTAGGAATCCAGTGTTACGCACATTCCAATTTAGGTTAACCCTCTGAGGCTTGTTACAGCGAAAAGAATATGAAATGCTCCTTCATTTTTTGATCCAAGGTCCATGTTTTATCTTTTACTAGTTATGTAAGATATTACTTAATGTAAAGTTATTTTCTTCACATTCACACACCTTTCTATGAGCTGCTCCAGCGCTTGCTGAAAAGTGGGTCTCTGGTTCTTGTGTAGCCAGAACTGGGGGTAGTACGAGTAGCTGATGAGCGTCCTGCCCTGGTTCAGGTTGTGGTAGATGATGGTGTCATGAGCCTTGTCCCAATCCTCTAGTGTAGTGTTTACTCGCTCCATCAGGTAGAACATCATCCCGCGGTTAGTAGAGTCGCCGATGAACAGGACCTGAAGAGAACAGGTGTCAGACAATCACACAAGCATAAAACAAGGAAACAGAAAGAGCAATATGTTTATTATTTATATTTATTCTGAATAATGAATGAATAATAAAATAAATGAATAAATTTAATGAAAAAAAATTATAAAACAAATGAAAACAAAATATGAAAAACAAACAAACAAACAAACAAACAAACAAACAAATAAATAAATGTAAAGTAAATGAATAAATCAGTCTCCAGAATGTTTTTGTTACTTTACTTGCTGGCACATTAAAGGAGTAGGATTAAACAAGTGATTTTCAGCAGAATATTTTACACGTTCACATGTAAAAGGTCAAACATAGAAAACCTGCCTAAATAGGAGTCTAAAAACATTTGAACACTTCCTTAAATACACATTTAGAATATGTAATGTTCAATAACAATACAGTACAAAGAGACATCCTATTCCAACGGTATCGGTCAAAACATGGTATCTAAAAAGTGTCTCACCAACAATAGGTAAAGATCAGATTGGATCATATAACATCATTTTTCATAATACTTAATACTTTATATCTCCCAAAACATGCTTCATTTTTGTAAATATGCACATACATTTATATTTTTATTCGATAAAAAAACACATTTGCTAAATACAATTCCAAGCTGTTTTATGTAATGTCCATAAGTTTTTTTTAATTCAAATCTTGCAATGATGATTAGATGAAACTCAAAAAACAATTTGGATTTCACATGAAAAGACCGAATCCTGAAAAAGTCTTATTCTAAAATGCAAAATTGTTCCGATATTGCAACTTGAATTTGACATGGTTACGGACACTACAGATTTTTTGGCCTTTTATGCTTTTACCAAAAACATCTCTCATGCAAGGTGCTAAGGAAACCCTGAAATGTTTATGTAAATGTGTTGATAATAATTATTGGGCAGACTAAAAAAGCAATGTTAACTGAATAAACTATAGCGTTCTATGTTTTATGACCATATAACATAAGGTATGTCTTTAATTTGGAGCATTTTAACAAAACCACTGTTGTTAGTAATTTGGATGGGGGGATGGCAGTATAAAGCTGAAAAATTGACATTTTTGAGGCACCTCTGTAAAATGGCTGAAGTTAGCAACTTAAAATTTTTAGGGAAGGAAGATTGGTCATTTTCATTTTGCATAAACTATAAAAGTAGCTTTTTTGGAACACACAGAAAAAAAAGATGTAATCACCACCAATATTGTGTTTTGACCCTTCTGGGTAGGCTTTCCACTGCATGTATTAATTATTAATGCTGCCCTTCACCCAATTCAGTATTTTTTAAAAATCGGAAAATGGTACAAATATGTGGAGTTGACTTGTGAGACAGATGTGCATCATGATTGTGTGATGGATGTTCACACAGCTACATTCAAGTCAGCTCGGTAGGGACAGTGTGTGCCAGAACAAAGTCAACACACACACACACACACACACACACACACACTCTCACCATAGCATCAGAGACAAACAATCCCAATCAAACTGAGAAATTCATGCCGACAGACACTTCTGCCACTCGACCTCCCCCCTCGTCCCCCGCATCCTCCCTCTCTCAGTCTACTGCCATGGATAAAGGAAATGAGGGCTAAACGAAAGGAAACAGAGAAGGAGGGAGCGCGTAAACAAGTGTGGTATTGTAAGGGTTTTCCACGAGCTGGTGGAGATCACAGCCTCTCGGCGGCAGTTCACATGTCCGTGGTGGAGAAGTCCGAATGACTGATGCCAGCATTAATCACAAAAGATACACGTGTGTGTGATGAAGGCCAGAGAATATTTTTCTAATGTGTTGTATCCATGGTCATGGTCATGCAACACACACTACAAACACTCAAACAATGCACAGATTCAGCAACTAATAAAGCCGCTGTCTCATACAAACAACTGTTACTAATTACAAACAGTGTTTCTTCAGACAAGCTACAGCTCCAAGTCATGAAATTCCTTTTTCATTTTTATCATATTTTTTTTTACATTTATTAATTTTCACATTTGAAAACAGACCTTTTAGTACATACCATTTACAGATCCATAGGTACTTTCCATATTGCTTACATAATAATACTAATAATACTACTACTACTACTACTACTACTACTAATAATAATAATAATTATTATTATTATATTTATTATTATTTATATTGTTATTAAATACATGATAAATATAAAGATTTAAATATATATATGTTTTATTGTAAAATCAACTTCATTTCCAATAAATTTAAGATATGATCCTAAATGGCGATTAGATCTTAGTTCAGATGAACGAAGTCGTTCCTGTGATTCCTCAAGTCGAACGCTCTCAGGAAAAAAACAGCCTGGTTTGATCACCAAAGGCATTCTGTTTTGTTGCAGGAATTCCTCATACTTCCCTGACCTCACTCCAAGCCATTTCCACATTTTTGGTTCCTGGGAGGCCAGCGTTTCAGACATGAAGCTAACACCCTTCCCAAATACCTTAATTTATACATATATTCATAAACAATAATAAGTTAAAGATACCCAAATATCACTGATGAATTATATATACTTTATGTATTTATGATTTTTTTTATTGGCTCACGTATTTATTTAAAATACTAAAAATATGCATGCTCGCGCTCCATTTTTATAAAATATATTTATATTTATAAAGTGTATTAAAAGAGTATTTAAAGTGTGCTATTTAACTTCTGGCCAGAATTTAATTACTTATCTTTCTCAGCTCATCTTTTCATTTAAAGAAATCCTAGCCCCAATTACCCTCCACCATTCTATTCACCTCCAAGACCCTAAGAGCTCATTAACCAAGGATGTGTGTGTCACAGCTGATCTTCTCACTCACCCTTAAATCAGGATGTGCAGGGGGCCTGTCATGTGAATGTAGAGAATAAGGATACAGGCTTGGGATCAGAACCCTAACCTGCTTTTAATGTAGTTATTTATGAGAACTCTTAAAAGATGGATATGGGGAAAGGTTTCTTTTTTATGTCCACATATAAATAACATGAAAAGGAGATTAACTTGTCTGACATCAGCATTTAAAATAAAGCAACTATACCTTCTGCCATACAGTAAGTAAAGAAGGAAAAAGGAAAAGAGAGAGACCCCTCTATCCTTCTTATGAGCCTCCTACTTGCTTCAAGACATTGTTATACAGTAGGTGTTCTGTATAAGGCAAAGTTTGTCATCTGCTAGTGAAGCAAGTTCAACTTTTGACTTTTACTCGTTTATGTAACCACCCCAACACCCGAACAAGCCGTACATGGAACAAATTGTTCTTAATCGGCAGCAATAGTAGAAATTGGAGTCACTTAAAGTGATCGTTTGGGTTTTTTCAAGTCTGTCTTAAATCAAAATTGAGCTGTATAATTTAAATAGGTCTTGTTCAGTATTAATGTTTCTGCTTTGCATAATGACTATGAAGTTTGTCACCCAGAACACAATTACAATGAAATAATGAGGATCGAAACCCACAACCATTGTTCCATGCAAAAATGCATTCCAAAGTTCCTCTAAATCTCATATGTAGCTTCTGCAGCCCTGCTGAGCTAAATCGTGTTGGTATCTTTCAAAGAGACTGTGTATTTAGCATGCATTAACTCTTTTCTTTACCCGAAATTAGGGACCAATGGCAGCTCAGTGGGGAAAGGCTGTGGATTACTGATCAGAAGGTCAGCAGTTCATTGTTGGGACCTTGAGCAAGGCTCTTAACTCTGTTTGCTCCCAGAGCGCTCGACCATGGCTGACCCTGCGCTCTGACCTCAGGTTCCTAACAAGCTGGGATATGTGAAGAAAGAATTTCTCTGCGTTGTAATCTATATGTGAAAAATCAAGGCTTCTTCTCTCACTTACATTGTACTCACGTTCTAGGGTGACAATCTTCACTTTACTGTCGTTGTGCAGAGTTGGAAAATGTATAGAAATCAATACCTATTGTTTGTGTACCTATATTCCGCTCAATCTTGGTTTTAAAACAGAATGAAAAACATTTAAACTATCCATTTAATTTAGTGAAAAGATTACACTTCACAGCTATTTAAACCTATAAATACAATTTGCACAAGTTCACCAAAATTGGACAGTTGAAGACTGGAAAAATGTTGCCTGGTCTGATGAGTCTCGATTTCTGATGAGACATTCAAATGGTAGAGTCAGAATTTGGTGTAAACAGAATGAGAACATGGATCCATCATGCCTTGTTACCGTTGTGCAGGCTGGTGGTGGTGTTGTAATGGTGTGGGGGATCTTTTCTTGGCACACTTTAGGCCCTTTAGTGCCAATTGGGCATCGTTTAAATGCCACGGCCTACCTGAGCATTGTTTCTGACCATGTCCATCCCTTTATGACCACCATGTCCACATCCTCTGATGGCTACTTCCAGCAGGATAATGCACCATGTCACAAAGCTCAAATCATTTCAGATTGGTTTCTTGAACATGCCAATGAGTTCACTGTACTAAAATGGCCCCCACAGTCACCAGATCTCAACCCAATAGAGCATCTTTGAGATGAGGTGGAACGAGAGCTTCGTGCCATGGATGTGCATCCCACAAATCACCATCAACTGCAAGATGCTCTCCTATCAATATGTGCCAACCTTTCTAAAGAATGCTTTCAGCACCTTGTTGAATCAATGCCACGTAGAATTAAGGCAGTTCTGAAGGCAAAAGGGGGTCAAACACCGTATTAGTATGGTGTTCCTAATAATCCTTTAGGTGAGTGTAAGTAGATGGTGTTTGTCAAAGTGAAAACTTGAGAGAAAGTGAGGTTGAGAGAAGTATTTTTTAGACCTACAAAACAGAATTGTGTCAAGACCCAGATTTGGGGAAGGATACAAGTAACATTCTACAGCATCAGAAGTACCCAAAAGCACAATAGCCTCCATCACTCTCAACTGGAAAATATTTGGAACAACCAAAAGTCTTTCCAGAGCCGGTCGCCAAATCAAACTGAGTAATCAATGATAAATGGTCTTGGGCAGACAATTAATAAAGAACCCAAGGGTCACTACAAATTAGAGTTGTCCTTGTGGAGAGAGGAGAGAATTATATAAGAACAGCCATCACTGCAGCAGTCCACCAGTAACTTCTATGGTACCGTGGCCAGACAGAAGCCATTGCTTATTAAATGAAGGCACTGGTAGTTCTCAAAAGTCCCCTGAAGGACTCTTAGACCATGAGAAACAAAACCTTCTGGTCTGATGATACAAACATTGAACTATTTGGAATTTGGAAATCAGCCACTACAGTCACCTTATTAAAACCATCCCTACAGTCAAACACACTAATTGCAGCATCATGCTGTGGGACGGTTCTTCTGTTACTTGGACTGAGTCCGAACAGAAGATAAAATGGATGCAGAAACATAAAGAGCTATCCTGAGTGAAAACCGTTTACAGAGTGCTCAGGATCTCTGGCTGGGGCAATGGTTTACAAGAGTGGCATCAGAACACCTCTGTGAATGTTCTGGAGTGGCCCTGGAGTCCTGGAGTCTGGACCTGAACCCAATACAGGATCTCTGGAATGCCTATCCAATCTGGTTGAGTTTGAACAATTGTGCCAAGAAGAATGGAAAAATAACCCAAAATAATGGTGTGCCAAACTAATGTGTAAAAGCACTGAGGTTGCCAAAAGTGCATTAACCAAGTACTAATTTATGGGTCTGAATTCCTATGTAAATGGAATATTTCACCTGTTTTTTTCTTTGTCATTGTGGATTATTGTGTGTAGAATTAAGAAGAAAAATATTTGAATCCATTTTAATATAAAAATGAACAACATGACTTTTTAAAAGTATTAAACTTACACATTTTTTGGCATAATGAGAGTGAACAACTACATTACACAGCCAACCACAAGGAATCCATGAGAAGTCATAGCATAATCAATAAGGTGAAACTACCGGCTTGAACTAAATAAACTAAACTCTTTCAAATGTACTATTGGAGAAAGCTTAAGCTAAGAAAAGTGACCTTAACACTCGTTGGTTTCTGTGATAATATGCTGTGATCAAGTACCAAAGTGGTAGATTTGCTGATGTTAACAATGGTGATACTGTAATGCCTGTTCTTATGATGCATTGATTTTTTTTTTTTGCATTGTTCACATGTTTTAAAAACATTAGTAATTAAAAAGGTTTCATGCTCAGCAACACTTTTTTCTCACTCCAAGTTGCTTCCAGCAATCAAAAGTCACAATCAATGCATGAGTTTGAGATATACCTTAAACATTGCAGGTTGATTTATTAACTTTGATCAAATTGTGGGACGTGGACTTAGCATTTTGCAAATTCATACAAAAATCACCAAAACAATTTAAACATAATTTTGTAGCATTTGTGCTTTTTTACACCCTTGTGACTTGAAGAAACAATGCACAAAATATTATCTATCAGTTTTAATACTTTCTGCTTCTTAAGGAAAAAAAATCTTTTGACAAAAAGAGTCAAAATATTTATTTGCTAAATTATTTTATTAGATATTGTGCCTAAATTAATTGTTACAATTTATTATGAAAAATATCATTTATAAAAAAAATTATATTGCATGTGTTTCAACTTACATTGTTACTATAGAAAAATATACTTGCACAAATGTGTAAGCATCCTTACAGAACTGCACTTAAATAAATATATAAAATTTTTCCTTAATTACTGCTACTAAGACTAATAATAATAATAAAATCATGTACAGTATGATTTGATCATATGATCATGTGAGCTGTATATTGAAGTGATAAGCATAAGATAAAGTGATGGCATTACTTATCGTATTACCTTTTTGTCCATCATGCATCGCTGTAGTTGTGGCTGCTCCAAACCAGGGTGGTAACAGCTGTCTGGTTGCCAGGCAACTTCCCGCCAATCACACGTCCTGTTGTCTGAACAGCTTAGGCATGGCACCACCCAGCGCCCTGTACACAACCATGTTTAGATTTTCATAATCTGATGCTTATCAGCAGATCTCATTTAATCTAAAGCTCATTCAGTTATGCAGCTGGTCATGATTAGTCATAAATTAATTAAATCATTATAAACTTGAGTTCTGGTACATAAGCAATGGTTTAGTAATGAATAAAACATCTGCTCTTTGAAGTGCAAGGTCATTTTTCAAATAAGTTATCTACTGTAGGATATTTGATTTTCCTGGCATAGAAAAGGGGTAATAAATCTCAAGTCAATAAGGAAAAATCTGGATTAATTTTAATGACTAGACAAGAGCATGATGGGAAGGAGGTTTATCTCTAACAAAAGAGAATCAGGATATTTATGGTTTAGGTCTAAGTCCAGCATAAAAAAAAAAGAAATCATGTGCTGATGACTTTTTGATATAAAAAATATTCGATAATGTACGTCGCCTACTTATTCATTCAAAATCTAACAAAAGCAGTCATTTAAATAAGTCAGTTGTGATAACATAATCAAAGTCTGTGCAATTTATTTTAAATAAATATTCAGGATCTAATTGGTTAGAATTTGTTGATCAGCAGTATTTGCAGAACATAATTTAAAGCACAGGTTTATTCACAAAGACTTTTTTATATACGTTTTATTTACTTTACATTTTATTTAATAATTGTTGGAAGGAATCTTCAGTGTCAGAGGTAAAGATGTACATTTCCCATCATGAAAAAGACTTTGTGCTACTATGAAGTGGCAACTGCCTTCTGCTTTCTGTCACCCAATGATCTGCTCATTTTACTGCTATTTATTTACTTATTTTACTTATATATTGTTTATTAATTGTCGCTTAAGTGTGATTATAAACTATTATATAATAGTAAGCATTATAGACATTGTATACATTGTCCAAGCATTATATACCATAATTATATTAAGCATATTATTGCCTAGCGCAGATACAAACTGTGCAAACTACTACTAATTAATTTCCAAAACACTGCTCCAGGGTCAAATTCATAAATCATTTTGCTATAGCAAGATCATATCTCTAGGAAAGCATTTGCACCACCTGTTTTATCCATGTTTGAGTTATAGATGAGTGCGTCGCTATGTTAGAGCAATAGATCAACATCTACCAGAGGGAGTCGTGTATTAGAGTGTCACAGGAAGCTCCCTCAACTCACCGGGTGCATCGCCTGAAGAACAAGGTTGAGATGATTTGAGATCAGAAACAGGCTCTATGCCACAGGGTTGATCAGGTCTGACCACCAGGCCACAGTCCTGCATGTGAAACAGAAACGCATGGTGAGAAATGCACTTTAAGCACTGGGGATAACAAAGCACAGCCATCTCAGATGAAGTAAACCCAATGTGGTTAATTTCTCCATGAGTTTTTCCCCACTCTAGGCTTTTCTCTTCTTCTCTCTTCCACTGTACTAAATCGAAGCAGGTGAACACCACTGCCTGGCCTACTACAGGTTTGCCAGCCGTTTGGGGTCAAGGGTCAAACTAACTGAAGAGTATCAAGGAGGCCGAAGTGACCTCCGCAGGCCCCAGCGGGAGCCATCAGGTCTGGCTCTCCTATTGAGAACCGATCTCCCTCTTACCCCCACTACCCGCCCTGCCTTCATCCACTGCGCTTTACACAGAGGCTTCACACAGCCGCGTCACATTCCCCATCGGGCCGCCGCTGCTCTCAACAAAGTGCCACAAGATAACTTAACAGGGATTTTCTTGTTCATACCTGCGGTCAGTGTATCCGTGCAAACACGGGCGGACTTTTTGAATCAGCACAGAGCTGCATAAATCAGCGTGCTCGGGCGGCGGAAACCGATCGGCGCTTTTATTCTGCACACTCGCCCAGAAACCTCACACCCTCATGCTAAAGAAAAACGTTTGTAATTACAGGACATTTACACATGAATCATTTTTCTTCCTCCTTCTCACCAAGTGTCATCTCTGAATTCATAATCTGGAAAGGTTTTTTATTTTTTCAAAAAAGGTGCAGAATTTAAGGAAACAATTGTAAAATAATTTTATAATCATAATACCAAAACATTATATTAAATATAAATTAATATTCTGTATGAACTTATAATATTAAATGCACATGCGTACAACTGTATAATTCATTGAGTATGTGAAATAAGAACAAGATTTTTGCTAATATATACATATTGATTTTGACAAATAATATTCTAAACATCTATATTATACATATAGAAATTCTCCAAATGACTGTGTTCTTTTAACATACTGCAATAAATAAATGTATAACTCATAGATAAAAATATGTATAAAATATATATAAAATAATGAATTTGGCCAATATGTACCAATTAACCTATTAATTAATCAAATTGAAACTGTAAGTAGATTTTTTTTTCACAAATTAAAATGTATATATGCATATGTAATACTATTATCATATGATTTTATTATATATAAAGTATAAATAAAGTTAGTATTAAAATACTTAATAAATATAATACTAGCATAAATATATAAGTTTTTCTTTACAAATGTCAAATTAGATAAAATATATATAATTAGTAAATATATAACTAGTCACATAAAAAAGATGTCCTATGTTTATGCATATGTGTGTGCACACTGAGGCCGCTCATGTCCATTACAGTCAATTACTGTAATCTCTAATGATCAAAGCATGAGTCTAAACCATGCCAATAGAGCCACCTGGATTACCCTCCCACCCATTGGATCAGTTGCCTCAGTGGCCCCTACTTCAGGAGCAGCGTGAGTAAAAATCTCAGCATTCTTCAACAGCCCTCCAGCCAGCCTTTATCAATCAGAGTTCATCCTTCAAAAGTGCTCTCAGAGAAAAGCCTGTCTGGGTTGCAATAGGCTTGTTTGAAGGACAAAAACCAGGCAGGATGAAATAAATTAAAGTAATGCACCAAATATTAGAAAGTGTTGTTCCCAAAGCAGACAAAGTATTAAGTAGGATCAGGTCTTCTGTATATCAGCAAATAATTTCCCATCCATCACTTAATCTCATCTCTAAATCCAATTTATTGAAATAAAGTTCCAGACATGAATGGAGAAAGTTAGTTGAAAACAATTACAGCAGTAGCTAAAGCATGTTAGCTAGAATACATAAAAATTTACTGCAAACCAAACATTTGGTACACTTTGGTGCACCCCGAAAAATCTGTAGTGTCCGTAACCATGTCAAATTCATGTTGTAATATCTTAAGAATTTAGAATTTTAAAATAATACAAATTTTCAGGTTTATGTCTTTTCATTTGAAATATAAATTTGCCCATGTTTCATCTAAATAACAATAAAAGATGAAAGATTTGAATTAAAAAGGTTACGGACATATATATATATATATATATATATATATATATATATATATATATATATATATATATATATATATATTTTTTTTTTTTTTTAACAGACATAAGTTTAGCAAATTGGTTCATTTTTATCTGGTAAAAATATAAATTTGCATGCACATAAAAAAAACAAAGCATGGATTGGCAGATAAAAAGGCATTAATATTACTTTCTGAGATTGAGACACATTTTTAGCACCAATACCATGTTTTGGCTGATTGAAATAGAGATAATGTCATATTGTGCAAACAAGAAATGTGCCTAATTTCACTTTTCATTGTGCGGTGTGGTTTAAAGTTCACGCCCACAATAACCAGGCAATACTGGGTTATCAAAAAGACATTGGTACACTCTTGGTGCTTGAAACTGCCATGCTCGCAGCTAAATATCTGTTAGTTTCCTGTTTTATTCTCATAAGTTTGACATGATTTGTACTTTTGTTGAACTGCCAGGTAAGTGTACAGAAGTCATATGTTTCTTGAGACCATCAAAGATTAAACTATAGATAAGCAAGTGGCATCCAACATCGCAAAAAACAAGGAAATTGCACTAGCTGATTGGAGCAGGTGCACAGCTGACAGTTTGGTCACAGAGTCAAGTGCCTTCAAAAAGTGCATCCCATGTAATCCTTTAGAAAAAAGGATTAGATAAAAAACAAAAAAACACACAAAAAAAACGCACAAGCGTGTGACCTGATAGAATTGTGTATGAAGCCTAGGATTAAAGTTAATCCCGACTTTAGAGAGTGGTCTGCCACTTTGGCTTCTGAAAGAGAACATCTGAAGGAAGTGGTAACAATTTGTAACATGTCAGGTCTCTTTATATAGCAAGAGAGCACAGAGATAGAGGAAGAGGATTCAGTTTCATTGTAGTTGGACTGGCCGTGTTTTGTTTGGTCGAGACACTGGACACAATCTGTATTTGAGAATGGTCTGTGGGGGTCAAGAAGAAAAACAGAGAAGATGGTTAGCAAGGTTTAAAAAGAACAAAAAGGAAATAGAGACGAAGACACAAAGAAATACAGGATTGTTTAACCATGAATTTAAACCGCTAAAATTATATTTTGAGCTTAAACATTTTGGGAATTCAAAAATTCTAAATTATTGGCAGCTCTTTACTAAGATTTGGTAAGCCTTAATTACCAAAGAAGAAGAACACTCAGCCTCTTTTTATTCCTGGCAGGTTTTCACTGTTCTAGACGTGTGATTTTTTTTATGTTCCATCAACAAAGATATTAAAAGACACCTTGGAGATAAGAAATAAGAAATCTGATTTCTTTAAACATAACAAATGTGTTTGCTCTCGTTTGGAAAAACCCATGCATAGTTTTGCCATTTTGTTTTTCTTGTAAGAAAACAGTTTAGAAAGATTTTTAATGGAACTGCAAGTACTGTAGTTACTCCAATTAAAAATTTAATGGATAACCTTTTCCTCTAAAAAGCTAACATTTATAACAGCTGGCTTTCGTCCATTATCTTAAACATTGACTGTATATAGTTATTTAAAAATCACTAATAACTAATTTGTAAATATTCAAAAAAGTATTTTTTATATTACTGCTGATTCAAATACACTATCAGGACTTTAGATTGGACTTGCATGTTAGATAAACATTAGTTATATAAACAGGTTAAGAAAGAATAGATGTATAAATCTTGGGATTGTGAAATGTTCTAGAATTAGACATTCATTTTAGGCTATTTGGAATGAGCCTCCAACATCAGGAAACAACTGTCTTTAAATGCTATAATATAAGCCATAAGGGAAACAAATTTTGATGATTCGTTGTTTCATTCCTTAAATTTTGATCATAATCAGTCTATCCTTGAAATGTGACATCTATGTTTGAAAACCGGTACATGGACCCATATAGTCCTGGGATTTTATTCCCCTTTAATACCTACGGACGCAGGGTATCTGAGTAAGAATCATGTTCTTAGAAAGCCATTAAACCTGAGAGACAAGAGGAATAATAGATAAGGACAATACTGAAAAAAACAAATTCCATGCATATGCTATCTTTCTTTCGGATACTTCATACACTATCATCTTGCCTTGCTTTTATATTACTTCATGTGCATAAAGGCACACATGGATATGATCAGCTAGGACTGACATCATGCCACTGAGATGGGAGCAGTGTTCAGGTCAACAGTTGTAAAGTTGATCTCTCTACTGTTACTTCTGCTTGAAAATCACTGACAGATAAAGACAAGTTAAGAAGACATATGGAAGTAAGAAAATAACAACGCAGTCCTGGTTGGATCACTAGCTTACACACATTTACTGAAATATCCATGATTACAGCATAAGCACAGTACTTAAGGGAAAACGGTGGTGAAGAAGTAATGGTTGAGTAACAGATGTTGGGCAGATGGATAAATGGATGCTAAGGAACTGGGTGGATTAATTAATCAATGGATGGATTAGTGGCAGGCTGAGTAATAACAGATGGATGGGTGGATGAATGAATGGATGGATGGATACATGGATGAATAACTAGACAGGCGGGTGGATGGAACCAAGTTAGTTTAGCTGAGTGAATGGATGGATGAAGGATGAAGTAGTAGATGAGTAACTGGAAGGATGGATGGAAGTATGGATTAAAGGGTGGCTGAATAACTGGATGGGTGGATAGATGGATGTATTGTTGGATGAAATGGAAATGGATAAGTAACTTGAATGATGGATAAATGGCTCAATAACTGGATGGATGGATGGATGAGTAACTGGATAGATGGATGGATGGATGGATGGATGAGTAACTGGGTGGATGGATGGATGGATGGCTGAGTAACTGGTTGGTTGGTTGGTTGGTTGGTTGGTTGGTTGGATGGATGGATGGATGGATGGATGGATGGATGGATGGGTGGATGGATGGATGGATGGCTGGATGGATGGCTGAGTAACTGGATGGATGAATGGGTGGATGGATGGATGGATGAGTAGATGGATGGATGGATTGCTGAGTAACTGGATAGATCAGTGGATGGATGGATGAGTAACTGGTTGGATGGATGGATGAGTAACTGGTTGGACGGATGGATGGATGGATGGATAGATGGATGGATGAGTAACTGGATGGGTGGATGAGTAACTGGATGGATGGATGGCTGAGTAACTGGAAACATGAATGGATGGCTGGATGGATGGCTGAGTAACTGGATGGATGGATGGGTAGATGGATGAATGGATGAGTAACAGGATGGATGGATGGTGGATGGATGAGTAACTGGATGGATGGATGGATGAGTAGATGGATGGATGGATAGATGGATGGCTGAGTAACTTGAAAGATAAATGGATGGCTGGATGGATGCCTGAGTAACTGAATAGATTAATGGATGGATGGCTGAGTAACTGGATAGATTAATGGATGGATGGCTGAGTAACTGAATAGATTAATGGATGGATGGCTGAGTAACTGGATAGATCAGTGGATGGATGGATGGATGAGTAACTGGTTGGATGGATGGATAGATGGATGGATGGATGAATGGATAGATGGATGGATGGGAGAAACTGCTAAAATAAGTTACAATGCTTTGCAGATCAACAGGAAAGCTACAGTAGACTGACTGAGGAACAGTTAAGAACTCACTTTGTATGATCAGGTCACTGAATCCAATGTCAGTACAGATCAAAGCATGTATAAACATTATGTTGTACACATTGTAACTTACAGTAAACACCTCACAGGCATGCAATAATATACAGCTATGAGTTCTGCAGGGAAAGGCCAAAAATAGGAATGGGTGACTTATCTTAATATCTTATAGACCTTTTCACATTAACAAGCACAAATATTATGTAAATAACAAAACACCTAAGGTCATTTTAATTTGGGGAAAAAAATCAACAACATGGTAGTGTGATGTAGCCTAGGGTGTGGTGAAATGTTTTAATTATCTACAACCAAAGCAGTCAGCAAAGCAGATCCATGCCAAAACTAAACTGTGAGACCAAAAACACATACTTCAGAGGACTCAGACTTTGTGTCATATCCGATCTGGAACCACCTGCAGTCCTTCATGCGAGAGAGCGATGATGACATCAGGCTTTTTTACTAACAGAAGCATTAGTTCTCAGTTGATGACAGACTAGAGAACTAATGACAGAGTCTTGTTTCCTCACTAAACCACAGCAATGTCGATGAGGACTGAGGATCACTCCACCTTATGTTCTTCAAGCAGTTCCTGGTAGCATGCAGGCTGTTATGTGTCGATACTGTATGACTTGATTACTTCAGAAAGCTGATATTTTTTACATAAAGTCTCTGTCGTGTTGTATTAGAAAATGTGAGCACCAGATAAAGACTGAGGCCTCGATGACCATCATCAGATGTTCAGAAATGTGCATAATATAGGGAATAATGATGTGCATGCAAGTGTGCATGTGTTTCTACTCCTCATCATAAAGTACAATTACATTTTGAGTTTTTAGTGCCAATGTGGCTATTTTTACTTACTAGCCAGCTGAAAGACCCTCCGGGAAGTGAATTAGTGTTCATGTCTCATGAAAAAACATCTTAAGCAAATCATCCTTGTTACTTGATATACAAAATAGACAACATTTGAAGCATCATTTATTTTTTACAAAATTTCAATTTAATGTATGTTTGGGGGGAAAGCAGATTTCATTTTAGTTAACCCAGTGTAATGATCTATCCAATGAAGGAAACTAAAAGGAAAAGTAGTGAAGTGAGTGCTTTCCAGCTTTTTTCTGTGGCTGAACTGAATCTGAACTGATTCCTACATAAAAATCTGAATCTAGTCTATTAAGAAATTATGATTTGGTTTCTGCATTTCAGGTCGTCTTTGCTTTCAAATTTAACAATTTGGTAATGTTAATAGATAATTAATACATTTAGATGCTAAATAATCCAAGTAAAAATAACTTTAAAAATATATATTTACTAAGATTTAAAAAAAAAAAAAAGACTGATGGAACAGAAATGATTTCACGTCTGGGAAACATTCCTGAATCCTCTACTTTCTGAGTGGGATAAGGAAAAGTGCAGAATTATTTAGAGTAAATTTAATGTTGGAGTCCTCATTAGTTCAGAACAGGACTCTTAAGCACCAGACAACAGAATTGCTTAATAGATTGCCATATTATTGACATACATACAGTATGTGTATATTAAATACATGATATGTACTAAATCCTATCTATTTCTACTACAGAGAACTTGCAAATCCTCATCCAGTACCCGAACCATTACATGTTTCCACTTACACAAACACACCTCCACCGGTGTTTACCAGGACGCCAGGGTGGATATCTTGTTTCCAGCATGAGGATGTGTGTGGTTGGAGAAAAGAAGTAAAAATGTTCCACTTCTCCTCCATCATGCTCTACAGCACCATCTCAATGCAACGATTCCAGATGTGCAAAGCTTGCCAGCTTTCTTTCCAATTCTAGACCTGGCATGGACTGAAGTCTAATCAGACATACAGAGCCATGGAAATGTAAGAAGATGCTCACAAAAGATCATGCATATGGAGGAGAACAAATGCAAATTCACTCAGCATAAGAACAACAACAACAAGGCTAATACCACCAACAGCTACAGTACTGTATACCACCATCAACTCCAACAGCGCCACCAAAAACAACACCAAGACAACAACAACTACAACAACCATGACGTCACCCCTAAAACAGCACAGTCACCTTATAAATGCACAAATTATAAACAAAAAAAAAAATAAAAAAAAAAATAAAAAAATGCATGAATGTACATGATACATGTATAATAATGTTAAGCAAATTTGGTAGGCAGCATTTGTTTGTTTGTATGTGCATACAGCATACAACATACAGTACACTGTATATGGTAAATGCATCAGTATACGACTGCAAAAGAAAATGTAAAATATTTTAAACTTTATCAACAAAAATAAACTTGTTTACTTTAACTTCTTTTGTCTTCATACTACAGAAACTTAATTATAAGGTAAAATATATTTTTTTCAAACTTTTATGCTATTTTTTATAAGTCGTTTTAAAATGTTTAAATGCTTATTTTTAATGCTTTATCTTATGAGGACCTAAATAAGCCTTAAGAGCACGATTTTGAGGGAGGAAAAAATGGGTTTCATGCTTTTTGCTCATGCGCCCTTACTCACTCCTCACTCTGACCGAGGCTCGCGCACAGATCAGATCTGATACGCTTCAAGCACCGAGCCCCAGATCACGTGTACTCAAACATTTGGCAATCCCATACACCATTCTGACAAACCAGAGAGCCACAAAAGAGCCCAGGCTGAGTGTGTTTATGTAAAGCTGTACAAAGTCAAGGGAAATCTGGTAGCTCTGTTACACTGCAGGGGACAGTTATTTATTTCTGCCGGCATGCTCTGACGCCACTAGTCCTGGCAAATCAATACAAAGTTTTTTTCTGATTGATGAGTTTCAAATAATGGGGAAAACACATTAGTGTGGTCACCTGATGATGGATGACTTTGCCCTCGTTCGCAGCGTACGCAGTGACTTGTTGAGAATGAAAATGGTCTAAATGATATACTATGGGCTTTAAGTATTATGGCTATTGCCCTTCCAGTTCAGTTCCAAAGCCTTAAGGAATCGATGCCAAAGTTTACTGAAGGTGTTCTGGTAACTCATATTGACACAACACCTGACTAAAACCCTTATTGTTGTTTTTTTCCCCTTTATTTGTCACATGGCTGTATACAGTATGTGTGTGTCAGTGAGGCAAGTACAAGTTTTAGTTGGATTGCTCATTTCTCTTGATCTTCTGCTTGAAAATCTTTCAGCTCTTCTGTCTATGTCATGAGTTTCAGAGAAGAGTGTGTGTGTGTGTGTGTGTGTGTGTGTGCGTCTGAGAAAGAGAGAGAAGTTAAAAAAGAAAGCCCACATGCTAGTTTCTGCATCCACATTAATCATCAACCTTTCAACACCTGTCTGAATCTGAAGGTGGGAAAAAAGGGGCGGAAGAGTTTTTCAGAAAACTGGTACAAAAGGTTGCACTCATATACTCAGCACTGGGTGTGAGAGCAGAACTTTTTAACAGCTCTTTCGGAAAAGAGACACATTTAAACGGACGAGGTGAAAAAAATCCATTATTGAAAAGCCAGAGTGTGCCGAAGTGTAACGTTTTCCCTCAAGTCAATGATCATCTAATTAACCAGAGCTGCAACTGAATGAAGGGATTAAGAGAGAAAAACACTGTGAGTGTAGTGTGTATTGTAGTCTGCCTCTTCTAACACCCCAGCATACTGTAGATGCACTCACTTGATCGTGACCGCTCAGAAGATGTTGAGTCATTTTTTCTATAATTAATTCTATAATAAGGCACGGGGAATGCAAACACATCATACAAATGGTTTAAAAGCATGTGAAGTTCTTTCTGCACATGAGAGAGACAACTGCACATGTTTACAAGGCTTTGAGCTTGTCTACATTTCAAAAATTCAGTACAGGATGCCAGTTTTTTGTTTTTGGGCCAACAACTCTTCATACTGTCCAAATGGTTTGACCGGTCTTCTCAATTTCAAGTTTAAACAAGGGAGCAGACCCCTGAATCCTGAGTAGGAAAAAGTGGAATTTTGGGAAAACCATCAGTCGGATTCCTGTAAAGTAATAACAACAATCCACCCTGACGGCACCCATACTAATGAGGACGATCTGTCTAAACAAGTTAAATGTAGAATCCTCAGATCCAAACTCAGACTAATGATGTGTGCTTTGTAATTTCTTCTCACAGATTCTGTTCATTAACACTTGATAAAACTACATAACGATGTCTACAAACAGGAAGCGGTTTGGCAAAATAATAATACACAATATGAGAAGCTTACACGATGTAGTAGAGAGAAACTCTGTTGGCCTTATATGAGGGAAGTGATGTGTCAAAAGGTTAAGAAATAACAACGCATATGGAAGCTAGAACGCTCTATTAAATAACTGATGTTATATTACAGTAATAACCTTAACAAGACATGGGTTCTCACATTCCTTTATTCGTTCTGCACCCTTGACCTTGTATGCCATGGCGTTCAGGATCCACCACACAACTCGAAAACATCTCCGAGGATTTTCTAGAAAATAGAAAAGATTCTCCTTGTATAAATCCAGCTGGAAAGCACAGCTGTGTATAATCCATCCCAGTGTGAATGACACACCGCATCAAATTTGCAGTTTAACATTAACCAATAATAAGGCCAGTGAAGACAACACTAAGCGCGCCTGTTTTCCGGCCCTGCAGTCTCAGGCTCGAGGGGGAACAGAAGGGACCAGCGAATGCTTCTGAAGGACCGTTAGCAGTAGCACTAGCTCCTGAGAGGCACACAGAGGCAGTCTTTCTCATCACCGGCTGACGAGGGATTCCCAGCTGCCGCACATCAAAGCTTTACTAAGTCGAGTACACTTCACTTAATTATGACATCACCTCATAAAGTGTTCATAGAGTAAGCAGATTTACACATTCTGGCCAAAATGAATTATCGTTCCTAACGCGTAATCCTTGGTAATAATAACACATTATACAGCGTTCATAAACCATGTTATGTTAGGAATCTCACAATTACAGGACATGCTGCTATTTAAAAGCATAAAAATCTACAGTATATATGCAGTGGTGCATTGTTGTGAAACAAGTTATCTCCTAGTAGCACTTACAATACAGCAGCAATAAACAACCTTTCTCTTTCTCGTTACTTCTTTTTTCCTCTTTTAAACAAGCCCTTCTTTTCCATGACTTTTACTGAAATCAATTATAACTGGTCACCACTAGTAACACTATTATGACGTACTGATGGAGGACATGATGCATTTAGTGATCCAGCCAGTCATTTTGTAGAAAATGAAGATGTACAGTAAAAATAATGTTGTCAGATTGAGAGATTTGAGTTTTTCTTGGGGTGGGAAACATCATCCCAATGTCATTCCAACCAAATTACACTGGTCATTCCAACGTTAGGGTTGCTGCTGGGATCATCTAAATCACCCCTAAGTGCGGACCCTGACTTAAAGGCACAAAGCTTGCTACAAATACTACTTGCATACAATGGCTGCTTATTGCACATAGTTGTGTGGTTGTCAGAATTAAACTGTGAGGAACATTTGCATAAAATGTGAGGCATGTCTGAATGTAAGAACGTTTAACGCGTAATCAACGTTTTAATTGCCTGACGAAGCCCAAAATGCTGCTCATAATGTCTACGAGTCATGAAAAATGTGTAGGATCTCATATTTCCAACAACCTTTTAGTTTTATCTCTGACTGTTAAGTGATGATACTGAAGATGTTTTCCAAAAAAAAAAAGCTAAGGAAAAGACTCACAGAAAACTTTATATAACATCATTATATCAACAACTGAGCACATTTTTAAAAATATTTTATGGCATGCTCACTATGAAATGATTTAGAATTAATACTTTAACCGTCCATTTGAATTATAGCTACAAGCACAGCCAGAGCTTCTGTTATAGAAAAGTAATCAACACCTTCTGACCAGTCAGAACTGAGAATTCAGTGCTGTGAGAATATGAATGTTATTATGTTATTATTTAACATTAAACATAATGTTTTTTATGTTATAGCTCAGGGTTATTATACAGCATTATCCATTATTTTTGCTCCGATATGTAATGAGTTGTTTGACTCCTTTTTGTATAGTACTTTGTGTAATTGTAATAAAACACCTGAAGGTGCATGAAGGCCTGAAAGAAAAGCACATGGCAGGTGTTGTTACCCAGTGCGGGTGTTTTATATCGTGCACTTACACACACTCCTTCACTGTGTCCTGCTGCTTACACATTCTAAGCCATGTGCTTCTCATGTCTCCATAGGGTAAAGGCATTAACACCGGGAGAGCATCTGTGTATGTTTGCACAAGGGATGAGAGCACTAGGGGGTGGGGGCTTGGGGATATGGTATTGAGGGGACATTATGTCCTGAACGCTGAAGACTTGTTAATCACATTAACACCTATATGGGTAGAAAGGCACTTGAATATATAAACAGTTATTGAGAATATGTATATATGTAGGTATATGTTGCAATTGTAGTAAAAAGAGGTCGCATTCCTGGGCTATGACATCAAGCTTGTTCAGCTTATTAAAAAAATCTAATTGCCCCCAACATCCCAGCAAGCTTTTCCTCCATTAGCCTGACAATTTCCTCCACCAGGCTCCCAGACACACGAGAACACTTCAAAGAACACCGGGGTGAATGGACTTAGTGTTTTTTGGGGGGCCCCTGGTCATCCAACTTCCCCCTCCCCATCTAAATGAACCAATCCGGGCATCTCACTGACCCATGGATGGAGGAAAGAGAAGGAGATGAGTTAAATAAGAGAAGAGACCAGATGACAGAGAAGTTGAAGGTGGGATGAAAAGAAAATATGGCTCAGGTGTTTTTGGTGAACTGCTGCTTCGATCATAAAAAAAAAAGCCCACTTTATTTATAATCTGCATGTCGTTTTGACACACTTAGTACATTTTGTCTCTTTTATATACTGTATATATATGTAATGGTTTTGTTGCCATTTGTGTTCCATACTTGTCTCGGCATTTTGCTCATTATGGGCCAAATTTAGGGTTTAACATACATTCAACTTAAAACAGAGATGAATCTCAGTTATGCTGATTTTGGACATAGTTCTAGGATCTAGGGGGGTCTGGAGCCTATCCCAGGAGACTTAGGGCACAAGGCGGGGCTATATGCAAGTACTTTCTATGATCTAAATGGGGTTCCTACATAACTGACCAACGAAATGATCATGGGTTCCCTCATTTTCATCTCAGGGAGTTTGCCACCATCATCCCTGCTTTCTATGTTAGGGATGAACATTTTTATGTTATTTTAAGTTATACCCAGAATTTAATTTATATTTATTTATGAATAGTACTTTTGGACTGAGTTCAACTCAGGCCCTGTAGGTAAAACTAAACCCGCACACAGATGTCTATAATAGCTGCTTTCCAGTAATGTCTGTTGTAATAGTGTGATACAAATAAAAATGTAATACAATTTCATTTCACTGAATAAAAGTTTAAAATGTTTTTGTCGGGGATTGTCTCTAAACGTTTTTCAAAATGTTCACTGGACAAACTGATGTGTTGAGACATACAAATGAAAGAGATTTTGTTTTGGAATTTTTGAAAGCGGAACATTGAGATACTGTGGTGTTTGATTTGTGGTTGCCATGTATGCCATGTACCAATCAGCACTTTATCATACATTGGGAATGGAACCATGTGAGCAGGAGGAAGTCTGGATTATATTCCAGTTTGCTGATGGTAACATGAAACTCTTGTTCTTCATTCTTCTTCTCCTCTCTGTCCTTGCAGTTGGGGTCAAACAAACCAGGTTTGAAAAGCGAGCCATTTGTCAGCACATCAAGCCTATGTCAATTGCCATGCGTAGAAAATCCCAACTCCTAATGGACCATTACATCTTGGAGGCCATGATTTGTTGTATGAGTTTTGGCGACGTGGTTCTATTGATATAACAGGACCTCATCTGGGTCTTCACGGTGCCAAGCTGATACACAATAGTTTCCTCTCTTATTATAGACTGTGCAGATGAGGGACGAGGTTGGGGAAGTGAGGGTCGTTTGACTAATGGCTGAACCATACGTGGGTTCTGGCTGCACTCAAAAGAATCAGAGATGGGAAAGCTTTCAGCTTCTAAATGGGGCAATGAGATTCTCGCAGCTGCTGGAGGGTAACGACAATGCTGGTGAGTCCAATCACATATGGACCATAGGGTTAGGCTATGGGATGTTTGCTCCCTGCTGTGCGGCTTTGATGGAAGCCTGCGATGGCAGACTTTATTGAGAGATCAGAGAGAGTGCGAGAGCCGAGTGAGGACGAGAAGGTTGATGAGATTTGGCTTCAAAAGAATTCCTCCTTTCTACTACCTTGGCACCTGTGTTCAGTGCGCTCAAATGTTTAATCATGTGACACATTTGAGTCTTGTTTTAATGTTTATGACTATTTGGCATCAACCTGATTTAAAAAATTATGTTTAAATGGTGGTGAAAGCATGTCTGTAGCACAGCTGGAAAGACACAAAAAGACTGTAGGGAAATCAGAGCAATATGCTAACAAAGGACAGGAGGAAAGAATTCATCTTCATGTCTTGCATTCCATTCTGATCTTTATGCCTTTGCACATCTTGGCCTATGTGTGGCCTATCAATAAGAAAGAATATACAAAAATGTTTAAAGTTAAAAGTACAAAAAACATATTGTTTTCTCCCCAGAAGTTTGACAGTTTGTCTGTCAGAGTGTGACAGTTCAAAGCAAGAGTTGGGACAAGACGATGCACTTGAGCGAGAAGATCATCATTCATCTTTGGTAACCACTCTGTCTTAGAAAGTGTTGCCGTGGAACTGGAGCTAATCCCAGAAAAACTTGGCATAAAGTGGAAGAATTCACTCCAGATTAGACTAACAGTCTGATCTATCAGACAAAGTGTTTCGCATTAATTCAAGCCTACAGTCAATTTAGTGTAGATAACTACCTACCTGCATGTTTTTCAAAAGCAGGAGGAAGTAGCTGGAGTAAACTCAGGTAGGATAATTAAAAATAATTAAAGTGCCCTAGAAATTTAAAGACAAGCATGTACTCTGTTAAAAGAACTGCTTTGACTACTGTATATAATACAACTATAAAGTTGGCATATCTGTGGATTGAAGATATTTGCGAAAAAAATTTTTTACGGGACATAAGATGAGTAATAAAACACATCAAGATGGATTTTGTCTCTGTCTGTTTGTTTGTGCACGCATCACGTAAAAACTACTGAACAAATTTTAATGCGGTTTTCACAGATGTATTTGTCTGAGCTCGGGGCAACATATAGGCTTTGTTTCATCGCAATCGGCCCATGGGAAGAGAAGATATGCTACTTAGAAATATAAATGGAAAACAACTGTATATCACAAAACAATCAACCTTAAAATAATTATTAGTTCATCTTAAAATTCAACAGATGGCGGTGTACATTTTTAAGAACATGCTTATGATTAAATTCCACACAAACAAAGTCACGGGCACATCAAATAACTCTTTAAAATGCTCCTACTTGTTCAGATACTTTTTTTTTTGTATCTGGTGAATGTTTTGCCTGTTTTTTCACTTAGGGTTGTGTTCTTGTCCTACTTAGGTTTTGACCATGGAAATTTCCACCTGCCAGCTGCAAGCATTCTTGCTGTGACCCTTGCTGCTGGTTTACCTACCTTTTAATTAGCAAGTTCCAGTATTTTTCTTAGGTCTTTCATCAAACCTACAATTTTACTGTTTACTGTAGGGCCCCCCCCCTGTTGGGTAATGTCTCTGTGCTCTCTGTTGGTTTAAGCGGTTATGGTTTTGAGCTAGTTATCGTTTCGTGAGTTCAATCCCAGGACAATAAAAAAGTCTTAACTTCTTAGCACTGAACAAATCCTCTTTCGCAGTATTGTTTCATGAACGTTTTACACTAAATGCGACTATAAATAAATTATTATTTCTAAAAAACAATCATAGTGCCAACACAGCCATACATGGGTACACACTCCTAACATTTAATAAGCATGTCTTGATGACCAAATCATTCCACAAGAGTATACTGCTCAGGTCTGGTGTGTATTAGAGCAGATGGAAATGAAGCTAAATTTGATTGCATACTTTAAGTTTTCAGTAAGGAAGCACAGGTCAAGCATGAACACAGCCAGGATAACCCTGGAAAACACTGCCTACACTATCGAGTCATGCTGAGAAAAAGAATTATGCATTAAGTATGCATCATCGCATGAGACATCCACAGAGGATGATAAAGACATCAGTAGATCAGTAGAAAAGAGTTACTTTATAACTTGTAGTTCCGGAATTTTAAACAGCATTCCTACCAGATTATATTACTGTAACTAAAAAGTGAATCAGCTGATTAATTATTCCATTTAAACTCATATGCTGCAAATTTTAAGACGTTCAGGGTTAAATTACGGCTTAATCAGGCAGATTTGTTTGACACTCTAGAAAGCTGTTTGACACTGTTTAAACAACGGTGCACAGTTATGTCCCTTCTGTCCTCCCATTTCTCCTGCGCTGTCTCTCTCTCTCTCTCTCTCTCTCTCTCTCTCGCAGTTCTCCTGTCAAATTTACTTTAGACCCATTCTAACGTGACTGATCTGTCAGTACACACTGCCACGCTGTCAGACACGGCTATCCACTGTAGAGAAGTGTAACAGACACACGCTCTGATCCACCCTATCACTGAGAGCTCGATCAGGCGTATCGGCTTGCACTGAAACCCGAACGGACACAACCACGGCTCGGATGAAAGACGGAGAAAGCAGTGGGACACGAGTGAGTGTATGAAAGAAGATTTTTTATTTTGAACAGTACTTTCGAAGATAGCTGAATCAAAAGTACAGTGCACAAGCCCCCCCCCCATCACCCCCCCTCCCCCCACATTTCATGCACTAGCAACCAAAGCAATATGAAAAAGTAAAGTGAATGTAAAATTCAGTCTTAGATATCAGAATTCAGTTAAATTTTAGAATTTTTGATGATCCTGAATTTCAAAGCACTCTTGCAATCTCAGCAGTATAAACATGCATGTAAGTCTACGATGTCTAGACATCTGATGCATTAATATAGAAATGGCAGTGAAACTAATAGGAAAAGTGTAGTAGCTACTGTATGTGACTAGAGAATGTTACTCTGGACCCACAGGGAATCTGAGGTGTTAACTCCGAAAAACTCTAATAAACCATGTGAAAATTTATGATTGGAAATAACCCGAATAAATCATACTAACAGTTAGTCTCTATAATAAAAGTAGCCTTTGTAGATTTTGGTGGAAAAATGAATGTCAGTGTGAGACTTTGTACCTGTATGAAGCCACACATCACATACTCGTCAAACATCGGCAGGCTGGGCCGGCTCTCCCGGAATATGTGCAGAGTGTATATCGTCATGACGACAGGCTCCTCCCCTGACTCGTCCATCAGCAGAATGTTGATGCGGCTGTTGCCCAGGCCGAGCGGGTAGTTCGCCGTTCTGAGGAAAACAGCGAATAAGCTCTGAGAAACTGACCGTGACTAATCTCTCTCTCTTTCACACACGCACACACACACACACACACACACACACACACACACACACACACACACACACACACACACACACACACACTTTGAAGACTGTTTCCTCTGTGCCAGGACAAGGAAGATTATAGGATATTAACCCCTAGGGGCTTAGCAAGGTCAGGTCAAAAGACAAACTAATATCCACATTCAAATAAAGACACAACTACAGATGCAGTTCAACAGATGCAGCATTTAGTAAAAAAGAATTCATTTACCAGACCTTTTTTTTTGTTGACAAACCTCTGCCACATCTCAACTAGAATCAGACTTTTAATGTTATTCTAAGTGCAGTTGTCAGGGCAGTTAATAAATATTTATTCACAGATTTCTATCGCCTTTTTTGCACATATTTTTCTACGCTGCTTTTCAGTATCAGTGAAACAAAGGTATTTAAGCTTCAAGTGCACATTCACTTACTGAAATTAAACGAAAACATTTTCTGTATTTAGAGTCGGGTTATGCAGTGCTTTGATTTATGCCTGAAACCATCATAGGGAAGCAGAGCCAGAACTAGAAATCTAATAATCTAATAAATCACTCAACTGTGAGCAGACAAATCAGGGGAGCAAAAGCGATTGGCACAGGAGATCTGGAGCTCTGCTCACTCATTGTTCATTGTTCCAATGACTTGTTGCTTTTCCAAAATATTTTAATAAATAAGCTTCTTTTTTTTTTTTGCATTATGGACTGCACTTAACCAACACAGCTGTGTCTATCAAAATAATAATAATAATAATAACAACAATAATAATAATATTCATAATATCATAATAATCATAATTACTTTAATTGTGGTGATAAGAATTAATAACAATAAATGTCCAGAGGTAGGTGTGAAAATGCATCACTTTAATGACTTAATATTATAATATTAGAGCTTATCTTGCTTTTGTACTTACACACTGTTATATTCCACCATGTTAGGACAAAACATGAGGTAAATGATCCTATTAAATCCAGACTACATATGTGATAAATCACTTCAGGGTTATGCTATTACAGGGCATTAAATCAATAACATGGCGTGATTCAGTAAAACCCTGACATTGATTAAAATTAAGTATAATTTAATCATTATTGTATATATATTTTTTTTATTTAAAAAATAAATAAGTATAATCATTCATTTCATATGACAACACTTAGACAATAGTTATTTTTATTTTATTACCTGAAGAATGGTACATTGTTTGTCTGTGAGGTTTTTATTGATGTTACCCTACTACACTAGTATTTGATCATACCTGGGGCCATGATGTTCATCCAGGTGAACGTCACACTTCGTGTTCACAGGCTCCGGCCTGATCCGGATAGTGACCACATCGAACGGTACCTCAGCTCTGTACTCCTTCACCCAGGGGTTAAAGATTGGTGCTAGAACCAGAGGAGGATCGGTATATATCTGACGAAGATGGGGCTCCAAACACCTCCCTATGGAGTAAATAAATGAACTACATGAAACAATAACTAACATAGTGGATATTACAGCACCACGAGCAGATGAAAGTAAATACCTGATTCTAGTGGCTGTGAATCCCACATCTCCACCCTGTCTGAATCATCAATGCTGTGAGAAAAATACCAATGGGAACTGTATATCAGCTTTTAATATAATTCTTAAAAAATAGTCTAAAGCACAACCAAATATTATGATATATAATGTGTGTTTTCTTATTTCTTCCATTGCATTTTACTATTAAACACATATACACAGGCACATCCATATGCAATACATATACGCGTTGTGTTTCAATTGACTGGGCTAAAAAGGCCCAGGTGCGATCATAACTCGGTCAGGATTTGTTCCTCAGGGATTCTGTGCTGTGATCGTGTTGTGCTCCGTCCAGCCCAAATTCATCCTGCCGCTTAACATAAATGGGAAAATCTCCCCTTCAGTCACTCTTAACTACATGCCCTGTGGGAGCAGAAGCAGAGCCAGTTCTCTAATCGCTTTGGTCCGGTCTGGCAGTACAGAGCTGTTCCTGACTGTAACGAATCTGACAGCAGCACTTAGCGGTTTAACGTACCATCTATTGTTTCTCTCAAACTAGCATATGGAGCTCACTGTAGAATTAGCTTCAAACAGCGTGTACACATGTGAATAATTTATATGTGCATGGTAACATTTCACTTCATTTCTGGTGGGAAATCAAACAAAGGAAAGTGGGCTGGAACACCAGTGTGGAGCTTAAGAATTATTTACATATTTTTATTATTGTGTAGTCAAAAACATTATCCTTTACATACTGCATATTCAAGAGTATCTGAGTAGTCAGGATGTGTTGATTCATCAATATAAATAAAGGAAAGGTTTTGTCTGTACAAAACCAGAACTCATAGATACTAATTGGGAAAGCTAAACTGAATATTTTTGCTTGGATTACTTAATATTTTCTAAAACGCTTGTTTTCTGACAACAGTGGCAGCTGGAAGATGAATAACAGGTTTAACCCTTTATAGGGAAATACTTCTTTAAGAAATTAAACTTTAAGAAACATGTTGACATTTATTAAATAAAAATGTATAATTGATATAAAATATTAATTGAATGTTCAGGCAAGGAGACTTAAATTTCTGGAAGCAGTCTCCAGTGCAAGTGCTTTGAAGTGATTTCAAGTTGAATAATTTTTATGTAAGAAGTTTAGGGCAACTTTTTAATACATGTAAGCATGAAATAAAAAAACACATGTATGATACCTCTGTGTAAAAAATGAGCTAAGTTGCTGGACTAGGCCTGAGAGATTCCCAGAATCCTTTGCAGCAGAGAATCTTTGAAAGACATCATGCTGGAGATTGGAGACTTGAGATGACCTAGGGTAGAGCTGCCATGGTGCACACACACACACACACACACACACACACACACACACACACACACACACACACACATATTTTATCTTAATATTAACAAAGAAATAGTAACAAACAAGAATTATGGATAGGATCACACACTAGATACGGCATAGTGTTGTATATAAAGGATTTCATCACAAAAAATTTTTGTTAAATAATTTAATCTGCCAAATTATTTTTAAATAGTTTTTGCTAATAATGATGTATTCCTCTCTAACCCACTTTGGATCTACATGTTTTACCAAAACATGACAGTAAATGACAAAAATAAACAAATAAATAAATAAATTGGCTGCCTTCAGCATTTTTTTTAAAGTACAAAGAAATAGAAAGCATGAATGACCATGAAATTTAGAAGGCGTATCCAAAACTTTGACTTGTAGTGTACTATAAGAGAAACCTGTCACTTTGGATAAGGGAGTCTGCCAAAAGCATTAAGAGAACTGTAGCAGCTTGGCAAAATGGTAGCAGCTGTGAAAGAGCTAAAAAGAAAAATGAAACTAAGCAAGAAAAGATGCTTAAAGTGTGTTACTAATTTTGCCTTAAAATCATCAATCGATCATATAATTTCATACTAAATTGCATATTTACATAGTTACTAAGAGGAGTTTGTAACAGGTTGACTTATAGATTTTTTTGAGAAATTGTACAAAATTCATATTGATAAAACACAACATTTTTAAATTAAAGTTCACCATTTCTGCTTTTTAACAACTTTATTAATCTAAGAAAATATGTATAAATTATATGTAAAAACTTTTTTAAAAGTTTTTAATATAATATAAATAAAATATTATTTATTATATTAGTATAATACATTTTATTATATATTTTGCAAATAAATAAATCTAGGATTTATCTTGTTTTGCTGTGAAATCCTTCACATATAATCTTACTTAATATGTAGAATTTATCTATCAATTACCAGATGAAAGCTGCCAGATCGCTTGAGCTGCTGATGAAATTGAAGCAGGAACTGCATTTTATCCAGTGTTAAGCACAAATCACTTGAGGTTGCCGGCTCACAACCACAGTCCTGTAACAGATGATTAAAATTGATTTATTGGTCACATATACCTTATTGCACCATGAAATAATTTTTTAATTTGAAATAATCCCAAGTAGGAGACTGGGGTAAGTCAGGATACAGCTCTCATGGTGCAGATAGGGTTAAGAGCCTTGCTCAAGCGCTCAACAGTGGCAGCTTGGCGGTGCAGGGACTTGAACCCCCTACCGATCAGTAACCCAGAGTCTTAACCATTTGAGCCATCACTGCCCCCTAAATAATGACATATACACTGATTTTACAGTACTGTAAAGATTTACTAAAAAAAATTTAAGAAGGACAAAAAAAAAAAGCACCATCATTCCCTCATCATTCACAGTGAACTTCCAAATGAAAATATTTTTTTTGCTTGAGACAGAATATTCAGTACTTATGACTTATTTAATAAATATAGTTAAAATAATCTAAAATATGTAGTCACAAAAATTTTAAATTAATTTGTATCTGCTTTGAGTCTTCTGGGGGATTCAGTTACATTGTAAAACCTAAAAATACCTGGAAATACCAAACAAATATGAATATAAAATAATTTGTACTTATTGAGTAATGTGCTTTAGAATGAACTGAATAACAAACTAAGACTTAACTCTGAGTCACATTTTACCTTGATTTCCTCTGTATCCTGAGTACTTTGAGGAGATCTGTCCTCACTGCCACAGGCTGGGAAGAGGAGCTTCAGCATATCTTCTAATATGTACTCTTTGGTGATCTGCCCATCAAACTTTGGATCTTTAATGCCATCAAAGTGCAAGTCAGTCTGCACCTGAGAGGAAAAAGGTAGGAAATGAGTTGAACAGATGTAGAGACTGAAAATGAGCTTTTGCTGCCATCTAGTCTTCAGTAGGCAGACATTGTAAATAATTTTTTTAAACACCTGGGTAAGTTTAACATGCTACACATATGCTAAAATGCTACAAACAGAGATAACATGGTTGGTTTAAATTAATGCCTTCTATATTAATTCAAAGATTACACCAGATAAGCAGGCCTGGATAGCAAAATATCATTTATGAATTATAGGAAGAAAAAAAAATCTCAATATTGACTATACATAGGTAATTTACAAACCACAAGTGTAGGGTAGAGCAGTGTTAGCAATGCAGCACAGCTATTTGCTAATTGAGCCATAAAACCAAAATATGACAAGTTCAATCACCAGAAATCTGTAATATTTTTCAACATAAAATATAACTTTTTTTTGCACAGTATAATAGTTCAAAAGTAGAAATTTGTTCAAACTGCCATCTACGCAAACACAGAACTAGCTAGCATTAACTAGCTAGTTAGCGTAACTAATCTAACCCTTCAGCAAGTTGATGTTATTAGATCCTAACAAGTTAGCCAATGCTAATTGAACTAGTATGCCTGGTTAGCATTAGCACTCTGTTACATACTTCTACACAAAATAAATAAAAACTGCTATTTTACTAGCAAAAAATGTAAGCAAATATTTTACAGATTAGTATTTTCATCTGAGTATTAAAAGTTTTTTTTTTAACTTCAAATTAACATTACGCATTTTATAATATATAGAGCCTTAAAAAATAATTACTATTTATATTTAGGTATAAATTGGGGACTGGAGGCTCAGTGGTGGGTCTTTTGCCTGCCATGTGGAAGGTTGCATCTGGAAGGGCTTCCAGCATAAAACCTGTTACAAGCTTGTATGTGCGGACCAGATGGTCCGCTGTGGTGACCCCTTGTCGGGTGCAGCCGAAAGAGCACCAACTACAACATGTAATTTTTATGTCAGTAATACATGCTTTAAAAAAAAAAGCCTCCAACTGTGTAGTATTTACTAGTATTTTTAATTTATGCTGGATTTATATACATTTTAATTCTAAATAATCTAAATAAATGAATTTAAATTTGTTGACATAGATATAACTATTTAAAACTACAACTGGTTGGTATGCTATGGTTTATGACTACAGTTAACTGGTATATGAATGTCTATCACAACCATTTGCTAGTATACACTCATCGGTCACTTCATTAGGTACACCCTGCTAGTACTAGGTTGGACCCCCTTCCAGCTTCATAACTGCCTCACTTCTTCATGGCATACTGTAGATTTGATAAAGTGCTGCAAACACCTTTGGTCCAGATTGAAATGAGAGCACCATACAATTGCTGCAGATTTGTCGGCTGCACATCCATGACATGAGTCTTCCATTAAAACACATCCTCAAAGGTGCTCTATAGGATCTGGTGACTGTGGAGACCATTTGAGTACACTGAACTCATTATCATGTTCAACAAGGCAGTTTGAGATGATTTTACCTTTGTGTGTTATTCTGTGCGCGTAAATGGATAGACATGGTCAGCAACAACACTCAGGTAGACAGGTGGCATTTCATCAATGTACTAATGGGTCCAAAGTGTGCCAAGAAAATATCCCCCTACACCATTACACCAGCAGAAGCAGCAGCCTGGACCGTTGGTACAAGGCAGTTTGGAACCATGCTTGTGAGTTGTTTACACCAAATTCCTGAATGTCACAGCAAAAATCAGACCACCCAACATTTTCGCAATCTTCTTTTGTCTTATTTTGGTCAGCCCATGAGACTTTTCCAGTTTCCAATACTTAGCAAACAGGAGGGACACCAGGTGTGGTCTTCTGCTACTGTAGCACATCTGCTTCAAGGTTAGACGTGTTGTGCATTCAGAGATGACACGTTAAAAGTCAGTTAAATCACCTTTTTTTTCTCCATTCTGATTCTCAGTTTGAACATCTGGAGATCGTCTTGACTATGTCTATATGCTTAAATGCATTGAGCTGCTGTAATGTAATTTGCTGATTAGGTATTTGCGTTAATGGGCAGTTGAACAGTTGTGCCTAATGACCAGTGGGTGTATATTAAGGTATATAACTTCAATCATCCAGTATATTAATGTTTATGATTACAATGAACTATTTTAGATATATTAATGTGTATAGCTACAGATGCTACTATATAAACAAAAATACAATAATGACACATAATGTGATATTTATTAAGAATGTACCAGTTTGAGGTGTGTGTGCAGTTATACCTTAACCACTACTGGATACACAGAAGCATTGTAATGCAATGTGAAGGTCATTAGCTGAAAACATAGTGAACACCTAGGAAAGGGAAGAGACCAAAATTAATTAAAAAACACCACAATGTGTGTGTGTGTGTGTGTGTGTGTGTGTGTGTGTGTGTGTGTGTGTGTGTGTGTGTATTAAAGAGACCTAGGTGGAGAGCTGGAGTCGGCTGCGGTTAAATCAGCAGTTGTTAGAATATCACTGATGACCTGCTTCATGAGTTCAGAAGCCTGGAGAGCCACAGTAGGATCCAGCCTATTTGTAAAGAAGGACTGCAACTGAAACACAAACACACACAATTAAAAAATGTAAGTTCTTAAAATCTAAATGTCAAGTCATTATTGATTCTTGCACCACAGAGATAAGGAGCAAAGCACTAACACACTTTTGACAATGTACAGTATATAGGTAAAATGCACAAAAGATGTGTGCATTGATAAAACTGCCTGTTTTTCATTCTCCACCAGTCTGGTGCCAGAGATTCCAGTAAAGCACTGGGACTAACACGAGCCATTAGAAAAGCACGTTAACTTTCATTCATTCATTCATTCATTCATTCATTCGTTAATTTATCACCTATACCACTTAACCTGTACAGGGTCGCAGAAGTCTGGAGCTAATCCCAGGAGACTTTGGGCATGAGGCAGAGTACACCCTGGACATGGTGCCAATCCAGTGCACGCTTATTCACACATTAAAGGCGATTTGGGAATGCCTACCCCACTTAATTGGGATTTTAAATCCCAATTAAGCACTATATAATAAACGGTTAAAAAAAATCAGTCAAATGCACACTTGGCAATAACAGAAAATCATGCTTGAGCAAACATGAAAGACATTTGTGCAGAGAAACCAGTCTGTTGTACATTTTGTGCCATAAAAGCAACTTGTCACAAAGTTTGGTAATGACACAGTCTTCTCAGTAGGTGGCAGCAGTGTGTAAAAAGTTTGGCTGAGATTGACATGAGATGTGCTGGCTCACTTGTTTTCCCACGCACACACATAGAGAGTTTATTGCCTGCTGAATAACCCACAGACAAACACGTGAGTGTGCATACACACACAGATAAATGACTGAAATGCATTAACACACACCTATACAACTCACACAATCACCGACACACACTATAGATCCTTGTGAAGTACAGAGTAATTTGTTTAAAATGCTTTCAACAAGTTCCTTCTGCTTCATTGCATCAAGAAGCGTCATGAATACGTCTCCAGTCTCTGTCTTAAACCCACCCACCCTGTTACACACAGAGGGAGAGAAACACGTGAAGAAATCTCCCTCTCTTCTCTTCACTTCCTTCGTACATGTGATGAGAACATTTACCCTCACCATTAAAAAGTCTAACGAGCATCCCATGCCAATCCAGAAATCCACCATCTTCCAAAGCTGCTCCATTTTAGTCCTCCAAACATGTTTTTAACCGATCAAACACAGAAATGCCTCGTAATAAACCCAGATTTTCCAAATATATGGTTTATGTTTTTTTTTTTCCTTTCAGTTTTGCCGTTGGCAACGGCATTAAAAGTAGCTGACATGAACTTCCTTCCTTGTGAGCTCTCAGAGGAAACAAATGGTGCAAGTCCTTGGGTTCTCTGGGGCAAGGCCTGTGTATTAAAGATTAAAAGTAAAACAACATATATTTGCTAACTAAAACTATCACGTTGTAAGCCATCAACCGTCCATCACAGTTTAGTTGATTATCGATGTTATGTCATATTTTTAAAATCTATTATTAACTAGTCACTGGAATGCATTAATGACTTCAAAAGGATGCTGTAATAATGTAGTTTAGCCTATTTATCATTTGAAGCTGGAGTGTCTAATACAAGAGCAGTTCAAGTCAAACAAATGAATTTTCTTGTGAATAATGGCATAAAACCAACTGAAATTTACAGACTTCAAGCACAGTATAGTGATGAGCGCAGGAAAACATTGGAATGGTGCCAACGTTTTTTAAAGAAGGCCATACATCCGTGTCGGTTGAAGGAGGCTTGGTGCCCGAACATTCAGTTCCCGGAACACCATATCCTTGAAAACCAACGGATAACTTGTCATCAACTTGTAAAAGAGACACACCTGTCGATGGGAACTGTACACATAATCATTCACCCTTACAGGAACTCAGCTGAGAGTTTTTGCCTGTACAGTCGTGGCCAAAAGTTTTGAGAATTACATAAATATTGGAAATTGGAAAAGTTGCTGCTTAAGTTTTTATAATAGCAATTTGCATATACTCCAGAATATTATGAAGAGTGATCAGATGAATTGCATAGTCCTTCTTTGCCATGAAAGCATTTCATTGCTGTCATTAAAGGGCCTGCTGAGATCATTTCAGTAATCGTCTTGTTAACTAAAGTGAGAATGTTGACGAGCACAAGGCTGGAGATCATTATGTCAGGCTGATTGAGTTAGAATGGCAGACTTGACATGTTAAAAGGAGGGTGATGCTTGAAATCATTGTTCTTTCATGGTGACCTGCAAAGAAACGCGTGCAGCCATCATTGCGTTGCATAAAAATGGCTTCACAGGCAAGGATATTGTGGCTACTAAGATTGCACCTAAATCAACAATTTATAGGATAATCAAGAACTTCAAGGAAAGAGGTTCAATTCTTGTTAAGAAGGCTTCAGGGTGTCCAAGAAAGTCCAGCAAGCGCCAGGATCGTCTCCTAAAGAGGATTCAGCTGCGGGATCGGAGTGCCACCAGTGCAGAGCTGCTCAGGAATGGCAGCAGGCAGGTGTGAGCGCATCTGCACACACAGTGAGGCGAAAACTTTTGAAAGATGGCCTGGTTCCAAGAAGGGCAGCAAAGAAGTCACTTCTCTCCAAAAAAAAAACATCAGAGACAGATTGATCTTCTGCAAAAAGTATGGCGAATGGACTGCTGAGGACTGGGGCAAAGTCATATTCTTGGATGAAGCCTCTTTCCGATTGTTTGGGGCATCTGGAAAAGGCTTGTCCGGAGAAGAAAAGGTGACGCTACCATCAGTCCTGTGTCATGCCAACAGTAAAGCATCCTGAGACCATTCATGTGTGGGGTTGCTTCTCATCCAAGGGAGTGGGCTCACTCACAATTTTGCCCAAAAACACAGCCATGAATAAAGAATGGTACCAAAACACCCTCCAACAGCAACTTCTTCCAACAATCCAACAACAGTTTGGTGAAGAACAATGCATTTTCCAGCACGATGGAGCACCGTGCCATAAGGCAAAAGTGAGAACTAAGTGGCTCGGAGACCAAAACGTTGAAATTTTGGGTCCATGGCTTGGAAACTCCCCAGATCTTAATCCCATTGAGAACTTGTGGTCAATCCTCAAGAGGCGGGTGGACAAACAAATACCCACTAATTCTGACAAACTCCAAGAAGTGATTATGAAAGAATGGGTTGTTATCAGTCAGGATTTGGCCGAGAAGTTGATTGAGAGCAGCCCAGTCGAATTGCAGAGGTCCTGAAAAAGAAGGGCAACACTGCAAATACTGACTCTTTGCATAAATGTCATGTAATTGTCGATAAAAGCCTTTGAAACGTATGAAGTGCTTGTAATTATATTTCAGTACATCACAGAGACACCATACTGGTGTTGACCAGTATGGAGAGGGTCTGTCTATGTGCCATCCGGCGACGGATGCATCCCCCCATAAAGATATATCTGCCGTTTCTGTGGCAGTCACTTAGGAGGGTTGGGTTGCCAGCTCGACTCCTGACTGTATCTGAGCTCCAGGGGGTGAAGGACCTTGCTCAAGGATCCAACAGTGCAGCCTGGTGGCAGCGGGGCTTGCCCCAGGACCTCCTCTTTAGCAGCCCAACACCTTAACCACAGAACCAACTGAAACAAAGATCTAAAAGCAGTTTAGCAGCTAACTTTGTGAAAACTAATAATTGTGTCATTCTCAAAACTCTTGGCCATTACTGTATGTTCCCATCCCTATCTTCCCATACAATCCTGACCTAGTTTTTGATGAAGTGATTGCGACAAGTTAGAGCTATTAAAGACGTTCCTGGGAGGCCAGTATTTCAGACGTGAAGCAAGGAGTTCAATTATGACTTCAACATACTGAGAAACCTTTCTACCTTGATTGTTTAGTATATTATATAGGTCTTAACATTAAGACTGCATGTTGATGCAACACATAACATAAAAAATATTTATTTATTTTTGTTCACATCTCTGCTGGCTTTTTGTTATTTTTATCGTTTAACTTATAGGTGGATGGCAGGTCAAGCACATATGCAAGCTACTTTACCTTAGTAATATAACTATGTTTGTCCAGATCAGTCCTGACCAATCCGGTACGATGCAGGAATGCAGTGAGCGGCGTCGCCGATGTGACCAAAACATATACATTCACTAAGGCCAAAAGGTGCTGGCTGGCTGGAGGGCCCGACTGTGGAACTTGGCCCCTAACAAACACAAGAGCAGATAGAGATGTTGAAAAAAAGATGTGATGCATGATTTAAAAGAAAGTCATTGTTAAAAAACAAATATATATATATATATATATATATATATATATATATATATATATATATATGTGTGTGTATTTATTTATTTATTTATTTATTATTTTTTAAGAGATCTGACCAGATATGTTCAGTGTGATGATTTCCACCAAGGTCTGGTCCAGAGGAACTGCAGGCAGATGGAATTATGGGTAATGACATGCCTGGAAAAAAAAAAAAAAAAAAAACTAAGCAAGCCAGAAATATTTATCTTTGATCAAAACTAAAAGATGTCAGGTTTAAAAAAGAACTGTTCAATTTGACACTGACAATACTCAGCAGATACCCTGATCCAGAGTGGCTTATGCCCGAGCTGTTGAGGGTTAAGGGCACAGCAGTGGCACTATTGGGATTTAAATTCACAACCTTCCAAACAGTAGTCAAGCTTCTTAACCACTGAGCTGAGAAAAATCCAAGTGGAAACCAAAAATCTAAAAACCACATTAATTCTAAACCAAGTCAGCCTTTTGAAACTATGAATAAGAAATTGTACATGAATGTGTGTAGGTCAAGAATCAGAGGGATAACGTTAAAACAAATTACTTCAGACATTCTCTATAGATCAAATATAAAAATGCAGCCAAGTGTTGACCAGTATGGAGAGGGTCTGCCTATGTGCCATCCGGCAACGGATACATCCCTCCATGAAGACATAGCTGTCGTTTCTGTGGCAGTCACTTAGGAGGGTTGGGTTGCCAGCTCGACGCCTGACTGTATCTGAGCTCCAGGGGGTGAAGGACCTTGCTCAAGGATCCAACAGTGCAGCCTGGTGGCAGCAGGGCTTGCCCCAGGACCTCCTGGTTAGCAGCCCAACACCTTAACCACAGAGCCACCCCTGCCCCCAGTATGGAGTGGATATAGAGCATTTATCAGGAAGGCTAGCTGGGTACTGGGTACTCCTTTAGAGTGTTTGGTCTTGGTTGTGGAGGGGAGAGTGATGCATAAACTTTAAAAATGGTCACGGAGAATACCTCACATCCCTTCCACAAGCTATTGGTCAAACAGTGGGATGACAGGATAGATTATGCTTTGAGCTTTCCTCCCAAATCTCTTTTTATAAATGTGCTGTGCTGTCTGCACAGGTGACTTATTAATTGCATTGTTTTTGCTACTGGGGAAGTAAATGCCATAGAAGACCATTAAACAGCTGGGAAGCATGTTCCTCACCATGTTCTCAGCATCACTCTATAAAAACGGTTCCTCGATGGTTCTTAGGATGACTAGGATAGATATCTTGGTTAGGTCATGTGATAAAGATGCTGGAGTACTAAATGGCCCAAACTCCGAGTGCACATCATGAGTAAACATCTGTATGGGCTGTATGAGCTTTGTGCCCTAGTCAGGACCTCGTTTAATTCATCTACTGTATGTCCAGCAAAAGCAATTCATTTGGCTATATTTCCTGAAAAGGAAAACCTCTGTTGTATGAAGAATCTCTAAGGAACATCAGTTTAGATTGCTAGATGGATCCTTTTTCCTAGGAGGGCAATACTTTGGCCTCTCGCTGTCATGATGTATTGATGCACTGTAATGAAGTTAATTATATTAATTATAATTTTTTTTTACCTTTTTTAACCTTTTTTCCAATTAGAGGCACAAGTATAGTATTTTTCACTTGTTCACGCAACTGTACACTGACTGATCAGGTACAAAGTGGTTTAAACTAGGCTAGTGGGTTGTTAATATTTTGATAACTAAATTCATTACAAAATATGACAAGAACATACAAGCAAAATGCATGAGCAGGATTGAAGAACAGTTCCATACACACTACCAGTTACTAACGAGACCAATCAGAAACCCGTGTGATGATGCTGAGGTTGAGGAACTGTCAGAGTCAGAACTCATTGTTACACCATGCTGACTTCACTGGAATTTCTTTTTTTATTATTATTATTAGTTTGTAACCCTATTATATATTCTGATAATTATTATAAGCATGATGAGGTGGATTAAGAGAAGACGTAGTCTGGGTTAGACATGGTGGCTGCCCATGGTGCCTTCTGGACCATTAGAGATTTGTGCATGTGTGTTTTAGGAAGGAATTTCCACGATTCAACCTTGGACAGAACAAGTTACTGGCTGATTCTGCATTGCTTCAAAATGAGAATAAAAGGTCACCCTGATGCAGGCAACATAGCAGCTGCGACACTGCGATTGTCGAAATTCTACAATCCGAGTTATTGCAGTTTTGTGATTGTTTTAGCAGCCTTCTAACCATGAAAGCTTCTCTTTGACCGGATTGGAACCGAACATTTCAGTGTTTGGTTAGGGAGGCTTTTTGAGAGTCAGTATGACTGAAGTGTGTGGCTGCTGGGTGAAGAGAGAAGATTGAGCGCATCACTCATTTTGCTCATTATAAAGTCTACAAAATTTGATGTTGCATTAGGTAAATTTTATGGTTGGCATTGTCATGTGATCTGCTCGTTCACTCTTTCTCTAATGTGAATAACAAAAGATGAAGCCTGAATCTGGAAAGAGTTTAGCTTTCTTCCTGACTAGAGTTCATTTGCACCAAACGTTTGTTTGCTTTGGGTTTGCCTTTGAGTGAACTCAGGGTCACGTGTGAAAGCGATCCATTCCTTCGGCTGCACTTCAAATATTTTGATTTGGTTCAATTTGTCACGCCACTTCCTGTTTAAAATTTCCAGTGTGGAAATAGGCCCAGACTCATGCATAAGGCTGAACGTGAAAACACCGTTCTAGCCATTTCCATCGTTCATGAATCTTGCCGGTATCGTGTGCAAAGATGCTGATCGAGCATGATGCAAATTAAATAAAGAGAAAATAATAATACATGGTGTCTGAAAAATCTGAAACCAATGACAAGCAATATGTTGTGGGAATGTCTTCACCTGAATATGTTGAGCAAAGGCATGATACAGGTAATGAGAAAAAGCACGGAGCATGGAACGTTGAACATATGGAACATATGGTGTGAATGATAAATTACAAATTAATTATACATACTTTTACTCTCATTGGCTGACACCTTTATAATAACCAGAATTGGCCTCATACAGTATAGACAGAAGTATGTGATGATGTGTAAATAAGTTAAGGTATTTATGAGTACAATAAATGCATCATCGGCGATTTACTTCACTTTGTGCATGTGCATAAAATGTTTATTCCATCAGCACATCTTGTTCAGCATAAAGACCCTGTCTCTACTAACAACCAGGCTGTAATGTATGACCAAAATAAATGGCGCATACAGCACTGTACATGATACAGACTCAAATATTTTATTTCCCAAAGCCTTGGAAAAACAGTGGCCCCATTCCATGGAAAAACCATAAATATCTTCATAAAACTCCTGAATGTGAAAGCACTGCTGTAACTGCTATAGCCTAAGCGGCGACTAACGCCCTCAAGCATGATTGTGTGTCGACCATGCCTTCGGATGTTATCATGAAAAGGACACAACCTTTCCCAGCTGCCCCTTCAAACAACCAGGACTTGATCAGCCATCATTTGTGTGGGAGGCATGCCAAGACGAAAGACAATATTGTTCCAGACCTGGGGACAATGACCCTCTTTCACGAAGAGGAGTATGGCTACACAGCCGTAAGCCAAGGAGCAAAATCAATCACTAGTGTCCTGAAATGGGCAAGCGGTTATCTTCATCCAGGGGGTGATAGCCATAATTAGCCCAAAGAATCAAACACAAATAGGTATCATGATCTTCAAAGCCCTTCCCTGAATGCTAGCTTTATATAAACTGGTCTGCTTATTGAGGAAAAAAAGATAATGGATGTATATTATGAGACAGGTTAAATGGGCCATTATAAAGATTATATGGCATTTAAATCGTATGTTTACCCTCTTAAACGGTATCTGTGGCAAGGACGTCTGGGTAAATATCATCTAAGATGCTGACCTTTCTCAGTAATTACAGACTCAGCAGAGATCTAGGGTACACTCCACTTTCATGACTAGGCTCAGCAAACACATAATTGGGAGCAAGTGTCTGTGACACACACTCACACAGTGTATGCATCATGCCTAATCAAGATCAGTTTATTACATTATGACTGTTTTATGAAACGATTTTACCTGTTTTATGTCTAAAAAATCACTGCTTACACACATCTAAAAATCACATCATACCTTTCCACCCCAGAATGCAGTTTGGCATTGTCATATTAGACACATTCACCTACCTGACAACCGGCTGTCCATAAGAAATCGACAGACTCCGCCCATGTCCATGAAAGCCCCAACAAACGCTGGTATAATGTTGACCTAAAAAGAGAAGGTACTGTTGTTTAAAGATGAACAAAACTTCTTAAGCTGTGTGTTTAAAATAACATTACACCAAAGGACTGATGAATTCTTAATCTGTTTCAGTACAGAAAGACCTGGATAACAGCCCTGTCTATAACACAAATAACAGATTTATATGATGAGCTTGTTCTTCTAATATACTATATAGTCAAAAGTATTTGGCCAAACTGGTTAATTATTGAATTCAGGTGTTTGAATCAGCCACCCAGTCACCCAGTGAAGGGCGATCTTAATGCTTCAGCAAACCAAGACATGTTGGACAATGCTACACTTTCAACTTTGCTTACAGTTTGGTGAAGGTCCTTTTCTATTCCAACAGAACTCCAGTTCACAAAGTCAGGACTATAAATACATGCTTTGATGAGTTAATTTTGAAAGAACTTGACTGGCCCTAACACAGAGTCCTTTGGGATGAACTGGAACGGTGTTAGCGAGCCAAGCTTTCTTGTCCAACATCAGTGCCTGTCCTCATAACTGCTCTACAGAATGAATGGGCATGAATTCCCACAGAAACACTCCAAAATCTTCTTGACGGCTTTCCAAGAAGCTGCAAAAAGGGGAACCGACTCCATATTGATGGATATGTATTTGGATGTCATTGCAGGTTTGGCCAAATACTTTTGTCTATAAATCTATAATCTTTAATATTGTTAAAATATTGTTTTATATTGTTTGGGACATTTTCAAAGAAAGCGTGGTATAACTAACTTGTTTTATGAACATTCCATAATATATAATACAATAAAAAAAAAAAACATACAAATTATGCTGTGACAAACAAAAGAATTCTAATCTTTATAAAACTGCTGTATAAGGGGATGGTGATACTGTTTTTACATTAGGAAACACCACACCACTCTGTTATCGACTATAATTACAGATTATACAAACAGCATGCTGCAATGTGTTTTATTTAATATGGTAAAACTGATAGATGTGTTTGATGGTACATAACAGTTTTTGTGTCAAATGTGGTAAAATACTGCCATCTATTAAAACCCTCTAAGCTCAAGAGTTTGACGTGATACCTGGGGACTGCATTATCGTGTACGCGGGGTCGCGGGGTGCTGGAGCCTATCCCAGGAGACTTGTGCATGTAAGCAGTTGAGGGTTAAGGGTCTTGCTCAGGGGCCCAACAGGGACAACTTGGCAGTCCTGGGATTTGAACCTGGGCCCGTCCAATCTGTAGTCCAATGCCTTAAGCACTGAGCTATCTCAATATCATTTTATATGATTTTGGTCTCTAGAAAGAATTTATTCAAACAGTTGAGATCCTGGCTTTGATGAGTTCTAACAATATCCCTATTAAGCAAATAGAGAGCTGGGGAACATTTTTTTTTTTTTTTTTAGTTTTCGATTATGTGCCTTATAGACCAAGGGAACATAGTTTCCTGTGAACTTGGAACCTTGGTAACATGTAATTCTAGGAACATAGGACCCAACAACTGGGGACAATAGAGCCCTGGGGAAGAAAAAGGACCCTGGGAACATAGGACCCTGGATTCATGGAATCATAGAATTAGGGACAGTATAGCCCTGGGAATGTGGGACCCCAGGAACATAGGACCATAAACCTGGGGGAAATATAGCCCTGGGAACACAGAACCATGGGAACATAGGACCCAGGGAAAATAGGGCCTTAGTAGCATGGAACCCAGGGAGGATAGGACACTAGAACTGGAGATCCATAGGGCCTTTGCTATACTCAGATTATGTGCCATATAAATCTAGAGACCATAAGGCCCTGGGAACAGAGGAATGCCCCCATATTTTGTGATATTAGGTTATTTGGAGATAAAAAGTTCCTAGACCATTTCAGCAAATTATGTTTCTGTGAATATCATTATATGGTTTAAAATGTCACATTTAGGAAACTGAGAACCTGTTGTGCACTAAACTTACGCCAGTTGTCTATAAATGCTGTTGAAGATATAATTGGCCTGTCAGCTTGGTTACGGTAGCACTGAAAGCTATCTTAGCTGCGTATTGGCTTTTTGGGCAGTTTATTTAGATAGGGAGCTGAGATCACTGCATGAAGAAGTGCTCTTTCCCAGCTCTGGGTTTGGGCCACGCTGAGGTCTGCCTTCTATAAATATTTTGACTCCCAATCTTTTGGCTAGCTCTGATTTCACATTCATTTCCATCAACACAGAAACAGGATGAAGTGGAATTCCAAGAAATTGTTTTTCTTTTATATATCATACTGTATTACATATGAGATTTCTTTTATTGAGAATTCTTTTAACTCAAGCCTGATGAGTGCAACTGGCTTTCTTACCCTCTGGTACGGTTGAGAATGGGCGAAGTTGATTTTTCGGAGGCAACTTTTTTCTGTTCCTTTGAGACAAATCAAGAGAGACCATTCCTGACCATCTGTGGAGAGAGAGAGAGAGAGGATGAGGCAATAACGAAACGAGTAAGAGAAAATAAGATGGACAAACAGTACTGTGCATTATCTGTATTATATTATTATATTATCTGTAGTACAGATTTTGTTATACAAGTTTATTATGTCTGCATTATTATGTACAAGACCATTTCCTACAAATATACACTATAATGAATAAATAACATTACAGAAGAATCTTTGCATGCCCGTAAAGAAAGCAACATATTACATGACAGACCAGTTTTCAGATTTGAAAAAACTGTGACTGTGACGAAGTTACCTAACGAAGTAAAACCTAACAGCTGTTTTATTTACAGTACTGTGCAAAAGTCTTGGGAACATCCAAACAAAAGCCATATGCAATGATGCTTTTGAAAACATTTCTACATTAAAAGAAACGTCTATAAAAAGCACTAAGTAATAACATAAACAATAAACGATCAATATTTGGTGAGGAAACTCTTCGCCTGAACATAAGCGTTAGTGTTCGATACAGATGTGTGCAGTATTCTAAGTAAAACAGCTGTTAGGTTTTACTGAGCATGCTGGAGAATACGAGATCTTTTGGTAACTTCGTCACACTCGCTCCTTTCTATTTTCATGCAAAACCCAGAAGCCTACTTTTTTCCCATCTGAAAACTCGTCTGTCATGTAATATGTCACTTTCTTTACAGATATGCAAATATTCTTCTGTAATGTTATTTATTCATTAATTGTAGTGTATCTTTGTAGGGAATGGTCTTGTACATAATAATGCAGACATAATAAACTTAATAAACAAAATGTGGACTACAGATAATATGGCGCCTAAGACTTTTGTACAGTACTGTATGTGTGAGAGGCTAAGCTTCCGGGCTTTTTAGAACCTTTAAAGGGACAATGAAAGTAGATTATATAATCATAAAGCAACACATAATAAAGGAATGGATGAAAGAGACAAGAAAGGACAGAGGTCAAATTCTTCACGGTCATAAGTCTAGTGTTAAATCCCCAATTTAAAGCACAGGGCCTTGTGTTTCTAATTAACCTGCTGCAGTAAACCTGCAAACCCAAGTTAAAGTCGAAGAGTTGACTTTAAAAGAGGGATTACCCAGAATTCCACGCTGATTCCTGTGGGCAGTTTAGCGTGGAAAATGCCTGGATTTACAACACAGAGCACACTCATGATCAAGTTCGGAGACTGAAACAAACATATAAAAGAAGAAACGTAGAAATCTACTGTTTTAAGAGGGAGGAAAGTGTAAGAGATTGTAACGAGTCACATCTGGGAGCAATTGTGGTGAATAGCTGAGCTGGAGGAAATGGGCTGTGTGCACTTAATGTTGAATCCAGGCACTGTTGTGTGTGCTGTGTGTGTGTGTGTGTGTGTGTGTGTGCTTCTGAATGACAGGAAGTACCGTGTAGGACCCGAGGGTGTTATGGGAAATCTGCACTATTCAGCTCATCTGATAAATCTTAGCACGAGATGTTATTTTGGGTGTGCTATTTTACACAACTAATCAACAACAGCGTGGTGCGATGTGTTAAAATGACCAAGGTTATTATTTTCCCATAATTACATGTGCCAATGTGTTTTATGATTTTATTTGCCACAGCAATTTGCTAATGGATGCTTTTAATTTTTTTAACGAGTAACACATTTCTGGCACTATTTAAAGACTGATTCTCACTTCTACAGCTGAGGTATTTCCTCAGTAGGGATAGTGTGTTCTGCGTTTCAGTGTGTGTGTGTGTGTGTGTGTGTGTGTGTGTGTGTGTGTGTGTGTGTGAGAGAGAGAGAGAGAGAGAGAGAGAGAGAGAGAGACCAGCCAAGATGTCAATCTGGCAGCCAGCTGCTTATAGCCTCCTTTTAAGTTAAACATACAGTATCACACAGACACACACACACACACACCATTCATAGAATATTTAATATTCAAATATGCTGATATACTGCCAGCTTCAGAATTATTGGCACCCTTAGACAAGCCTTTAAGTCTAATTTAGCTTATTTTCATACTGAATTTATGAGTCATATCTAACATTAATCATAATCTATTCATTCAAAGACAAACGTATTCATTGAATATTGTCTGTAATAAGATTACAATAAAAGATTTACTTGAAAGATAAACTTGAGGTTAATTTCATTTTATGCATTTATTTCTAAAGGCAAGATAAACAGTTGTGGAAATGTAAAATAATCAAGATTTTCCACAGATAATCAAGGTATTTGATATTGCTATTTGAAAATGTACGAGTTTAAAGGAAATTGTCTGCATTGATTTACAATCCTATAGCTGGTTTAAATAGATGTCACTGATAACCTGGGCATGTGTATGTCTTTGTGAGTGTGTGTTTGAGAGAGCGAGAGAGAGGGAGATTGCTGAAAAAAAGTTTTTGCAGTGTGTGATCTCAGATAGCAGAGGCAAAGCGGCTCAGAGTCGGGTCCGGATCAGTGTCGTATGCAATTTGGGGTGTCTGTTGACATGACCGTGTGTAACATACCGTACTGTCATTATAGTTCTATTGCGGCTGCTACAGTCAATTTACAGTGCTGACTAAATCCAGTTTCACTCAGAGTATCTGACAGGAATGTTGTATTTTTTTGTTAGTTTCTTTTCTTAGGTTAATATTTTTCTGATGTGCATCAGGATGTGACGCCTGTTTGCCTGGATCTGCTGCACCCTAATCCAAACATGGCACCAATTACAGCTTTGAAGCTGTGTGCCTGCGTGGGCTGAAGACTGTATGGATGTTTATGTAGGACGGAGAGTCAGAACAGGTCAACTCATTTCAGCAATCCTTTCATTCTTAGGTGCCTAATAAACAACGAAGCCTTGACCAAAACAAGCATTTAATGACCATTTTATTCTTCATTTCTTCTACACTGTAAATGCTCTCACGTGACTGTTTTTATGATAATCGGTCTATTACAATAAGTGAAAAAGTGCTGTAACTGCAGAAATCAGTCATTAAAAAATGTGATTTTATGCATCTTTGTGACACACTTGTTCTGAGATAATAGCTTAAACAATTATGTTCTGATCATTTCTGCATAACTACTCTACACATTGGATTTATTTTACTGGACTTCCTTGTCTTAGTATAAAGATTGGTTTACCATGTCTTTCAAATGTAGACTATAACTATAATTAACTGCACTACTCTTACTGTAGGTGGATTATTTTGGAACCTGGTACGCTCTATGGCCGGGACTTTAAGAGATCGAATCCCGATGATGCTACAGCCATACGTGGCAGGGAGACAAGAGAAGGAAACTGGCCATCCTCTCTAAAAGAGAGTAATAGCATTCTCCTGCTCACCTGTCCATCAGCATATGTTACAAGCCTGGATATGCCACACACACATATACCCACCTCTACTGTTGTGTGTGAGGGTGGCACTGGTCTCAGCATAGCGTCCCTGATTGACACGGTATCCCTGCTCCTGGAGGACTCTGTGATAAAGCTGCACCTCCGTGTCTGAGGGGACGTGCTGTCCTGTCAACATGACAGCCTTGCCTGCACAGCTCCTCTTAGACCAGTTTACCTGAGAGAGAGAGAGAGAGAGAGAGAGAGAGATCGATTGAAAAAAAATCACTAAATCAGAATCAGAGATATTTTTTTTCTTCCCCAGTCTGAGCGATGAATGAAATGAATACGGTTTTCTTTTAAAAGCCTACTTTAGCAACGCATGGCCAACATAAAGCACTTCAAACCTCAACGCTGTAACGAATTCTAACACAAACTGTTTTGGATGTACAAATCACAACATTACGTGCTAATGAGCCCAGAATCGGGGCCAACCAAAATACCTGTTGTACCGCTCCGAGCCTAATATCCTGTAAAAGGGGTTCTACGTGTACAGGGGTGAGAGGACGGACGGACGGCAGGCCAAGTTTACATTCTGAACAGGATTAGCACTTCAGACAGCTGAGCCTGCGCCCAGCCAAGATGACGAGACTCAGGTGGTGCCCATGATGTAATCATGTCCATGACGCCACTCTGAGAGAGTCAGCATGGCCATGAGTCACGCAATATATAAGGGTGAGTCAAAAATTATCCGCACTCTGGCTGTAGAAGTTATTTAATTTGAATATTTAAATAGAATTTATAATTACCTGTTTTTTTCATTGTTGTATCAAAGTAGAAATTAATGCAAGAAAGAATTATTTGCATTAGCGGTCTCAGGCATTCAGACCCCGCTTTACATCTTAACGGAACAAAGTGACTGAAGAAAATAATCATTTGAAGAACATAATCATTTGCTTGGTATAGTAATTATTCCATATACTGTCATTTCTTTCGATGTTCTTAAAATATTGCATAAACAGTATGTTTAGATAGTGAGCAAAGCCTTAAGTTTCTGAACATGAGCATGAACACAACATCTCTGTACGACAAACAGGAAGAGAGTTATTAAAGTAAAAGTATTTCAAACTTTTGACCTTGATGTGACATTGACTCCAAAATTTAATCAGTTGAACTGCTAGTTACATTTATAACTCTAATACATCACACACCCTTTTTCTTGTCATTCGTCTCACTCACTGACAGTTGCAGTCTGGATATGCCACAAATATAGACACTTGAAATGTCTTAAATGTTAAACAGCCTTTTCTATATCAACAATTAAAGATCACCCATTACACACTCTCTCACTCATTCTATATACTGCTTATCTTTTCCAGGGTCGCGGGAGGCCTGGAGCTTATTCTAGGGGATTTGGAGCATAATTCAAGATACACCTTTAATAGGGTGCCATTCCTTCATAGCAAGCACACACTACAGGGAATTCGGAAATGCCAATTAGCCTAACCTGGAAACCAAACACAGGGAGAACATGCAAACTCAACACAATGCCCAGCCAATACCTAAAACACCAGACACTGGATGCAGTGCCGGTCCCAAGCCTGGATAAAATAGGAGGGTTGTGTCAGAAAAGGCATCCAGTGTAAAGCCTGTGCCAAGTTGTATGTCTGGATCCGATGGTCCGCTGTGGCGACCCCTCGACGAGAGCAGCCGAAAGACTAACAACAACTATTTTAGATGTAACAAGAACATGAAATGGAGATGGAAAGATATCATGTTCTCGGATGTTCCACATACTGTATAGCATGGGATCTGAAGATTGAGGAGATCTTTTAAGAAAAGTAAAACCCTGTCTCTTTTGCTGCGCTACAGACGAGCAAATGTCTATTTTCTTTTCTTCTGCACTCTGTTTATGTTCGGTCCTTTTTAGTCTAGTTTGTATCCATCTCTGATCTCTCTCTCTCTCTCTCTCTGCTTCTTTCTGTCCGTCTGTTTGCTTCAGGCCTGTTCAGGGAAGTTCTGTAATGAAATAATAATGTTTGAGTCTTGGCCACAGCCGGGCCCCGGGAAACGAAGGCAGCGCAGTAATTGCATGGTTTAGATTAGCATCTGCAGCTGGAGGTCTATAAGAGGAGGAGGAGAGAGAGAGAGAGACAGAGGAATGGCAAAGGACTGGCTGATGGACTGAAGTAGTGATAAGGGCAGTAAAGGGAAAAGAAATAGTAAAGAGGTGAAGCTTCTGTGAGGAAAGTAAACAACCCTTTGAGAACAACTCAGGATTTTGCCAATAAAGCAGGACTAGAGGAGGTAGCAGGGGAAAGAGAGAGGGGGCAGGGAAGCAGAGAGGGAGAGAGAGAGACTTCATGATGGGCTCTGGGCATATGAGTTTTCTACTCTCTGATGTGGTCGAGCTCTCAGATGTAATGGAAATATATATATATATATATATATATATATATATATATATATATATATATATATATATATATATATATGAGCTGAAAGAATTAGGGAATAGAAGAAAATATGGACAAAAGAAAGTAATAAAGACAGAGCTGAATGTAAAACTGATACCCATCACTGGCACTACCTCAAAAAGGCTAGGCCAGATATCCCCGAATCCCCATGGTGTTAAGATCATACTAACAGTCTGGGCGAGTAATCATGCTAATACTCCACATGACCTTTTTACGGAACAGGCCAAATATAGCAGTGCCTTTAAACTAGAGTGAAAGTATCAGCACAATAATTATCACAAACAAAGGATAATGTTGCTGAATCGTCTTTCCAGTAATCAATAAATAATGTTGCACCTTGTAATTGCATATAAAAAATAGGGTAAAGGCAAAGTCCTGTAATATACAGATTTATATTATTTGTATTTAATATGCAGGGAATTCATTTAGTCATCATTTTAATCACAAATATTCCCATGTCCCAAGTTTTAGCGAAATATTATTTGCATAGGGACTTTAACAGTCAACATTGTCAAAACACCAAACTACATTACAAAACACCAAAAATATCATTTAGGTACTTAAGTAAGCCTGATGACCAGTGGTAAAGAAAAACACAGATCATACGTTTTTCACTATTCTGACTTGATGTAAACACTAACTGAAGCTTGCTGAAGTTATAGTGGGTGACAAGTGTATATACCGTACACAGTGGTGCAGTCTAGGGTTTGCTCGTAAGCTTGAGTTACTGTCTGTCAGAGTTTCACATGCTCTCCCCAGGTGTGCTTCCTCTAGTTGTATCTCACCTCGCAATACATGTCAGTATTGGTGACTATAAACTGCTCTGGGGTGTAAGTGTGTAAACGAGTGTGTGCATATTGCCCTGCAACAGACTGGCATCACCTATCAACTGTGCATATCTGCTACATGTTCCTGGGATGGGCTGCAAATAAACTGCAACTTGACCGGGTGAAGTGGGTACTGAATATGTACAGTGTACTGTGTTTATGCATGTGTGCAAACATAACTAGACCACTAAACATTTCAGAACAGCATTAAGGGCAACTGGAGTTTTCCATTACCTAACTATACAAACTGGACTCCATTTTAACTTAAAGACATGAACCGTTACATTGAACTGCCAGATGATCTGCAGATCAATCGCTGCTATCCGTTATTACCCAAATGAGGATGGGCTCCCTGTTGAGTCTCCCTATTGCTTGCCACTGTCACCGTCGCCAACAATTGACAATTGTTAAAAGCGCTATACAAATAAAATTGAACAAATTTTATTACAAATAGGAATTGAACTATTTTTTATTTAATTTTTTCCCCCAATTTAGTCGTTTCCTCCGAGCCACGTGACGCCAGCCGACCGCATCTTTTCGAACTGCTTGCTCACGCGCCGTTGGGGGCGGCGTAACACTCGGAGGACAGCGCTATCCGCTCCTTCCGCGTGCGTGAGCTTACAGTCGCCTCTGATTGGCTGTAGAGCCGTGATTAATGTGGGAGCACAAAGTACCTCTCATCCCTCCCCTCTGAGAGAGCTCGGCCAATCAGCTTTCTCTAGGCCTCCGGCTGCGAGAGGTTACAGCATCACCCAGGAATCGAACTAGTGATCTCCTGATGATAAGGTGAGCATTTTACCACTGCGCCACTCGGAGGCTTGAATTGAACTATTTAAGAATATTTAAACAGACTGTAGAGTACCTGCAAATCTGTTTTTTTTTCTCCAAGATTCCAAACCAATCTAGCTTTATATGATGTCTATTGAAATGAGTGATCGTGCACAATGTTATGGTCTCGCCTTTTCTCTTCCACCCATTCTGTCCTTTCCATGACTCAGGTCTAAGATTGGGTCAGTGTGCGTATGTGTGCGTCTGATGACAGCACTTATTGGTACCAAATTCCACAGCGCACAGGACAACTATATTTAAATTCTACTATATTTAAATGCCCTATCTCCTTCTCCTGTCCCAAAAGGTCATAACTCCTCTCCTGCTGAGCCGACGCCTCTTACAGTGCTGTGTCTGGTTTGTTTTTATTTAATCCCTATTCATAATCAAAATGATAAGAAGCAAAACCCACTCCACTTTTCTCATTCCGGCTGTGCAGGCATGCCAAGCTGGTATAATCAGTGGCATATATTTTTGATAAGACTCCAAGGCAGGCTGTTCATGCTAAAATGCTGTAATATGGAATAACATGTTAATTATAGAAAAACATGCCTGTCCCGAGGTGCCTGTCTTTACACACGGTTAAGATAGTCCTGTGGAGAAAATGAATATTCATTGAACTTCGGTAAAGACAACTTAACACCTTCAAGTCCTGGCGGCAGAGTATAATGTTTAGTTATGCATCTTATGCAGTAGCTATGAATAATTCAGTAATTACAGTGAAACTAAAATCAAAGGTGTGCAGTTATGAGAGTGAAGAATGTAAGCTTTGGGACTTAAAAACTATTCAGTTTTCCTAAGTGTAAGCTTTTTCTAAAAATTGTTCGTGCTTAGCAAAATTGCTTCCGGTTTCTTGAGAACCGTGTTCAATTACATGTGCACATTCTCTTATGTAAAACTTTGCTTTTGACCTAATTTGATTCCCAAGAGGTTTTACACACACACACACACCACACACACACACCACACACACACACAAACACACACTGTAAGAGAGTCTTGATAGAGAGAGAAAGAGACAAAAAGTGGGTTTCTTTAGTATTCAGTGACGACCACAGGGCCTGATTGTCCATGCAAAGTGGATGCTTTGCTTGGTAACTGGCAAAGATTTGGCAACAATCTTTTCACATTTCAATCAAGCTTTCCCGGATTCCCTCTCTCTTTCTCCCGGTCGCGCTCTATATCACCCTCCTTTCCTTCATGTAGGGCTTCGTTACTGCTGACTCCATGCATTTGAATATAAAGTCTACGGTATAGATGTCCAGAGGCTCAAGTGACAAATACTTTTCATCATAATTAAGAACCAATATGACATAAACACCTTGTTTTATTTTTCACATTAGGTACACACTCAACAAAAATAGACATGAAAATCTGAACATGAGCAAACAGTATGATTCACATTTACATGCTTTCTATATATACTTTATGTCTGAACGCTTAATTTTGGTCTGCACTCAATCATGTCAGTCAAGCAGTACATTCCTACCCAGCAAACTCAGACAGCTCATGCTGGGAAGCATCTGTCATTCATCCAGAGGAGAAGAATCTGCCTGTGAGGGTGATATATCCAAGTTTAAATACCATACTGGGGATGTGGGAGCATATTGCTTTGGATATGCTATTTGCAATTTACACTTTCCATAACGCCTGATAAATATGCCATGTTATAGATTACATGTGTACATTTTGATGAATGCCTAAAGGAATTAGTTCAAAATGTTCATATTTTGGGTTATTATTTTTCTAACAAGGGAACCAAGCTTTCAAGAAATTTATTTAAAAGAGAAAATAAAAGGAGGGGGGGGGTTGGCTGTCAAGTTAACTCTAGTTCTATATATTTGTCTAACTTTAAGCAATCTACATAAACAAATGAAAGGTTTTGGCTATACATTGGACAGCAATTTTTTTTCTGTCTTTATATCTGTCTATGAAAGTAGACTATGAAAAAGTTTGTCTCATATGTCACAAACCTGTGGCGCTAATAAAAAGCAGGTATGTGAAGCGCACCTATGAGATAAAACTTGGTACGGTAGAGACAAAGTATTCGCCGCGGTCCATGGTGAGGGAATGTATGTTGTAAAATACTCTGCCTAAAATTTAACCATAAGTCAAATCAAAATGTTAAGTAAAAGCAATGTTATGAACAGTTATGTGCTGGATTTAATAATCTACTTATACGATACGTGTTCAATGTAAACAAACACCTGGACCAATAGATATTAATTATAAAATCTACATTGAATATTTTCACAGCTGAAAAAACAGCGCTGAAGTGGTATAAGTGACTTTTAATTTGCTGGAGTTGTTTTAAGAGAAACCGTAATCTTTATTTGACCTACTTTATCTGATTTCTCATCTGTGATTCACTCTCTGATTACCGAACAGGGAGTGTATTTGGCTAACGACAAAAGAAGTACGACTTACATTAAACACCAGCATAAACAAGGCGTAAGATTCTCAACCGTACATAAAGACAAGGCAGACATGTACATGGGCTTCAAACTGAAATAATAATCCCACTGATTTTAGCTTTTAGCGTTTGAACTATTTCTACAAACTCTTTTCCTGACAATGACAGGAACATACGCTAGCGAAGAATACAAATATAAATTAATCACCTCCAAAACCCTATCAGGTTAGCTACTCTTGCCAGTTAAGATGAAAAATGTTGATAAATAGCTCAGAAATCCTGTCAAGTTATGTCACAGCAGTTAGCTAATGGGCTAATGTTAGCCCTGAAAATTATGAACCCATATTTTCCCTCTGAAATCCTGTCCATAAATCCTATTGTGTTAAAATGTAAAATAATTAATAAAAAGTGTCTTAATCTCCTCACTTAATGCTACTAATTTAGCTCTTGATAGCTGACTAGTGTTAGCTGTGAAGATTAAGGGCATTTCATTAATCGCTTCAGAAATCTTTTCAGGTTAGCTGATATTAGCTAGCTGGCTAGCAGCTAGCAGTGAAGATTAAGAACATTGTCTCTTGTGTTTATAGGTATGTTTGGAAATGACAAACCACATCTATATTCCAGAATCAAGTTTGAGAATAAATTTTTTTAGCTTTCTGAAAAGCAAACAAATGCTAAATTATACATTTATTCATTCACTTTCTGCTTTAATTGAGCTTAAGCTTTCCATGTAAATAAAGTTTCATAACTGTAATCAGTTTATGCTAAAATCCAGAGAATCTATGAAGTACATACATATACTGTAAATGTGTGTGATGGGAGCAGTTATGAGAAATGGTCACCACAGAGCATAAATGAAGCTGTAATGTTTCTGGACAGTCTGATAAACACTGACCCTAGAACAGTGTCACGAAACAGCCTCCTCCTATAACAAACTAACACTGAGAAGGTTTTCAGGAAAACTGAAACTGTTGTATGTATTACTGCAATGAGTGCTGTCAGTCAAGCAAGAGCATTGCTGTATTCTAGTGTAACACACAGCACTGGGAAATTGTTTATAACGATAATCCAGAAGAGTGAAACACAATCAGAGTTTAATGCTTGTTGTTATGGAGAAGCAAACAAACAGGGCATGAGACAAACACACAGCCCTAAAAACAAACTTTTGACCTAGGCCTAGATGTACTTACACACACCCGCACACACACATTCACACACGCGCGAATGCACGCACTCACACAAGCTTAAGAGGACAACACAGGTGTTTGAAACTCAAAGAAACTCACACTGAGGTCATTTGAAACCTCAGACTGCACTGTTGTGTTAGTCAGATAGCTACAGAATAGGAAAGAGTATAAACACTTGAATAACAGACAGTGTGAAATAGAAAGTATCCTGTTCTTGTTTTGATTATGCTTTGATTTTTTTATTTATTAGCAGGTTAAATTTAGCAGAGAAGATAGAACATACCCTTAAAAATCTCTCAAACACTACCTGGCTAGCTTTCATACTGAGTCAGCGTTAGTGCAGTAATCAAAACACAGAGCAGTACATTTGCGTCAAGGGTGAGCAGACATCACGGAGACTCTCATCTAGTAAAAGAGTTTGAAATATAGAAATACAAAGAAACAGAAAAGCTTTTGTGAGACATCTCAAATTCCAGATGACAATTCACTCATTTTGCACCTTTTCTTGTTCCCTCAATCCTGAATATTTTTTCCCCTACTAGTTTAAAATATTAGAAACTTTTACTTATTTAGTCCAGGTGGCTTTCTTTATAGTTATTTTGTATGTTGATTTGTGTGTGTATATAATATTATCTACTGATTGAGGCATTTGCATGTTCTTCATGTGCTTGGTGGGTTTCCTCAGGGTGCGCCTACATTCTAACGATATGTGTTATAAGCTGATTGGTAAATTGCCTGTAGTAAATGATTGTGTGTGTGGGCGTGCTTTAGACCTGTAAACCATAGGCTAGTTGTTGATTCAGTTCAAATAGATTCTGGGGCATTACGATGTTCAACTCAATTCAATAGCACTAATGTAAATGTGTTTTTTCTCAAGCAGCTATATTTTTGAGGTATTAAAAAACTATTATATATATATATCTAATAAGCATTAAAAAGCTGTGTAATTTTATTGTGGATTCTGTAAATGCCATGTCTAGTACAAATCAAGTACGGTACAGTATATTTTTTCCAGTTAATTTTCTGCTGCACACTCCTGTCCAGTAGGTGGTGGTATTACACGAACTGCTCAAAAATATTAAAAGAGGAAGAAGCGATATTTTCCTAAAATGTATTTTCAGAAGATACAAGTAGTTTGCACTTTCTGCAAAAGCTGTTGTATATTTTTAAGGCATTCATCAATTTTTTTGTCCATTACTAATGACTACTTAGTTTATTATTATTATTATTATTATTATTATTAATAATATTGTTGTTGAAATCATTTTTCAAACGTGAATCCATTCTAAATCGAAAACTGATCCATTAATTCACAAATTGAGTTGACCAGGAAAAATTTAATTGCATTATACTTAATTAGGTCACACAGCTGTGGAGTGCATCCATACAGGATGTCCACCAACGTGTACCGTGGGTCAAGCTTCAGACCCTACACAGGAAAAGTGTAACGTAAAATGGATGGAAGGACCTTCTTATTGGCTGTAGTCAATGTTATTTTGTGCCTACGGATCGATGTATGATTTATGCATTCATATTCCCTGTCACTTACCCTTGGCATGCCATTGTCTGAAACATACTATTATAGAATTGTTGGTGTGAAACAAAGTTTTTTTTTTTTTGCCCCTTGACTCAATACCAATGTTTTTAGCATACTGTAGCTCTGTAGTCTAAACAGTAACTAAACTAGTGCTGCACAATGAATCACATCTAAATCGAATGGACCTGTGCAATTATTTAAATGCGAAAGGTTGAAATTTATTATAGGAAGCAGAGGAGATGCTTATCAGCAGGCAAGGCAAACTACCGTTTGGGCTCAAGGGCTGACAAAAAAAAAAACGTATTTCTTATTTATAAGATAATGTGGATGACTTCTGGTTGGAGAGGCCCCATGCAATTTTTTGCTTATGGCCCCAACATAACTGTAGAATCGCCTCTGAACGGTAATATATGCATAGTCAAGAATTGATGTACTGTGGAATTTGTCAATAATTTACGTTTTTGTTAAAAAAAAATCTTATTTTGAATCTTATTTCTCTAATTTAAGTGGAAAATAATGTAAACTATGCATAATACTATTTCGTTAGCCATTTCAAAATCAGACTTTGAAGTTTAAGTGTAGACTCGCTGACCTCAGAGAGTCACCCTCTGTGATCTGGGATCTGCAGTCAGAGAAACTGCCTGATTTTATTAGCTTTAATGTAAACTCCTCGCTCACTGCACATTACTCAGTGCAGAGACACAGCATGGGAGATCCAGCTCACAGCACTATTAGACTGAGTGATTGCACACACGCCCCTCACGCTGAGGGCTCACAGCTGATCAGAGACACCTGTCACATACCACAGCACACACACTTCGTCCACAAAGCTGGTTGTGCCAGGCATTACCAGGGGCTCTTTCACCTTAAACATCAAGCAGGCTGCTGCTCCATTCATCCTCCTTCTTTCAATTTTATTTCTCATGTAGATAAACTTGACTCCTGCCACGTCTCACAGCTCAGACACCAACACTCTTTTTAGAATAAACAGACCACCAAAGTTGTTTGATCTTTGAAAGCTTTGCTCATATGCTCTCATCATGCACTTCTAAAACATTGGTGCAGGTGGACGCCGTGTCAGCTCTGACCAAAACCATGTGTGCAGCCATAAATCGCCCCTCCCTTCTGAGACCCCTTAGCCAACTGCTAGTCTGGCTTGGGCCTGTCCTCCCAAAATACCCTCACAAAGACACCCATCATAAATAAACAATACTCGCCCACTATATTTAACAAGAACTTAAAATAGGGAGAGCGGAGACTGGGCGAAATAACTCTGAAGACACTACATTGGGACAAATGTTACGTTTTATGGAGGTTTGTTCAAGTTTGGAGTTTGTCTACTGAACTGAACTTTATTAGTATTACTTTATTATTATTATTTAAATTTTTTTTAATGAAAACCTGCTGAAGGTCAGTAGGCCATTGTGTGTTTAAAGGATTTCAGTCATTTAGGTCATGGTGAAGGTCAAGTAGTATGACAGAAATTTAATGACTTGATCTCTATTCTGTCCTTACTGCAATGACGCACTGAGGACTTTCCTGAAACCCAGATCCTCTTAAAAAGAAATTTGAGTATGCAGGCTTATCACTTAAAGCTGCCGATGTGCAATATTTCTAAATATCTAACCCACCTGACCCAGATCAGAATGTAATAACCTAATAATTACGTTATCAAGTGTATCTGGAAACAATGCTGAGGAGTATGTTTATAGTTATGATCATGCTTTACTTCCAGAAATAATGGTACCAAATTGTACTCATCTTTGTCACAGAGATGTGTTTCGGAGCTTTAATGTATGTTTCACTTTACTATGCTTTTCTTGGACCAGTACTCGAAAAGCTAATTAATGGTGCACCTCTTCAAGTAATAGATACTGTACACACCCAAGAGGCAAATCATTCAAAGATAAGTTTTTCCTGGAAGATCATGTAGGACATTTCTTGGGTTTATCCCTCACAGAAGAATTTTAGTGCCTCCAGGAACCACACACAGTTCCAAAAGTTGTGCACTTACTTCATTGTGCTCATGCCATGCTTCCAGTAAAGAGACCAGCTCCTCTGGGTTCTTGAGAAGCACTGTGCCACGGTCCCTGATGCCAGATTTGTTCTTTTGGTCCTCTTGTCCAGGGCTGAAGCCTGCCCGGTGCACCACAGAGCTCTGGTAGATAAGAAACACAGCGAGCCCCACGAGCACGAGCGGAGCCGTGCGCCAAGTGCGCCTCAGCGTCCCGATCCCCAGGATCCGGCGCAGGAGCATCCCGATGCCCAGACACATAGGGTACCATGGATGGGACGCTGTTAGAGTCGCTCTTGCATCCTTCTATCTAAAAGATCGCCGATGCACTCAGGATTGGAGTGGGGGGGGGGGAGGACAGGGCAGCCACACGCACATGCAGTTTAGGAAACCATCAAACTTTCAGAGCTGCACTCAAACTTTCTTTGGAGAAGGAAAGAGAAATATAACGCGCAGCGTCGCCCAGGGCAAAGCGTCACGTTTCGTCACGCAGTGTAGAACAGCCTGCAGAGTGTACATGGCGAGCTTGTGTGGGGGAACCCGGGGGGAAAAGCGCTCTTTCTTCTGTTTCCCCCAGGAGCTGCCGAGTAGCGGAACTCCAGCTCTCTCTCTCTCTCTCTCTCTCTCTGCTCCTGAGCTCTGGCCAAAACAAAACGGCAGGAAAAGTAAAGAACAGGATTAAACGCGGGTCTACAATCTCTCAGTACGACAGTAAAAATTATTCCATGAGCAGAAAAGCGAGATCAGATGTTGTTTTCCTCCGCTGTGCTGTGCGCTTCCACCTGGTTTGCGTTATTGGAGACAGAGAGAGAGAGAGACACACACACACACACACACACACACACAGAGAGAGTAAACAGTTACTTCCTCTCCGCACGAAGCTCCTGTTACTGCTCTCAGAACAGACGGGATCCTGTACATACAGGGGCAGACTGGAGCCCAGTGCGACTCAGAGCGGGTTTTTAAAGCGGAATAACGGTTTTCCGACTCGCTCGCTCGCTCGCGCACGCACGCACGCACGCGCGCGCTCTCTCTCTCTCTCTCTCAAGATTCAAGAATGAAAAGGTGCTGTATTGGCATGCCAGATAGTTACATTCGTATTGCAAAAGCTTAGAAATAAGTCAGAAGGAGTGTATTAATAAAAGGAGTAGAAAAAAAAGTAAAATGGAAAAAAACAACAAGAGAAAATCAGAATAGTGTAGAAAGAGTAATAATAAATAAACGGTGAGATCTTTTTGTATAAAAGAAAAGAGTACAAGACATTTAGTTAAAGTTGAAGATGAAGTGCCACCACTCGTGTAACAACATTAAAGAAAAAAGCATATAAACATAATAAATAATAATAATAATAATAATAATAACAGTGATTAGTGTGTGTTTGTTTGTTCGCATATGCGGTGTGTGTGTGTGTGTGTGTGTGCAGCTCTCGCTGTGCTTCCCCAGTAGGTGGGGCAGTGGGTCGGGGAGGCAGTTGAAGTTTATTATATTTGGTGAAGAATTCATTGCGAATCTGGTGATATTCTGAACATTCAGTGAGGAAGTGCAGTTCTGTCTCGAATTTTCTGAGCACAGATTTTATTGGCAGAGTCTCTTCTGTCTGTCTGTCTGTCTGTGATGGAGACGGTGCTCATTGAGTCTTTGGGTCAGTCACCCTGCTCAGATAGTCTGTCACGCTGTACTGTGTGTGATGGTGGTGTGTTAGTGTGTGTGGGTGTGTGATGGTGGTGTGTTAGTGTGTGATGGTGGTGTGATGGAGATGTGTTAGTGTGTGATGGTGATGTGTTGGTGTGTGATGGTTGTGTGATGGAGGTGTGGTGGTGGTGTGTTAGTGTGTGATGGTGGTGTGATGGAGGTGTGGTGGTGGTGTGTTAGTGTGTGGTGGTGGTGTGTTAGTGTGTGATGGTGGTGTGATGGAGGTGTGGTGGTGGTGTGTTAGTGTGTGATGGTGGTGTGATGGAGGTGTGGTGGTGGTGTGTTAGTGTGTGATGGTGGTGTGTTGGTGTGTGATGGTGGTGTGATGGTGGTTTGTTAGTGTGTGATAGTGTGTTGGTGTGTGATGGTTGTGTGATGGAAGTGTGTTAGTATGTGATGGTGGTGTGTTAGTGTGTGATGGTGTGTGATGGTTGTGTGAAGGTGGTGTGTTGGTGTGTGATAGTGTGTTGGTGTGTGATGGTGTGTGATAGTGTGTTGGTGTGTGATGGAAGTGTGTTAGTATGTGATGGTGTGTGATGGTTATGTGATGGTGGTGTGTTGGTGTGTGATGGTAGTGTGAAGGTGGTGTGTGATGGTGTGTTGGTGTGTGATGGTGTGTTACGCACACACACACACACACACACACACACACACACACACCCACCACCAGGTAAAATAATTCAGAGGCTTAAGCCCTAACTTTAGAAACCGGAAATGGGAACCCACCAGCAACAATCAGGCACACAGACCTGAGGGAGGAATCGAGCCCTCGACCCTGAAGGTGTTAAACCACAGAGCTAACCACGACACCACTGTGCCACCTGAATATGTAAATGTTATAGTAATATAATATACATCATACTATTTTTCTTTTCCTGCAGTGTGTATACATATTTTAGTTGACTCTGTATATTAGCCTATATCTATACAGATAGCTCTCGTGGAACCAGTGCTATAAAGAGTATTGATCAAATGTTTTTATTATAAGTGAGACATTTAATATAATGCAACATCATATACATTATTGGCGTTATAGCTTTATTGGTTTAGGTGTAGTCCAATTATTACCAAAAAGATTCAATCAACATATGACACGGTTAACCTTGCAAGCCCTGGAACCAGTCACTTATTATTATTTATTTTTTATCCTTGATCCACCCATCCTGGTAATCAACAAGCAAGCAGGAAGGTACTATGTAAGTGTGAGTACACAAGGGGGTACACATCTGGCAATGGCGGACTTAGGTTGTTGCATTGTGCTCTTTACCATTAATCAAGCAACTTGAACTTGTATGGCTTTTAGAAGAAACTGAATGTGGGGATTGAGTGGAGAAGCCACTCAAACTAACAACACGATACCTGGAAACTCTCCTCAATGCTGTCTCTCACTCTCACACACTTTCTTTATACCCCTTATCAAAGTCGCAGGAAGCCTGGAGGCTATCCTCGGGGGATGAGGCTGGGCAAAACCCCAGATGAAGTGCCAATCCAAACTGGAAACAATAATTAGCCTACCATGCATGTCTTTGCACTGTGGGAGGAAACCCACCCGCTCCGTGCTATCTGATTGAGGTACGACTCTGATGTCATGCACTCAACATGAACTATATGAATTACTGGGCATTAAACTGACTCGTACAAGCATTTACCATGCAAATATGAATGGTCTATTTGAAGGATTTGATGACACACTGAAAAACTTGGTTTGTTCGTGATGACCCTCGGAATTGAGGTAAAGCCTGTTTGCAGTACATACAGGTAATCTGCATGTCTTTGGACTGTGGCAGGAAACCAACCAAGCACATAGAGAACATGTAAAATCCACTCACACACAGACCCGAGGTGGGAATCGAACTTGGACTCTGGCGGGCCGATGCCACAATACTAACCACTATGCCACCGTGCCACACAGAAGGAAACATCTTTTAGCAAAAAATATATAATTTAATATCTTCTTGGCCAGAGGAAAAAAAACTTAATTAAAACTGAAGAATTTGCTACATTCACAAGAACATTAATCCCAGCTGTGTAACTGAGGCACTCAACTGAGAAAAAGTGCTCGTACCCTTTTGAGGTCACACGAGACAGAGAAGTTGACTGTGAGGTTAGACAGACAGTGGCGATTTACCACCTTAACCTTCTTAAAATTGTAGTCCAACTCGCACCATTACTGAAAATATAGTGGGCAGGTTGCAAAAGAAGTTTTGAGCATATTTTCTCTTCTATCCAGTCGTACTAAACTAATAGAACACTTCCACTGGGGAGGTGTGCTGGAGCGTCACCTGCAGACAGACGGGGCAAGTAATGCCACCAGACCGCATGCAATGCTTTCCACCTCTGGCTTACTGTCAAGTTTATTAATTGGGGTTTTCTTGTCTGTTGGCAGAGGGAAGCGCCAAGCTGTGCAGTGCAAAACAGTGTGCATGTGTGTAGGCACTAGCTTGTTGGAAAAATAAAAGGACGGAATGTAATGTGGGAAAATAAAACTCTCTACTGAGACGCAGCTTGCTTCACTTCCCTAACTCCCTAATTACTTTAAATAGATTAAAAAAAAAAAAAAAACATTTACTCCATTATACATTGCAGGACTAAAAACAGTTGAAAACCAAGACTAAAAATGATTCCTCATACGTTTTTGTGTCCTGGAATATGCCTGTGCCATCAGGAACGAAAAATACCACAAAAGAAAAAACGTTTTTTTTAGTATATGCAGGTCATCAGCAGACTTAATTTTTTCTGCTGCTGAGGCTAGACCTGAAAAACTGAAACAAGCCCAGGTCATAACACTGCCTCCAGAGGCTTGTAGAGTGGCTAATATGCATGATGGGTGCATCACTACATGAGCTTCCCTTCTTACCCTGATGAACCCATCATTCTGGAATAGGCCCAATCTGGACTCATGAGACCAGTTTTCCATTCAATCCGTCCAATCATTAGGCTCCCTAGCAAATTAAAGAATTTTTCTGATTAGTCTCGCTAATAATGCTGTCCGAGTTAGTGTTTATGGTCACACAGCTGTTTAATCCCAATTCTGCAAGTTCTCAACTGTGTGATTCAAAACAAGTTTTTTCACTATTCTTTCACTATTAAACTGTTGTTTCTACAATGCAACTTTTTTTTTTGTCCAGACAGTGCAACTGCTGTGTCAGAAAAGTAAAAAAAAAAAAAAACATTGTATTTCACAGAACCTAGAGAAAAAAGGTTATGCAGAAAAAGCATCCTTTAAAACAGTGAAAAGCAAAATTATTGATCGTTTTATTTTTTCACCCCCAACAGGAAACTTTAAATCACCAGTTCAGTGCAGGCCAGACTACACATTCACACACATCATGTACACATCACATCATTACACACAAAATCACTGTGTTCTTTCTATAGTACACCTGGCAGCACCTGGCTTTAAAGGCCCAGCCAAAATAGTATGCTTATCTGCAAGTGTGCAATTTTTTTTTTTTATACATTTGTTTTCATTTGTGCATTCAGCCGAATGACATCCTGACTAATATGTAAAGAAATACACTCTTACAGATAAGCACAAATTCCTTGTTGATATAAGGTTTCAATCCCAAGTGAAGCACAATTCAATATACCTACTGCAGCGCATCTCATATTTCTGGTCATGAAGTGCTGCGGTACAGGGCATTTAGTGTTTTACCTGCTCCCAACAGACCTGAATCCACTCACTAGCTCGTTACTGAACCCTGCATGAGTTTAAAAATGTGCATTTTAGAGCAGGGAAAACACTAAATCAGCAGTGCAGGGGGAACTCCAGGGCTTGGATTGAAAGCCCCTGGTGTACTGAACACACAAATACTTCTAGAGAACACCAGTAGCCACAGGGTCATCTCATTCAGGGATGTCATGTGAATTTCCCGGGGTCCAAAGTTTACATTTCCGTTTGTCTCGTCTCTGCAGATATGGATTAATAGGAGTGAGATGCACCAGTTTGTGCTGGAGGTTACGACCCTTACCATTACACATGGCAAGCTGAGGAATGTCTGAGGGTTGAACGCATATTAACAACCTTCCCGTACACCAATCAAGACTTTACTCGAAGGTAAAAATAACTGAAGGTCCCGTCTTGTTTTACATTTACACACACTTTCCTTAAAAGATCATTTTCACATTTTACAAACTGGAAATCACATTTAAGACTTCTCTCGCACAGTTTTTCTTCCTTTTTTTTTTTGTACGAGGAGAACAGGGGTAGAATCAGGCAGTGAGAATGGGTTGAGAGTTTTTGGGGTCGGCTTTGGCGTGATGAAGGTTTATTTATGCCTGCTTCCTCTCCTCTTCATGGATGCTGTACACTGGGGGCAAAACCATTTCCCTTTGGGTGCCTCGGTCAAGCCCACACAGCCGTAGTGGAACCATTCGATAGGACACTGCAAAGACAAGAAATTATTCAGATTAACAGGCTGTACCATTCCTAGCTTTCTATACAACTTCTGAGGTAAGGAGCTTACTTTTGGCTGACTGATCAAGAAAATCAGGAAGAGGGGGGCATTGCTAAGCTTAAACAGAGCTTAATACTGACATTCTGGACAATACTGACATTCCTCAAGAATGCATCATGTACAGTTTATCGTACTGTTAATCCTTACAGGTCTGTCTTGTTTCCAACGTTTTCATGGCTTATGAACAAATGACTTAATAGCCATTTAGATAAACCGCCACCACAATTGTTAGCTATCTGGCATGAAAGGTCCATCATTCTATAAAATATTATGACTTTCCCATACTGAACGTGTGAACACAGGTTCCATTTGAACACACAACATGACAAAGCACACCATCTATCCACGCGCATTATACACACACAGACATCAAATGCAGAATGAAAGAAGTGTACTTACATCCTGGTTATCACAGCCAACCATCTCACCATAAGACACCTGCAAACAGAGACTTTTTATGCATTTGCACAGAGACAAAGATGAAAGACATGTCTATCTAGAGAGAGAGAGCGCGAGAGAGACGCAGACAGACAGGGTACCAGGTGTTGTTTTGGTGTACACAAAAGTAATATTGTTTTGTAATCCATTTTTAATACAAAGACATTCTGGGAGCTGCTACATACACTCACATACGCACATGCATCCACACACTTACATAAACTCTCTAAGGAGAAAGAAAAAAGAAGAAGAAAAAATAAAATCACCCAGACTAAATAACTAACCAATCTATATACAGTAGCACTTTGAGGCTTTATGGTTTGGGCTCAATGTAGACATCACATTCATTTCATAAAAATATTCACCAAAAGAAGAACCTAAGAAATAACACTGGGCATAAGGGTGTGGGCTGTGATGGAATTTTGGAAAATATCCAGTCAGTGATATTGATATTTCCGCTAAACTAAAACAAGTGAGACTGATGAAACATACCACACTGTTTGGCACTTCAAATATGAAGCTTATTAACAAATACATGATGTTCTTTTTAAATGTGAATATGAATTTACCGCCAATTACTAAAGCAGTAAATTTGCTTCAGCAGACTGCAAAAATCTCAAAATGGCACAATGATACACGTGACAAAGGAACTCTTCCAAAACGATATGTATAAATTTAATCCATTTCTCGAGAAATAGTCAGAGTGCAAAAAAACACTTTAGGTTTTCTAGACAGAATCTTTTACACTCTACTTGTGTTCACATTAGGTTTTGTTAAAGAGCTATACCGAGTTTTGCCATCCATGCCATAAAACTGTTTACAGCAGGTTTAAAGAATAGTGCGCTCTTTCTAATGTTATCTTTTCATAGTAATTCGTTCAGGGAGTTTTACAGCAGATGATCATTTTTAAGCTAATGTTATTTACTGACCAATAAATAATTCACCTACACCTTGGTCAGACCAGGTTTAAGCATTAATTATGAAGTTGTTTGAACAAAAACTGACAGTTAAATTTTTTTTTAATTCAAGCATCCGGGACCGATGTTCTTAACAGGTAGCTTCTGAGCTACTGGCAAAAGTTCGTTTAATCCAGCTATTTCAAACACAAGCCCAAAACCATGACTCAAACTCTAGACTAAACACTGTCCAGACTAAAACATACAGGTCTACTACAAGGGCTTTCTGGTTTACAGACAGGTGATCTTTCGAGTGGTTGCATTATTATTATTAAAAATGTGCCTGAATGCCTATAAAACCTGCCGTTACTGTGAACCCTTGGAACAATTCTGTAATGAACTGGACTCATTTACTCAACCCATCAGTAAAAATGAAGGAAAGTGTGTGCACACCTGGTTGCAAATGCAGTAGCGGGGCTCGTTGGGGTCGTAAGTCCAGTCCACTTGGCCACTGCTGTCACTCTCCGGTAGCACGGCCGTCTGCTGAGCCAGCTCATGAGCCAGAGCCGAGGAGGAGGAACAGGAAGACAGGGAAGAAGAGGACGAGGATGATGAGGACTGATGGTTGGAAGACTTGTTGTTGTTTCTGCACACACAAGGCAATGAAAAGAGAGATGCATTTAACATGTATATATACGCTTTACAGTACATGTATAGTAAATGCCAGTCAGTAAGTAATTGTACATTGCTTCCTGATAAAGAAAAAACTTCTGGTTCTGAATTCACAAAAACATTACAAACTAATTCTCAATCAGATTTATAATATATTTAACCTTGAAAACAACTAAACCAGTACAAGTCTGTGTAGGACACTTAAATACAACAACTACTTAAGTATAACAAAAGTACTTTAGCTCATGACAGTTAAAGGCCCATGATGCGTTCTATGAAACATTATGCAATACTTAGCAAATCTGTACGAGGTACTGAAGTGTAATTTAGTGTCACAAAATCTTTGCACCTTACTGCTGTCATCACCAGCCCTGATTTTGCAGGACTGGGGACCCATGATGCACATTTACAGAAATATTTTTAAAACAAATTTAACAGCCAACACTACAACACTCAAGAAAGACGTGATCGCTCTGTATAAGACACATGAGATACGCTCCCTGTGTGTAGGCAGCTGTTGGGTTCACTATGTCTGGGTATATGTCAGTGCATGCATTCTCTTCAGGAGCAGGTGACTGAAATAACGAGGCTGCATTTTAACATTTAAAAAGTATTATAAATGGGTTATAGATTTCTGTGTTTAAACTCTCAACTCTCATTACGGTGTACTTTCAGAATGCACAGACTTGTGGTTGCCAGTGGCCAAAGGAGGTGCAATGCCTTTTTCTTCATCGGTCATAAAGGGCATATTAAAATAGTTCAGCTCTACAATTCTATTTTCTTGAAATGGGAATCATAACCCAAGAGTAGAATTATTATGTATATTATCATTAATTCACAGCTTTTCCTATAAACTAGAATTCAATTTGTACTCTTATAACTTTAAAAGAAGCATATTCTGTTCTGTTTTCAAATGAACCATGTTAGCAAAAAGAGTGCACATGTGTTCAATGGGAAAAATGTTTTTAAAGTTGAGACTCTTACTTGCTCTTCCGTCCTGCGCGGGAGTCTGAGCTGTTGCTGGTGGTCAGGTTCTGTGTGAGCGTGGACGCCAGAGTCGAGGACATGTAGCCAGAAGACTCTCTGCTCGAAGCAAAGTCCCGAGCCAGGATATCGTTCTTAATGGCCTCATAGGAAGCTTTCATACTCGATGTCCTCCTGCCCTCCTTCATCTGCAAAACAAGACCACACACACCCCAAAAACAGCTGTAATATTTTTTATAATGCCTTGTGTGTTACATAGATGAATCCTGTATGTAGAAATTTATACAAACTTAATTCCAGTTTAAAACAGAACATTTTAACATTTAGTCATAGAAAACGAGGAATGGTTAAAAACTGTTGAAAGCCATCACTTTGAGGTCAGATGCTTCTGTTAATTAAAACATTTTTTTAATTAAAGAAAAAAAAGACGGCTTTATATTTACACTCAATTTCCTACATTAAAGTCAAATCAATATCGTCCTATGCAACTAAAAGGTTGCATTAGCTTTTCAGAATTTTTATTTTTGCCTCCAAATTTTATTACAATAAACACTAACAGCGAACATCAAGTAGGGATTATGCACATACTGAAACAATACAGATGCTGCAAATGGAAAGAAGGATAAATTGGAGGGGGAAAGAAAGGACTGAGGCAGTGGTGTGGTTTTGTTGTACCTGTGCGGTAGCCTGCACTGCCTGAGCGGCTGCCATACTGATGGCCCCTGCACCAGCTGCTGGACCCATTGGCAGAGAGCTCAGGTTGTAGGAGGACAGAGATTGGGAGGAGTTCACATTGTATACATTGTTGGACGATGAGGATGTGTTGTTTACTCTGCAGCCTGTCATACACAGACACGCTTAAGCAAAATGACTAAGAGGATGAATTTTAATTGCTTCAAGTACACAATTTGTCCATACAAACGGGTGGTTAAATGGTATGCACTGATATTTTGTGCGTCCTTACCAGGCGTGTTCTCTTTGGTGGCGTCTGATGTGAGTGTTGAGAGCAGAGCTTCGGATTTAAACTTCTTCTCTGGCACATGCTCAGTAGTGTGGTGAGTTGGCGCGCTGTACTTCCTCTCTGAGAAGCGCACATGCGCACACACACACAAACACATTAAAGAAAAACAGACTACACAGCACAAGAGCATGTCAGCTGGATAGACAGCAGTGGTGCTTCTTACTTTCTCCAGCAACGTGTGAGTGAACGTGATGGTTATTGACAGGTTGTGAAGGACTGTCCATTTCCAGCGATCCTGCAGTAAGAAGAAAAATGAATTACTGAAAAACAGTTTGATGAGAATAAGCACGCAAACACAAACCAATTTAGACTGAAAGAGCAGAGTGGAATATGTAGAGCCATTTACTGGCTCCAAGCCGAACTGCATTTGCAGTGTAAATACTGATAAGATTTTGCTTTCTTCCAAAAATCCCTCAGGTGAAACTATATGCAGTTATCCACACATTGCTAGGAAACTAAGAAAATAACAGTCTCAAAGAGCTGACCATTCCCATGATTTGGTTGCCTGGAAACCTAATGGACTAGGCTAACGAGTGCCAGCTAATGTAGCGTATACGTCAAGTGTATTCATACAGACTAATGGAAACAAAAGGAGTTCATAAACTTTATCCTTTTTCTAACAAGATATCTAATGTAGCATCATGTTGAGCCATGGTACTCTTCTCCCCACTCACAAGTTAATATTCATTTGCGTCTATCGTTTTTCTCTCATGTTAAAATAGTATTTAGCCTAGCCGCATTCAAATAAGAAAAAAAAAATTTTATTATTGCTTTCCAAACGTTTTGAAAATATCTAGATTCTAGCAAAAAAAAAAAAACCCTACCATTTAACAGATGTACTTCAGCCTTCCAGAAAAAGGAAGGTTATTAAATATTGCTTTACCCACTTATTTAACGATCTATGCAACAACAAAAAAATAAAATAAAAGCTCTACAAAGTAGGCTTTATTTTCTGTTTGTAAAGCTTGCTCTGTCAAGTATGAATTTTCTCCAAATTGTGTGTTCTATGCATGCAGACTTTCTTACATCTGTCTGTTACTTACGTCTCTCCAGGATCTCTGTAATGCCTGCATTGTCTGCTTCAAGCTCCATTTTGAACTTTGCAAGCTCCTGATCCAACTTCCGCAAATGCCGATCCACCTGATGACAGAGAACACTCTTAACATCTGAACATGTTTAAATAACCATCAGCACTGTATTGTTTTGGCTCTAAATCCAAAAACAAAGAAAATCCTATTCCTTTTTTACAGTCATTGTGTAATTACAGGGAATGACTACCACCTAGTGGTGAATCAGGTGTAATGCATTATGAACCTTCCTTCACTCACCAGATCATAGATTTGATTGGCTAACTGGACTTTTTCATCTGCATCTTCCAACGCTTTATAATAGTCCTGAGAGAAAGCAAATCAGAAGGGTCATTCCTGTTAACAGTTTCCATAGGAAAAAGTTGTAAAAAAGTAAAGACACAAGAAATTACGTGGTGTAGTTGTTCAAAAACTAACAAAAAACAAATAAATAAATTGCTGCAAAACTAAACAGAACAAAAAATTTTATGCAAGCTGAGCACACAAATTCATCCTCAGAATTGTAAATAAAGCCAGCTGCTTTAGGACTAAAGAGTTATTTCTAGCAGATGTTTTATTGGCGCTTGGCAAAAATTGCATCTTTTGTCCTCTACCTTCTTAATAACCTCCATCTGCTCCTCCCTCCATTCGGGTTTGTTCTTCTTAGCGTTGGAAAAGAACTCATTAACTCGCTGCTCCAGCTGGTCCATAGCATCTGTAAAGGGGACAAACGATGTAATGATGAACACAGATGTCTCAATGTACTGATCAGATACTGAGATACCTTTGCGTTTCTACGGACATGTTACCGTGTTAGTTTTTTCTTTTTTTTTTTCTTTTTTTTTTCTTTTCTTTTAAATGGCGTACAACCAGGTGATTTAATCATTGTCGCATTTCGGACATTTCTGTAGATTTTTTTACTCCATCAAGCTGCTTATTTCAGTGTTTGTTATTATCTCTGTGTCCAGGGGACATGGCTGCACTGAAACTCTTTTGAGTGTTTAAACTGCTACCATCATGAATTCAGCACACTGCTTCTCTCGAGTCTCTTCAACCCCCCCTCCCCCACCTTTTAAATGTTTTAATACACAACAAAGAATATGCCATTCCACTTGTACATGTTTTTTTTCTTTCTCTCAGCATGCTGTTTTTACTCACAGCTTGTCTCTGTTTCATGCTCATAAGAACAATGTGATAAATATTGACAGTGTAGAAGCTCATAAGATTGTATAGAAAAAAACTCATGGGATTTGTTCTTCTTGCTCTTCTTCTTATACATACACACAAGATACACAGATTTCATCTTAAACTTTTCTCAGCCAGCTTCTGTGTTTAACAGGTTGTTTAATATCGTGTTATTTTTAGACTATGTTGTCATACTGTGAAAATGTCACTACTACTACTGACAAAACTCATTACTGCTAATAACTCTGTTCTGAGATGAGTCTCGTCTCATGCGGTGAGCATATGCTATTAGACTAGATCGGTAAACAGCAGTAAGACTTGTTTTATACACATTTGGATCATGGCCATAAAAATACTCAACATGTGACTGCTAATTATCTCGTTTACGTAACGTTTGTCAAATGTGCAGCACACAGGAAAGGCCCAGCCAAATAAAGACCCTTATCCTGCTCAATTGCTATCAGACTCAACTTAAGTATATACAGGACTATGCAGAAGTCTTGGGTACCCTGTGCTTTTTAGTAACAACATTTTTTTTTATTGAGTCTGTGCAAAAACATTTCTGAATTTTAAACATCAGACATACTCTCAAACAAAATGAAAAATTAAAGAAAAATATTAGTCCTCCAGAAAAAAGCCTATTATACAAGCAATCACTTTTCAGAGGAAAAACGATGCATGCAAAGAAGCAGGTGCGACAGGTAAAATCCTCAGAAGAACTGTGGCTGGTTCTGCACGATGCTCAGTAAACCTTGGCAGCTAATTTTCTTATAAAACTGCACAAATTGAACCTGAGACTAAAGGGTCATCAAAAGATCTATCCCACCAAATACTGACTTTGGTTCTTTAATTACTGTTTACCTGCTATGTTTTTTTTCTCCCCTTCTATTTTTTTAAAAGGTATCCCTGCCCGATAACATTTATTAGGACCTACCCAAGACTTTTGCACATTATTGTACTGTTTCATTTATACATGAAAACGTACCATGTCTGTCATCACAATAGTTAAGTCAGTAAATAAAAAAAATATTCTCCATTAATTCTTTAGTAAGAATTCTTTTTTAAATCCTGACCAGGGTGGTTGTGCATCTGAAACACATCCAGAACAAGCCACTAGTCCAACTATAGACACACTTTAGGGTAATTTAGCATCCAGTGCGCCCTTCAGCATTTTGGAAAAGAGATGGAAGAAATGCAGAGAGCCTGGAGGAAACCCGCACAGACACAAGGGGAGCATATTAATTATTAGCCATCAGACAAATCCTACTCTGTAGTCCATGTTATGCAATTACACATTGTCACCATCATGCAGTTTTTTTTTTTTTTGCACATTTAATGCTTTCTTTGCACAATTACTACTATTTGCACTGTTGTCACTTTGACAGCATTTTTTTTTCCTGACATCAAAGTTTCACTTATTGTTAATTTATGCCCATTTTTAAACTTGTAACTTATATGCTTTATTTATACATTTTGTGATTTTTTGTTGCATTACACCAGTAACTTAGGTCAGCTTTCATTTTACCTTGTGCCTACTGACTATGCAAGTTTATACAGTGTGCAATCACATCTATAAACCTGTCTTATGGGGGTCAGTGGTAGCTCAGTGTTTAAGGCATTGGACTACGGTTCGGAAGGTCCCAGGTTCAAGCCCCACTATCACCAAGTTGTCTCTGTTGGGCCCTTGAGCAAGGCCCTTAACCCCAACTGCTCAGATGTATAATGATTTTTTTTTTTAAAAAAGGAAGTCGCTCTGGATAAGGGCGTCTGCCAAATGCGTAGATGTAGATGCAGTAACTTAGGTCAGCTTTCACTTTACCTTGTGCCTACTGACTATGCAAGTGTATACAGTGTGCAATCACATCTATAAACCTGTCTTCGTGTTACTATCTCGATTTCTGCTGGAAATCTGGAATTTCCTCCAGGATCAAATATCTATCTAATCTTAAAACCTGCTCATTCCCAAGGAGTAACAGGACAAAATGTAGAGAACATTAAGGAGGTGTGAACTTATGCATGGCATGACATTTGCAAACATTAAAGTGTAACGAGTGTTTTGTAGGTGATACAAGTTGTAAGATAATTGAATACTGCACTCACAATGCTGCTTTCGGGTGCTGATGGATGAACACGATATGGTCTGTCACTAAACTGAGCTAATATTTTTATTTCTCTTAATCTTGACAAAGTGCCCCTACAATAAGTTTGACAGCCCAGACTCAGACACTTTCTGCGCATCCTGGTTTTAAAATGATCCATGCACCTACACGTGACTTTTAGCGCTACACTTTAACTTCAGCTCTCATCACAAAATGTCCAGAAATTAAAACACACGACTTTATCTGTTATAAACATCTACATCGTGTAGATGTACATCTGATTCGGGAGTGCAGTGTGTAGTTTTAGCCCACTTGACAGTCGCGCAGGGTCTTACTCTGCACTTGCAGGTCCATCTCGCGCATTTCCGTAAACCTGTCGCGGAGATCCATGGGTAGCTGCTCGATCACTGCCAGAGAGAAGAAAAAGCAAAATGACGGACTAGCCTAGCAGGCTAACAGCTGCGCACCATAATCACTGAAACGCGAGCCCGAGGGGCAAATAAACCCCCTCGTTCAGTCACGGGAAAACAAAACCGTGTGTATACTTACTTTCGAGATAGTCCTCCAGGTACAGCATTTTGGCAAATAGGGTGTTTTCGAGGGTTTTGTAGAAAGCGTCGTAATCGTCAATATGGCGCCGACAGTCGCTGAACGCTGAAGCGAAAAAAGCAACTGTTTAAAGGGAGGGACGCGACGCCGACGCCGTGCGCGCTCATTGGCTGTTGCCAGCATGCGCGGAAATTACGTAATTACGTAAGACCAGTGGGATTTGTAGTTAGTTCTCGACTGTTGTAACTATTGAAAAAATTCTCTCTCTCTCTCTCTCTCTCTCTCTCTCTCTCTCTCTCTCTCTATATATAATTATTTATATAGGTAATATATGTAATATGTAAGTCCTAAGTAATTTCTATCCATTTATATATTTCAAATTTTATTCTATTTTATTCTGTAACTTTTTATACATTTTTACATGTGTATATTACAACCAAAATATTGAGGTTCTGAATATTATACCTAAAATTGTCCAGAACCTAAACACACACATACACACAGACACACACACAAACTAATATTTTTTTTTATATATATTAATAATATTTGTATTTTCACACCTTTCAGGTTACAATTACACTTCGCACATTCTGTAAATCCTATGTAATTTATATATTTTTAATCTATTTCTATTTTAATAGTATCTTATTCTGCAGCTTTCTTGTGAATTTGTATATTACAGCATACATTTTAAAATCCTTATTTTATTTTTGATGTAAAATCTACCTTTAGTTCAATGCTATTCTTTAGTGCATTCTATCTTTCCATTTGCAGAAAGTCGTATAAGAATTTCACTGCATATCATGTTGTGTATGTTAAATTTCTATGTCTAGATTTCTATATTCTCTTAGTAAAGGTCAAAGAACTTGTCATTAAAATAACATATTCATTGTTTAAATGATTGATGTCAATGAATGTTGTAACAGATTATAATAAATAGAAAGGGGGTTTCGAATTAAAATTGATGAGTAAATATTGTGCAGTAGTTAAATGCACTAAACACTGAATAAGGGGGGGGGGGGAGCACATCTCTAAACAGGAAGTATATACACCACAACAGTATATACTTTATCAAAAGTATATAAAAACAGGATATTTGTCAGTGTCAACACTTTATCTATATCAGCTTGAAGTGAGGTTTTGAATGCCAGATTTATAATATATGTCTGATAGCGATGGAGTGAAAATTTTTTTTACATATGTATAGCAATTCTTTTCAATTAATGAAAAAAAAAAAACATTTTAAATTTTAAGGTGTTTGCATTCAAGATGGTAAATTAGTTGCAGTTCCTTTATGATGGTAGGTGGTGTGCTCTAAACTATTCCCACAGCACAGCATTCTGTATTGTAGGAGCAAATTATTTTCTAAAATGTTTAGAATTTTAACACAGTCTGCCCTGCAATGTATTGACACCCTGTCCAGGGTATACCCTGATTTGTACCCAAAGTCTCCTGGGATAGGCTCCAGGCCCCCATGACCCTGTACAGAATAAGTGGTATAGAAGTTGAATGATTATAAGAAAATCTAAAAAAAAAAAAACATAGTATTGAATTAGGATATTTATAAAACTATGATATGTATAGAATTGCAATACAAATTAAATTGACATCTATGTATCGCAATAAACGCATCAGGAGGTCCCTGGTGATTCCCATCCCTACTGTCTGATCTGTGTGTGATGCTAAGGACCCAGGGCATAACACACAACACCATAGTTTTTAAAATAGCTTGGGGCCGAATTCTGCAAAGCATGGGCTCACATACAAAGAGTACACTGGTATCAGCTTGATACCAGATATCACCAGATTTTCAGAACTCTGATATCAGTAACATCTCCAAAGTGCGTAAAGTGGAGTTTACCCACTTGTTATCCAAGCTACAGACATTAGAATGAGAGAAGGCGCTTAATATCACCTGTTGTCAAAGGAACATCAGCCTCAAGAGGGCAGCAGTGTCTGAAAACTCAGTAACACCTTCGTAAGGTCCAATAAACATAAAAAAACAGTATAGAAAACAATATATTATAACTTGGGTTTTGTATTAAAAAAATAATTAATTCATAATTCATTCATTCATACATTTATTATCTGCAACATAGACAAAGAACAAAATACTGATCAGTGGTGATCAGTGATTGGTTATTAGGAACAATCATAAACAGTTACTACTCATATGGAACTCATGCAAGGGCTCCTGTGTAGGTGTGAGTCAGGCGAACCTGATCTCTAAGCTTGTATAACCAGAAACTGTGACATGAACTACTGAGCCATGTCTCTATCCTTTGCTCACTAGATTAGTAGTACTGTAGTAGACAATATTCAGGGTGTCCCCAAAAGTCTTCATACAAATAGGGAAATGAACACTTTTTAGTAAACTGTAACTAAACTAACTGTAATCTAAACTTTGTATGCATTTCTTGAAATGATCTGTGTGCAGTGGTGTAGTGGTTGGCACTGTGGCCTCACACCTCCCGGTGCTCCAGGTTCCTTCCACAATTCAGAGTAATGATTATGTTAACAAGCGTTCCCAAAATGTCTGTACTTTCTGAATGAGTGTGTGTGTGTGTGTGTGTGTGTGTGTGTGTGTGTGTGTGTGTGTGTGTGTGTGTGTGTGTGTGTGTGTGTGTGTGTGCGCGTGCTTGCGTGCGTGCGTGCGTGTGTGTGTGTGTGTGTGTGTGCGCTGCAATGGAATGGCACCCCGTCCAGGGTGTACCCTGCCTCGTAGCCTATTGCCTAAGTCTATTGGGACAGGATCTAGGCCCCCTGTGACCCTGTACGGAATAAGCACTATAGAAGATAAATGAAAAAAGATGAAGATCTTTGTGCAGTATAATTTCCTAGCGTTGATCCCCATTGCATTCTAAGGGCTATCTCGATTTAATAGAATTCAATTCAATTATATCTCTAATGTGCCTTTAACAGTCATAATGATCACAAAGCAGCTTTACAGAATCAATGATGAATTATGATCAATTAAATTTGTATGATATGTGTGAAAAAATAAAAATGATCAGCATGGCGAGGGCGATGGCAGCAAGGAAAAACTCCCTGAGATGCCAAAGGAAGAAACCGTGAGAGGAATCAGACTCAACAGGGAACCCATCCTCATTTGGGTGATAACGGATGTAGAAAATTCCAGTCCTGAACTTTTGAGCGTCTGCAGTTATAAGTCCTCCGAGAACAGTCTTTTGCATCAGCCAAGGCCAGAACTGTCTCCATGGTAAAGTGGAACCGTCCCCCGTCTCCACATGAACCCTAAGCAGACCACATGGGGCATCCATGTGATGAGATCTCTAACCAGAGGCAGGACACCAGGATGAGTCAGACAGGTCCAGAGGGCAGAGGGAGTCTGGATCACTGGGAGCTCAGAAGCAGAGAGAGAGAGAGAGAGAGAGAGAGAGAGACAACAGTTAAGCATGGTCACAGTCACATAATATAAGACTGTATATTTAGTGCAATCTAAAAAATAGATAAACATATGACAAAACAAGTTTTGCAAGACATTTTCCTAAAAAAAGTGTTATTTTTGCTTATGATCCTTTAAACAGACATGCCTCTATTCTAACTGAAACAGCACCAAAGATTAAACAGTGAAATGGTGCTTTAATACTATTCACGCCTTTAACACAATACCACTCACGCCTTGCACGGCAGAATGATAACAATGCTCTTACCAGCCCTGACCACAGGTATTAACCTGACACTGGGCCAGTGTGGAATGCCACTGAGGCTCAGTGTAATTTTATCTATTGAGGCTTACAAAAGTTTAGCCATAAACACCCCTCCATAAAAAAAAAAATAAATAAATAAAAGGAATGCCCAGAACAGGAGTTGGCCCATTGCCAGAATGCTACCTCGGTAACAAGTATGAGCTTGTTAAGTACCCTAACATGCTATCTAGGTTCCATTTTATTATCAGTAATTAAGATGTAATATTTTTTTATTACATTCTGGTGAAAAAAAAAAAAAGACGAAAAAAAAAAACAGGTTTGTTTTTACTGAGGCGAAAATCGAGCAAATTTGAGCTGTGCAACACTTTAATAGTGTACAAGTGATTGCTCCTAAAAATTATTTTATTATCTCCTACTAACAACAGATGCTTTTATTATTACTCTGTCCTAAACCCCTAGAATAATAATTGCCGTGAGGTACTATCGTACCATCATAATACGGAATAACTGGATATCATCAAGGTAGAAAGTTTTCTCAGTACTCTGGAGCCATGATCGAACTCCCAGGAACTCCTCTAATGGCCCAAACATGTGGAAATGACTTGGAGCGAGGTCAGGACTGTACCGGCGGAATGTGCCAACAACTCCCAGCTAAGTTCCGGTAATGTGCATGTGGTGTTGTTGAATAATTGTGTGTACAGTTGCCACAGGCAGATGCATATCTTCTGCAACATTGATTTTCAAGGATCAGGCATTCCACTCACCGACTGTTCACAGGAACAACTACAGTGGTCTCTGTCTGGATCATCATTCACAAACGTGTTCACAGCCTTCTTTAACAGACGTTTGCACCATTCAGATATTTTACTGTGGCTAAGAGGCTCATCACTGTACTGTGTGTAAAGTCTTCTGTAAGAATGTCAAATGTCAATCAATTTTAAGCCTTCATTAATGAGAAATCTCATCAGAAGTCCCGGTTTGACTTAAACGCCCGTCTTGAGCGCATTTCAGAACGACAATGAAAAATTGCCTATAGTGCCTTATCATAGTAGTGCGTGACTGCTTGGGAAACTGCAGTGGCAGTAACTCACTGTAACGGTCCTTTTTCTTGACTCTAACTTTCTCCTCTATGAATGCATTATTATTAATTCACGTCAGCCAGTAGTTTCACATAGCAAGAAGCGACGCTATTGGCTATTTATTAATGCGTCACACTGTTATGTAACATGATCAATCACTATAGTGTTTTGGCGGAAAGAAATTTAACTTCTATGCTTCTAATAGAGGCATAGACAGGTTGTAAAGGTTTTGTTATAAACAACCTTTTGTGCCTGAGGAAAATAACTAGATTGGAGTGACTGAAAGCACAAAAACAATGTTTATCACATTGTACAGTCAAACAAATGTGTATTTGCTTGCTGAACAGCATGGACGATTTATTATGTTCTGCTATACACTAAAGAGCTTTTTGTCCAAGCTCAAACAATGAACATGATATGATAGATCACAGCTTCAGCCTGAGTGTTGGCCGGGTGTCCAGTCAGTGTTCCAGTTCTTCCCAAAGGTGTTCAGTGGGCTTGAGGTCAGAGCTCTGTGTACTGTAGGACCCTCAAGTTCATCCACTGCACCCTGGGTAAGCCATGGGCTCATGAAGTGTGTGGTTTTTTTTTTGTGCACATGGGCATTTTGTCATACTGGAACAAGTTTAAGGTTCTTAGTTCCAATGAAGCAAAATTGTAAAGAATACATTAACATTGTATATAATTATGTGCTTCAAGCTTTGTGGCGCAAACAAACTGCTCTGCATGTAATATTGTCTGTACAGTATTCCTCTAAGGAAATATCTCCTACATTCAGGACCAAGCTTGTTATTTATAATAAATTTCTGCGGCATCCTGGGAAACCCTTTCCCATGGTCAAATTTGGACATTTTCTCCAACAGTAAGTGCTGTAACCTGACCTTCCTGTATATGAGTATATCTCTCTTTTGCATTGTACCGTATGTTTCCCAACTACATGTGAAGATATACATTTTTAAAAGCAGGTTTCCCCAAAAGTCTGAAGGGAGATTTATTTTAGTTTTAATTTTTAGGGAGATATTTATACTTTATTTTCTTGATGACTGCATTGCAGGAGCCTTCAGTATGGTGCAGTATGTCAAAGTGTGGCATTGACTGTGTGAAGGGATCATAATCATCTAGCAAGATTTTATACTGACTGTTTCTTCTGCTTTTTGAACTGGCTCATTACCCATTATGATCCAATTCAGACATTTCCTTTTTGTGAAAAAAAAAAAAAATTTGTTGAGTTGTCAAAACAGTCTGTCTGAAAGAGTTTCTGTTTGTCAGAGTTGAGCCACATCTAATGAGATGTCTATTGGCGTTCACAGACAGACCCATGGTTAGAAAATGTGTATTAAACAATGTTAAGTAGGTTCCCTGATTAGCCAAATAGGCTCTGGTGTCTTCGGGAGCACAAAATGAACATAAGTGTCAATCCAATTAAAACAAAACAAAACAAAAAAACATTTGTCCTTCTATTCTACGAAATAGGTTATAGGAGAAATAACATACATGTATATCACAACATGCTGTTACAAGAAAATAATGCACTCAGTGCACCATGACTTACAGCGGGTGCCATAGAATCCATAGTGATTTGTCACGGATCAGGATGCTCAATTTATTAATGAACAGCACATCATAGATTTTAATGGTTAAAAGGTAGATTTGATTGTGTGGAAAGTCAAAAAGATAATTAGAGTTATTTTACATGATCACGTTATTGCTCATTCCATCACTTGCTTCTCTCACTTTCTCTTTCTATCTATCTTTCTCAAAAAATGCAGCTTGACATTTTACCAAAAAAAAACTGCACCATAAACTCCTTTTTGACTGTTACAAAGCAATTATATAATAATATTGTTTTTAAAATAACATACAGTATTATTCACAGTATTATAATCCACATAACATGAATTAGTTCTTTTAGACAGGAGGTCTTGCCGTATTGCTGAATATAGCATGGCTGTGATGCGTTTGTATGCTTCATACAAACGGCCGTGCTATATCCAGCAATACAGCATAACGTCGAGTGTGTTATTGCTTTTATACAACACTTCTTTCACAACTTTTTAAAAAATATATATTTAACCAATTATTATGCTCTGCCAACACATATCTTTCTGTGACTAGTGGAACAAACTAACCGGAGCTGGTGGCTGACAGTTAATGTCAACGAGGTAATTAATGGGGGTGAAAATTGTTGGTGAAAATCTTACTAGTACTTTGTAGCCAAAGGGTGAGGAGAATAAACCATGGAGGTGGTGGACAGTCCTGTGTCTCCTAAGCTTCTCTTTATATTTTCACTTATTCCACTTTAGAACATCAGCTCCGTTAAGTTCCAGGTTTCGTGGTTGAATCCCAAATAGGGTTAAATGGAAAGCTAGTGCTCAAAGGTGTACAATCCTTTGTCACACATACCAAGTAGTACCATGATCAAGGTTTGGAGAGCGATTTGGAATTCAGCCTTATGTTAGAAGCTAGTTTACTTTGTGACTGTAAAATGAAAGAACACTGATAGTTTAGATGCTTAAAAGCAATTATTAACTAGTCAAAGTTTTTTTCTATTGTTGTTTAAGATGACGTAACATCCTTATGTATTTTCTTGCCAAAAGTGCCTCTGCGACTGGTTTTCAATGTGTGTTTTTCTTGGCAAAACTTTTATGCCGGATGCCCTTCCTGATGCAACCCTCTCACTGGGACTGGCGCTGCATCCAGTGGCTGTGGTTTGGGCATTGGACGGGAATTGAAATCGAGCCTTTCAAATGTCAGGTGAGAAATCTACCATTAATCCACCAATGCCCATGCAAAAGTTACATGAGGCTCCTTTTATGGGTGTATTTTGCAATACATAGGATTACAAAAAAAGAGATTTACACACATTTTTATTTTATTGTAATATTTCTTATCAGGGTCATGGCATGGTGGCTAAGAGTTTAGGACTGACGCCTTGCACCACCAGAGTGCGCGTTTGATTCCTGCCTTGGGTGGGTTTCCTCCGGGTACTCTGGTTTCCTCCCACAGTCCAAAGACACGCAGATTAGGCTAACTGGTGTTCCCAAATTGCCTGTAGCGTGTGAATAAGCATGTGGTGTGTGTGTGTGTCCTGCAATGGATTGTGTGTGTACCCTGTCTCGTGCCCTAAATCTCATGGGATAGGTAACCACACCCTTACCTTGTATACAGGATAAAGAGGTATACTGTACACGATTAGTGAGTGAGTCAGTTATCACAAAAAAAAAAAAAAAAACATTTATACATGATCTCATTTTTTTGTAATAAATTTAATCAGGGTGGCACAGTGGCTTTGTGATAATCACTGTCACCTTGCACCTATAGGGTTGGGAGTTCGATTTTGCATAATCTCCACGTGTTTGATGGGTTTCCTCAGGGTAGTCTGCTTTCCCCATTCAGTCAGTCAGTCCAAAGACATGCAGGTTCCCAAATGACCTGTAGTGTGAGAGAAAGTGATGAATGATCAATGAATTGGCACGACGTCCTGATTGGTATACCTGCTTCGTGCCCAAAGTCTTCTATAGGATAGGCTCCCCGCAATCCTGTACAATATATGCGGTATAGATGATGAATGAGTGAATACAATTTCTAATTAGTACATTTCACCAGATCATTTTCATGTGTCTGTGATGGACTGGTGGATTTATGGGATTAAGCGTCTCATAAGTGCTTGAACAACTTTTTTTTACATGAATACCTGACGACATCTGGGTAACTTCTCTGCAACCAGGGCATGATCTGTTTCCCCTCCTCCTCATGATAAAGCTAATGAGGGAGGTTCGCCTTTAGGACCCGGAGGCTGACACTCGTAGAGAGAGAGGGAGCGAGAGAGAGATCTCAAACTTCCCACATGCACTGGAGTTGAAGTGACAGAGCCTGCCCCGGGCTGAGCAGGACAGAGAGCACACACTCAGCGCAGAGAGCCGGAGGAGTGAAGTGGAGTGCGGCTCACTCTGGGATCTTTTGCATTAAATCACAGAAGATTTAAAGAAAAAGGGAATCTCCACCAGAGCATGGCAGCTCTGGTTAAATGCCTTTACTTTTCGTGCGCGCATCCGCGGTCCTGAGGCACGAGGACTCAGCAAACACACACACACACACCACCTGTTGCAAATGCTTTCGGAGAGAAACGGGAAACTTCCCACGGATATAACGCACACTGCAGCAGCGCGCCGCGCACGTTAACACGCGCGTCACATCTGGATCGCCACCGCTCGCTCTAACATCTGTCCGAGGAGCCATGTGACGTCCGAAGGAGTGTTTTATTCCTCCGAGCGAGCGAGTCGCGCGCGCGCGCGCACGCCGGGGTGCACGGCGGTAGAATGAGGAAAGCCGCGCGTGCACGATGGCCCGGGAGGACTCGGTGAAGTGCCTGCGCTGTCTGCTTTACGCCATCAACTTACTGTTCTGGGTAAGACCCGCGTCTCAGACCGAGCGCCACCGCGCTCGATAATCTAGTCTAGTTTGCTTGTGCCAAGAAAAAAAGTCCGAGCAGGGCAGCAGGTGGCCGCGGAGCCGCGCGTGCGCTTCAACTATGGATGGCCAATGGTGCCAATCTGATTCACTTTCAACAGGCGCGAGCGACACGTTGTATGCGCACCTTATTTATTACAGGGACAGGAATCAGCAGTCACCTACCGATACGATATTATCACGATACTATAAGTATCACGGTATTATTATTCGATATTACACTTTCCCCCAATTTTGTCACAATTTTAAACCTTAAAAAAGGTCAATGATTAATTGAATGTAGCAGTTAGTTTTCTCATTTAAAAACCAAATGCATCATTAAAATAATACAAAAATTACTTTAAATACAAGAGTTTAACATTTGACAGTGAGCATGCAGGCATGTGGGGCTCTTACCACAAGTGAGTTTCTCCTAATTAGCGCTCGCTGTGTTTTGAGACTGGTGTAAGTGTGTGTAATGAATGGGTTTGAAATTAATTCTATCACAGAGAGAAAAAGGAAATTTCTGTTGCGCCACGCATACGTTTTTGTGATCTGTACAGAATTGTTTAACGGAGGCTAATTGACTGATCACCAGTCATTGCCAGTCAAACTGGAAACCAGCCAATTCTGGTCCCTGGCTGATCGACCGATTCATCTCTGTTATAAATGTAACAAATTAAAATACATGAATCACCACACAAAACAATCCTGAATAGATTTTTCCTCCTATTTATATTACTTACTCAGACATTCAGGAAGTAAACAGGCTGCATTCACATTGTCAGTCCGTGTTTACACAGTTCTGATTTTTTTTTACCATAATGTGACACAGATCTGATTTTTTACTGCTGTTTGGATGTTTTTTAGATCTTACTTTTGCATGTGATCAGATACACATCGCATACGCGGTAAGACCACTCAGATCATATTTCATGCAAGTTTTTGCATCTGCTCATGCACTCGGGTTCATGCGGCTTTCAAAGCAGTGCTAAAACAGATAAAGGGATGTCTTTGGCTTTCTTCCTACTTCTGGACCTCAACAAATACTGACTGCTTGTCGTTCTCCAGAGCAAAACTCCAAGCATATTTTTTGTTAAAATTTGCATTTGTTTGTAATGAATGAGCCGAAATAGCTTGAGCCATGTATTTCAGAGGTTTCAGAGGACAGACACATCCACATTAGAATCAGATAAAAGTCATATTTTAGAAATGTTAAAATAATTACTTATTTATTAGGAAAGTGAGCTGTCATGACATGCAAATTGACCTGACCAAAACATTCTGAATTGAGCAATGTGGCGACTTGTAACGCAAACGTAGCTATAGACACACAGAGTTTTATGGTAAAACAGGCACCAAAATTTGTTGCTGTATTTATGACTACAAATAGTTCTTTAAGATTGTTATATCGCTATTTTCAGAATGCCCAGAAGTGATCATTCCTAAATTACAAAGAAAAATTGTTCAAGTAAATTTGTTAAATCTGACAGTGGACAGTCTCAGAGATATAAAAAAAGCTAAGAATCTTGAAATACCCCTTTTTATGAATGGAAAAAAAACAACAACAGAGACCTGACCTGGTGGACCTGGGCTTTCTGAAAATTATCTTCATGCTTTGTAATGATCTGTTGAGACCTGCCCCCTCATTCTACACCTTGGTAAGATGCTGTTTTTGTGAAAATCTGTAAAACGAAAAATGGTGTCTAGTAGTAAAACATTCCTGGCCTTATGGTTTCCGAGTTGAACTGCGAGCTTTAGAGAGTTTGTGCACAGCATCGTTAAACAAACCGACGAGTTTCTGTTTAATAATCTCTGCTGTTTTGGGATGGTTTACATGACTTTCTGATCTGTAACCACGAAAACATCACCATACATCCATATGCACTTATTAATCTAGAAAATTAGATCATAGACTAGCACTCAAAACAGACCTTTTGGTAGTTTTAAGAGGTTTTAAACACTCAAACACTTTCTACTTATAACTTTCGATTACACTGCATAAGTATGTTCTTATGGTGAATAATCCTAATTTCTCAAAATCCTCAACAAAACAGGGTTCACAGTCCGGTACAGTGGAAAACAGCTCTGAGCCAAAATGGATTCCCCGTACGATTTAAAGGCGTTGAGACTGTTTCACATTTCACTGTTAGATTCATTTCCTTAGGCGCGGTTATGGTTTTTGGCTACATGAAGGCCGTGTGTGGAAAGGGTACAGAGATTTACTCAAGTGGATTGGTATGCTTTACATTGTATATTCGTGTCAAAGGCGTATAAGACTCACTTTGTCGGACTTAAGAACAAATCCGACTTACAAACGTGCTCCCAGGACCGCAATTCATTAATTCGGAGACTACCTGTATAAAAAAAATTAATTGGGATATTTATAAAATTGTGATACTAACAGAATCTTAATACTAATATATAACTTAATATCCAATCGACATCTAGGTAGCATGATAATATTGTATCAGGTGGTCCATAGTGATTTCCAATTAAAAACATTTAACCTGGCGCTTCTTAAAGTATAGGCGGGGATCTGTGATCTTATTTTTTACCAAAGTCACGGAAGTCACAGTGCAACTGCATTAATAGCATTTGATAGTCGCATAATTTATCAATTATTAAATCAACTATTTGGATTATGATTCACATACTTGAGGAGATGTGGCTAATTAGATGTGGCTTTTTCTGTGAGCCAGGAAATAATAAGGAGGAGAGTAGAGCAGAGCAGAGCATGTGTGTGAGAGAGAGAGAGAGAGAGAGAGAGACCACTCAAAATCCAGCAACACCATGCACACGTGTTGCATGATTCACTTAAAAATAAAGTTCACCGAGGAGAACTAGAAATATAAATTTGGCTCAGAGTGACACACAGACCCTAATTAACCACATTTGCCTCAGGTGAGTGTGTCCTTTCCCACTGAGGTGATACTTGCACCCTTACCCACTTTCTCACCACCACAGTGTCTTTTTTTTTCGATTCTACTGGCTGTTTTTGGCGAGTTAAGACTGAAATGCTCCACACTTCAGTGGGTTTTTTTTGGATGTCAAGGTGTCGCTGTAATTTATTTTACTCCAGTAGGCAGAAATGTCTCCATGTCAGAGGCTTTAGGCTTTATAGTGCAAAAACCATACGCATTGATGTCACCAGATAATCAGTAATTATGGTTCTGTTTTATTATTGTACAAATTATAAATTGGAGAGCCTGAAGAGGAACTTTACAGAAACACGCCATTTAGTTTAATGCATATACATTTACATGCTATATTTTAGATAAATTATAACCACCAGTACACCAAAATTGCCGGTTAAAGTCTAACTGCGTTTAATCAACAGTGATACACTAACATAGTCTACAGTACATACTCTAGTACTGGTACTCATAGTATAGTAAATTATTGGGCTGTAATGATGTGTTTATTGTTACATATTCAAGCACAATAGTGAAATTCAAAGGTTATTCATATATTCTGACTTGTTAGGATGTTAAAGTGCGAACTCAGGGATTTGGCGCTTCTGGATTAGTAAGGGTTAATTGCTTTATTTAGCAACATCAGGGCTTTTATCTGCTCAAAAGTAAGAATAAAAGTCAACAATAGAATAGGCAAGCTTGCATTCAATTCATATTCACTGACAAAGTGGCCAATCTGCAACCATCCCATGTTTATCTGCTGCAGAAGAATTGGTTTTTAAATTGTAAAACAAGAACTGTTTTTTTTTTTTTTTGCATTTTGTGCAAATGTTTTTATTGTTTTAATATGCAAAAATATGATTCTAATGATATAAATTGATAATATTGGCAATATTTTGGGTGGCTGGAACGGATTATCTGCATTGACATTATTTTATTAAGGGAAAATGTGTTTTGCCTTAAGAACTCACCTCTGGAACGGATTAAATTCATATGCCGAGGTACCGCTGTAATGCTTACAGATGAGCTCTGTATGATTTGCTCACTCTCACTCATCGTCTATACCGCTTTATCCTATATTCAGGGTCACAGGGGACCTGGAACCTATCCCAGGAGACCCAGGTGGGGTACACCCTGGACAGGGTGCCAATCCATCGCAGAGCACACACACATGCTATGGCCAATTTGGGAATGCCAATTAACCTAACCTACATGTGGACTTAGGAGGAAACCGAAGTACCCGGAGGAAACCCTCCAAGCATGGGGAGAACATGCAAACTCCATGCACACAGAGACGGGAATCGAACCCGGAGCCTGGAGGTGCAAGGCGACAGTGCTAACCACTACAGAATCGTGCCGTCCTGTATGATTTGCATCTCCCTTAATTGATATAAAATGGCATATCGCTAAACATTTTGAGTTTTCTGATTCTAAATGTTTGATAATCGAAGTGTGAAGTTTGCCTATTTGTCTGCTTAAAATAGTTCCACTGCATCCGCAAACCAAAGAAAAAAAAAAAGCATTAAGAGTCAGATTCCTGACTTCTGCCCTTCTGATCCATTTGGCATTCCATATTTCTGTTTCAACAACTGCACACTGAATTAAGGTCTATTAAGCCCCATGGCCATATCTCTACGTAGCGGGGCTGCCTCTTTGACCCCCAACCGAGCCTGCGCTGCATGTTTCACATTCTGCTACACACTATTTTAGGGAATTAAATGTGATAAGTGCCGGGTGTCGCTTTCACAGCCAAGAATGCCAACGGGGCGCACAAACTAAACTGTGCTACTCATATCTCAGTGGGTCATGCCATGTTAGCCTTACACAAACAGGAACCCAAGAAGCTTTAGAAGGCTCTGAATTGAGAATCCTGGAAGGGATGTAGGTTGGCGAGTTGTACAGTTTGTGTGATGTCATACTAAAGCCTGTTTCTTTCCACAGCTAATGGCTCTGTGTGTGCTGGGAGTGGCCGCGTGGCTTAGGGATTACCTGAACAATGTGCTCACCTTAACTGCGGACACCAGGTGAGAGTTCCCGAATGGACAGGTGTGAATGGCTCGACTATTCAAATACAAACAATTATGTCATTTTAAATAGGCAGTCATGGTTCACTCAGTAAATACCCCTTTTTTTTCGTAGAGTTGAATTAATTACTCGAATAAAAATCCAAGACACGCCGTGTAATTGAATAAACAATGAACACCTCAGTTGGATTGCATATACAGTAATAGCTTGTTTTTTGGAGTGAATGTGTGTTGTAACAGCAGCAAAACTTTTTTCATTGAAAAACAAAACAAGGACAGTTTTATGATTTTTGGATTATCCTGATATGCAAATCAATAAAGGCTGAACTTTACCTCATGTTACTGGTGATAATACCAGTTAACTGGAAGTTAATATCAACTTATATAAAACCATATCCGTTAATCAAATAAAACTCTAAAGTGCGATATGGACATGTACAATTATTTATTCTCAATATGTATGTAGAGTTTGTCAATTATTTAAATATTTGTTTACTTATTTGAATATCCTCTTAAAGAGATCATTTATGTAAATTGCTCCCCCCATCATCCGGACATTGCTAGTTCGAGTCCCGCGTGATGTTGTAGCCTCCCGCAGTCGGGGGTCTGCAAAGAGATGGGAGGCACTTGAGTGCTTTCGCATCAATCGCTCTACAGCCAATCATGGGCGTTGAGAAATCTCGTAAGAGGAAGAAGTGGATAGTGCCAAAAAAAACCATCACAGTTTAATTCATAATCGCAATGTGATACTCTCGAACATATCATAAAGCCCATTAACTTTTGATTATGCTGACTGCAGAAGGAACTCTTATTCATGTACAGCATAGTGAAATTATTTTTTCACATATCCCAGTTAGGAAGCTGGGGTTAAAGCACAGGGTCAGGAAGGATACAACATCCCTGAAGCAGATAATGTTAGTGGGTTAATGGCTTTGCTCAAGGGCTCAGCAGTGGCAGCTTGGATGTGCTGTGGCTTGAACCCCCGACCTTCTGACCAGTAACCACTGAGCAACCACTGCCCTATCATCTTCTGATTCATCAGTTTTAGGATTCTACATCAGAATGGTTTATGTAGATATTCTATAATATCTAACGTTTAAAAATATAAATCATATACCATTAAAAAAAACTCAGATGTGAAATTTCATCATATTGATTAGTCCCCCCCTTAAAAAAAAAAACCCTTTTTTTTTCAATCGACTCAAAATCCAGAGACTCATAATCAGGCCTCTTAAAAAAAAGACTCAGAACAGATTCCTAAGGCGATATGCTAAATTAAGAAGCTGGCACTTATCTTCCGCTTCTTCTGTCAGAGGTGTAATTTAGCACCGTGAGACAGAGTATTTAGTCGTCGCACAATCTTGCAGCGGTTTCCACAAATAAATGGAAAGCAGAATGTGTTAAGACATGATTGCCGTATGGCAAAATGAGCTTTCCAGAGCTGCAACTTCCTGACTTGCTGACTCAGTTCCATTTTGCAGCAATAAAAATCTCATCTGCCCTGAACGGATGCCACATAATGAGATAACAGCTGAGTTGAGATTTCGTTGTTGGGCCGTTTTGTATGCGTTGTTGGTATGGTTCAATGTGTGTGTGGGTGTGTGTGCATGCTTATTAGTAGCCTGTCTCAAGAGGAAAAAGTCACCCTATGGTGCAAAATGGGATGCTTTTGGTCAGCAAAAGGTGTGTGTGTGAGTGTGTGTGTGAGAGAGCGAGCGGAGGGATCACTAGAGGTTCACACTCATCCAAAATTAGCTGGCTTTCCCATATCCTTTCCTGGCTATGTATCATTGAGACACGAGGACAGAAAAAGCGAGAGAGGGAGTGAGAGGTTGGAGGCTTACATTCCTACTGAGTGCAATCATTATTTAGTTGTAACTGGTGGATTAATAAAAATGCAGCCCTCTGAGAGTGGAAGATCTAGTAGGCAGGATGGATGGAGGTGGGGTGGGAGGGAGGAAGAACAGGATGGATTGATAAATAAACAAAAAGCCTGCCAATGAATGACTTCCCAGTCTTTCTTCCCGGTCTGTGTGTTTTAGGCTTGAAGAAGCAGCGGTCCTCACATACTCCCCTGCGGTTCACCCCGTTGTCATCGCTGTGTGCTGTTTCCTAATCATCGTGGCCATGGTGGGCTACTGTGGCACGCTGAAATGCAATCTGCTGCTCCTCTCCTGGGTATGTCTCTATGTGGGGTTTTCATTGTGTGTGCATTTGATTGAGTGTGTATGAGAGAGAGACAGAGAGAAAGCAAGTAACAAGCAACATTTTTACAAGTATGTGTAAATATTCAGGAGCCTACCGTTCCTATTTATACATTTTAATTAACACATTAGCAGTAGTTCTGCACTGTTTTGCATATCACGTTTCACTAAAGATTAAACTTATGTGCTTTTCCTAATTAAATTTTTTTTAAATCAACATTTAACTTTTAAGATTTAAACATGGTCTTCATTAATCTAGCTACATATTTTGCTCATTTTGTTCACACCTGTGCACAAATTTGGTCATATTTCGTAAAATATGACATCTGTAGTTTATCTCTACTACTAGAAGTAGTTTTTAATTCTAGCCTGGAAAAGGTTCTCCATGTAGATTTCTTTATATTTATATTTCTATATATCCCACCCAGTCTTCTCCAAACATCTGACCAGCTTCACTGTGTCGAAAGTGTTTTCAGGCTGATAAACATTTGTTCTGCCCCATGCGAAAAACATTTAAACTGCCAGAAATCTAACACAAGAAAGGGGTTTGAGGTTAGTTTAGGCTTTTCTCATAACAAATTTCAAGAATTCAGACTCGAGTTTACTGATCAGGAATGGAAGGTAAATTTCCCTCCTGGAAACTCGTCACGTCCGCTAATGTGGCAAACGTGCAGAAAGAATACATTTATTCAGACAAGAGAGAAACGATAAAATCAAGTGTTTACATGGCTAATATTTACCTATTGAACATGTTGTTTATTCCACCCTGTCAATTATTGGAATATTAGGATCCATGTAAACACAATGAGTGTTGGGTTTCCACCAAATGGTAGCGCTTGGTGCCAAAGACAAAAAGATCCATTTTTGTTGAACAAACTCGAGGACCCCTCAGCAAGAAGTATATTTATAGTCAGATCATGTTATGCTTTCTTTAAATCACTTTATTGATTCCTCCTGTTTCAGTATTGAGGGCTGTTTCGTGTAGATTCATGACATACAGTATACTGTAACCCCAATTGAATCTATTTTAGATAGAGTACCACTACAAAATGTGGACAAATTAAGAGTTTGAAACGCGCTGTTTGTATGTAAATATCTTTCTGTCAGCCATAATCCATGGGCGCCTGACATGGGGTATTGTTTAGTCCAGCTTCGCAACCAGAACCTGAGTTAACTCTTAATTATTTTCTGCTTCAGTTAGCCCACTGGTTTGCCCTCCCAGCCTAAGAGAGCCCTTCAGGTTATCATGCTTTCCGATCAGGTATGCTGTAAATCTTTGTACAAGCTCAGCCTTGCCCGCTCTCCTGAGGCCAGACTCAGGCAAATAGGATGGACAGAATGCATGATGTGCTAGTAGAACCTTCTTTGTTAGCTTGTAGTGGTTTACTCCCGCTGTTTAAAATGGCCATAAAGCATGTAAATAGCCATGAAGAAGAGTTATGGTCCTTGTAACAGCAATTTACAGAGAGGAGATGCAAGCTACAGCCTCAGGGCTTCCCATCAATTAAAGCAAAGGACAGTTGAAGAATGCCAAAATAGAGCCTTGGCCACAATTTCTTTCTGAGTATTTTGGATTAGCATTCTGATTGATGTTCGGTTGTTAAGCAATGGTATTTTAAGATATTTATGGGCCATTAGTAGAATGAGGGTGAGAGAAATTTGATAAAAGGCCAACAAAACTAAAGTAAACCGCAAAAGCTGTCAGTTATGGGGGTTTGCCTTCAATGTGTCAGCAATGTCAACGTGCTGGACTGGGACTCAGGTGACATTTTTAGGGGATGTGGTAATGATGGCAATGCCTTGAGGCTCAGATGAGGTGTGGTTTGTATAAATTTTTTTGTATACTTGTCATACTTCACAGAAACTGGCCTTGTGATTCTCCCCTGGTATCCTTCTATTTATAGTTGTGAGCCTTGAAATTGTTGCCTCATTAAGGTAACTTCATTGAAATATTCCTGCACTAAACACCCAACATCAATGGGTCGAATATGGTCCATGCAGAGGTTATGCAGTGGTGGTTCAATGGTCAAGGCATTGGACTACTGATTAGAAGGTCATACATTTTCAGAAGTAAAATCCCAAATCACCATTATGCCCAGTGTTGAGGCATGACTCCACAAAAGCTCTGGGGGTGTTTTGTGGTATCTGGCACCAGTACATTGACAGTGGATCTTTTGAGGGTGGGTTGTGAGTTGTTGCCTCTGTGGATGGGACTTGTTTGTTCGGTGCGTCTGATGCTTGCTCCATCGGATTGGGTTTTGGGGAGTTTGGAGGTTGGGTTGGTGCCCCTGGATTCTTTTCCCTGCCAGGCACAGTGTGTGATGGGCTGTGGTGCACTGGGTGTTCTGGGGCCATTTTTTCTGCATTGGCTTTTCTTGGGATTGAACCGAATCGGCTGGCTTTTGATCCCGGCAGCCTGAGGTGCCCATGATCCTTTTACCAGTTTCCTAGTGTATAGTTAATAGTCACTATTAATGTGTTAATGTTGTGGCTGGTCAATGGATTAGGGACACCCTACTTATCCTTTGTCCCATTAGATGCGCAGGTTGTTACTTATCATGTCACATACTGTATAGCAGACTTCTCATCATGGATGGCAGCTATTCAGTTAACAGTGAATCCATATTTGTTCCTGGAAAGGCATACTTAGGACTTGATTTTACTGCCTTTATATTTTGTTTACCTGAAGCATTGGTGTTCTCTTTAGGGATTAGCTATTATTTTATGATAACGTCATGCTGGTTTCTCCTAGTCATTTTCAAGGAAGCTTTGTCTATTTCTGTTCGAGGCCACTTGGGTGCCTTAATAGTCAAATCAAATATATTTATAAAGCACATTTAATAATAGCACAGTTGACCTGTATAATTGCTGTATAATGCTAAAATAGCTGCAAATATAGGTTAAAATCCACATCAAACAATAAACAATATGAAGTCCACCTTCAGTGCATAAAATAAGAACTGTAAAAATAAAAACAGGGCAAAGAGTATAGCCGTCGAGTAGTCACACCGTATTAAATGTCAAAGAGTGTAAACAGGTCTTCAGGTGTGATTTAAAAATAAGAAGTGTAGGGTCCTGCATGATGCCAGGGACGCAGCTGATTTCAGGGCTTAGGGGCTGCTACTGAAAAGGCAAGATTCCCTGACTCGATTCTTTAACCTAGATTGAGACACTGCAAGTGAAATTTGATCACCAAACCTGAGAGACCATGCTGGACTGTATGGCTTCAAAAGGTCAAAATATATGGTGGTGCTAGATTATTCAGGACTCTGTAGGCTATAAACAAGATCTTGAACTTGACCCAGAACTGCACAGGGAGGCAGTGTAGGGATGCCAGGACAGGAGGTACTTGTTCCTGCTTCTGTGTTCCTGGTAGAAAACGAGCAGCAGCGTTTTGGATGAACTGCAAATGGGCAGGAGAGGCCTGGCCGACTTCAACATAGAGGGCTTTATAATACATAATTATATAATATAATGTAATCTTTATAACCTTTTCAAGATATTTTTTGTTAATATCTCGGTACTTCTCTGCTGCATCCTTTTTCCAGCAGGTCCTTCTGCACTTGCTCTTTCTTCTGAACTCATCCTTAATACAGCAGTCTAAATGTTTACTTTTCATTAAATGCACATTTTGTGCATAGGTTTTAAGCATCAAATCCTCAAGCAATATGGGAACACACTATACCACTAGAATGCAGGTTGTCAATGCAATAATTCCTTTTAAATGATTGTGAAAGGAATGTGAAAATTTTTTTCATAGATGTGGGATAATTTTTTTCACCAGAGCTGCATAAGGCCTGTGGCTATGAATATTTGCTGAAAAAGATTTGTGTATGCCTTTCCGGGGAAAATGGGGGGAAATGGGGATGTCAGTAAAGAGGTGTCATACTACTTCTACCTTCACTGGCCATGTATAGCTCCCGAGTGTTACATTTAAAACCTTGATGCTTATCTGCAGAGCTAAAAACAGACCACTCGTCCTGTACATCATGGCACCAGTCCAATCACTCACTGCATTTCTAGCAGTTCTTCGGCCACCCACCCTATAATCCTTTGGTGCCCGGGTCTCACCAGAAACTTCGAATTTCTTGGTGTCTTCGCAGATGAGGAATTAAATAAGCACTCATTTAGCACTAAACAATTCAGCAATGTATAGTATGCATTTCTGTATAAATGTTGACCCCTTGCTCCAGACGTATCTTGGCTTGTTAGCATCTGGGCTCTGGCCAGTCTGAATTAGCATAAGGATATGTTTTCCTGTATTCTAAACTGTTTGGAATAACAGGTTCCATGTTCATGCCGTAACTGTTATTCATTGGAGCACTTTGCTTGTGCACATAGAAGACTACTTTATGACCGATAAAAAAAATATTTAAAAAAACATCCATGGGGTGGGTACCATCAACTAATATGGTGTCTGGTTAACTTAAGTACCTAAAAGTGCTTGAAAAAGAGTTTAACCAATTGCTAGTCTCACTGCAACACCCAGCCATACACCTGAACTGGACTACTTGTATAAAGAAACAAGTGTGTGCAGAAGAACTACACCGTGACCTTGACTTTTCATGAGGAACCAGATTTCTGGGATGTCTTCCCCCACTTGCCCTACTCTTCCCCTTACTGGGTCTCTCCATTCATCCTTTTATTTATTCACTCTTCTACACTCTGGCCTGTCTGGGTTTGAGTTACAGCAAGCCTGGCGTATTATCTCACGAAGCTTCAATAGCTAAGGCAATCCAAGGAATGAAGTGAGATTTGGAGAGAAACAAAGAGGCGCCTTAGTTTCCCTGAGCTTCTGTTCACTGAAGGACACTGTGGTTTTGTCATTCATTTTATAACCCGTTCATGCACCTTGGTAATCATTAATTACCTGGAGCCTTGACTTAATTGGAGTAATGTCGGTTTTCACAGAGTAATTATTAATAGCTTATGTTCCTGAAGATGAGTTTCAAAGATCTTCTACATATGTCCTGAGTGAGGTTTTTGGACAAAACATGGCATCGGGCATCATATTGGAGTTTTTTCCTTCATGTCAGGCTTGCTAATTAATGTTGCTTTGATATCTCCTCATATTTGTGTGTGTGTGTGTGTGGGAGAGGGCGATCATCAAAGAGAGAGATGATGAGGTTAAAAGTTCAAGTCAGCTACTTTTAGAGAAGTGAGATGTTTGGATGGAGGAGGTGTAAAAGCCACATCAAGGTTTTGTGGTCTGCGCTTCATACATGCGCGTGTATATGCTTGTAGCGTCTCATTTGTACGTGTTGCGCATACGTGCGACGAATACCTAATGGATCATAGCACCATAACGAACATCTGTTTAACACAAATATTTGGAGTTTCCAAATAAACCCAGTCAGCCAGACCCGCACTACTAGCTCGCTGCCAAATCTTGCTCCTGACACGAACATTCATCTTAATAAGGCCTCACAGTGCGCTTGGTTGACAGTTTGAGTGTTAAGTCGGATGTGCAGGCCAAATGGATGTGCATCAGTGTGTGTCCATGTGTGAAGTGAATAGTGAATACCTTTCCTTGCTATTTCAGTCTGAAAGTAAAGAGAGTTTGTGTGTGTGTGTGTGTGTGTGTGTGTGTGTGTGTGTGTGTGTGTCCATGCCCCATCAGATCGTTTCAGTATTCCTCTGAAAAGGCAGAATAGATCATATCAGGGATGACATGCGTTATGCTGATATAGAAAAATAATCATGTGATGCATCATTCATATGACTTTATTCAACTTATTCAGCAGAAACTTGCCAAGGCTAACAATATTAGTAGATAAATTAATCAACAACATTGTTGTAAATTGTCATTTCTTTAGGGTTATAAATATCCCCTTTATACAGTATATATATACAGTATATATTAGGACAAATATAAATGTAGGTTATAAATTGCAAATATAAATTTTTACAAATATATAGAAATGATAACGATGTGTTTTAAGTGCCTTAAAGTAAATAAAACTATATGCAAAAATCTATGTATATAATATATTATATACATAGGATAAATTTTATAAAACTATATGTAAAAAATGTGTAAAAATTTAAATATTTTAACAAAATCAAACAACATAGCTGAGAACCATTGATTCCAGAGAGTAGTAATGCATTTTTTAAACATACAGTGGAACCTCGGATTGCAAGTAACTCGGTTTACGGGTGTTCCGCAAGACGAGCAAAGATTTTTAATAAATTTTGACTTGAAAAACGAGCATGTCTTGGTTTACGAGTGCCAAGATTTTTGACACACACACACTCTCGCCTTTACACCCCCCCTCCACGGCTTCACACTCTGCTCTACACAGAAACTCTACTCTGTCGCGATTCTTTTCAAAGGTAAGGTGCTGGTTCATTTATTTGTTGGGATTTCTTTTTCCTTTTTTAAAAGATAAAGTGCAGGTTAGTTTTATTTTTACTTTATATATTGACCTAATTATTTTTCTGTATATATTTATATTTTGGACTGTGGAACGAATTATTTGAGTTTTCATTATTTCTTATGGGAAGGTTTGATTTGGTTTATGAGTGTTTTGGAATACGAGCTTGCATTCGGAACGAATTATGCTCGTAATCCAAGGTTCCACTGTACTTAAATTTTCCAAAATTTATTCTAATAGGTAAACTGTTCTACAATCTCGGCAAAGGCTCGATCAAATCAATTTTTAATCTTAGACGTCAAAGTTTAAGATTAGGTAGTTTGAAGATCTAAGCGAGCAACTTGAGACTGAAGGCTGTAATAAATCAACAAGATATTGTTGTGGCAGATCATTTAAAACTTTGTAGACAAGACTTAAAAACCTTCAAAATCAGTTCTAAAATGTATTGGAAGGATTCCTGAATTATGTATTAACATGCTGTCTTGTGTGAGTGTTCGTCAGGAGGCGAGCAGCAGCGTTTTGAACCATCTGCAATCGTTTAAGGGATGATTGAAGGTCATAATACACAAGCATTACAATAATCTGGCCTATAACTTATGAACCGTATAATCTTTTTAAAGTCGGCAATTGACAAGCTTCTTTCCAAGGTGAAGGCTTTTGTAATGTAATAAATAATAAAAATTCCTTATTACTCTATTAACTGTTAATGTAAGCTTGCTGTCAGTTATTACACCCAGATTCCTTACAGATGGTTCTGTTCCTTAAATATTCCGCAAGACTACATTATAATTACAAATCAGGAACTTTGAAACCAAAATATGAAGAAATGACGGGTGGCTAACTTTAGCACATAATCTACAGTAGTACCTCGGCATACGGCATATGAAGCAATTTCTGCATACGAGCAACCGAGCCGAACCAAAGACTGACTAAGCTTGTTTGCATCAGTGGAGAGTTTACATATTTTTTGTGGATTTTTTTTGCATTTGGTCAAGATATAGTGAAGATATAACACCATGGGTCCCCAGGACGGTAGCAAGAAGAAAAGGGAACCATTTGAACTTTTGTTTTTAAAGCAGCCGGTGCCAAGAGGAATCATAAATTAAGATAAAGCGAGGTTTAACGTCTATGTATTTTATATTGTACGTCTGTCACGGGTCTAGCTGGTTGTAGTTGCTAGACCGGCTGATGGTGTTGCCGTGGGCATGAAGGTAGGCATGAAGGCAGAGGGGTGTAACAGAAAGTCTTTTATTTAAACAAACAAAACTCAAAAAACAGACAAATGAACAAAGAAACTAAAACAACAAACTCTAAGACTAGGGCTCAGGAAAAACACAGGAACAGGAAGGGAACTGAACACAGGAGACCAGGAGCTGACACAGGGAACCAGGGATGAGGAAACATGGAGCTGGAGCTAACTAAGACACAGAGGGGAACTAAAGACAGGGACTGGAGAGACAGGACTAGACAGGAGACAGGGCTAGACAGGAGACAGGGCTAGAGGCACAGAGACTGACAGGAACTAGACTAGCTGGGTTAGTGAGGTTAGTACGCTACATGTTGTACTGGGGACACTGGAGGCTGACCTAACCGGGTTAGTGGCTAATGGGGTTAGTATTGACCTAGGGGACCGGAAGACAAAAGGCAGGGCACACATGGGGCTATACCAAACTAGCGGCCAACCTACTAGTGACCAGAACCACTAGCAGTCACTCCCACTAGAGATTAGCCTACTGGAGGCTAACCCTACTAGGGGCTGACCCTACTAGCCATCCAGGCCTACTAGCGGCTAACCCTGCTAATGGCTAAGCACTCATGTGGCTACACATACAAGGGAAAAGACCAGAAGGCAAAACAGTACTTACACAGGACACAGGAGGAGACACAGCCTAACTACACAGTGAACAAAGCAGCTCCATGAATCCAAAGACACAAGGAACATCAAGAAAACAAAACTAGAGCCCTCTGAAAACTAAGGTTACAAAACATAAACCAAATATAAACTCAAAGTAACAAAAAGGAATGCCCACATGATGGTAATCCAAACAAACAAACAATCACCATCAGACAATCACAAACAATGCTCGACCCAGTTTCCCAGAACAAACTGCTATTTATAGAAGGTTTTAATGAGCCACCTCAGTTCAGGTGAGCCTCATCACCTGACTGAGGTGCCTTCTGGGAAACTGAGTCAACCACCAGGAACTACACACAGACAGACAGACAGACATGAACAGTGACCTCTAGTGGAGGTTCCTAACAACGTCATTTTTTAAAATGTTTTGATTGTTTTTATATACATTAATATGATTATAGTGTTGGAAATGGGTAATATTGGTAATATTTTTAGGTGACTTGAACGGATCATCTGCATCGACATTATTTCCTTTTGGAAAATGCGTTTCGCAATACAAATTTTCACCTTTAGAACCTTTTGAATGGATTAAATTCGTATGCGGACGTACCGCTGTAGTTTATGTAAATGAGGTGCAGCTCAACAAGCGCCCTCAGACTTCCATTATACTATATGTGAGATTTCATTTAAACAGGTGTACTATTGTGTTTTTTTTTTATGTCTCAGTATAGAGATTTTTTTATTTATTTCGCATGCATTGGCTAAATAGATGGTGGAGCTAAAGTGTTTCTTTAATATTCTTGTTAAATATTGACGCTACTTTGTGCTTGTGGTGTCCACAGTACTTTGGCAGTCTGTTGGTGATCTTCTGTGTGGAGTTGGCGAGTGGCGTGTGGACATATGAGGAGGTGAGTAATGCCCTGAATACGGGAATACTGACCCCCCTCCCCCCACATCCCTCTGTTACCGCGCACGTCTCTCTTTCTTTCCCTCTCTGTCTCACACACATATGCAGATAAGCAACCTAACTACTTGTATAAGGTTTCCCTGCTCATATTAAATGGAATGAGTTTGACGAGCACATTTTCTTAATTGGCAGAGAAGATGTTATGGGTAATCTTTAAAAAAAAGTGTTGGGATTTTAAAAATGGAAGGCTTTTAGTATTAACCCAGTGCATGTTAGGACCTGTAGGCAGAGGTCAGACATTTCCTGTTAGTTAGATTCCCTGTAGTAACTGAATCATGAACTTGTTGGATTACCCGAAACCAAAAGGTGATCTGGTGTCTCCTCTACACGAAATAACATTTTGGAGGTTTTGTTCTAGTTACCGAGGTTCTAATTAGGATCAGGATTAGACATTAATGGGGCATAACACCATTCACTGTTAAGAGCAAAAGTTTGTGCACCCTTCAATCATAGTTACACTGACAAAAGGTTAGTGTTAAATTTCAGTGATGCTCCGAAATTAGAGTAAAATAACCTCAAATGTGATCAGTTCAGAAGTTTATATCTAACTTTCTGAATGCAATGATACAATTTTCTAGTAATAGATGCACTTTTTGTCTTTGTAAGTCCTTCCATATCACCTTGGTTATAGTCGTCAGGTCTGATGATCCTTTTAATTTTTTTCCTCACAGACCGCGTGGATTTTTGGATTGGGTGAATTTTTACAAGAAAAATATTGTATGAGCATTGTAAACCATAGGCATAACAAAGAAACAAACAAAGAGGATGTACTGTATATGTGGGGTACAAGCGTGTGTAATGCGAAGGTTTTCTTGAGCTGTTTGGGAAATGTGCTCGTAAGGAAAAAGGGAGATAAACGTAGCTGCTGGGAGCATCTGCTACTGTTAGATTGAGCGGATCAGAGATAAGCCGAACCTCGTGGGCCACACACACACAAACACACACTCTCCCCAGGCAGGATCTTATCAGCACTCGAAAGACCCTTGAATGGTCTTGATATGTACCGTAGCGCAGGTGTGACCGAAACTGACCTCTGTATGTGTGTGTCTGTATATCTGTGTGTGTGTATGTGTGTGTGTGTATGTGTGTGTGTGTGTGTGTGTGTGTGTGTGTGTGTGTGTAGCCAATCCCTAAGAGCCTACGCCTCTGCACCTGGCCCTGCAACATTATCCCTATTGTCCCTCCTGTCCCTTTCTCCACATCGCCATGTGGCACTCAGTAAATCCCGCTTTGCAGAAATTTCCCCCATTTCTGTTATCAGACTCCACTCTCTGCCACACACCTGCCCCAGGTGCATTGTGGGTACTCTGCCAGTCAGGATGAAAGAAGCAAAGCGAGGATTCCAGAGCATGTGAAGGGCACCTGAGGCAGGCTTGTCTCGCTCTAGCAGTCTGCCAGAATAAGGTGTTTAAGTGCAGGATGTTTTACAGCAGTGCTGCTCAATAAAGTGCTCATGAGAGAGACATTCATCTGAGAAATATGGAGCGTACTGATGTTTCAGACGCCTCATGTGAATTAATGTCATGCCATAAACTTGAGGAATTAGTGGAAATTATGCCTGACCGTGCTGATATATATCACACTGCAGGCCAAATAAATGTCTGTCCAACTGTGAAAATTCTCACAGCTCTCCCATGCACCGTTTTACATTTACATAACAAATAGCACTGATTTCTCTTCTTACCAGAAATACCAGGAATACTAACACATTTTTCAAACTGAGATCCGTCCATAGCTTCTATAGAATATGCGTGATTACCGTAGACGAGAATGTCAACAAATTCCTCTAAATAGAAAACGTGTTTACTTTTACAAATTCACTCAGGTTTGTGGACAGAGTCAATAAATGTTTAATGGAAAGCGCTTAATGTCTGGGAGCGTTTCCACTGTGTTTGTGTTGTGCATTTTCATTGTGATAAATTAGAGCAGCCGTGCCAAATAAAAAAAAAAATGGTGTGGTCCATTTAGTGCCGTGGTAATAGTAAAAGTATTTTTATTATTAACAGCAGCAGGAGAAATAATAAAAGTAGTAATAGTAGTAATAGAAGAAGAAGAAAAAGGATAAGAAGATGAAATAGCAGTATATGTAGTAGTGGCAGCAGGGTCTAGGGTTCGGTTCCCGCCTTGGGTCTGTGTGCATGGAGTTTGTATGCTCTTCCTATGTTTTCCTATGTTTGCTGGGTTTCTCCTGGGTACTCCGGGTTTCCTTCTACAGTCCAAAGACTAGTAGGTTAAGCTAACTGCCGGTCCCAAAATTGCCTGTAGTGTGTGAATGACGGGTGGTGAACTGGCAATGTATCTCCAGGGTGGGAAGTATCCATCACCCGATGTGCCAGAGCGCACATGGAAGGACCAAAATACAGTGGAACCTTGGATTACGAGCATAATTCGTTCCTGAAGTGGGCTCGTATTCCAAAACACTCGTAAACCAAATCATCATTTCCCATACGAAATAATGAAAACTCAAATTACTTGTTCCACAGGCCCAAAAAATAAATACATAAAAATAATGAATACAATCTATAAAATGAAAATAAAACAAATTAATCTGCACTTTACCTTTAAAAAAAAGTACAAATAAATCCTGACAGATAAGTGTTTCCATTGGTGCGCGCAGGCGCCGTGTGTGTGTGTGTGTGTGTGTGTGTGTGTGTGTGTGTGTGTGTGTGTGTGTGGAATTAGCACCTTCCCTCGCCTCGTTTACACAGTAACACTCCTCCTCCCTCTCCGCACCTCGCTTTTTAAGATTCACAACAAACACACAGACACAACGGAAAAACAGGAAAAAAGAAATCTTTGGCAGAATATGCTAGCGGAAGATTAATAGTAGTAGAAGAACAACAACAACATCAATAACAGGAAAAGGAGTAGTATTATTATTAGTATTAGTTATGGTAGTAATAGTAGTAGTAGTAGTAGTGTCAGAAGAAGGAGAGAATGGTGAGGAGAAGAAAAAGAAATAGTAATGTAAGTGGTAGTAGTAATAGCAGTAGTAATATGGAGAAGAAGGCGAACAGTAGTAGAAGAAGAAGAGTATGGAAGTAGTATAAGGGGGTAGTATAAGTTGTATTAGTGATAGTAGAAGAAAAAGAGTATAAGGAGTAAATAATAGTATAAGGAGTAGTAGTAATAGCAGTACAGACTTCTATTCTTGGAGCATGTTCGTAAGTCGGATTCGTTTGTAAGTCAGACAAAGTGACCTTTGACACAAATATACAGTGTAAAGCATAAAAAAAACAACACACAGGTTTGATATTTTGGTTCTGCATTATACTTTTGTGAGACTGCGCCTCCAAATCATGAGGACGGTGACGCAATGGATTCAGGCAGCCCCGGGACGACAACTAGCAAAACATGGCGTTTAATGCGCGCTTGAACAAACGCCATTTTGTCTTTGTCTCCTTTAGGATTTTTCGGAATTAGGACCCACACACGCATACAGTATACCAGACTTTGTTATAACTGAAAATATTGTGATATTATTCATTGTAAATATTGGTATCTGGTGCACTGCAGTGTCAATGTTTTCTACAAAACACATGAACTACTTCCGGAACGTAGATCCGCCAATGTGTATATATATATATATATATATATATATATATTATATATATATATATAGATATCAGTGTTTGATGAATGGCGTTTTTTAAAATCATTTTAAATAGTCATACGCATTAATGGTGTTTATCCTTTGTATTTGTGTATTTGTGTGTGTGTATATGTGTGTTCAGCCATCAGTACAGAGGTCAGATATGATCAGTCTGAAGTCCCGCATGCCCAACTACGGCCTGCAGCGCTACCAGTGGCTCACACACGCCTGGAACTCCTTTCAGACTGAGGTGAGGATGCAGTAATGCAGTATGTAAATGTCTCATACAAGTAAAGACCAGTTCAAAGCATAATTTTATTTAAGAATTTTTTTTTCTTCCTGATTCCATTGCATACGTTTACATCTGAAAGTGAATTCATGTTTTTTTTTTTTTCCTCCATTATGAATCTGTTCTGCTTTTCAGTTTAAATGCTGCGGTGTGATCTACTTCACCGATTGGTTAGAGATGACAGAGATGGAGTGGCCACCTGACTCCTGCTGCTCAAATCAGTATGCAGGCTGCGCTCGCCACGCCCACTACACTGACCTGAGCGACCTCTACCAGGAGGTAAGACTGGGCGCCGGCCAACGGTTGTTTAGAAAAACGATTGCTTCAAGTGGGCCGAACCGGAGCCCGGGGTAATTAGAGAGTGCTCAATAGCCTCGGGCTCTGAAAGCTCTTTTTAAAGACGAGCCTCAGACGCCGAAGTCTTTTGTGGAAGGTGATTGTAATGCAGCAGGACTCCATAATGAGAGATAAAGAATTCTTTGACTCGACAGATAAGAGGGTCAGATGAGAAGAGGCTGAGAAGTGACTCTCCAAGTTGTTTGCGAAGTGAATAGAGGTTGAAGTTGTAAATTACGCTTACTAGACAGCCCGAGTTGTCTTTCACGTCAGGTTCAAGATCAGTTCCCAAATATTTTTCATGCTCAGAAAGAAAACCAGTCAGCAGTCGGGTCACGTTCGGCATTTCGGGCTGGATAAATTTTTTGCTTGTCTCGGAAGATCTTGATTTAAAGCTATTAGATTAGTCCTGAAAAGGAACTTCAGTAGTGGTTGAAGAAGGTAGTGTAACGTTTATTATTACTAATAAACCTCTGGAATGCTGATCAAAAGCAGCCTTTGGTGCGTAAATATGTTAAAAGTAGGATTTGAAGTGAGTGTGATGGGCATGAAGATGAATTGAAATAATATTAATGAATAATTTCATGATGAGCTGATGTCAGGTTTTCCTGGGTGACTGGGTTTTCCATCGCTCCAAAGTCAGTCCAAGTGAGCTCAGCGCGAGATCCTGTTTATTACGCTGCCTAAACACTGGACTCTGTTGTGAAGTGCAGTTTAGGAACACATTGGTTATAATCCACATCTAGCATTTAATGTTAGAAACTCTGAATGGTGTCAGTCTCGCTAAAGACATAAAGATATTCTAAGGGGCATTCAAGTCAAAATGGGACTTTTGATTTCACAGAATATGAGAAGACAATTATGAGAGTAAATACTCCTATTATTACTGTTACAGTAACGCACTTATCACAGTGCACAGTGTTTTACTTCACGTCTCCCAGGAACTCCTTTAATGGCTCAAAGTTGTGTAAATGGCTTGGAGTGAGATCAGGGCTGTACGGGGGAAGGAGCAGTAACTCCCAGCTAAGTTCCTGTAATGTGCAAGTGGTGTTGGTGAACGATTGTGTGTACAGTTCCTACAGACAGATTTCCCTCGTCTGCAAATTGGGGAACAAGTTATCCCTTAAAGGATCAGGCTACAGTAGGGACCCTGGCCGGGATCATCAGTCCCGGGTTTATGGGCTTCAATTGTTTTACTGTGGCGAAGAGTCTCATCGCTGTACTGTATCTGAAGTCTTCTGTAACTGTCAACTGGTTTTACGCCTTCATTCACAAAGTTCATCACAGGTCACAGTTTAACTTGAATGTCTCTCATAGTTAGACATCAATCTCAGCCTTTTTACACTCTCATCATTATTTTTTAAAAGATGTGAAAATAAAGGAAAATGTCTTATTAACTACTTTGGAATCCCTTGAAACATGCTAGAAGAACCTTGCATCCTGACAAAACTAGTTTTCACACCGGTCATTGGTCATTGTTAGTCAGCTTGCAGTTGAAAGATATTAGATTTCTTGTGAGCTAAAAATGATCAGCCTCTCTTGGTTCACTCCATTTTACTCATTTATTGGTTTCAGTACGTTTTGAGTCGTTAAAGTTCCACTGCAGTTTTTTTTTTTTTTCCAAGAAACCATTAAGGAACCCTTGGTTGTGGTGGACATTTTAATTCAACTGAGAAACAAGCTTACACACTAGACAAAAATGTCAAGGTTTATTTAGCCTTGGTTGGCAGCAGTCATGTTCGGAGAGAATTATGTCAGGCTGGAGCTGCATTTGGATTGAGAGCGGTGCTGTGGGCTTGGTCAGGACGGCCTCAGACACAGTGTACTCTGGCTGCGGTCAGGTCACATTCGAAACTCCCCTCCATTATGATGCTCTAGCCCACACACACAAACACACACACACACACACACACATTTTACAAAGCAAACTTTTGTTCTTTCAGGAAATATTAACACACCCCATACACACAATCACTTGTATCAAAAAGGCATATTTACAGTTGATCCCAAAAGTACTGGCACCCTTTACGGAGGTGACTAAAGGAAAATATACATGTTTGAAAGGAATAAAATGCAGGCAATGATATTTTGAACATTTTTAATTATTTTGACTCTTGTGGATGTATCAGTATTAAAAAAATAATAATAATTCTTTAAGGGTGTCAAAAATCTTTGCCACTTATGGTTTTTGAAAAGAAAATAGAATCAGTAAAACATTTTAACATTTCTTGAAATGGTTTAACATTATTTAGATAGCTACTGTAGCTAATTTTATTGATTCTGAAAATTATTTTATTGATATTATTTGTACTCAACACAGTTGACTGGTGGCTGTTGAGACTTAAATAGCTGGTTTATAAAATCAGTCAAAAACAGATTTTCCCTCCATCTTTTTTCTTTATCTTTATCTATTTTTCTCCCTCTGCTATAAGAAGGTGTGTCAGGCGTCAAGCACAAATCTCTCACTGCCAGGAAATAATGTACCTACCTTTCCACATTGCTCCATCTGCATAGGAAATATCACTCACATGAACACACACACACACACACACACACACACACACACACACACACACACACACCGGATGAGTGCTGCATTTCTCACATATTACCGTGGCAGCTGCTGTGCTGACAGGCGTAAGAAGTGTGTGCTGTTTCTGGACGGAGCAGCAAACAAGATTGAGCAAGGGCTTTGCATGAGTTTAGATGCAGATTGTTTTTTATGAGCTCTCCTGAAGATGCTGTTTGAAATCATTTTTGCAAGACATAAAGTAACTACACAAGGTAGTTTAAAGATCTAAAATTCGCATTATCAAAGTTGATCTTATTATAATCTCTTCCTTAAGCCTTTTGTTTACATTTTTCTGTCTCTGCTTTAAACAGCTGGAACAGCTCTTTAGTTCCAACACTTTATCCTAAACTTTTATGTTTATGAGATCTCCAGTTAGAGTTACATGACCTTTCTTTGCTTACATTCTCACGTTCTCACACTCAAGTGAAAATTTCTAATCATTCAAAAATTTAATAGCTCTTTAGGCTTAATAAATAAATTAAATTTAAAAAGTTTAACATTTAAATTCATTTATTTGCTCATTCATCCATTCATCCATTCATTCATTCATTCATATATTTATTTAAAACCCATGGACTCCATATTCTTATTACATTGTGTATACAACAATTAAAATCCACGCAGTGCTTTGAATCAGTATTTGAATTCCAAATTGTATTAACACAGGATTCAAGGGTGGGGGGGGTGGGGGTGGGGGTGAATACTTATGCAACGTACTCTAAGTGATGAAATGTGCTGTATCCCAAAGAACAGCATTTAGGAATAAGCCACAGAGAGTCTAAGTGATAATCAAAACATATTCAAGTATAATAAAAAATTGCCAGTACAAATTTACTTGACCAACAGGCAACCCTGTAAGGCTATTTTTATATATATATATATATATATATATATATATATATATATATATATATATATATACACACAGTGGAAACTTGGATTGCAGTCATAATTCATTCCGGAAGCATGTTCGTATATCAAAACACTCGTAAACCAAAGTGAATTTCTATAAGCAATAATGAAAACTCAGGTTATTCTTTTCACAAACCAAACAAAAAATAAATACATCAACATAATTAATACAAAATATAAAGTAAAAATGAAACAAATCAACCAACACTTTACCTTTAAAAAAGTAAAAATAAATCCCGACAGATAAGTGTTTTTGTTAGTGTTTGTGCTTGTATTCGCTGTGTGTGTGTGCGCGTGCGTTTGTGCGACACCCTCTCCCTCTTCTCGTGTCACACAGTAACCCTTCCTCCTCTCTTATATGTGCAGACTTACTCACACGCACACAAACACTAACGGACTCACTGCTGTAAAGTAAAAATGAAACAAAGTAACCTCCGCTTTACCTTTTGAAAAGAATCACGACATAGCACAGTGTCCAATAATGCGGGCGCACACACAGCGGAATCAGTGCAGGCTGAACACAGAGAGAGAGAGAGAGAAAATGGATTTTTAACCTCTCTAATGAGACTTTCTTTTGCTTTACGTGCGCGCACACGCATGTTAAAATAAACAGTACACGCGCGCTGTACACACATGCATACAAATACAAAATAAAAGAGGCTTTACGCACACACGTGGTCACGGTGTTATAGTAAACAGTACACACACGGATATTGATTATACCAGTGAGAGACAAGCACTAAGGCCGAGCAGGGGAGACGATTACCCACAATTCCGCAGCGCAAGAAAGAGAAAAACCATTGGCTCAGTTGTGATCATGTGACGCTCAGCATCAAAGCAAGAAGCACATGCGTGATACATGATACTCAGTACTCGTAAACCAGGACTTGCTCGTTTTTCAAGTAAAAATATATAAAAAATCGCAAACTGTGTTACTCGCAAACCGAGGTTCCACTGTATATATATAAGAGCACGTTTTCTGACAAAATTCACTCAGAGACATTCGGCCATGACAATGACATATTTTTAAATACCCGAGTGTTTAATTAGTACCAGATGCGTTGTTTTCATTTACATTACAAACAGCAGAGGACACTTATTGTTTTATAAACTGTTATTTTAACTTGTCATTTTCTGTTCAATTTCCAGGGTTGTGGCCCAAAGATATACAGTTTCATCCGAGGCACGAAGCAGCTGCAAGTCCTTCGCTTCCTTGGTGTGTCTATAGGAGTGGCGCAGATCCTGGCCATGACTCTGACCCTCACGCTTCTCTGGGCGCTCTACTATGACCACAAACCCCCTGATCCTAATCCACCTGACACAATCACACACACACACTGCCTTGCCGAGGAGTCACAAAAACCTGGACATGGCTGCCTACGGACATCTGACACTTGGGCTAACGGACACAGCCAGATTGAAATGGAGCAGCTCTCCTAGCAAACAGAGTTGTTCAAACAGTCTAGTTCTGTACAGCTGTCCATTGACGCTAGTATGAAGAGCCAGCAGTCCTTCTTTTTTCTAACTTATGGTACTGTGCAAAAAGTGTGCCATGCATAACTTTATGTATTTATAACTTTAACATAACCTTTTTGTATTTTCAATGCAGTCTTGAGGAATAGTTCTCCAGGCTTCCTGAAGTATTTTTTTTTTATTCATTTTCAGTCCAGTCCCTGTACGTGAGTAGTTTCAGTGGTATGTTTTTGTTTGTTAAGCCACACAGTGACCTATTCAAACATAAAAACCATCTAACTTACGGCATAAACCAGTAAGAAACAGGTGGAGATGGTGAAGAATTATCAGGCACATGATTAGTATACTGTTGATGCTGAATGATGGTTGGAACAGGTGAGCAGGGAAATGAGGCTGCTGCTGAGGTTGTGCCATAAACAACCACATTTTAAATTGTATCATAGGCACTTTGCAGCCTTTCACAGTAAAGTTTAATTAAATTAATTTAATCTGCATGATTTAATTACATTATTCTGAGGAAAAAGGGGTGGCTCAAGACTTTTGCACAGTACCGTACAAAACATATCGCGTGTCTCTTGTAGATTGAAACTATGGTTACAAAGGAGATAAGGGAGCAGGAAATATACAGTGGCCTAAACAAGCAGGGAGCCTTTCTATACAAGGATATGCGTTAGGATGCCATCGAACACTCCTCCTTTTCTAAACACAAAGACTAAGTAACCAAAGAAGATTGTGGAGGTGTACCTGAACACCTGTTAAGCTTTTCCTCCCTACAGTCACTGAGCCATAGAAGACTGGATAAGGTTACATGTTTTTCCCCATATTGTTACCTGATATTTCAGGATTAAAGGACTATCGACTATAATCACTAGCCATGCACATAAGCTTGGGTCTTATCTTTGTTTTTTCTCTCTCTTTTTTTTTTAAATGGCATGAATTCTCTGCTATTCTAAGCATTATGTTTTGGGGGATGTACCTCTATGTCTTAATTCATTAGCACTGTGATGTAAATTATAGAACAGTTCTAGTTTTAGACAATAAAATGTTCCAGCGATGGCTTTGCTATAAGAAGGGATGAAAACAAGCTGTGCTTTTTAAAATGACGTAGCATGTACACTGAACCGTGTGTGAATTACAGTGCATTTAATAATCATGATCAGGTCTTTTATTATTATTATTATTATTATTATTATTATTATTAATAATAATGTTTGTTAAAACTGCTTGTTGAAACTTTCTTAAAAGATATTTACATACTGAATTACAGTTACATGCACCAGCAGGATGCACTAGGTATAGCATGTTTTAATGACTGTGCTATAATAGTGCCAAGACTTTTAAAGTTTCTGATGTAGGAAAATGGAAGAGTATTTTTCTTGCTGTGTGATATACAAATGGCAGACGAAATTTGCAGCAAACCCATTTTCCTAAAAAATAAAAAATAAATCGCCACAATTCTTTAGAGCTGACATATAGCGTTTGTCATTCATCTATTTTTGTAGCCGATTTACAATGCTATTTATTAGATTCATTCCATTTCATTGACAAAAAATAAAAAAATAAAAAATTTATTATTGTTTTGGCTAGTGAAAATGCTGACGGTAAAAACAGCTAACCATTTAAGCTAGCTAAGCTACAAAGCTAATTTCACTTATAAAAAGTTTCTCAGAAAACAAACATAGTACTACCTCCGCATGCGGATGCCCTGCCTCACAATCTTTTGCCTAAAGAACTTTAGTAATTTGAAAAGAAAGAAGTAATTTGTCTTTTTTTTTTTTTTTTTGAGCAAGAATTTGTAAGACATAGCACCATGGGTCCCAAAAATGTTATCAAGGACAGTAGCACGGAGAAAAGGGAGCTACTTTCAGTTTCCTTTTTAAAACCAGACGGTGTCAAGAGGAATCATAAATTAAGGTTAAGTGAGGTTTAATATTTATTTATTTCATATTTTACTTTATTTACATGTCTTTTTTTTATGTTTTTGAAAAAAAATCATATAGTGTTGGAAATTGGTAATATTGGTAATATCTTTGGGTGTCTGAATGAATTATCTGCATTTACATTATTTCCTATGGGAAAATGCGTTTCACAATAAGAAATTCCACCTTAAGAACTCGCCTCTGGAATGGGTTAAATTAAATACCACTATACATGATTTTTAAAGATTATTAAAGAACCAGAGGAAGAGAAGATTGAGGCAATTGTGCAATATTTTAGATATGCATGATGCTAATGGCTGTTAGCCTCCGTGACTACTTGTTATTAGCCAAGTTAGCTTGTGAAAGAGGACACTTCTGACAGAAATAAAGTGTTAGCCTTGCTTTGTTTTAGCATTAGCATTGCTAAGACACATCCTTCTTCCAGCGTAGCGTTTTTCTGAGAAGTCTTTCTTTCTATTTTTTTCTTTTAAAGGTGTTGTTTTTTAAATGCTGCAGTTTGGAAACATAGAATGTTCTGGAATGTCTTGACCTTGCTCTTACCATACCTGGGAAATGAGCTTGGCCTGGAGGAGTGAAAGTATTTCATTATCCGGACCACAATCATCCTTTAAGACCTGCATAAATGAAATATCACAGACGTGAAACGGGACATCTTTATTTGAGCCAGAGAAATGTGTGTGTGTGAGAAATAAGCAGAAATTTGGAAGGGATGGTGACTCAGACCAGGGCAGTCTTCCGTTCTTTCATTCTTGTTGTTTCCTATCGACGAGCAACATGAAGGATTTGGTTTATAAGGGCGAGAGACATGAAGACAAGCTTACAAAAGATTTACTGTTTCCTCTCTTGTTGTCGTCAACCCACAATCCTCGCCGGACCATCCTCCTATTCATGGCTGGTGTGTGTGTGTGTGTGTGTGTGTGTGTGTGTGAGTGAGTGTGTGTGAGTGAGTGAGAGAGAGAGAGAGAGAGAGAGAGAGAGACAAATAAATTTCCCAATACTTATCATTAATCTGTTTTGTGTGTGTGTTTGTGTGTGAAGGTTTTCAAGTCTAGTCAGTGCACCTTTGTGTGACAGTGTGTGTAGAAGGACAAAAAATTCCTAACGTGTAGATGTGGCTTGACACACACCGCCCTCCCTTCCCCTGTCTCTTCCTGCAGTGTATCTGCATACAGTAAAACAAATCAGTCCAGGAAATAAAAGCATTAACCTTTCGCCCTGAAGTAAAAATAGCACCGGAAACACTGGACAGCTGCAGCATGTACAAATCCTGCTTCGACTTCCTCATATTTTGCCTCCATAATTGCTTAATTCTCAGGGTCTCATATTGTACATCCTCCACAACCAAAAAAAATAAATAAATAAATCGTAATTACCTCCTCTCAGATGGAAAATATGGCAATCTGGCCCACAGTGTTGAATCGCTGTTGTTAGTGTGTATGCGTGCAGTCTTACCGAACTAACACACATCTTTACACTGTTCATGTTCTTGCATTGTGTTGAATGGTGCATGCTTTCCCCATCTAATTTAGCTACTTTTACACATTAAATTATAGGCAGTATTATTTCTAAGAGAGTCGTTCAAGTCAAACTGGGCCTCACAAATTAAGTTATAAAAGCAATTGGCATTTACAGAAAACTTCGAGAAAACAGTATGGTGATGAGACACTTAGACACAGTAAAAGATTTCAATGGTGAAAACGTTTACTGTATAAGCAGGCCATACATATCTTCAATGACGCTAAGGCAGAAGTGGCTCGTGGCCCACTGAAGTGAATATTAAACGAATGGACCACCTGATCCTTGAAAACCTGAGGGATTACCTTGTCACCAGCTTGCAGAGACGCATCTGTCTGTGGGAACTGTACACACCAACACCAGTTACACGCATTACAGGAGTGAACACATCCACATACAGTGCAGTAAAATCTGAGCTCGCTCCAAGCCATTTCCACATTCAAGGAGTTCCTGGGAGGCCAGGGTTTCAGAGATTAAGCAGTCTTGACAGTCCAATCTGGGTACTGAGAAAATGTTTTACCTTGATGGTATCCAAGCACTAGTGAAACACTGGAATAAGTGCATTAATGTAGCAGGAGATTATATAGAGATTAAATAGTTTTTACTCTTATAACTGTTCTTTTATTTTGATCCAAAGTCCTTGTTTGACTTGAACTCACCTCTTATGATCTTGGCTACCTATAGTTATTTAGCTTGCTGATTAACTTGACTACCAGTTGTTAATGTAATGTTATAATGGACATTTGAAAATTGCAAAAATATCGTACTTTCCCTAAATCTTTCAGTGACATTTTTATTTATTTATTTATTTTATTTAACTATCCAGATTCCAGTTCACGGCTGACCTGTGATGTCATTTTTCTGCTATTCTCCCTCAAGGTTTTGAGGTGTTGAGATGCTTTTAAGCTTACTGTGTTTGTAGAGAGTTGTTGTTTGAGTTCCCGTAAGCTTCCCTTCAGCTTAAACCAGTCTGCCCATTCTTCTCTTATCTTACTTCTTAACCAAGTGATGCTGACATTTTACCCCATTCTATGTAAACTCTAGAGACTGTCGACTGTCTGGCTACGTCAACTAATCTTTTAATCACAAGGTTACTTGGTGTGTTTAAGTGTTGGTGAATTACAAACTGTGCAGGACTGGATCTGAACACCCCTGGCCTACAATATTCAAACTAGTCCAGTTATTTTGGCACTAACAACCATGCCACACTGAACGATTTGCATTGCATGATTGACATTCAGCAGGATATTCGGATTGGGCTGGCCATCACACAGACCTCTGTATTAGAGTTATGTGAGGTACAGGGGATTTTGATTGATGAGTTTATTATGGGAAGCCATGTCAGAGGGACATGTTTACAGAGTGGCCTGAGGAACCTGTTTGACATCATCAAAGTGCAACGGATTCCTTGGTAAAATCATGAGGCTGGTGTGATGTACAGCATGAGGCTATTTTGAAGTAAAAGACTGAGAGGGATAAAGTAAAAAAAAAAAAAAAAGCACAAGTCATATCAACAATAACAAAATTTCCCCTCTTTCAGCTGCTCCCATCGGAGTCTGCATGCTCTTAGTAGTTTGGCATGGACACTGTTCCTCGATGTTCGTTCTCTATTTATCCAGATTTGAAGCCAGCAATGACGGTGTACCAAAATTTGGTTCCCAGAAGGGTTATAGAACCCGGTGATGACTCTGAAAGCTCAGCATGCTAGCTATGAGTCCACCAGGGTAGCGCAGGTCGGAACAAAAATCAATCGAATAAATCCTGGTGTAATCTAGGTATTCTAAGACATATGATTTAGTAATGTTTAAAGACCTCTTAGTATGATAATCAATCATGGTTCATAAAATGTATTAAATATAGTCATAGTCTTATAATAACAGAAGAAAGAAAGAGTAAGAAATAATAATAAGAAAAATGTGTCTTCCAAGAAAGACGTGTTGCCAGCCCACTGAACGTGCTGCACTTTTTAATGCAGTACAGGGAAATAGTGATGTTACAAAGAAATAAATATTACTTACAAAGATTACAGTTAGAGTAGGGTCATAATAGTTATTTTCTTTGCTGTCGTTCAGGACCGTGTATATTCCTGTTATATTTAAAATGGTGATTTCTAGTATTAATATGTTGCATTTTTTTCATAAAGTGTATTTTTGTAGCTTTCTCTCTGTATCAAAAATTTCAATGTATTACCCCAGAGTGCATTCTGACCTCTGAAAAAGTAACTGTGCAAGTTTGGTCAAATTCCCATAAATGGTTTAGGAGCGGTTGCAGATAGGAGACATGTCCCTCATGCTTTTTAAAAAATAAATTGTAATTTTGTCCAGAAACAAACCAACAACAAAAAAAAACATATATTTATATAATATATGCATATTTAACTCACTCATCATCATTAGTACTTTATTCCTATATACAGGGTTGCTGGGGGCCTGGAGCCTTTCCAAAGAGACTTAGGGCACAAGGCAGGGTGCCAATCTATCGTAGGGCACAAACATTAACACATACTATGGGCAATTTGGGAATTCCAGGTACTCTATTCTGAATATCTCTGGACTGTCGGTGAACACCAGAGTACCCAAGCATGAGGAGAATATGCACACATACACACACATCCCATGGCGGGAATCGATCCCGGATCCTGTAAGTGTTCTGTGACATTTTGGTCAAATCCCGATTGATGGCTTCAGATAGAAGAAAACCGTGATTTTGACATGAGACGACGAATAGTGATGACGGATAGTGATCCCTATGTGTCAACATTAAAAAGGTGCTCGTGTAGCCTACAGGTTTTTTCGTCCCTCTTGTACTAAACTCAAACAACGTGCTTGTACTTTCCTTTTGCTCTACAGCTAACGGACTGAGTGGACTGTGGAGACATGTGTGCGGTGTTACATTTAGCTCTCAAACCCAGGCAAAAACAGACCAAGAGCCGTGTAGTTTTAGCAAAGATTTAACAATTTAACAATTTAAACAATGTGCTGGATGACACATTTTAAGAACAATTTGATGTCTAATGATGTTCAATAGAGTAATTCAGGAAGAAAATTTAGTCCTATCACGCTGACTCGAAATTGGATTCAGATAAATAGTTTGCCATTATGGTAACCGTGAAACCTATTACCTAATTAGGCACTGTACGAAAAGCATTAGACTTCAAAGACATGCTGAGCTGAGGATGGTCCAGGTAGAGAGAGAAAGAGAGATGTAAAAGACAAAAATGACACACAATACAGTGTTGATTGTTATCTGTCTTTTACTGGAACAATGATTTATATCTATTTATTCTTAAACACTGCACCGGACTAAACAATTGCATTTATTGTTATTATTTTTTTTTTTTTAGATTTTCAACGTATCGTATTGTCTATAACACAAGCGGAACAAATACAAATGAATTTCACAGCCATCATCGTTTGGGAAATTCCTGTTGATTCATGTTATTTCACTTGAATGTCTCCGGTATTAAAAAAAAAAAATCCCTGGAACACCATGGCTATCTCCAAGATCACATCCTCCTCGACCACATGCACCGCAGTTGTCCTTCACTTCCAAATTGTAAAGGGAAAACATAAGATACAGCCATACAGTCCATCATCCTGTAACTCAAGGATGCGAGCCTTCTGGAAAGAAGACGATAAAACAAGAAACTCAGATAAATATATATATTTACTACACCAAAGAACAGATTTACAACACGGGTGCACTAGCAAGTCTCTCATAGTTCTGTTTTTCTTCTTCTTCTTTTTTTCTTCTCTTTTGTACAATTGAAATAACATTTAGAATTTTAATTGACACCATCTGAAATTTGAAAAATATGTCTTTTTGTGATTCTATCCCCTCCCCAGTCGATATCCCCTTTAATACAAAGAGTATCTTTACAAAAAGAGCCTTGTTGCATAAGTCACATGGTCAAGCAATAATGAACGTGAGTGCTGATGTGTGTGTGTGTGTGTGTGTGTGTGTGTGTGTTTGTACGGTTTAAGCTATTTTAACGACCCCTCTGAACAAGAGAACACTCGTACCTTAGTGAAAAGTGCAAGAATAAAAGAATCTTTTTATATTATATGCAAATTTCTTGCTAATCGAGACAGAGACGGTGCATGGAGACATGACTAATACATCTCTCTGACTCAGAGCAGCCTCTATTCGTACTTTCCCTTTGATATTCGACAGCGCGTGGGTGTGTTATGATTATAGCACTGAGAAAATAATCTGGTGCGAAGCCCACGATGTAGGACGCTGTCCTATTATTGGGTGTGAATTTATCACCACATGTCTTTTATTCAGGGCTTGTGTTATGGCTAAGACTTGTTTAATTAGGACGGGGTTCAGACGGAGGTGGAATTCGCTGCTCTGGTGGTTCATTCGGGTGAGGAACGAAATGAAACATAAAAACACGGTGGCCTTGTTGGTCCAATGCCTTTTTTTTTCCTTCTTTTTTTTTTTAAACATCATGCACAGTCTTGGGACACTGAAAATAAAAGAACATTTACAGTACATTCAGAACTTGATGGTAAGAATAAAAGAAATAGTGCTTATAAAGAGATAAGGGGATATCATGTGGCTTTGAAGAAACATTTTACTATCTGGTGATTCTCATACTCTCTCATAGTCTAATTGCTATTTCTCTAATCCTTTTTTTTTTTTTTTTTTAATACATAACCAGTGATCTATTACAACTTTTTTTTTAAGGCCAGACCCCATATAGGACTAACTTGAGCCCTCGAAACAGTCAGGGAAAAAAAAAGAGACTAAAAAAGTACATTTCAGTGCTAACAAATCAAATATACACACATCCTGGGTTAAAAAAAAAAAAAGAGAGAGAAAAAGAAAAAGCCTTATTGCTCATGCCAAACTTGAAAGGACATAGAGTCACGAATGCAGAACATGCAAAAAAGATTTTAAAAATGCTCGCACGCGTAATATCGCACAATCACACGCACACATCGTACAACCTTAGAAACCTTGATTTTTCTTGTAATGTCAAATATCAAAAGGAGCTCTGTTTTAATAGATATCTCTAAAAGTACGGCAAATAGCCTAGGACACCCAATACCTACAGAACACCGCACCCCACCACCACCCAAAGGAAAAAAAGAGAGAAAAATATGCGCTGAATCTCTGTTGCATCCTCGACTTCACTTTGTTTAGTCCACTACCAAGTTTAAGACAACAAACGTAAAAGACACACAATACTTCAAAATTTGTAACAAGCTGGGAAATTATGGTCATTATCTATGGTCCCTCTTTGTGGGTAAAAGAGTGATAACCCCAGTGCTTGGCATTATGGGCCCAGCCGGCTCTCATGTCCAAGCGTAAAGAAGAAGGGCTGAAATAAAGGGTTCTGGTCATGGCGTTGGTCTCTGCAGTGGTTCCTCCTATCCACCAGAGGGTGCTCTCTCTCTCTCTCTCTCTCCAATCCCCTCCTCATCCAGTGTCCACTCGCTGAATGAGAGAGGGAAAAATAAACACCAAGATGTTTGCTCTTAATGTAGGTCTATAGAGCCGATACGCGGACAATGTTGCTCCGCAAGAAGTCAGGCGAACTGGTCGAGTCTCCGCCCTCTGGCGTGGTGACAGGCGGAGTTGGCATGCTGATGACCGCCGCCGTGATGTAGGGCTGCTCCGAGTTTAACGGTACTGTCTCCTCGAACTTAGCGTTCAGACTGGAACGGCTGCAGAGACAGAACGACAGCGTTATTGGTGTTATTGCGTCATAAAATAGAAGAGCCTATGAGGATCGGGCTTTTGAATAAAACTGACGTATCCATCAAGTCTGGACTTTTTGATCAGAGTAAAACTGCCCTCTTTATGTATGTTTTTCATTACGTATGTTTTGACTTTTTAATGGAAAGGTTACCACAGAGAGAGAGAGACAGAAAGAGAGCGAGAGAGAGAGAGAGAGAGAGACTCCCAGCTGTCGAATGGACCACACAGGCGAGGTAGTGGGTGCCGCAGCTGGAGCAGGGCTGGATTCCAGCAGCATGAGTCAACGTGGAAACACTGCTCCCACTCCTAAATACCACACACTCCTAAATACCACACACTCCTTTCACAGGGCTAAATAACAATAACACACTGTTTAGCATAGCATAGTGGCAATCACGATGTCCAGACGAAACAGTATTTGAATAGATGTTCTCGAGCTGATCCAGCGACTTACAGTATATATCAAATGCTCAAACCTTTCACTTAAGTCAGGAATGAAACACAAGTGTCATGTGCTGTGATAGGAAAATAATCAACAATGGAATTCCTACAACCACTCCAAAGTCTCCCAAAGTATTTCCTTTAATGGACTTCCACTGCTATTGCTAATGTGTACGTTATGCTAATGTGCATGTTATCATGGATGTTATGCTTATGTTATCATGATGGTTGAATGAAAACATGCTTTCATATATTGTAGTGCAGCGATGAAATAAATCCAGATTTCTTTTTACTTTTATGGAAAACATGGATGCTTAATGTTATCTATTTCAACCCTAGCAAAAACATAAGCTAACCTTTGCATCAATAATTATGCTAATATTGGACAATAATGTTTGCTAACCTGGCTGTTGCTAATCAAATATAACGCGAGTTATATAAGAGTGGTAATGAGAGTGGCGCAATAGTAAAGTGCTCCAGAGATGGCAAGTTTGAATCCTGGGTGATGCTTTGGCTTCTCGCAGCTGGGGACCTGGAGAGAGCTGATTGGCCGAGCTCTCTCTGAGGAGAAGGATGGGAGGCACTCTAGCGCTCTCACATCTAAGCCAGTTATGGGCATCTGTGAGCTGACGCAAGTGGAACGAGTGGATAGCGGTGCGATTCCAAAAGATGCAGTCGGCGTGATAATCTTCGCCACCCCCTGACTTGATGGGGGACAGTGCCTTAAATGATGGGTGGGTACTGGTTAAGACTAAATTAGGGATAAAATTGGGAAGAAATCCCCCCAAAACAATGATATAACATACAATATACTCTCTCTCTCTCTCCAATCCCCTCCAGTTCACTTGCTCTATAATAAATATAACCAATGAAAGGTTCAGTAATGTAATTAATTACAAAATAATAAACAGATGTGAGCTGAATGGCGTTCCAAATTTGTAATACATTCTATATTTTGTCAGCTTGTTGGCATAATGTGTCACACAGCTATCACCATGGTTGCAGTGAAGTTACAGCGAGGCATGAAATTAGCTTTTTCATGTCAATTTGGTGTTTATGCTTTATTGAACTTTTTTTTAGTTCTAAAAAAAAAAAAAGATTATTAATAAAGTGTCATCATCTATTCTATTCTGGAAGTGAGAGTGGTTGATGTGAACCGATTTATTGCACCCTGACTACAGAAATATACTGAACACACAAACACTAGACATCATTAATAAAAAAAGTACAGCTATGTCAGAATAACTAAGTAAGTTGCCAAAACACAGGTTGAGCTGCTCAAACTTGTGGATCATCTTTAACAGATCATGAGTGCTTATGCAGTAAATACTTAAAAACACACACATACACACACGCACACACACACACACGCACACGCACACACGCACACACACACAGAGCAATATGGAATTTAAACATTTAGATGGCCAATTCAATGTGGAATTTTGAAAGCCACTCAGGCATGTATTGATGAATGTAATTCAAGTAATAAGAAGGGAATGAACTTTTCAAAAATAAACTACACCAGTTTGACCCGCGTGTCCTGTGTTTTATCAGCTGGAGTTTTTCTCTGACTCATCTCCATTCAGGTAATTATGTTGACCTCAGCAACTCTGCCGTGTTAAGGTCACATCCGACAAGCTCATCATGTAGGTTTGGCATAATGCAAAAATTACACTGTTTACGAGGGTGAGTCAAAGATTTTCCGTACTCTGGCTGCAGAATTAATTTGAGTTATCTCCTGCTGAAGAAAAATCCTTCATTTCATGAGTTCTTCATCTTCGTAGGACTGCTTTCTGGGGACCAAACAGGTAAAGATTTGATGGAGCAAGATCAGGACTGTAGGGAGGATGCTTTCAAACCTCAAAATGAAGTTTTTGCAGCGTGTCGGTGAAGTGTGGCCAGAAGAATGCGGACGTGCATCGCCATGCAAGATCACAACACTCATGGATAGCAGTTATCTTCATCCTCTGCATCTCACTGTTACGAGCACTGTTGATTGTTAAATATTTTTCCTGATAATGTTCCATTACTGGCCCTTGAGAATCCCAGAAAACTCTAAGCATCGATTTTCCCGCTGATGGTTGACCTTTGAACTTTTTCTTGGTAGGCAGTTGAGGTTTCCGTTCCATACTTTTACCATTTACTCTGATACTCTCATAGTTCGTAGTGATTAATCCATGTCCCATCACCAATAATGATTCTCTTTAAGAAATTTTCACTTTCCCATAAAGGAAAAGTATCAGGAAAAGTCTTCGATAAATAACGGAACCAGGTACACAATCAGGCCACAAAAAATAAATCACCGCACGCTGCTTTTCTTTTGTGCACATCACAAGTGGCGCACCGCAGTTGCAATCGAACAGCCTTAAATGGAAAGCACCAAGACACTGAATAAGACATTGCGGCCAACGGAACTTTTAAGTGCGGATAATTTTCGACTCACCCTCGCACTTTCAGTTCGCGTACACGTACCTGTTGCTGATCGGCCTCTCTCTGATCTGGATGGTGCTGAGCTCCTGGACGCTGCCTCGGCGGCTGGCAGTCATGTTAGAGTTGGGCACGTTGAAGCTCTTGCGCTTGTTGCGGCGGGAGCAGCAGGTCAGGCCATGAGGGGAGGACGAGAGGGATGAGGAGCGCGAGGTGGACGGCTTCACCATGGACACCTCCATGCAACTCGTCTCGTACGTGTTCTCATCTACAAACTCGTGATTCTGTCAGAAGAAAGAAAAGAAGAGTAAAACATTTTTTTCTGGATTTTTTTTTATTTGCTTTGGCTTTAATTGAATATAGCACTTATAATCTCATTCATACCCACTCCTTAAAGAATTCTCTCACTGTCACATCTGGTGTACTTTCAAAGCTAAAACATGTAAATGGAATCCTTGCGTTGTGGCCATGAATTCCGTCATGACCAGTACTGTGTGAGAGAGTGCTTCTGAGTGTGCTTTTTGCGCCATGGGATGCATGTCATTATCCAAGCTCATTCAGCTTGTTCAGAGATGTGCATTCCAGCTGACAGACTCATATTCGGATGCTACTTACAGTATACAGTTTACCTCCTGGGTCATTAGCTTTCAGAAAAAAAAAAAAAAAAAAAACAGCATCCTACATTGAAGGAACGACAGTCTTTGAGTTGTATAAGGAGAGCTCTGTTGATGGACATGATCTTCCATGCTGCGCCGTCTTAGTTTCAGAATCAAGGATTTCAGCCTTCGAACACACAAGTGCATTTTACAAACTGGTACTTAAACAGTGTAATATGACACCATAGCTTTATCTTGCACATTTTTGAAGCGGATCTTTTGAACTGAACGATCAGCTGTGTCTCCTGCTTTATTGGAATGAAAATCTCCAGCCATACCAATCCTTCTGCTGATAAAATTGAACTCCAAGATCTCTCCAAGAGAACTCCAATTAAGAATTAGCCATAATATAAGCTAAAGGTAGTTGATCTGAAACTCAAAATCTAAACAAAAAAGCCCCCTTTTCCATCCATCCATCCATCCATCCAACCATCCATCATGACTCCAACCAAGATAAAGCGATTACAGTAGATGTTACAGGTGCACTCTATATAAAGAAGAACGGAGTCTGTTAGAAGCTCATACATTACGCTCCAGAAAGCTATTCCTTAGTTATTAGGTAGTTTCTTGTCTGAGGTGGAAGATGACTGAGCACATTTAACTTGTTACTCAAGTACATATTTGACGTATCTGCACTTTACTTGAGTAGTTTTATTTGAAGATACTTTTTACTTTTATCGAGAATATCTATAATTTTATACTTCACTATATTTCAGCAGTCCATTGCGTTGAAGCTAACTATTATGAGTAATGGCATGATTTGTCTTAATAGTGTAGCAGATGTTTGAAATGAGAAGTAGAGACGGTTGCAGACAGCAAAGAAAACAGTATATTTATAGTCAGAAAGCAAAGAGAGAGAGAGAGAGAGAGAGAGAGAGAGAGAGAGAGAGAGACTTGTTTACCATGATAAAGGCTACTGTGCACTAATGCTAGCTTAATACTTATTAAACCTTAATTCAATTTCACTTCAGTACTTTATTACTTTTGCTCAAGTAAAAATGTAACTGGAGAAATGTTAGACGAGTAATATTTATCTAGTTTATCTCTACTTCTACTCAAGTATAGGATCTGCTTAGGCAGCACGGTGCCTTAGAGGTTAGCACTGTGGCCTTGCACCTCCAGGGTCCGGGTTCGATTTCCGCCTCAGGGTCTGTTAGCACGGAGTTGCCGTGTGCATGTCCTCCCTGTGCTTGTTGGGTGTCCTTCGTGTTCTCCGGTTTCCTCCCCCAGTGCAAAGACATGCAGGTTAGGCTAAATGGCGTTCCCAGATTGTCCGTAGTGTGTGATTGAGTATGTGTGTGAGCCCTGCGTGTGATTGGCACCCTGTCCAGGGTATACCCTGTTCTGTGCCCCATGAGTCCTGGAATAGGCTCCCCTGCGCCACTGTATACAGGATAAAGCGGTATAGACGATGAGTGAGTGAGAGGATGATTTGCATACTTTGTCCACCACTGTTTCTTTTTGATTCGTTTGTCATGCACGGATTTCCTCTTCACTCACAATCTTTTACTGAATGCTATGCCATTTATAGTCTCATCAGAACATGAGTATACTGACAGCGGCTGCAGTGTGAGGAAAAACTTCTCCAGATACCTAAAAAAAATTACAAACCAGCTTGACTTCAAAGACAAAGTCACAACACGAATGACTCAGACTCAGCTAGTGAACCGAGTGCAAATCTGCCCCGACACAAACACAAACCTCATGTGTAAAAGAAACATCAAGCAGGCATGTCAGTAATCTGACCCAGCCTAAATGGAGATCACAGAAAGTCCCAGAGCTCTGATGAACTGCGACTTTGGCCGCGTCCCAAATCACTCTCTGTTGCATCGGTCCTGCTGCGGAATTTTCCATTCCAGTGGCCCAGATAGGGACAAGTGTGTCACAGCCTACACCTTCACCCAAAGGCCGTTTGGCTGGCAGAGGTAAGACGCTAAGTGTCTTTTTCTTGGCAGGACCTGCTAACAAGGTCTCTGGGGAGCAGCGTTCATTTACAGCTGCAGAGCGAAGAGCACTCCCACTAAAACAAACACATCCTGCACTGTGGTTTATTAATATAGACCATCAGGATTTTGGTGGTATTTATAGAAAAATATGTCTGTCTTATCAAAGGAAACTATTATATACCAATACGAACAAGCAGAATTATTACTGTAGATGTAGAACATATACAGATGCTTCTTGAGTTGCCATAAACCTAATGGAAAATAAAGCGTACTTGGTGAATAACTGCTAAAAGATTAAAGATTCATCCACCAAACTAATAAGAATAATAGCAGAACAAGACTGAACACTCAAATAACCTCAAAAAATAGGCGCAAATACCAGAAAGTAATATTCAACAGTTGAAAAAGTTTCTTTTACCATGAATTACTGTACAGCACATCCACTAGAGTTTTATGATATACATATTATATAACATTATATGATATAATACATTATACTTTTAATCAATTTTATAGTTATATATTATAGTTATATAAAGTGTTATCACAATTTTTGCTTAATATTAGATTTAGAATATAGGAAACATCAACCATGCAGTGGATTAATTGATAAAATAGAAATAGTAATAAAATGTTATACAACTGTTATATTTGGTTGACTCTGCCTAGAGGTTTCAGTCTATGCTGAATCATAGTGGTGCTGAAATATAGTATAACTGTGCTCCATTTATTTGTGCTACCTGGAGCCTATCATAAGGCAGGGAACTCAGAGCATAAGACGGGTCCATCCTGGATGGGATGCACAAGATCACATGCTCACACACCCTCAATCATACATACCCAACGAGCCTATCCTGCATGTCTTTGGACTGTAAGAATCCACCAAGCACAAGGAGAACATGCAAGCTCCATGCACACAGATCCTCCTAGGCGCTACAGTATTATAGAAAAGCAATTAACAACTTCTAAGCAATTATGCATATTTTTTTTTTTAATTCTTGCGGTTATCAATACTTTTGGCATTAGAGCATCCCCAAATAATAAAAGAAAGAAAGAAACTCTTACTGTAGTCTTTTCCAGGCAGTGTAGGAGGTGATGATGCTGAGTCTCAAACGTGGGATTAGTCTTGCAAACCAGCGCCTTCCCTGCCTCCTTCGATGCCTTATAGGAGAAACAACACATTTTGAAAGCTCATCAGGCAATCAGAAAGCACAATGGCAGAGGAAAAGCGAGAGAAAAGACAAGAACATGGGAACAGCAAGGCCAGAGCTCTCACAACGCTCCAGCAACTTTTTGAAACGTTGTGACAACATTAGTCTGAGTGCCACTGTGCCTGTCTCATTCTCTCCAGGTCAGCGCTGTGACAGATCGCTCTCGGTTTAACAGCAGCAGACGGCCAACGGAGTGCAGTGTGTGTGTGTGTGTGTGTGTGTGTGTGTGTGTGTGTGTGTGTATCTGAAGACTGGACTGTGTAGAATGGATTGGCATCGCCCTCAACATTATAGCCAGGGATGCAAATCTATGAGTCCCCCAGCCTTGTTTTTCCCTCAGGAACCTTTACAAGAACTTGTATAAGAACCAGAGCTCATTTTAGATCCTGGGGAACCTGTTTTGGATCCTGCTCCAAAGTTGGTCAGAATGATTAGTTTGGAGCTTGTTATACTGAACATTGCTGATTGGTCAAACAAAACACCAGGGCTCTTCCTTAACGCCTGTGATTAAGCAGCGCTCTTCCTTAACGCCTGTGATTAAGCAGCATGTACTAGAATGAGAACAACTCAGCAAGCCAAATCTTTTCCCATTTTTTTCAATATATTTACAGGCTTTCCGAAACTGAAATGCCATAATTGCACATACAGTATATATCTCGTTTCTTCGTATATGGCAGCCTGACGTTCATGTATTTTTAATGTAGTCTAGAGGAAAAGTTCATTCAGGCTTCCTGTAGGATTTTTTGGATCTCAGTTTTTGGCAATGTTTTTGTCTTTTATGTTCAGTCTCTTACCATTGAAGAATTAAAAAGCACCTAACTTAAGGCATGAACCAGTGAGAAACAGGTACAGATGCCGACAGATGATCAGGCCGGTGCTTAGTACACTGGTGATGCTGAATGCTGAGTGGTTGGAACAGACAAGAGGGGAAATGAGGTCCCTGCTGAGGTTGTTACATAAACAACCAATTTTAAATCGTATCTTTAGGCACTCTGCAACTACATTTGGCCATTTTTTACTTGAATTTACATAATTTAATTAAATTTAATATGAAGAAATGAGGGGTGGCTATTTCAGTCACAAGTTCTTGCATTGTTTGATTACTAACAAATGAGAAAAAAAATCATCCCAATTACATTGAAAAATGTTTAATCTACCATTAAATTTATAACCTAATATACTTATTGGAAAATATAATAATTGCAAAAATTTTAAGAATGATAAGTTTACAAATCAGAAATGAGTTCTCAGTTCAAACAGCAGTATGAGCCACAGTCCATATTTCCACTGTCTCATCAAGTAAAAGTTACTTGTAGCAACATTGTTGCCTCTCCTCGCCTGATTGTCTGATAAATTTAGTACACTCTGGAAAAACATCTGTGAAGTTGTCGCCTTGTGTTAAAAAAGATGTTTAATTAGTGCGTATTTCTATATTTAGTCATGTAGAAGATGTATCAGCGACCCTCAGATACTGAACACCTTCCTCATCGTCTATGCCGCTTTATCCTGTATTCAGGGTCGCGGGGGGCCTGGAGCCTATCCCAGGAGACTTAGGGAACGAGGCAGGAAAAAAACATTGCATGTCAAAAGTTTGCTAGAACTTTGGGTCAGGCCATGGCCCTTTTAAAATTAATTGTAGAAAATGTTGTATCCCAACATTTGTAGAAAGATTTTACGTTTTCCTAAAGTAGTATACTATTAGCAGAAAAAAATCAAGTTTAGTCAATCATTTCTGGCAACTTTACAAAATTCAGGGTCGTCTCAAGTGTTTTCCCAGACCACCACAGTAAAAAAAAAAAATGGAAATGTAAAATACGATTAGCTTTTCCTCCATAATGTCATATGCCATTTTTGGAAAATATCCTTGGGTTCAGAATAGCACTTTGCGTGCACTTTGCTGCTCTAAAAAGCTACTTGAATATTAATCGTTCATTTCTGCAACTTCCTTAACACATGTATATATACAGCAGATGAAGTAACACCATGCACATGAACTCAACAACCAACAACCAACAACCATAGAAGAGGGGGGGTGGGGAGTTAACACGTGCTTCCTCAAAGACATGGGAAGAAAACGTCTCGGGTTACTTGACTGTAACCCTGTTCCCTGATAAAGCGGGAACGAGATGCTGCGTGAAAACGCTATGGGAACATCTCTTTGTTGCCCGGTTGTGAAGCCTGTGCATGTCAAACCCGCCGAATACCTTCGGCTTATAACCTGTGCCAGGCATGACGTCACCGAATAAGGTGCACCTGCAGGTTATAAATAGGAGTGAACCGGAAACATCCTCAGGTCAATTTTGTCTGAAGGACGTCCAGGCACGCCAGCAGTGCGGCATCGGAACGCAGCATCTCGTTCCCGCTTTATCAGGGAACAGGGTTACAGTCAAGTAACCCGAGACGTTCCCTTTCAAAAGCTACACTCAATGCTGCGTGAAAACGCTATGGGAACGAGAATACCAACGCCGCCGCACTGCAAGTGTCTGGACCCCCAGGTTGTGTAGCGTGTGCGCACAAGCCGAGGAGGTCTCAGACCTAGCTCTGGGATGCTGACTGAAGGATCCGTGAACCCGGAGTAACATTGACATCCGGACTATAAAATCTAACAAACGTGTGTGGAGAGGACCAGCCCGCCGCATCACACGCCTGCTGCTGGGGGACGCCTCTTGCCAAGGCAATTGATGAGCCAATCCCCCTGGTTGAGTGAGCCCTGATTCCCAGAGGCGAAGTGTGACCACGCGCCTCATAGGCTAGGGCAATGGCATCTCTCACCCGGTGTGACAGAGTCTGTCTAATGGCAGACCCCCATGGCAAATAAAGAACTGCTCTGACTTACGCCACTGGCTAGTGCGGTGGACGTAGATCCTAAGAGCACGTACTGGACACAGTAAGTGAAGTCTTTCCTGCTCCGGAGCTGTGAAAGGCGGAGGACAGAAGGCCTCGAGAACAACTGGGTGCATGGTCGAGAATGGAACCTTGGAAGATAGTTCGGGTGAGGATGCAGAATAGCTTTAGACGTAATAGCCATAAGAAAAACCATCTCAAGAGGCAGAAGCCTGACAGGCGCTGACTCTAGTGGTTCAAAAGGGGTGTCGGCCAGGCCTTTGAGTACGATAGTTAAGTCCCACAAAGGGACCGTCGCTCTAGTGGGCGGCTTCAACCGTTTAGCTCCACGAATAAAACGGGCAACTAAATGGTGCTTGTCCACAGAAACCCCATCATTCAGAGCGTGACAAGCCGAAATAGCAGCTACGTACGTTCTGAGCGTACTAGGGCATAAGCCCTAGGACAACCTTTCTTGCAGAAACTCCAGCACTGAAACAATCTGGCAGTGAACTGGGTCTACATGTCTTGCCATGCACCAATTTTCAAATACACTCCATTTGAGGGCATAAGTTCTCCTAGTGGAGGGAGCCCTGGCACTTAAAATGGTTTCAATTACGCTGGCTGAAAGCCCAGCATGTCTTAGTTGGTCCGTTCAGGGGCCAAACGTGAAGGTTCCAGAGCTCGGGCCGGGGATGAAGTATTGTCCCCTGCGCCTGAGACAGAAGATCCCTCCTCACTGGAATCACGCAGGGTGAGCCGTCGAGGAGAGATATAAGATCCGAGAACCACACTCTGGTCGGCCAATGGGGCGCTATCAATAAGAGGCGCAAGCCGTGTTGACGGACCCTCGCCAGGACTCCTGGGAGCAGAACTATAGGTGGAAACGCATAAAGGCGTAATCTGGGCCACGTGTGGGCCATTGTGTCCAGACCCAGGGGAGCTGGAGGAGTCAGAGAGTAGTAAAGGGGGCATTCTGCTGCCTCTTATGAGACAAAGAGGTCCACCTCTGCTACGTAAAATCTTTCCCAGATTGACTGACTACTTCGGGGTGGAGTTTCCATTCCCCATGTTTTACAGCTTGTCTGGATAGCAAGTCTGCTCCTACATTCATATGCCCTGGAATGTAAATCGCCCTGAGGGACAGGAACTTGTCCTGTGCCCAAAGCAGAACCTGGTGCGCTAGCTTGTTCAAGCGGCGCGAGCACAGTCCACCCTGGCGATTTATGTACGAGACTACCGCAGTGCTGTCCACCCGCACTAGGACATGGTAGCCTCTCAACTGCTGGAGGAAGTGTTTCAGGGCCAGAAACAGAGCCATCATGTCGAGGCAATTGATGTGCCACGCGAGAAGATGACCTCTCCAGCTCCCTTGTGCTGGACGGCCATCCAAGACCGCACCCCAGCCCGTGAGGGAAGCGTCTGTCGTTAGCATCTTGCGATGACAAGACGGACCTAGAGTGGGACCCAAAGTCAGAAACTGGGGTCTGAACCACATAGAAAGGGTACGAAGCCCCCGGCGCGTAACCCTTATTAGCCTCTAGGGGTTGGCCCTTGAATGAAACCCCTTGGCTCTTAGCCACAGCTTAAATGCTCTCATGTGCAGAAGGCCCAAAGGTATCACCGTGGACGCAGCTGCCATGAGGCCTAAAGATTTCTGAAAGTGATGAACAGTGACCTTCTGGCCTAGCTTGATTTCCTTCAGGGTGTTGAGAATGGATTCGACACGTGCAGGAGACAACTGTGCCCGCATTGTGACCGAATCCCATGTGACACCCAAATATGTTGTCCTCTGAACAGGAAGGAGAACGCTTTTTGTGGCGTTGAGTCTCAATCCTAAAGAATGAAGATGGGCTAGGACGACATCCCGATGTCGAAGCGCTAGCTCCTAAGACTGGGCCAGAATCAGCCAGTCGTTTATGTAATTCAAAATACGGATGCCCTGGAGTCATAAAGGAGCCAGAGTTGCATCCATGCATTTTGTATATGTGCGGGGTGACAGAGCTAGGCCAAATGGAAGGACCCAATACTGGTAAGCTTCGCCCCCAAAGCGAACCTCAGGAACTTCCTGTGCTGTGGCAATATTTCTATAGAAATATGCGTCCTTTAGATCGATTGTCACAACCAATCCTCTAGTTGGATTTGAGAAACAATCATTTTGACAGTCAAACTTTTGAATCTGGATTTCTGAGATAGCGGTTCAAGCCGCGAAGATCCAAGATCGGACGCAACCCTCCCCCTCTCTTGGGCACCAAAAGGTACCGACTGCAGTAGCCCGACTCTCTGTCTGGGAGGGGAACATGTTCTATGGCCCCTTTGCCCAGCAGAGTCTGTAACTGCTGGGCCAGCAGATGTGCTCGATCCGGTTTCACGGAAGTGGAGACCACGCCGTTGAAACGCGGAGAACGATGTGCAAACTGAATCCTGTAGCCTGTGCCTACAGTCCTTTATACCCAAGGAGATACACCTGGCAGTAGTTTCCACGCTGCCAGCTTCTCCGAAAGGGGCACGAGCTTTGACACTTCGGCTAGATGGGGGGGGGGGTGTTAGGTGTTGGGAGATGAAGTGTGGCAGATGATGCCTGAACACCCAACTTATCATTGGAGACCGGCGCTCCCCGAACACCAGTGGTGGCGGGGATTGAACACCGGCCTCCCGGGAGTGCCAGGGAGGAGGCCCTGTTTTGTGATGAAAATCCAGGCGCCCCTCCCCGGGGGGAGACACCCCCATGGCCCCAGGCGCACGAACTCAGGGCTTCTTCTTTGAAGAGAGGAAGCTACTCAGATCCGGTCTTTTCGAAGCAGATTTTTGAGAAGAGCGGCGAGCCCCACCCCAGTCTTTACGGGGGGGTGCGCGGCTGGTCATGCTCTCCTTCTGCACCTCACGCCTGATAGGGGCCAGAGAGGAAGCTCTCGGGGCCGGGTGGCCGACGGTCCCTGTTCTTGAGCACGGCGGGGAAGGAGCCTCCCAAAGGCCTGTTCATATAGCTTTGCCTCTCTAAACCTAGTGGCGGCGGAAATTAACAGCGTCGCCAAAAGGCCGAAAGGCGAGATGGGGGCATCGAGGAAGACAACAAGATCCTTATCCTTGATGCCCGTGAGGTTCAGCCACTGATGCCTCTTCGTGGATACCATGGCAGCCATGGAACGGCCCACAGCACGGGCCGTCCGCTTGGTTGCACAGAGAGACAGGTCTGTGACTAGGCGCAGCTCTGCAAACGCCCTGTCATCAATAGCCCCGCCACTGCTCAGGTCCTTCAGCAGGTCAGTCTGGTAAACCTGCAAAACCGCCATGGTGTGCAGTGAAGCACCAGCCTGTCCTGCTGCCTGAAAAGCTTTACCCACAAAAGCAGGTGTCAATCTGCACGACTTGGAGGGGAGAGTAGGCTTTTTCAGGAAGGATGATGTCCCAGGAGAGAGATAGCCCGCAAGCGTCTTTTCTATCTGGGCATCATCATATAACCGCGTGCCTTTGCATCAATAATATCATTCGAATAAGTCGAAGGAACAAAAACACGCGATGAATACAGCTTGCTCCATGAAAGAGTTAATTCATCATGGACGTCACCAAAGAAGGGGAGAGAGAGACGTTGAGGCTCCTCCCCCCGGCCACCCGACAGACACCTGTCGTCAATCTCGAACGCTTGGGGGAATCTCGCTGCTGCGGCCAGTCGATATGCAATCGCTCGACCGCACGCGTTATAGCCTCTAATAATTCCTCAAAAGCTCTGTCAGCACTGGAGGAGCGTTGTGAGGAGGCTACTTCCATGGAAGCGAGAGAGGAAGATTCTTCCGATCCTTTACAAGAAGCGCCGGAGCGCGCTTGCGAAGCGGAAGCTAAAACTTCCTGATCCGGAGAGAGCGAGAGAGAAATCGGAAATTCCATCTCGTGCACGTCTGCCAGATCAACACGCGAGCCTCAGGAATGCGCCGCGGCTTGCGGTTTCTCTTTAAAGAAAGCGAGCCGCGCGCCTTAATAAGGAGAAGATAGTAGTACTCACATTCTCCCTGAAGCCCGAGGCGAGCGTGTTCTTCCCAAGCACTCGACAAACTCGCCATATCGGTGAGTTAATGCTGTTATTTTTATTTCGCTTTCGCTACGGCTTGTACATGCACACGCAAACACAAAGCGGTCCTGAAGACAAAAAGATCTGAGGATGTTTCCGGTTCACTCCTATTTATAACCTGCAGGTGCACCTTATTCGGTGACGTCATGCCTGGTACAGGTTATAAGCCGAAGGTATTCGGCGGGTTTGACATGCACAGGCTTCACAACCGGGCAACAAAGAGATGTTCCCATAGCGTTTTCACGCAGCATTGAGTGTAGCTTTTGAAAGGGAACTGAAACGCTCACATGAAAGTGCTATCTGTCCCCTTATGCATACCTACAATGTCGCAGAGAAAACAGAGTGTCCCTCATCCCTCAGAGAGCACTACTGTGAATTTGACCCCCAGACAATATGGCGAACACCCTTCTGCAAGAACTGCACGTTCTTGGTAGCATTTTAATTTAGCTTTTAGTAAAAAGAAAAGTGAACAACTAAGGTCATCTTCTTTTTCTAGATCAAGGTGTTCCTGAGAAACTAAGAAAAATTCGACCAATAAGCAATGTTCAGTATGGCAAGGAACTACAACCCAGTAACTAAAAGCAGGCATGCAATTCTTGAAAATCGTTCTGAGCATGTTTCCTGCATTGGGAATGTGTCTTTTTTTTATTTTTATCATGTCCATTTAAACTCAAGCGTCTGCTGCATTTAAACCTCGAGCGTCACAGTCCCCATTTCAGACCCACTGGTTCATCAAGGCATATGATGCAGTCCAAAGACCACAGCTGGAGTGTTTACTGTGTGTGCAAACATCCGCGCCGTCACCCAGTCAACACTCCCCATGGCCTCTGAGTCACACAGGCCCCCCCCCCCAACCCCACCACTCCCCTTTTTAGATGCTGGCAATTCATCGACATGCAGCTCAAACATTCTCATTCCTCCATGGGATGGAAATCCAAGAAGCATTCACATCATGTCATGAGGGAGAAGAGAAAACAAAGGCCCGTTCAGGCAGCCGTGGAAGATCACTCGAAAAATGCTTGTTAAAAGATGCATGGCGCACGCACGTACGGGTAAGTAGGCGGAAGTGCAGGTTAGTCGAGATGACTTGGAGAAGAATGGAGGAGAAAAAACTGGTATGGAAAGAAAAGGGATCATGGTAAAGGAGTGCGGGTTCCGCTGGTACAGAAGCAGACGCCGCGCAGTCTTGGGATGACTGGGATCCCATGACCGGTTGCCAGGAAATGGTGCTGTCATCTTGAGGTCTTCGAGTGATGTAGTGGGGATTGCAAAGAGAAAATGATAGGAGACAGAATGAGAGGGATGGAGAGGGAAAAACGTGATGATGAATGAGAAGGAGCTGTTAGAGGGACACCATGATGGATAGTGTTTAAATGGACGCCCCATGGTGGAGGGGTGAAAGGAGGTCAGGAGGTGTGCATGCACCAGCACCAGCACCAGCCCCTCATGGCACAGCATGGCTCCCGCGGTTTCCACGGTTACCTCCTCCTCGGCGTCGACCAGCAGCCCATTGCGTTTGTACTGCAAATAAGCGTTAGCACCCCAGCTCTTCGTGGCGCGAATTCTAGCGAGCCTGGTTTTCTGTTCGGACAAACACATACGAGCGGGCATTTTAGCCTAACACTCGGCCCTTGCATCGCTATGTGAGTGTGAATGACACTCGAAATAATTGTATGTGTCATGTGTGATTGACGACATGTTCCTCACAAGGACTGTGATGAACAACAGACTGTTGTTTTAGAGCTCTGCGTGTACGTGTGTGTGCATAGACGCGAGTGTTTTTGCTCGGAGCAGGGATAAAGATATCGGCCTGTGTGTCTCCTGTGGCTTAGTTGGACTCACACAGGCAAGTGAAGGGCAACAGGACAGGCAGGAGGAACATGATTGTGTATTCTGCTGCAGCTCTGCATAGTGATCACCCCCAGAGGAGTGGTGCTTCCTGCCCTAGCCTGCTCCATGCCTGACGTCTCTATTCTCCGGTAGAACTGTCTACTCTCTGACTCCTCGTGACCTCCCTCTCTCACTCAATCTCAATCTCGGTGTCTTTTTCTGTATTGAACTCTCTGAGTCTCACACGCTATAAAAATGAAAATCGTATGAATGTTGTTTGAGCGTGTGTGTTGTGAGATTTCAGACACAAGTACGGGACTGAATCGTGTAGGTCTTTGTTTCTCAAAGCGCATTCATGAACAGTAGCCAAACTGTCCAGAGTACTTGGCAAATCAAGTACACTTGCTAAGCCAACTGTTATAAACCTACATAAATATCCCAAGTTTGCATGATCAAAAGGATATTATCCATGAATGTATTTGATTTTTAGGTAAAACTCAAATCAGTGTTCCTAGCGACTACATGACACGTGCATAAGCCCTTCATGATATCTGACAATCACCTACAGAAACATTTTAAAAGGACATGCAGAGGGTTCAAGACATAACGTGCATGAATGTATTACTGTTTTTCATAATGCTAATTCAGGTCAAAAAATACTTGACATGTTCATAAACCTTTTATGACAATTGTCATAAACCTACAGGAACATTCATAAAGGATTTTGAAGTTTTTTTTTTTTTTTTTTTTTAACACTTTACTAAAAAATATGTATGCATATTGTTATAAGGACCCTACACAAAATGACAAAGTTTATCTGACATCTAAACTTTTATAACATTTCATGCTCACTTGAACTGAAGCGGTTCAAATCCTAAAGCTTAATACAGTGGAACCTCGGATTGCGAGTAACGCGGTTTGCGAGTGTTCCACAAGACGAGCAAAGATTTTTAATAAATTTTTAATTGGAAACCCGAGCGAAAGTATTGGTTTACGAGTGCCGAGTATTTTGGGTGGCCGGAATTGTGGGTAATCGTCTCCCCTGCTCCCCTGGGTCTTAGTGTTCGTCTCTTACTGGTATAATCAACGTCTCCCTCTCCGTTTCATCGTGTCTTTCATCGTGTGTGTGCACACATAATTTGACACCGACACACACATACACACCGACACACACTCTCTCGCCTACACCCACGCACACGCAGACACTCACTGCTTTACACAGAAAACTCAGCTCTGTCGCGATTCTTTTCAAAGGAAAGGTGCTGGTTCATTTGTATTGTATTGTTTTTTTTTTTACTTTACAGCAGTGATTCCGTTAGTATGTGCTCAGGCGAGTTTCATTAGACAGATTTCTTTTTTCCCCCCGTTAAAACAGTGTTTCCATTGTGTTTGTGTTTGTTGTGAAACTTAAAAAGCGAGGTGGGGGGAGGGAGGGGGACGAGGCGAGGGAAGGGTCTAATTCCACACACACACACAAATACACAGCGCGAATAATTTGAGTTTTCATTATTTCTTATGGGAAAATTAGATTTGGTTTACGAGTGTTTTGGAACACAAGCCCACTTCTGGAACGAATTATGCTCGTAATCCAAGGTTCCACTGTAACTTCAGTATAAATTATAACTTGGATAAAACTAGGATAAACTGTTGTTTATGTTCTGTAAATGGTTTTAAATATTCTAACACAATGCTTTAAGTGGATGCTGAACTTGATCATGAATTGAAATTTCAGGAACGAAAATGTTAAAAGAGCCAATAAATGAACAGAATACTTAAAATCTGTAATAAGAATTTGCGTATTTGTATCTTATAGCTTCTTGTGTGTGTATTTATAGATGTTCAGTCTCTGTGAACTCTCCAGCAGAGCGCAGCTTCTTCGAGACCTCACTGATGATGACCGCAGGCGAGGAATGTGTGTGAGCGTGTGTACCTTTTGCGCACGGCGTTTCTCTGCACGCTGACTCTGATGATAGATGCGGCTGAAGTTAGACACGATGACAGGCACGGGCAGAGCGATCACCAACACGCCACTCAGGGAGCAGATGGAGCCGAAGATCTTGCCCATTATCGTCTTCGGGACCATGTCTCCGTACCTGCAGCAGAGGAAGACATACCACATTGGTCACACACCTCGGCTGCATTGTTACTTCTGCATCAATTTGCCAGCCTGCGCTTTTCTCGTGCTTTTTAACCCAAGCTTTGGCAGCACAAATTCAGTTATGAGTGAAGTCAAAAGAGCGTGGAAAGACAGTAAAGTGGAATCCGGATTACGGAAAGATGAACTCAGCAAACACAGTTTCGCAAATATTTAGATTAAACCGCAAAAAGCCAGGTATTACATCCTCCCTTTAATATTGTACCTTTTCAAAGGTAAACATGAAGCATGTCTTTTTACCAGTCATGATTTAATAACAAGAAGTTAAAGTCTTTGCATTACTTTTTTTTGGTGAGGATAGCGCGCACTGGAAATGTATTTTTAAGCACAGCGATACAAAACCTATATTTGTTGAACAAAAAAAGAACTGTATTCATATAATGCCAGAAAGTAGGACTCAGGATATTATTGTCGATGTAAGCATTTAAGCATTGTTCCATGTAAGTCTGGTTTGTAATTCAGGGCTGGTGTGGGGTGGGGTGATGTGGAGGAATTTCCCTGAATAGCTCCTTAAATTAGTCATAGACAATTCCCACCCGTCTCTCTGTTAGGGTTACTGTCCCATTAAGGCGAAGCCCATCACTTGCTTCCTCACACACTCGGAGGAAAGAGCTATCCGCCCCTTCTGCATGTGTGAGTTCACACGATTGGCTCGTGCAACATATTCAATTCAATTTGATTTGTATTTGTAACAATTGTCATTGTCGCAAAAGCAGCATGCACAGTAACATTTCCCAAAACACGACGAGATTTCACAAAATATTAGCACATTTCACAACACACACAAATATTTTGCAAAATACAAAATCATTTCACATAACAATCAAGTTGCAACGTTAAGGTTAAAGGTCGGGACACCCTCTCTGTTTTTCATTGGTTTCGTTTTCTGAAATGTCATTGTGTTTCGGAAAATGTCATGTTTTGTGAAATGTCATTGCGTTTTATACTTTTTTAGGTACCATACAAAACCGACCAACAACCCCCCCCCGGAGAGAGCATGGCTAATCTGCCCTCTATAGACTCCGGGCTGCAGATGGCTGTAACATCACCCGGGAATAGAACTTGCCTTCTTCACATGACGTGTTTCCGTTATGCCACACGGGAGCCTTGATTTCGTAATGTTATTCTCCACTCACTGTTTCACAAAACTGTTTGTCCTTGTGTTGTGTAACAGTGTAGATTCACATTACTTATACCATGGTGCTGCTGAAGTCTCAATTCTGATTGGTCCGACGGTGTTGGGTAGTTAATTTCCTACAGCAGTGACTCTAACAGTAGATGTCGTGTTTACATATCATCAATGCACTTGTTCTACTGTGCTATCATTTCTATAGAAACATCTCGTTCACATAGAACTGTATGGTATGGCGAACGCGCTACACAATCGAATCCTCATAATATATAGATGAACAATGTTTTGTTTAAGAGAGAAAAACATGGATAATCATTGCAGAGGAATTTATTTTTTAAAAAGTGGTAAGCAAAAGATCGATTGCTGTAGTGTGGTGTACAAACAATATACAGTAAATGAATAAAAAATTTAATGTTCGAACATTCTTTAATTAATGATATTTGCATCTGTTGGCAGTCGATTAAGAGTTATGAAATGCATACACTTTAGAAATGTGTGTTTTATTTCTACAGTAATTCTTGCATGGAAATTCCATGGAAAGGTCAAACTTATCATGGGAAAACAGTGGGAGTAATGCAGGTGGTTCCTCCCAAACTATACTGATAGAATAAAAATACTACATTTATATATTACACATATGCTTATACTGAGTTAACCTCTAAATGCTAACCAAACATTCCAAGTCCAGTGCTGAGCGGCAAAACCACAAAGACAAACAACAGTGAAGTAAATTACAAAGGAGAGAGACAGGGATGGCCAAAAATATGCCATACAGTACTTAATCTATTTAATCATTTAATATTATTATTATAGTATTGTATACCCATAGCATATAGTATAGTATAGTAAAAGTATGGTATAGTATAGTTCAGTATAGTATAGTATGGTAAGGTACAGTATAGGTTAGTACAGTATATATAATAGTATAGTGTCATTTAAATAATAGTTAATAATTACAATTTCAAAGTTTTCTGTTAAAAGTCACTATGCAAGTCTGTTCTTCATACTGTTTGTAGAGGACTGATTCAGACACATCACATTCATAAACTGTAAAAAAAGATGTCACCAATTAGCCTATTCTCTATGTCATTTTATTGTGGGAGGAAACCGGAGAACCCGGACGAAACCCACCAAGCACGGGGAGAACATGCAAACCTCATGCACACAGACCCTGAGGCGGAATCGAACCCGGACCCGGAGGTGTGAGTCTCTTTTATCGTACAAGCGTAATACCTTCTGTGGCTGTCTTTAAAATTCAGAGTTTTTCACTTTTTCAGGATGATATGAATTGTGAGGATGTGTTTGCTTTTAGCTGAAGAGACAGTACATTAAAAGGTATGCAAATTTATTCACTGTTGCTAAACCTGCCCATGCTGCGGGGTATTTTAAAAATTTTTTGTTGAGCCAAAACGTCTCATAAAGTAACTCTGGAATCATCCCATGCATGTCGTATTTGAACCACCTGATGAAGATCATAGACGTGACTGCATGTCGCTCTATTCAAATTTACTCTGCTCTCTCAGAGTGCTGCCTCAGACTCCACTCCAGCCCAAACCTCAGCACGCACATCTGAGATTTATTTATGCATTTAATCTGGAGCCTTGAACACATGGGGTTAATGTAAAACTCTGAAGATTTCTTTATTTTATGTTTTTACTGTCGCTCAATTACTTTCTCTCTCTTTCTCTGAAAGAGTATTCTCAGCTTTATGCATTATGCATACTTTTCATTATGCATATATATATATATATATATATATATATATATATATATATATATATATTACAAAATGCATATCTTAATTTAAATCACAAGTGAAAGGTGTTTAACACTCAACTTTCTTGAGAATCATGAACTAGAGAGCGATTGTGGATCCACTACAGTGATGTCATGATGTGCACAACCAAACAAAAATGGGATATCTATCTCCTATATATATATTAATGTGGTGGAAATCCTTAGAGTGCTTCAGTGTACTTTGTTTTTGCCTTTTTTTTTGCAAAATACCACTAGGAGGCAGCAGAAAGCCACAGAGTGGGAGTCGGAGACCATGCTTCTTCTGTCCATGTGTTGCTGTTTGTCAGGGTGTGATGACTCGTAATCTGCTTCCAGGCTTTACTCATCTGGAAGGTCTCTAGCTTAAACACATCAATGAGATAAAACATATGTGTACTTTTTAAAGTAGATTCACAGTAAAAAAAAAAAAAAAGTAGTGAAGTAATAAAGTAGTACTTTTTCATGTTTCCTTTCTCAATCGTCATCTGTATACAGGATCCCGGGGATCCTGGAGCCTATCCCAGGAGACTTGAGGCAGGGTACACACTAGACTTGGCGCCAATCCATTTCAGGGCACACACACACACTCACACACTATGAGCAATTTGGGAACACCAATTAGCTTAATCTGTATGTCTTTGGACTGTGGGATGAAACCAGAGCAACTCAGAAGAAACCCACCAAACGCGGGGTGCACACAGACCCGAGGTGGGAATCGAACCGGAATCCTGTAGGTCCAAAACAACAACACTAACACTATGCCACCATGCTGACTTTTTCTTGTCTTGCCATGTAAAAAAAAAAAAAAAAACGAGAGAGTTTCATTCATAATCAGGCACTGGCGTGCTGAGAGTGTTCACGCATTCTGCACGGAGAGGCTTGGATCGTTCCCATAATGTGTAGAGCACGTCGCCATGGAAACGCACTGTACTTGTACATCAATGGTCCCTTACATATAGAGATACGGCTTCTGTCATACAACCAAAAAGCCACCAGAGCGAGAGTTCGGAAAGTCTCTAGGAAGATGTCGATGTTGCATGTCGATCACTGTCCCTTTTGAAGATGGTGTGTCTGAGACTCGTTTTTTGTTTCCTGGCTTCCCTCGGAAGAGCTCAAGCAGAGCCTGGAGTTCACAGCATGGTAAAAGCATGAGAGGAAAAGAAAAATAACTGAATTTAAATGTATTCTACCTGCCTGAGTAATTGGTGCATGTGGTCAGCCACACGCTCTACTTTTCAGCTTTTTTCTTTTCTTTTTTTTTCCATAACCAGTTGTGAAAATCTAACAGTTTAGTCAAATTATGTTTTAACAAAGAGTGCTTGAATCAAACTTTTGATTGTGCAGAATAACAACACGGTTATGAGAGTTAAAACTCCCTTTATTTCTCTATATAATCCCCTGCTACACTAATGCACTTATCACAGCGTTTCACTAGCACTTGGATACCATCAAGGTAGAACGTTTTCTCAATACACAAGAGCTGTGACTGCACTGCCTGCCTTACTGCCTGGCCTCCCAGGAACTCCTTAAACATGTAGAAATGGCTTGGAGCGAGGTCAGGTCTGTACGTAGGATGAGGCAATAACTCTCAGCACAGTTCCTGTAATGTGCAAGCATGATTGTACAGGCAATGTAGAAACTCTGGACTGTCTCCAATGCATGTCTTCGGACTGCGTGACGAAATCAAAGTACCGTGATGAAACCCACCAAGCATGAAGAGAACATGCATCCTGGAGGTCCGAGACGACTGTTACTACTAAGCCACAATGCCTTCTACTGTATATACAGTAACACACTATGTATATAAAAGCGAAATAAACTGCCTTGGAGTTTGAGTAAGAGTGAATCTATGTATTTATTTAAATGTACTAATTTAGCATAATGGCTTACCATAAATGCCTCAAGGTTTCATGGAATTATGTTCAAACAAACAATAAGAAGACAAGACAACGTGATTGAAATCCTTCTGATTAAAGGTTCCAACTTAACTGCTAACATTGACGTAAGCATAAGATGTTTTTACATGAGCCAGATTTATTCCGATTAGGCTATTATTCTGATTATTAGTGGAATATTAGGGTCCATGTTGTGTAAATGCATCTAGGGGCATTTTGGTAGCTGTGGGTTTGTTCACCCTTACGTCAAGCTCGAATCTTTTGATAATGATCCACAAATATAATAGGAGTATATTTTTGAAGTTAATTGTGCAAGATGGAAAAAAAAAAAACACCTCAGATTGTCAGGGTTTTTTATTATAAATGTCAGACTTCCTCACACCTGGACCCAGATGATTATTCTTCGACAAGCCGGCCCTGTCATACTTTATCTCTTACTTATTGAGGACTTCTATACCGCAATACAATAAGTCCAGAATAAGTACGGGATATATTCTTAACTAGTCCATAAATGAATACTGCGTACTGTATGAATAATATAACGTCCGAGTAAATTATTCAGAGGTATTCTGCAACTGATGATAAAAAGTAGTCCCTCAGTAGTGGACGCGGACGATGAGATGCTGGACATGAAAAATATCTACAGTAAGAGCTCCCATACAGTATCTAGGAGCATCAGGTTATTTATGAGAATCCGAGTTTATGTTAGGGACGTGACCTCTGAATCCTTTGAGCTTTCAGAACAGGAAGTGTATGGAGCAGTGTGTGTGTGTGTGTGTGTGTGTAGAAGTGGGAGTGCTATGGGACTCTTTAAGGGTGAAGAGAGGCTCTCACGCTCACTAAGTGGAGAGTTTAATTGAATTACAGCATGGTGGATTTTTCACTCAGGGCCCGATGAGACACAGCCTCCAAGGAACGAGCAATAATTAGGCACGGCACCGAGTTAACTTCTCCAATTAAACTCCTGTAATTAACTACGAGAAAAGAGAGAGAGAGAGAGAGAGAGCGAAGAAAGAGAAGTAGAGACTGACAGACAACTTTGTGTGTGAGACAGAGACGGAAAGTCGGAGAGTTTGCAAAAAAGACAAATTACAATTGCATGGTTGCATCTTTTCTTCTGCTGTGAGTTGTGCAGCTCTAGTTTCTTCCTTCTAGCCACGAGTGCTTAGATGCTTTGCAAATGTGTCCTCATTAATGAGTGCATGAGACCGAATGGTGTCCAGGGGACAAAGCGGTGTATAGAACCACCAGATAAAAGCTTCATTAGTAACGGCTAATAATGCCTCTCTTAGGCCATTCAACCCATTATACAAAATATATACTGGTCACAGATGTGTCTGTGTGTACAGTATATACTGTACACATACACACACACACACATGTACTGTACTGTGTATATACACCCAACTTGAAGGTTGTCTGTCAAAGACAGTAGTTTGAGTGGCAAATAAAATGCTTTGTGTCGATTACCTGTTTCATAAATTAGGTGACTAACACATTCACTAGATCTCACATAGTTACTGTAAGGGTGTTAACTGTATTGTGCTGCTAATCGAACTTTCGCCCATTTTGGAAGGAATGCTAACCGATCCTGCTGATTCTCTTAGAAATTCTAACAGAGCCTGCTCACTCTTCCTGGAATCCTAACAGATCCTGCTCACTCCTCCTGGAATCCTAACAGATCCTGCTCACCCTCCTGGAATCCTAACAGATCCTGCTCACTCCTCCTGGAATTCTAACAGATCCTGCTCACCCTCCTGGAATCCTAACAGATCCTGCTCACTCCTCCTGGAATCCTAACAGATCCTGCTCACTCCTCCTGGAATCCTAACAGATCCTGCTCACTCCTCCTGGAATTCTAACAGATCCTACTCACTCTTCTTGGAATACTAACAGATCCCGCTCACTCCTCTTGGAATTCTAGAATATCCTGCTTACTCTTCCTGAATCCTAACAGATCCTGCTCACTCTTCCTGGAACCCTAACAGATCCTGCTCACTCCTCCTGGAATTCTAACAAATCCTGCTCACTCTTCCTGGAATCCTAACAAATTCTGCTCACTCCTTCTGGAATTCTAACAAATCCTGCTCAAACATCCAGGAATTCTAACAGATCCTGCTTGCATCTCCTAGAATTCTGACCGATCCTGCTCAAACATCCAGGAATTCTGGCCAATCCTGCTTGCTCTTGGAATTCTGACTGACCCTGGTGCCGATCATGTTTGTGCCTAAAGGCTTTTTCTACTCTGAAGGGAATTTGGACATATCTACTGTTCTAAAACAAATTTTATCCAACGCTGCTTATGCCTTAAAGAATTCTGACCAAGTTTGTGTCTTTTTAAAGAAATCTAATCATAATATTTCTAAAAATATACACAAGCAAGTTGTATCGTCTGTGTGTGTGGGTGTGTAGTGTCTCCTGGTGATGGTATCCAATCCACTTGCTGTTCAGTGTTATTAAATATGACAGCAGTCCTGTCAACCTAACTGACCTACATGAGGGCAAACGCGCACACACACACACACACACACACACACACACACACACACACACACACACACACACAGAAAACATGTTGACGTATGCTGATTTTTTAATAAATTAATTGTGATAGGAAAATATAAGCAATTATCAGACCTTTATGGAGGCTCCAAAGGATACGCACATGAATGTGAGAGCACACACACACACACACACACAAACACCATGAAGAACACACACATATTGATGGCATATGCTGGGAGCCTTTTGATGGCTGCAATGCAATTACAAACCAATCACACAACACAGAAAACAGGTTATCAGATGGGGAGCATCAGTGCTACTATTGCTACTACTTCCATACACATACATTCAGATATTTAACAGAGACAGCGAGAGAGAGAAAACAATTAGAACGGACCAGATTACGTGAACAAAAAAGCATTTGGCATTTGGCATCTATGCCATACAGTATATTTACAGTATGCTTGCCCGTTAATTATTATGTCTATTGGCGGCATGGTAGTGTAGTTATCACTGTGGCCTCCAAGCTCCAGGGTCGAGGGTTCGATTCCAGTCTCAGGTGTGTATTGCATGTTCTCGCTGGTTTTCTCCAGGTATTCTGGTTTCCTCCCACACGCCAAAGACACGCAGATTAGCTTAACTGTTTATTTTAAGCCCTGCGATGGATTGCCACCCTGTCCAGGGTGTACCCTGCCTTGTGCTCTAACTCTTCCAGGCCCCCACAACCCTGTACAAGATAAGCTGTGACGATAAAGATATTATTCATAGCATGTCAAGGCAATTTGTTTCTGTGTCTCAATCCCAGATGTCATTCAACTGTCCATATAGTAGCACAGATTAAATAATGAGTCTGCATATACAGTATATACAGTGAGGGATCTGGATCAGGGCTCTGTGTTTTTTTTTTTTCCTGCCCTTCCTAAAACACGCCAGTAGAACTGAATAGGTGGTGCAGTTGTGGTGTGGTTGCATTGGTAAACCGCTTCTCGGTGTACATGGTGTCCCACAGTGGACTGGCTTTAAAAGATATCCACCCAATGTTCCCAGAATTACAGTTTAGCTCCACTACTCTAACACTATTCTTTACTTACTGAAGATGAAATATATTTAGTTATCATTCCCATTGAGTTAAACACACTCCTTCATATTAAATGCAATAATATTAGTGCTTGTAAATTATAGATAATAAACCTCTAAAGCAACAATGCACTGTCTGTTAGTATGACAATATTTCTCTGTTATTTTCTAATATTTCTCTAATGGTATAAAACCACACTCTATTATTATTCAAATGCACCGATTTTAAGTGACTCGATTTCAGATGCAAATGAAAAATAAATAATAGACAGAGTCGGCCTTTGGTTTGTTTACTGAGCCTTAAAATTAATGAGGTTTAAAATTTTTTTTTTTTCGCTTTGTGTCCTTCTCCTTACTAGAGCACAGGAGCTAAAAGGAGCTGCGTGTTATGTGTGAGAGAGAGAGAAGATGAAAGGAAGATGAGATAACAGAACGGGAGATCAGTTTGCTTGATTAAGAGTCCCGGGGCTCTCCGCTGAAGGCAGCGTACCTAACAAGCTTAGAGCACACAGAGCTTGTTAGACGACACCAGCACCTCAGCTGCAATCATATGACCACTCGGCATGGTTTAACACATGCACGCACACACACATACTGGCACTACAGTTGTGGGAAATAAAAATTAAAAAAACAACTTCCTGGATATCCAAACTCTCATGATCAACTTGGCACAATAAAATATTGTACACTCAACGCAATTTTATACTGTACATCATCATATGCGTAAAGTGTTTTTATCTTGTGCAGGATTCTCCATAAAGTCCCATCAGTCAGTCAGAAGAGCTGTGTTTACTTTTTCGTTTACCCCACAGGAATCTACTGAGGCCAGTAAAGGATATAGTAGGGAAAAATATATAGAGATGCAAAAAGAAAAAACACGACACAAAACAAAGCAAAGAGTATACTAGAGCAGAACTTTGACTTAGTTCTATTCATTTTTCAATAAGCGTCTCAAAGTAACGAGCACTGTTTATTACAGAACCTTTTTTTCTAATAATGTTCCAGTACTGGCCCTTGAGAATCGCAGAAAACCTGTAAATCAGTAAATCCCTCACATACGCATTTGTGTATGTTCGATCGTCAGGTGTACATTGTCACGTGCGAGCAGACATTGCTCAGACATGAATTGTTCGACGCGATTCTAATGAACAAGGACAAGATCATGGAACATGTTAGTCTTATACTGTGTATAGCCGATTGTGTTAGTATCCTAGCACCTAGACAATGATTGTTGGGCTTATGAACAAATTGGACTTATGAACATGCTCTCGGAACAGAACTTGTTCCTATGTAGGGGACTTACTGTAATGGATTTCTTTAAGAAACGTTCCTTAGATTATTGGTCCAAATATTGCTTGCAGATATCCAAACGCTTCTGGTTATGCTTCTCCATGAGCACCAGGTACACCCTCAGACCACAATGTGATGTAACACGTTCACACCTGCACAGCAGTGACTGGGAAGACAGTAAGCCTTGGTAGAAAGAGCTGAAGTTTTAATGTAATCAGAGTGCGGATAATTTTGATTCCACAAAAAAGTTTTTTTCCTACATATTTTTTTTATGAAGATTTTTTTCTTTTCTTCTTTGTATATTTTTTCTTTCATGTCCCTCCCTTTAGGGGCTCAACAGGAATGAACATTGCTAAAAAAAAATAAAAAATAAAAATCTCCCTAGCAGGCAGGGAGAAGAAAACTTAATAATTCAATCCATGAATCAATTTAATCAATCATTCAATACAAGCTAGCCTATTTTCTTTTTTCACAGATGTGCCTCAAGCAACAGAAAGAAAAAAAAAAACAAAAAAAAAAACAAGGCAGGAGTCCAGAGAGAGTGCTTCTTACAGGCTCATGAATTCACAGGCTAACAGCCATCACGAAGCAGAAGCTACAGTCTGGCGCGTCACGCATCCTTTCCCCTTCACCGAATTGCTTTTAGGTTCAGACCAAGTGCTGCTTTAGCTGAAAAAGCAGAAAAGCACAATTTCCAAATGTCTAGTGGATCTCTGAAGAACGAGGTCAAATATTGTAAATGCCACGAGGTGTAAATGTTAACATTCTATTGTTAGCACACATTAGACTTTAAGCACAGGCGTGACTGTAGTTTGTAAATTCTCGAGCATGAGAATGATTATTCAGCGTGCATCACATACAGCTTTAATTAATACTTGATGAGGTCGAATTTAGTTGCTTTACTTTACATAAAGCGAACCAAAGCACACAAACACAAGATGATTAAATCGCCCATAGATAAAAAAAACACAGCTACATAAATAAATGTGCACGCTGCCATCTGATACGCCAGTGCACCAACTCTAACTCTGGTGTGTTTATGAACTGATGAGTCTTTCTCCACCATCGGAAAAGAGATTCACCTTCATCTGTCAGTTTATGATAATGTCCATGGACAGTAAACAGTCAGCTCGAATGAGTATACAGTACTGTTTGCCTCTCGCCTCGGCAACACACCTGAAGGTGAACGTCTTCTCCGAGCGTTTTTTGAATGAAATCCCACTCAACTGCATTGCTTATGACACCGGTGTAACTCGATGACACTCGATCAGGTTTCGCCCTGCAGGAGGTGCCTGTGTTCAGCAGGGAGCGTCCTCTCGGGAGCGTCCCGACACACTATAAGCGCAGCAGGACGGCTTCATGTGGGGATTTATGAGCGCTCGAGCTCCGGGCCTCCGTTCAGCAGGTGAGGGATGGTCTCGGGAGGGGGGCATGAAAGGCTTTCGTGAGTGTGATATGCTGAGCTTCATAAGAGACCCCCGCCTCAGAACCATCAATAATTCTGTCTATCAATTCCTCTGTCTCTCCCATGAATGATGAATAGTCTGTTTCATCTCTGCTTGGATCATCTCTTTCTCTCTCTCTCTCTCTCTCTCTAAACAACCAGTGTGTCTCTCTCTCTCGCTCACACACACTCTCAATTTCACTTGCTTTTTTCTTTTTAAGTCACAAAACTAAGATAAATGAGCAATATCATGTTTAAATCTCATGGCTTTGTTTCATCAGTTCTGGTTACTTTGTAAATGTAAACAATTAATCAGAAATATTTCATGGGAAATGTAAATCTAATTACAAAGCCGAAAACTGAAAACTTTTTAATGCATAATATTTGACATCTTTCAGCCCACACTTGGGGGAAAATCTGTCAGCTTGTCTAGAGTATATCCAAAGTGAAAAGGAGACACACCGCTGATTTATCACATCTATCAATGCTCATGTTCGTCACAGTGAAATCTTTCACAAGTTTAGTCATTTTTTTCTTTTGTGTCTTTATGTCTTTTGCATACGTTACATTACCTCCACTTCCGTCTTCGTGCCGTCCCATAAATTTTGTTATCCTACTGTATATACAGTCCTCCTAGTTTTGGCTTTTAAATGTGCAACATAGAAGATGTTTTAATTTCAAAGATGTTTTTCTGATTCTAAAACTTTAATTAAAACTTGACTTTGTTGAATTTACTTTGTTGAAATGCATTTTCAACATGTAGATTTCAAACCATGACTATGTGAGTCAACAGAAAGTCTAACATGAATAATGATTTAGAGGTTACCCGTGGCTCCGACCGTGTGCCTGACGCCTGCGTGCTACTGTACCTGCAAACAGAGTGTGCTGTCAACTCACACTCGCGCTCCTATCGCTGATCCAATGTTTCGTCAGTCGTTAATTCTGCCGGTCATACTGTATGCGCTGCCTACTGTTACATTTAGTGAGAGACGCCTGTGACGGGTCCACAGTATCATCTTTCTCTTAAAAAACTCATGAGGCTGCCTACTGTTACTTTCAGTGCGGAATGCCTTAAGTATGTTTAGAGTACGACATAAAAGTCAATGATGATGCTGCCTACTGTTACAACTTAGTATGAAATAGAAACTGATGATGTGGTTTCGCGCCTATCATGCGTAAGGCCTGGGTTCGATTCCCAGGCCTGTGTGTGTGTGTGTTTGTATGTGTGTGTGTGTGTGTGTGTGTGTGTACACAATACACTTTTACTAACTCTCTCTTGGAGTAGAGGGTCATAAGGCTGTTTTATGTCCCCCTGTAGATCTGCACTAACCATTGTGGCTCATCTCGCTGAATTACAAGCGGTCAATTGAAGATAATGCCGAATGCTCACTCCTCTCCTGGACCAAAGAAAAAAAAAGGAAAAGGACCTCTCACTACATGGAGAGTTGTGATCGATTACCGAGAAAATTACACACAAGGAACTGTCTATCTTACCGGACACTGTTTGTCACTCGCACCATTCATGTCATTACATGCAGAACATTTCATAGAGGGTTGAAACGCAGCAGAAGGAGCAGAACAGACAGAGGGTTTATAGCCCGTGCATGATCAGATGAATGCTGATGAAGTGAGATTGTGCAGAGGTTACACAAGACGTTCAATATTTGCACACATGAAGCACACATAATCCACTCAATCAGGGTGGAGTATCACTCATGCTCATGGTCAGAGGCAGGGTTTGTGTGCACAAGAAAACCCTCATACTAAGGAAGATTATCGACAAACACTGAGAATAATATATTGCACTTAGGTGCTATTGTATTTGTGTTACAAATATGTATGTAAAGGATTAAAAAACAAAAACAAACAACAGATACAGTAAAGTGTCCTTTATAGCAAGACAAATGTTTAAATATAAAAATAATAATAAAAAAAATTGGCAACTTTTCCTATCCGAGCTAATCATAATTACATTCCACGTTTGAAATCACCCAAATTTGCTGAAGATCATTTGTATATGTAAAAAAAAAAAAAAAGAAAAAAAAAAGTGATATTAACTGAGGAGGTCACTTTAAAAGTGTGAAAAAACTACCCAGTTATTGCAAGTCTGTTCAAGCTAGCATGTACATAGTAGAAAAGGATATGTGGAAGCTACTGACTACTATTATCACACTGCTACACATAGTGTATTTGCTTCACAAAGGCAGCTGAGGATTAATGATAACAAATCTAAACACACCAAATAATACTTATGAGCAATAATTTATTTTCATTAATGAAAGCAAGGGTCCTACTGTCAAAATTCTGACCATTAGCCCAAAAGCCATACCAATATCCTAGCATATACTTGTATGATTAGCTTAAGGCTATCATGCTGTCATTCTAATAGCTTGTTAAAGAGAATGAAATATTCCACATTATAGTAAAACTCGGCTTGTCTAATCATATTTTGAAGGTATTATGTGTAACCTCCTACACAGTTTATAGAGAGCAACAACAAACAACATGTGAAAGGAGAAAATGCTAAATCATTGCGCACAGAGCTCACGTCCAGCAGGAGAGAAACGTGTTTGGCTACACCAAGCCAGGCTGTGTGTTCCTTCATTGTGGATTCAGCGCAGACCTGAAGGGAGGAGATGCTACGCTATTAGGGCTACGGCTAGCATTAACGCTAATGAGCTGAGAAAACTATTAGCTACAAAGGAGACGAGAGTCCAAAAGAAGATGAGATGACATTAGTGGAGGTAAGTACCTGTGACAGGTGTGTGGAAGGGCTAGAGCGAGCATGTGTTTGCGAGAGAGTGCATTAACACAAGCTCATGAAAATAATAAAAACAAGCGTTTCATAAACGCAACAGCATAACAGCTCATGGTTCGTTTATGTTGGAGATTTATGGCACAGTTTTCATCTGTTTTGTGTTTATATTCTTTTCCAGAAATGTCCGTTACTTTTTTGCATTTAGCATGTGTTTAAAGGAATATTTACATTTATTACAGTAGTCATGCGCCATTCGATTTACCTCAGAAGTGGGAACTCGGACTTGTACTACAAAGTGGTTGAAACAGGACACTTTAATGTTTTTTTGTTTGTTTGTTTGTTTTCCAGCAGCAGGCTAACCAGCTAACTTTTATAAAGGATGTGTATTTACATCCTAAAATAGACAATGTATAGACAATGATATATATTTTACCAAGCTAATGTCTTCATGGCGGCACAGTGGCTTAGAGTTTAGCACTGTGGCCTTGCACCTCCAGGGTCTGGGTTCGATTCCCGCCTGTAGTCTGTGTGCATGGAGTTTGTATGTTCTCCGTGTGCTCTGGGTACTTCAGTTTCCTCCCACAGTCCTGCAGATTAGGCTAATTCGTATTCCCAAATTTCCCGTTGTTTGCGAATTTGTGTGTATGTGTGTGTTTGACCTGCAATGTATGGGCAACCCATTACAGGTGTACCCTGTATATACTATATACCGTATACACCGATCAGCCATAATATTGACAGAACATAATGTTAACACATTAACCCTGCTTATCAATGTTAACTGGTGATAGGATCGTTGGTACTCAAGGCTCACCCATGCCCACAGGGACCAAAGGCCAGCCCGTCCAGTCCAATCCCACAGAAAAGCCGACGAATGTGATGTGAATCACAGAAAAAAGTCAATAATAGCCATGATAGAAAAGGCACCAAGGCACTCCCCATATCCCAATCCAATCAAGCACCCAAGGAATGCACCGAACACCACAGCACACCCACAGAGGCCCTGCAGAGATACGACCTGTGACAGCAGAGCACAAGGGGAACCCAAACAATATACTGTTAATGTTTTTGATTTTTCAAAATAAAATATAACATTTTCTAAAGTTTTAAAGTTTTGGGTTTTTAGCATTAAAACACCCAAATGTTTCTCTCCCCATCCAACTCTCTCACGCTCTTTTAGTGGTGCGTGTTAGAACTGGGTTCTCAGGGTATATTTTTACTCACAGCAGGAGGAGGAGTTTAGTTATAAACCCAGCGAGCTGCACATGCACACCTCCACCAACTCTTTGTCCTCTCATTCGCTCTCAAACTCTCTGTTTGATTCCGCTTCTCCGCTTCTCCTTCATCCCACATCTCAGTCTCCCTCTTGTGTTACTTGTCACTTTTTTCATTCTTTCATTCACATCCCCTTTTTGATTTTCCTCTCCTTCAAACACCTATCCTTCACTCTTGTCTTTTCTCCCCCCACCATCTTATTTTTATATCTTCCATTCTCCTTCACTCAGTCTTGTCTGTTCTGCTCAGTCTCCCTATGCCATCCCCCCCTCTCTCTCTCTCTCTCTCTCTCTCTCACACACTTTTCCCTTGTTCCCTTGGGTTCTCGTTCTCGCTTTCTCTCTACACGACAGGGTTAAATTAATAGACTGCCAATCCATCTTTTGCCCCTAGGTGGCAAAGATGCTGTGAAATGTTCTTTTAATGAGCACAAATTTGATCTGTCCATCATTCCGTTCAACTTAAAAGGGGAGAAACACCTGCGCTTCCATTTCAGATCCCTCAGTTTGTGAGAAAAATCCATGATTAGAGGTACAACAGGCTTGAGAGGTCAAATCAATAAAATGTCACAAGAAGAGCAAAAACAGAGAAATGCGCCAGGATTCAAAAAGGCCATGCTGCAGAAAAACAGAAAGAAAGACGGAGAGAAAGATGCGTGTTGAGGACAGCGCAATAACAACAGCAGTAAGGCCATTCATGGAGGTCACTCTGCTGTGCTAGTGTGAGTCACATGCTATCATACTGCACTAATGCTCCTGCAATATCCCTTAAATGTTTGAGGGAATGCTGACACAGGCTTATGGCCTGTCAGTGTCTACCTATCTACAGGAACAGAAGGATTATGTCCACACACATACATATGCACACACACGTATACAAACAGGCATGGCCATTTCTCAGAGGACTTGTACACAAAATGTTGTTTGTCTAAATCCAGGTCTGACTCAATCTCTCCTTACTAAGCCCTATTGATTCCTTTTGCAGCCTCAGTGGAGAACCACCCCCCCCCCCCAACACACACTCTTTCTCTCATACACACAAGCAAAGGCCAAATGATCTATCAAATGAGGTGGTTTACATTGTCTCTGATTATACACTTGTGTGCACACAAATATACACACACACAATCCCAGAGAAACACTATTTCCAGATAATGCAAAATTCAATATTTTCCATTTACAAGAAGATGTAGGAACGTGATGAAATTAATGATGAAACCAGGGCCTATGCAAGATGCAATAATGGCATCATCATCATGCATTCAGCATAACAGCCTCAGCTGTGTAACTAATGCAGGACAAACCAGCCATAATAAAGCGAAACTCAAACCTTCCTGATTTAAACGCTCAGCACTGATTTTATTGTACGATTAAACATTATGTTCTGTCTGCAGAATACCAACATTCAGTGCTTTAAAACTTTAACAAGAATTGCATAACCAGAGTTACTGATGTCTAGATGCCCCAAATTCAGTGTAAAATATGTTGGTAGATTATTGATGGCTACTGTATTCACAGCATGAAAATTGATGGAGTCATGAATACTGCTACTGAACTGCTACAGGAATGCCTCTGCCATGAGGTTATGACCTGGTAATAGACAGTTCTTTCCAAAAGACAGCAACTGCAAACATACAAGGCAAAACACAAAATGACTCAGTGTTTTTATTTTTTTTTTCCAGAAGATGCTTAACCAAACAGTAATTGTGTGGGTTCTGATCATTTTGAGGCCAGAAAGTGTTCTGCAGAACAATGTGTCAGAAGAAGCAATACATTGACTGGAAGGGAAAAAAACCTTCTTGCTTACATATTCATTTATTGTGGCATGTACTGTATAGATTCTTTTTTTTTTGTGGATTTCTCCCTAATTTAATCGTGTCCAATTCCTCCCAGTCACTAGGGGGCTCCCACATTAAGGCTACTACTACCACTCAGCCGGGAGGGTCGAAGACTATCACGTGTTTCCTCCGAACCACGTGACGCCAGCCGACCGCTTCTTTTCAAACTGTTCGCTCACGCACCGTTGGGGCGGCGTGACACACTTGGAGGACAGCGCTATCCGCTCCTTCCACGTGCGTGAGCTCACAGTCGCCCCCGATCGGCTGTAGAGCCGTGATTAATGTGGGAGCACTAAGTACCTCTCGTCCCTCCCCTCTGAGAGAGCTCGGCCAATCAGCTCTCTCTAGACCTCCGGCTGTGAGAGGTTACAGCATCACCCGGGAATCGAACTAGCGATCTCCGGATGATAGGACGAGCACTTTACCACTGCGCCACTCGGAGGCGTGGCATGTATACATTCTTAGAAATATCAGAACTTCTAAAAGGTTCAATGTCTGTCCTGAGTCAAAAATGATCTGCACTCTGGTTATATTAAAACCTCTGTTGGCCACAGTGCCTTATCAGTTCTTTCTGTTCAAGGCTACTGTCTCCCCAGTATGCTGTGCAGTTATGAACATGTTACATCAGTTCATTTACACTAAACAACTGACAAAAGAGCATAAACAGAAGCGTTTGGATATCTGCAAACAAAATTTAGACAGATATATTAAGGTCTATATTAAAGTCTCTTGAAGTGAATGGATTCATCACTACGAGTCTGAGAGCAAACCTCTCATAAGGAATAAAAATATGCTCACTCGCCCATCAAGAAAATGTTAAAAAGTCAACTATCAGCTGGAAAATTTTCAGTCTTTTGGGATTCTTAAGGCCCAGTATTGGAACATTATCAGATAAAAAATTCAACAATCAACAGTGCTCATTACGGTGAGATGCTGAAGCCTAAAGCTCGGTTTAAAGGAGGGCTGCTACCTAAAAGTCTTGTGATCTTGTGATAATACTTCTGCCCACACTGTCGACACTATGCAAAAATGTCATTTTGAGGTGGTAAAGCGTCCTCCCTATAGTTCTGATCTTGCTCTATCAGACTTTCACCTGTCTGGTCCCCTTAAAGCAGCCCTATGAGGACAAAGATTCACATCTATATATGAGTATGTGTCCCCATATTTATAGTTGTGTAGATGAGCTGATCTGGTCCAGTTCCTCTCATCATGGCCACTCCAGGGTATGACTAATATGAACAGACTAGAGCAACGCTTCATCAGAAAGCTCTAATCAAGTCGTATAATTGTAATGGCTCACTCTGTACCGTCTGAGGACAGATACTGTACCCTTCACTCATTCCTAAAACACGCAGAGTTCAGGAGATCGCTCTTACTGTCTTCCAATGCCTCATCATGACCGTCACGCCCGTCAGGTTCTCAGTCTGCCCTAAAATGGCTCCTGCGGGGTTGCTATCGTTCATTGCGTGTGGAAAAAATAATGAGAGAGAAAACAGAAACTATAAATAGCCATTCCCGGTAGCCACACTCATCCGTCTGCTTTTGAACTTGTCATTCGCCAAATTGGTGCTCTGTGGTGCGCCATCCATCACCTTCTGGGTTCTGGCGCGAGGGAGTGGAGGAGGAGTCTGAGCTGCTTATTGGGTGTGTGTGTGTGTGTCTGTGTTTCTCATACCTTGCCATGAGGTTCTGAACCCACGTATGGGCATTACTTTTATGTATAGTCTCTCTTCAATCCTACATAGAATGATAGAGAGAACGTACAGTAGATCTGCTTACTGTAGGTACAGTATATGGGGTTGTTTCTCACTGGGGCTCGGTGCTAATCAGCTGTCACAAAAGATCAGCAGGAACTGAGTAACAAACTAAATAGCAGTAAACAGAAAACACTCCTACAGAGTCAGCCTTTCTGTAATCTCATTCATACACACAAATATGATTACAAACCACACACAAACACATAATAACAGACACACACACTAACAGAATTAATACTTATTAATTCTAATAAGAAATACACACAGTCTCAGAAAAGAAAGATGTATATCTGAAATAACTGAGGTAACTTTTGTGCTTGAGTAGTTTTAGCAGCAGTGTTTTAGCATTATTTTGTTACTACAATATCCTGTAGATTTGTTTCTGTTCTCTCTCTCTCTCTCTCTCTCTCTCTCTCTTCAATCAGCCAGTTAGTATAATTAGGTCATGTACAGTATTACAGCTTTTACACACCAAACGTTGTGACATTAGCAGCAGCTAATACGTTTAAGATGACTCAAGGGAAAGTTCTAGCAATTCAGCAGAGGCTAGGCTAGTCTCTAACCATGTATTCAAAATTTTTTTCTTCTTTTCTGCCAGAAATAATAGCTGTATTTTGTTGTATCCTGAAGAAAAAAAAAAGAAAACATGAGCCATAACTGTGTCTTTGGTAATGCTAACTGCTTATATTAGTGTGTCACCTGTCACCGACAGTATGTACATAACAGGACAAGAACGCTAACCTATTTTTCCACAGAAAAGAGGTCAAGGATCTTAGCTTACATCCACTACAGTATATAGACAAAAGAATTTGCCCAAAACTGCAATGACATTGTATTCAAATACATACACTTCAATATGGTGTTGGTCCCCCTTTTGCAGCTATAACAGCTTCCACTGTTCTTGGAAGAACACAAGATTTTGGAGGCCACAAGACTTTTGGAGTGTTTCTGTGGGAATTCATGCACAGTCATTCTGTAGAGCATTTATGAGGTCAGACACTGATGTTGGACGAGAAGGTCTGGCTCGCAATCTCTGTTCCAGTCCATCCCAAAGGTGCTCGATGGGGTTGAGGTCATTGCTCTGTGCGGGCCAGTCGAGTTCTTTCACACCGTGCTCATCAAACCATGTCTTAGTCCTTACTTTGTGCACTGAGGTACAGTCGTGTTGGCATAGAAAACGGCATTCCCGAAACTGTTGCAATAAAGTTGGAAGCATAGCATTGTCCAAGATGTCTTGGTATGCTGAGGCATTAAGATCACCCTTCACTCGGGATAAGGAGCCTGATTGAAACACCTGAATTCAGGTCTGGCCAAATACTTTTGCCCATAAAAAACAAACTGAATATGTGTATTAAATATTTTCATCCACATACGTCTCCTTATCATTTAGCATTTGTGCTTAAACATTTAAACAGTTCTGTGTGACAGGTTACCTGAGTAGATCCTGGTTTACACTTACTCAAGCACTTACAGGCTTAGAAAAACTTATTTTTTAATTAATGATACTTAAGAAAAGCAATTTTTTTTTTTATTCAGGTCTACTCAGAATTCATGCTAATGAATGAATCTAACTACATCAACAGGTTGCACAACCAACCAAAGTGCACTTAAGACCGTCTGAGGAATTCAAAATGTTAATAATCCAATTTAAAGCCTCTCTTTATTAATTACGCTGTTTACACCTTCTCATTCCTTCATGCTTGTTGTATGTACAGTAAGCTCAATGCACTATACAAAGTGTGTATGTATGGTATGCGTGTTCGTGTGTGTGTAAGAAAAGAGAAGATCAAGGAGCTCTTTCTCAAAAGACCAAGAAAAATGGCTCCTGAACACTAGGGGGCGATCACATACAGCCTAAAGCACATCTCATGCATTTGAACACGGTTTAGCAATAGTTGTGCAGATTTGTCCCGAGACCAAGTGTGCCTGGCTCCCGGCCGCGATCCTAACATCCAACAAACCCCCTTCCTTTCCCACACACCATATGCTTCTGGGAACATGAAGGGAACATGAGTCAACAAAATCTTTATTTTGAATAATCTTCTGTAACACCAGAAAGCAATGAGAAGAAAGAAATTAAAACGGCTAACCTTCTAGACTGACAGATTATGTTATTAATTTTTAATATGAGGATTGCGTATAGTCTAACTCAAAGTTCTGTTCAATTACCATCTTCAAACAGTTATATGGGCTGGGATGAAAAGCAAACTGAATCACTGATTATTTATAATTCATTACTTCCTAATTTCCTTTGGAGAAAACCAAAGAAAAAGGAGGATTATACATCAAATTAAATTACAATACTGTAGCTGCTCATGTTGATGTTTTTGAGACATAAAAGGAAATGACTCTGAATAGTTGCAGATTTGACACACTGGGTTAGATTTGTGGCAGAATGCTGGTGCAGTGGGTAGCGTGCCCTAGGCTTGTTTGCATTACCAGGGCATTCAAATATGATTTTTTTTTTTACCCTAATATGACAGAACCTTTTTTTTCTATGGCTGTCTGAATGCACAAAGCTGTTTTTAGATCAGATCTGTCACTTTCGTATGTGATCCTAAATCAGCTGGATATCCGAGACACTGTCATGCAACTTGAATGTAAATGGACTGGAATTCATTCAAATAATTTTTATTGTCTCTGTGCATCTGGAGGTCACTGACGTAGAGTCAGCACCAGCACTGCAGGGATTCCATCGCAGACACACACACACACACACACACACACACACACACACACACACACACACACACACACACACACACACACACCTATGCAGATCTACTTCCTATCATCCATAGCTGCTAAAAATCAAAATCAAGCTAAATCAAAGCATCCGGTTTATGACGTGTTCACACCCACACAGTATGACACGAGGAAAGACGTGTCTATGTGCGCATACAGAGGATGGACACGTCCATGTTAGAGTGAGTCACTTGTAAAGTCTACATCTCAGTTGTAATTATGGATGTGAACTGTCATGAACATGCAAATCTGATGTAACCAAAAATTCGGAATCGTACAATGAGGCTTGTAATGTGAACGGAGGCCTCGCTCCAGGATACTGTCTCTCTTGAGCTTCTCTGCAGGTTCTCCAGTATCGTCTCCACTCATGTTCCACAGCCACTTTGTTTTTTTTTGTTTGTTTTTTTTTGAGTGAGATATGCATCGTTCTAGAATATGTGAACATCTGTGGAAACAGGTTTAACAGACTCTTTCATATAGTAGATGTGGTCTAATTAGACTCGTAAATGGTTAATGTCACTATGAACAGAGTAAAGAAACAGAAGCCACCTTAACCATAGATGAAAGCAGAGCTAGTAAGTCTGTATGGCCATTTTTTCTTTGTTGTTATTGTTAAACCCAACTCTTAAACCCAAGAAAAGCACACAAATCCAACCTTTAATCTGGTGCATCCTCAGGTATCCTCACTCATCTCTTCTCATTCAATTATTTGCTAGTATTCTCTTCATTTCTGGATAATCTTAATAAGCAAGTCCCAATTTTAGTCCTGAAATACCTCTAGCTTCCATATTTTCGCTTGTTTTCTTCTGTGATGCTATTGCATTGACTCCAGAAGAAGCAAGTGTTTGAATAACGTGACAAAATATGCATGGCATGGGATTTGTGTTTGGTTTGTGGTAGAGACAAAATCCACTGTATAATTCCACTGTAGTGTGAAAATCAATTACAATCAACATTTTATAGTAATTAATTACTTTGTATCTCACTCTCTCACCCAGTCATTCTTTATACCGCTTATCCTGTACAGGAAGGCCTTGAAAGTATGCCAGATTACTCGGGGCACTAGGCAGGGTAGACCCTGGATGGGGTGCCAATCCAACACACACACACACACACACACGCACGCAAACACACACACACACACACACACACACACACACACACACACACACACACACACACACACACTAAGGGAAATTTGAAAATAGCCTAATCTGCATGTCTTTGGACTGTGGGAGGAAACCTGAGAACATGGATGAAAGAAACATGCAAACTACACGCACACAGAATCAAACCCTTAACCATAGAGGTCCGGGGACACGGTGCTAAACACTCCAATACCACGGCGCCTTTTTTATTTCTTTCATGAAAAGACAAAAACAGTCCACTTGAGCAACTGTTTTTTAAATCAAGCGTTTTGATGTAAACATTATAGTATTACAAAGCACATTCTCCAGCATTGCTTTTGGAATAAGTAATGTAAACACGGCAGGGAATTTGGTATGTTAGCGAAATAATCAACGACCAAACACAAAGCAGAGTTACATTAAAAAATCAACCTAATCAGAACTGACAATTCAGAAACACAGAGGTCCATATTCATTTGATTGATCGTGTTATAAAGCCCATCTGTTGCCTCTGCTGAAATAGTGAGCTACTGTACTATTCATTCATCCATTCATCTTCTATACTTATCCAGGTGACTTAGGGCATGAGGTACTGTAGGGTTCACCCTGGACAGGGTGCCAATCCATCGCAGGGCACACACACACACACACTACTGGCAATTTAGTCAATGCCTATTAACCTACCCTTTGGACTGTGGGAGAAAACCAGAGTACCTGCAGGAAATGCATCAAGCATATGGAGAGCATGTAAACTCCACACACACACAGACCTGAGATGGGAATCGAACCACTTAACACTGGAGTTATAAGGCGACGATGCTATTCACTATGCCAACGTGCCTCCCCTAGTCAAAACTGTTATGGTTAATTCATATAAGGATTCATATAAGGTGCTAAAAACAGTCAATCTTCTTCATCTTTCTTATTAACAATGATTAGAACCACTGGTTTTTCACACCACGCCAAGCGCCGCCGCTGCTGTAAGGGGAAGTTACGCTTCTGATGACCTCAACCTCTTGCAAACCCAAGCACACACACACACACTCCGCTGCAGGCAATTCGAAACAACAAACAGCCTATAACAAATGTATTTGGGCTGTGAGGGGAAACTGGAGTACCCAAAGGAAACTCAGCAAATGAAAAACTCCCCCCACACACACACAGATGAGATGTGACAGTGCTAACCACTAAGTCAAAGACTGAAAGAAAGAGTCAGTACTTAGTGCATATCGTACAAACTCGTACACAGCACACCATCTAATTACTCCCAGTCTCATTGCTTACGTAACCCACCGGCGCTGAAGCGTTTAGAGCCCATGCAGGACCTTCTCATCCCTGTGAGATGAGGAACAGAAGCTCTAATTAAAGGTGTTTTAAACGATTTAAGACACAACACCGTACCACTCACGAGTAGTCTCACTTTCTCGGCTCTTCCTCTCACTGTGTCACTCTCCTCTCTCTCTCTCTTCCCGCCATCCCACAATGTCGTGAAGGTGTGATTGCACAGATGGTGTAGTGTAAATAACGAGAGATTAAAAATATCCCCATGCACGCACGCACGCACACACACACACACACACACACACACACACACACACACACAACATAACATCTGCATATAGATAAATTCCTTCTGCTTTTTAGAAGGTTGCATACATTGATCCACAACATTCGGTAAGCATTCGAATTAAACTGCAATAAATAAATAAAAATATTCTGCTGTAATTATACTTAATTTTATGATTATTATGATTATTATTATATGTTACTAGAATGTCCTTTATACAACATTACTAGTTTAAAAGAACATTATGAAAGTAGTGTTAATATTCCTATAAACAAAAAGGAATGTTTTTGAATGTTCTTGTATTTTCTTGTAAGTTGTATTGTGTTTTGTGCATGTGTGTGTGTTGGGGATGGTAGCCCATTTGCTTGCTGTTCAGTGTTATTAGTCCTGCCCACCTGCCCACCAGCAATGCAAAGACACACACACACACACACACACACACACACACACACACACACACACACACACACACACACACACACACTGTTCAAATACGTGTAAATTTACAGCCAGGTGAACACAACAACAGCTAATTACAGCCTAGTGTGAGAGAGAGAGTACGAGTGATGATGATGATGATGATGATGAAGGAGCAATATAACTGGATGAAAATGCCCGTAAATGCTAATGCACGTGAAACCTTAAATATAGACATGCCCTTTCTTTTTTCTTTTCTTACACTTCCTATTTTCTCCAAGGACGTGTGTGTGTGTGTGCGTGTGTGTGTGTGTGTGAGTGTGTGTGAGTGCATCTGCCCAGAACTAGGCTAAATCAGCAGGTGTATGTGTCAGACTGTCTACCTGTGGCAGGGGAACAGCAGGTGTGTGTGTGTGTGTGTGTTTGAGTGAGTGAGTATGGGATATTTTTATATCCCCTCTGTATGTCTTGGCTCGCTTGGACTCTAGGTGGGGGCATCCAGTCTTATATCTATGTGTATGTGTGTGTGTGTGTAGGTGTGTGTGTGTGTGTGTGTCCCAGTTCACAGTGGAGGCCCAGACGATAGGACTAATTCCAGAGTCTGGCCTCATTCAGTGGTTCTTCAGCATTAGGAATGGAGAAACACAAGCACATGGAACAGTAAAGAGCTGACTGACTCCCTGTAGGGGAACTGAAAGGGCAGATTTTTTGAATACTGCAGCTATAGAAACAATGTGCCAACTTTACTGGTGCATGATCAACTTCGGTTTAAAAATCCTGCAGGAATGTCCTGAAATAAACCTTGCAGTTCTCTGTTCCAGTTAAGTGTGATTGTAGTGTACAAGTGCTTAGACACCGGCCAAATAAAAGATTCATTGCTGATCGATTGGCTGGAAGGAGTGTGTTAACTCCTGATATCAGTTCACGACTAAACTAGACCAGATTAAGAACTCAATACAAGACTTAATCGATGTGCCTGAAGCTTTATAATCGAGCTGGAACATGGCGACAGGCACAGCTAACATTTTAAGCTTTGCCAATATTGTACCACAGTGCTGTTGAATTCTTGAATCTGATTGGTTAGATGATGTTGATCATCAGCTATAGACTTGTATCCATCCATCCATCCATCCATCCATCCATCATCTGCACTGTTTGTCATATGCAGGGTTGCCAGGGCTTCCATGTAACTCAGGGCACAAGACAGAGTACATCCTGGAGACACACACAATCAAACACTCCAGGTAATATGGAAATGGCATTCAACCAACAACATATGTCTTTGGACTGTGGATGGAAACTGAAGAACCTGGAGGAACTGGGGAACCTGGAGGAAACCAACCACATGGAGGACCAGGGGCGGTTCTAGAGGGGAGGCATGGGGTGGCTCTCGCCCACCCTAAAATATAATTGGACCCCCTGGTGCCCCCCCAATGTCATTTGGCAAATGTACTGTCAGCCTAACAATGCCAAACGTCATTGAATCAGAGTGGCGCCAATGCGTTGTACGCTAAGAGCACCATCACTCTCTCATTGCCTTAGAGCGCTGTCACTCACTGCTTGATTTGTGAAGGGGAATCACAGTTCCGCAATTTTCAAAACGAAGAAGAGAGACGCACACCACGACACATCACTGTTTATGGTGTGTATACAGTCACTTCTATTTTCTTTTCTTTTTTTATTTGACCCTGATAGCATGTTTGTCTGATTATATTCGCGTGACTGATCAAAACTGACTGGCAGACTGCTGAAGACCACCACATACATAGTAAACAGATAAATGTTACTTTATCAGTTGTTTTTATTGAATAAATGTGCGAAAATCGTTTCTCAAAAATACTAAATGATTTTCAGGCTCTTGTGGCAGTGCTACATTTAACTTAATACTACACATATTAGTACACATGGCATTGCTCAAGATTTTGTAAATCATGCTTAATTTTTTCTAAGCCGTATTTATAATAGAATCTGATTTCCCGCGGCCCCCCCCTGACTGGTTCATGCTCCCCCTTGTGCCCCCCCCCCCCACTTACAAAATCTTAGAATCGCCCCTGTGTAGGACATGCAAGTACTAAAATTTATGACAGCTAATTCAATGGGATTATATGGTGAACGCACTAAATAATCTGTGTTGGTATTTTACAAACATAAAGTTGAAAAGACAGGAGGCAGAGCTGGAGGTAACAGAGATGAAGATGTTGAGGTTCTCTTTGGGAGTAACAAGGATAGATAGGATCAAGAATGAGTCCATCAGAGGGGGACAACCCATGTTAAATGGAGATGTTTTGTAGATCAGAGAATCAGAGAAACCAGACTGAGGTGGTTTGGACATGTTCAGAGGAGAGATTGTTGATATATTGGTAGAAGGATGCTGAGGTTGGAACTGCTATTCAGGAGGTTTAGAGGAGGACCAAGGAGGAGATTTATGGATGCAGGGGATAGAGTCAGATCATGGGCGTCGCTAGGCCATTTTACACTCATTTGTACTCAGACATTTGTACTCAGCCCCCCTAAAAATTCTCCATAAACTTTACACAAATTGGTGATCATCCACGTCCCCCTTTAAATTTCATATGAAAACGGCGGCAGACTTCGGCTCTTTTGGCTCCTCCGCGGTCTTCAATTCGCCATCACCGAGTGAGGATTAAGCCAAGGTGTGTGTTTTGCGATAAATTGTTATATCTGTATCAGTGCAGTCCTTTCTCATAAATACAGTTTAAAAAACTGTCATGAAGGATTAATCAGTTACTAGGTTTTCGCTGTGTTCACCCTCATCACACCAGCTGTTTCCTCGAGTGAAAATGAAGCCCTTAATACATACTATATGAACCTATAGTCTATTTTATAAAAAAAAATCATGCTGTTGCTGTTTTAATTGGAAAACCTGTTTTTTGTAATACTGTAAATATTGTATTGTATTAATTGTAATTAATTATAATGTCTCAGATCGTAAAATACATTTATTAGCCTTAGATTAGGTTTTTTGTCACTTTGATTTAGAAAAAGTTACTTTTTTAATGAATAGAAAGAAAAAAAAGAATGATATTAAAAAAGATGATGCTTTGTGTAATTACATTAAAACAATGTTTGTCTATATTAATGAATTTGAACAAATAGCCTAGGAGCTATGAAATTTTAAGGGGTGGAATGTACTGTCTTATTTATGAAGCTAAAACATTAAATGAAACTAGATAACATGAAGATCAAAGTTGTAATATTTATATTTATATTTAACTGTAGATGGAAGGTTTTTCAAGTCACACGGGAGCAGGTCTCCAAATGAGCAGCAGGTAAGAATAGAACACGGGCAGCCTCTCATCCACATTAACACTGTGTTCCCAACATTGATGGAAGTCATCGCATCAGAAAGTATTTTTCAAATTTTTATGTCTGCCAGTTTCCAACAAAAAGCATCAGTATTGTCAAAGAATTAACAGATAAATGTTTGACATTATTGGCACCCACACAGTTTATTCCATTGTCCAGCCTCATAGGTGTCTAAGTTTAAAGTTATTTGCTGTTTACTGGTTATATTTTTCTGATTGTACTTGAACATAGAAAAAGGTTTATACAGTAAACAGTGTGTGTGTGTGTGTGTGTGTGATCAGGAAGACTAATTTGAGTATTGATTCTGAATAAGCAAAAATCTTAGAAACACCCCTGAGTCAGATGATTCGCTGTGGCGACCCCTGAAAGGGAACAGCAGAAAGACAAAGAAGAAGAAAGTTATTAAACTTTTTTTTTTTTATTCACTAAGGAGTCTCCAGTCTGAGTACTATAGTGTAACGATGCGGGTCGCGCGAGGGGCCAAGCCACGCAATAAACTGTTCAGAACGGGCAGATCTGCAGGCTGTTCTGAACAGGCAAAGGCGCGGCCATTTATACATGCGGTTGCCAGGCAACGCCGCTGTCAGTCAATCAGCCTGAACGAGCCGCACCTGAAGACGTGTCTATTTAAGGGTCCTGATACCGGTGCACTTTGAGCGGTCACCTCTGGAGCTCTGTTTACTTTGTGTTTACAGTTTTCATTTGTTTCCTTTTAAGTTTCTTAATTAATAATCCCACGCTATCTCCAAACCGGAAAGGTCTTCCCGTGCCTATGACAAGCACTCTCACACACTCCTATTTCGTTCACCCCCTCCCAGGTGCATTACTATCCAGCTGCCATATTACTTGAGACTAAGCTCTTGCTATTGAACACTAAATTAAATTCATAGTATTTCATTTAAAACCATAAGTATGGGCATTGAACGCGATATTTCAACCTGCTTTACTAAAAGAAATGTAACCAGCGAAGTTCTGACACTTATTTGTTCCATCCATTAACTAAACCTGCAGATTCTAATTAGCACAACTCTTCAGACGGATAGACTCGGACTAATTAGTGACATCACCTGTTTTTGTGCACAGACAGAACTATAATACATGCCATATGTTGTCAGAATACATTAAGTCACCGCTGTGTGTATTTATAATGTATACAAACTGTAGTATGGTCAGTCAGTATACCAGCACACCGTGGTGTGATTTATTCCTTACTTAAAATAAGCTTTGTCTTATTACAATTAAAAAAATTTTTTTTTTACATTTGCAATTAATGCTAGAAAACCTTAACAGATGCTATATCCACACCATGCAGGCAAAATCTGGCAGCTATATTTTTATTAGCAATCTGCTTAACCTGAGCTCGGTGCCAGCAGCAATGTAAAAAAGGAAAAGTAAAATACACAGTATCTAAATCTAAATAAACATGTTGCTTGATATTATCTATCATCAGTCATTTTTGTAGAAAAAGGTCTTTCACAAAGTAAAACGCCATGTATGTGGACAGAAACGACAACCTGGATATTATTTCTACAACCTTACGGTCCAGAACAAGAGCATATTGAACTAAAAAAAAAAAACCTGAGACAAATCCAAGTACAAATCCCAGCACTTCTAAAACGAGGTTACGTCAGTACAGAAAGCTTCTTCATCATTCAGGTCTGCGTGTTGCCGGATTCAGTCTCAACTGTGATGGGAGCAAATGCGTCGAATGAGCCGTGACTACATATTATGTACACTAGCGGTAACATGTCAAATATTCATGCAAACATGACTTAGATCATTCACTTTCCAGCACAAAGAGGGACGAGTGGATCGATCAAACACAAATCTGCCTCCCTGCAGCGTCCATGCGGCGTCTTCATGACAGCTTTTTTTTTCAGCAGATAAAAATCGATAACAAAAGCCGCAGGGGTGTACTCAGTGAAAGTTGAGCAGCAATTATCCGTTATCAGCGATTCCGGATTTTTCCACATGCCCGCTTCATCTTCTGTGCTTTAGTAACAAGGCTATTCTTCAGCTCGGTGACTTTTTCGACATCAATTTCCTTTCACAATAACAGGCACGTTTGTGTCTTGAATAGAGTTTCTAATTTAATAATAAAAAGGAATCTTTCAGCTTTTTCTTTACTACGAACTCATTCGCTCATTCTCTGTACCACTTATCCTGTACAGGGTGACACATAGAGCCTCTGGGTCTATCTCAGGGGACTCGGGGCAAAACCAGGGTGCAGTCTGTGGGAGGGAAACCCACCAAGCGTGGGAAGAAAATTCAAACTCAGACCCAAGATGTGCGAGGCCACAGTGCTAGCCATTATCGATTATTGAGTCATATAATTGCTTTGCATACCATAGGTTATTTATATCCATTAATAATACAGAAATAAGGTATTTCACATATAATAATCAGTTGTAATAATATAACTTTAAACATGTGCTTGCTTCTGTATTCAGGGTCACGGGGGGCCTGGAGCCCGTCCCAGGACACGAGGCGGGGTACACCCTGGACAGGCTGCCAATCCATCGCTGGTGTAAATGACCTACGTTTCTTAATTTATGATAATATCTGTAATAGTACAAAACCAGTTCAGGAAATCTGAAAAAAAAAAAAAAACAAGCGCGCAAGTGCAAGTTTTATTATCGCTGATTAAAATGCATTGTAATGCACAGGATGCAAAAGTGCAAAATTTATTTACGGTGTTCTTTATTATGGACAATAAAAAGAATATAACCCTATAAATCTAACCTTTTGTATCCAAAGTTTGGGTTAAAAGGCACAAAAAGGCAACAACACATGATGGGAATTCATGGTCAAGAAGATTAAGGCTGTGTTCACATTACAAGCCGTATATCGTTTCTTGGTCAGAGTGTATTTGCTCTAACGTGGCCACGTGCTTTATTTCAAACAGTGCATGTGATTTTAGCACAAATATGCTTGGGATTTTTGCTCTGGAGGACAACGAGCAGTTAGCTGCCAGGTTTGTTGAGGTCCAGGAGAAGGAAGAAAGCCAAGCGCCTCGTTTTAGATGTTTCAGCAGCAATTGCTGGCACTGCCAGTGCTTACTGAAGATCCTATGCATGTGCAGCTGACATGAATTCAGATCTGCATTCAAGTTACATGACCATGTATCGAATATGTATCTGATTTAGGACCACATGCAAAAGTGACTCAAAGACATCATCAGATTTATGTGTTCAGACAGCCCTAAAAAATCGAATCTGTGTCACATTAGGGTAAAAAAAAAAAATTATAAAAAAATCATCATTCTGTCACTTGTCACTTCAGGACAAGGCTTATTACAGAACATTTGAACATGTCGAGGTAATAAGCCAATCATAAGACACGGTAAAGACAGGACTAAACCGAAACAAAGCAACATAACCATGCGATTAAAAAACGCATATGGTACAGATGCAAACATGTCAGCAACCCTTCATTTTTACCCTTAAGCCTTCTTGCTTTGTGCTGCATTGAGCAACTCCGTAGACATTAGTGATGCGTGTAAGGCAACATGCATTTCTGTCTTCACTACACACAGAAGTCTCCCACGGAGGATGTCTTAGCAAATTATGATTGAAGCCTTCATGTTTTTTTTTTTTTCTTCTTTTAATTAATAATCTGACAAGCGAGTGTAACTCCCGTCTGTGATGCGCATGCAAAGTCCTTTGTTTTCAAACGAAACATGAAAGTGTCAGGCTGAAGGCTAATACAGCTGCATGCTAATACTCTCCTCTATCTCCTCCAGGTTAATATTAGCCTCATTTAAATGCAGCTCCTCCCCCGTCAAAAGCTCGTGCCATTAAAAGATAATCGTGACGGAAAGCCGGCTTGAACTAATGCGCTTCTGTTAATTCTTTCCGAAACTGTCCTGTACACAAACGACTCACGGCTGAGTTTACCGTCGGCAAGCTTTTCAATTAAATCCGACCTTGGACAAGGAGTGAAAGGCCAGGCACGGGCTACGCTCGGGTGATTCCAATATGAAAAGTAATCTGGTGGATGATCAGATGCTGTTTACGGTCTCTATACAAAACCTTCTTTCAATGGAGTTTAATCAAATTTCCTCGAGCATTAATCAGCTAGTTGTGGCTCAGTAATAAGATTGACGAGATCAAGGTGAGGGAACGGAGGAGTTGGGGAAACGATTCATTTTACGGTAAAAATCTGATGGAGTAAACAGGGTTCGTATCGCACAGTCATGGAAATCCTGGAAAATCATGTTTTTCAGAGAGAAAAACGGAAAATCGTAAAAAAAAATCAACATTTTGGGATTGTGTGGTTATGAGTATTGTGCTGATTTGTCCAATGTGGAAATGGAGAAAGCGTTGACGCTGGAGACTCCTTTCAGAAAATCTTCTCATTAATGTTTTATTAAACAGTACATGCTGCTGTGTGTGTCGGTGAAACAGAACAAAAAACATTACAGTGAGTGAGGGCGTAATACAGTACAGTACAAGCCTTTCTTAATATTGAACCCTGCAGGTGTTTTCTTGCATCTGTGTGTGTGTGTTTATGTGGCGTTAATTAACTTAATTTTATTTACTTCTCTCAGCAGGGCTCCCTCTCAAAAGATTTTAAAAAAAGTAATAATTGGAACAAAGATTAAACATAAAAGGGCATTTCATTCAGTCATTCTGGTTCAGTAATACAATGAATGTTTTTGCTTATGACCTTTAGAATGACAGGTTTCCTAAGTGCCAGTTTGCAAATGTGTACTGCATCGGAAAATGTCATTATTAAGACTCTATATAGCCATATAGTCATATATAGTCAGTGGACCGCTGACTATCACACCCCATACTGTTGCCACGAGTCTGTAGTACACACACTTGCTTTAAATGTCTTTGTATGTTGTAGCAGAGCTCCGACCTCAACCCCACTGAACAAACACCTTTGGGATGAACTGGAACACTGATTGAACCCCAGGCCTCCTCACCTTACATCAGAGCCTGACCTCAAAATGCTCTTGTGCCCGAATTGGAGCCCAAAATGTACTGAAAAGAGTTTTCAAAAGAATGGAGCGTATTATAAAATTAACATAAAGAAAAAAAAAACTTTTGGCCATGCAGTGTGTTGTGTGTTCTGTATCCTGACAAGGACCACTACTAAGTTTCTTTGTCTTCTTATCTTTGTTTTCCCCCCAAAAGATCGCACTCCCAATAAAACATTCATCTTAATATTGCATCTCCTTATTCCCGGTCAATAATCATGAGACACACACTAATGTGGTGGCCAGTCCACATGTGAAAATGATTCCTCGTGCTCCCAGAACCACTCAAGTATTTGAATATGTGTGTGTCATCAAAGAAAAAACTCCACAGTTGTGATAACCTGCTGGACATTCAGTACATTCAGGTCAAATTTTATTGCCACAATGTTGCTGAGTCTAGACCTGACCATCTTAAGCAACCCCAGGTCATAACACTGCCTCCAGAGGCTTATACAGTGGACGCTATGCATGATGGGTGCATCACGTCATCACGTGCTCCACTTCTTACCCGTCTCATCTTTCCGACAACGTTTCAGCACCAGTTCACCAAATTCAGTTGATGGTCCAGCACTATCCTTTCAGGTTTTGGTAATGTGTTGAAGAGTTCTTATACCAGGTGCAGTAATTTCAAATCTCTAGGTGCAAGGTGACAGTGCTCTAAAGTCTTTATATCAAAGTAATGTCAACTTTCAAAAACAACATTGTGCCGATGTTGTCTTTTGTGTGGACAACATTGCCACCTACTTCTAAGTCCACGATAACAAAATTCAGCATTATGGCTGCTGCCGGGAAGCTTAATTCACAGATCATTTTTACCTAAAGCCATAGAGTTTCAGCTTTTATTAAGATAAAATAAAAATGTAGACTCATGCACATAAACCAGACTCTATTTGATTTGCAGTCAAAACAGCTATAGCAGCTTCTTTTTCCCCATGACTGACAGTTGAGGAAATCACAACTGCACACACACACACACACACACACACACACACACACACATACACACACACACCAAAGGTCCACCTCAAATTCCAAAACGATAGACGAAGTTGAAAGGAATCAAAGGAGAAACACATGAAAAGTTTTCTGTCGAAAGAAAAATACGAAATTCTTCTGTTTTCTTCCCGATTCATCCCAGTTTTTCAAAAGAAGTTGAGCGAAGAACAAACAAAGAGATAATGAAGCTCAAGGTGTACTGGAATGTTTCTGAACAAACACTGGCAAATTTGTAAGACAGCGGAAAGTTGTGAAAGTTATGATTAGACTAGACTTTTCTTATGATTTCACTCATATGAATTCTCTTCTTACGCGGACACTCGTATCTCTCACGAACAGAGGCAATCTGGACCACATGACCTTTTTCCATCGCTTCAAAGTCCATCCTTATGCTCCCTAGCAAACCAAACATCACTCATCATCTATACCGCTTAATCCTGTATTCAGGGTTTTTACGGGGGGCCTGGAGCCTATCCCAGAAGACTTGGGGCACATGGCAGGATACACCCTGGACAGGGTGCCAATCCATCGCAGGGCACAGACACACACACATACACTCACTCATTCACACACTATGGGCAATTTGGGAACGCCAATTAGCCTAACCTACATGTCTTTGGACTGTGGGAGGAAACCGGAGTACCCAGATGAAACCCACCAAGCACGGGAAGAACATGCAAACTCCATGCACACAGAGACGGGAATCGACTCAAACTAAACATAGCTGATTTTTTTTATATTGCACTTTTCCCAAGCATTTAAGTGACCTTCTATCAAGGTTATTCTTTATACTGGGTGGGCCATTTATATGGATACACCTTAATAAAATGGGAATGGTTGGTGATATTAACGTCCTGTTTGTGGCACATTAGTATATGTGAGGGGGCAAACTTTTCAAGATGGGTGGTGACCGTGGTGGCCATTTGGAAGTCGGCCATCTTGGATCCAACTTTTGTTTTTTCAATAGGAGGAGGGTCATGTGACACATCAAACTTATTGGGCATTTCACAAGAAAAACAATGGTGTGCTTGGTTTTAACGTAACTTTATTCTTCCATGAGTTATTTACAAGTTTCTGACCACTTATAAAATGTGTTCAATGTGCTGCCCATTGTGATGGATTGTCAATGCAACCCTCTTCTCCCACTCTTCACACACTGATAGCAACACCGCAGGAGAAATGCCAGCACAGGCTTCCTTCAGATGACCCCAAAGATAAAAGTCTAAGGGGGTCAGATCGGGAGACCTTGGGGGCCATTCAACTGGTCTGACACTAACCCACATTGGATAGATCCCTCCAAGACTGTTGGAACAAAAAAAGTGATTTTATGGTGTGGTATATGGGGTACAAAGATAGTGGGGCCATTCTTCATCAATGGAAACCTCAAGGCCACTGGATATTTGAAATTGCTACATGATGATGTGTTTCCCTCTTTATGCACTGAAGCTGGCACGTTCCCTGAGTTTTTCCAGCAACATGGTGCACCACCACATTATGGGTGTCAGGTCCGAGCATTCCTAGATGAACAGTTTCCTGAAAAGTGGATTGGTCATCGTGGGCCAGTTGAATGGCCCCCAAGGTTTCCCGATCTGACCCCCTTAGACTTTTATCACCAACCATTCCCATTTTATTAAGGTGTATCCATATAAATGGCCCACCCTGTATAAAGAATAACCTTGATAGAAGGTCACTTAAATGCTTGGGAAAAGTGCAATGTAAAAAAATCAGCTAGTACATTCTTTTAATAATAATAATAATAATAATAATAATAATAATAATCCTTTGGACAGTTCTTAGCCCAATTCAAGTAATTTAAATGTTATAGCCGTTATGAAACAATGACTTTTTTTCGAGTAATACTGCAGTGAATCACAGGGAAGAGAATATCACCATCCCTCCTCCCCTGAGTGTGCGAGCAATTTTGCTCTCTAGGAGTGCTAATGCAGATGGCTGTGGCACTGCCAGGATTCAAACTCATGATCTCTTGATGATTGGGCAAATTAAGATTCTCTCTGGAAAAGCCATGCTGGGAATTACATTTGAGGTTAGGCTTATGGTCGTCTAACAGAAAAGCTATTTTTGCTTACATGTCTATAAATTATGTATGAGATTGAGGATGTTATCACCCAGCTTTTTTTTCTTTCTTAATTTTGTGTGTGTGACTGTTTGGCTGGAGATGATGATGATCTTGTGGCGTATGACTTGGTGAGAACGCACTTCAGAAATAGATGCAAGGCAATGTGTTAATGGATCCACAAGGTATTCTTTCCGATTATCATGAAACATGAAAGCAAAAAGCACTCGGCACTGAGTCCGGTACACACTCCCTTGCAGCACGCATGCTTTAGTTATTTCCCCAGCAAAACTCAGAGAACCTTCTGTCACCTCCCCGCTGCTTTACATTAATTCACTAAATCCCCAGCACTGCCTCCAGTCCATCATCTCACCAACCAGCTCTATGACGAATACATTCGGCTGACACCGCTCCTCTAGTGCCAAAAAAATGCAGCTGATCCTAAACCTGAGCTTGTTTATATTCGTTCAGTTTCGCATTAGGACTTTGGAAAAGTTGTCAAGCCCAGAAGAACTGGCTGTTTGACTAAGCGGTGCTCTGTCTAGGCTGAGGATACAGGATGAATAATGGATGAGTGTGTGATGATTGAGCCCTTACCTGTTTAATGAGGACTCCGAGAGATGCGAAAGTATTAACCTCCTGAGACCCAGACTCTGCTGTTGTGAAAGTTTTCTCCTCACTGTTTCTTTTTATTCGCTCCTGATAACTATGAACATAATCAATGTCTTCAAACACAAAGAATTATATACCTAGAATAATGCATACCAGTAAAAGAAGAAAAGAAATATTATACAACACTTGAAGATCATACAAGGATATATAGAAAAAGATGTTGGTCTTTCTATCAAGTGGTTGCGACAGCAGACCATCTGATCTGCAAACAACTTCGGCACAGCATGGTTTGAGGACTGGTTGGGAATTGAACTGATAAAGAATGTATTTTGGGGGAAACAGGTCATGTCCTCCCAAAAGCGAGGACATTCAGGTCTCAAGAGGTTAATATAGCAATTCATTAATTAACCAGGAAGAGCATATAATACAGTGCAAAGGTCTGAGCTACCAAGTGGAAAGCATTTTCATTATTGAACAAAGACTGGTTTTATGCAGATCCCTCACTCATCCAACAATGTGCATTATTTAAAACCTACAAAATTTAAAAAAGAAATCAATGTATAAAATGTGCGTTTTATTTGAGACCACAAAGCACTCGGGAAACTTTTTTGCATTTTTCTTTCGGAACATCTGTGCCCCTTCCTAACCTTAATAACACACTCTAACCAAAATAGTTTTTGTATCATATCAGGTCATATGTCATGTCATGCACGGTGTCATTTTCGCCTCACTCATAACCCACCCCGAATACTTGTCTTGTATATTTGTATTTGTACTTTTTTATTTGTTATTTTTGCAGTTCAGAATGAGTGAAAAAAAAAAAAAAGTACAATCAATTTCCTTCTTTTCATTTGCAATACAGTACAATGAGGTGTGCAAACTTTTGCACTGAACTGAATAACCCATTTAGACAGTGTATTTGGCCATATGGGGAAACAATGGGCACGGTACACAGATATGAGTGGTGTGACAGATGGTAAAACGGTTGGAAGTAATGGGTCTAAATGGGCACAAAACAAAAGGAGGAGCATGTAGTGCTGTGTGGTGGGTCAGGATGCAAGCAGCGCGAGGATGTAGAGGAAACACAAAAATGCAAAGGAAAACAAGAAAAAGATGAGAGCCTGGAATCAAATTTTTTTTTGTTGTATATCCTTGACCTTATATTTAGATAACTAGGATGTATTTCTGGTGCCACGGTAAACACCCCTGATTCCCAGTGACAGGTAGAGACTGATTTGCATTCTTTTCCTTTACAAAAGTCAAACAAAAGAAAATTCATACGCAGTTTATGAGCAACCAAAGCACACGACAAACACAAACAATGAGACATGCAACAGAGGCTTGGGCGCTAAGCAGAAATAAAACTAAATAGGGCCACAAATCAAGAGTGGAACACAGAACAGGTGCGTGTGATTAAGATTGAACGTGACGGGGCATGGTGTACTCTGATGCAGGTGATGGGTAATAAAGTCAATGCCGGCTGTATTATAAGTGAAACAGGTGCTTATGTGAAAATATTAAGCATCAACAATAGATTAAAAAAAAAAAAAAAGATCATCTTTGTTAAAATATAAAATTTATGTAAGTGAGCAAAACAAAGCAACAACAACAACAACAAAAAAACCCTCAACATTCCCTGCTTTACGTCCTTTTTTGCTAATTTTGATACTGTCCAGGGCTTAAACAAGCTCCCACAGCTCAGGTGGGAGAAGACACGGCAAACATGTGGAAGAAGTGTGCTCTGTTCAGATGAGACCAAAAATGTTCCTTTTTGGCCTAAATGCGAAATGCCACATGGACAGATGTGGACAGATTCTCCCACCTGAGCTGTGGATCTCTGCAGCTCCTCCAGAGTTACCCTGGGCCTCTTGGCTGTTTCTCTGATTAATGCTCTCCATGCCCGGCCTGTCAGTTTAGGTGGACGGCCATGTCTTGGTAGGTTTGCATTTGTGCCATGCGCTGTCCATTTTTGGATGACGGATTGAACAGTGTACCATGAGATATTCAAAGCTTGGGATTTTTTTTTTTTTATGACTTAACCCTGATTTTAACATCTCTGTAACTTTACCCCTGATCTGTCTGGTGTGTTCTGTGGGCTTTATGATACTGTTATGGTCAGTAATATTATCTAACAAACCTCTGAGGGGTTCACAGATCAGCTGTATTTATACTGAGATTAAATCACCCACAGGTGGACTCTATTCACTAACAGGTGGACTTCTGAAGGCAATTGGGTATCAGAGTAAATGGGGCTGTACGCCACACTTTTCACATTTTTATTCGTTTTTGAAAACCATTTATAATTTTCCTTCCATCTAACAATGTATGTGCCACTTTGTCTTGGTCTATTACATAAAATCCCAATAAGATTCATTTATGTTTGTGGTTGTAACATGACAAAAAGTGGAGAAATTCAAGGGGTATGAATACGTTTACAAGACACTGGATGTAGCATGTGCGTATTGGTTTCTTGCCTTAAAACACAGGCATAATTTACCCCGTCTTGGTCACTCATAACGGTCAAGAAGCACAACAAAGGACAACAAATCTACATGAGTGATAGAATATAAATAATTAGAGATGATGACCTCAGCCCTGCTCCTGTCTGCCTCCGGCACCCAGCCCATTCATTCCCATTGAGTCTTCCAGGATCCAGACCCCCCTAAAATACTATTAAACTCCTTCTCAGATCATTGCCCTTAAAAGACATTGCATGTCTGTCTCACAGATCACCCATCTCCCTGCTCAGTGGAGCCAGAGCGATCCATTCCAGGGTTAATCACGGATAACCCCAGAGCAAGCATCCGAGTGGAACGCACTACAGTTCCAGGAACCATCCTAGCTGATTAAGTTTCTCTCACAGGTCAGCAGCTGTTAGATACACCATTTTTCCTCAACATCTCCTGAGGAGTGGTCTGAGAGCAAGCGTTTCAGTGTGTGAGTGGATAAGGCAGACGGGAAGTAATCAACCATGTGCAGTAACAGTACAGTACTGAAGTGTTTTATCCTTCTTATACCACAGCAGGTTACAGGGAATAACACATGGTACAGTGATCAACAGACTTCAACATACTGATGATTACACATGTTTTCCATTTATTCATTTATTTGGCGCGTCAATTATATTGGAATGGGATTACTAATATAAATCTGTTGAACAAACCAGACAGGAGAATTCATCATTGCTATGGTATAAGATGGAGGTGACACGCTTAAATCCAACCATGTCAGAGAGAGAGAGAGAGAGAGAGAGACGTCTCAGCTCATTTGGTTTTTCCTCATCCATCCATCCATTCATCACTGGGAGGAAGGCTTCTGGGCTGCATGACCATGTAGGAAAAATGATGGAAGAGATGGAAGGGGTGCTAAATTGAGACGATCGCATGATGTGATGTGTGTCATTCTGGGTGATCGTTCACTTTGAGCGACAGCTTGTTTAGAGTTAGAAGTGTTTGTGTGAGTGCTTTGATATGAACTTATTTTTAAGAAACATTTCTCAGACGTTTCGTGACTGCCATTAGTGTGCGTTGGCTGTAATTTACTGCTAACGTGAGGAATGACACACCAAGCTGTCTGTCATGCGTTGCAGTTGTGGTGCGTTCCTGACATTTGGCTTACTACATTTACATTTGGCTTGGTTTTCAAAGTGACTGCCTATAGTTGAATGTTAAGGGTCTTCCCTGAGGACCTACAGTAACCATGTCGGTCCTGAGGTTCGCCGCTTTCAAACAGAAATCGTGCTCAAAATGCAATTATAAAAAACACTCAATATTGCAATGTGTAACTCACAAATTTAGAACAAAGCCGTCTCAGTGTGCGCCTTTACGCAGGATGTGGCATTCCACTATTGGACTAGACATGACGTTTAACACAACAGCATCGACATCTACCATATCTACCTGGATATCTACCACATGCATCGGAAATACCGCACACACCATTGCTTTCAAGACAATAGGGGCACCCGAATGGATTGTCGCGGTGCTAGCCATGCGCATTTACATCATTAACCAAACACAGCACAGGAATTTCTCACTGATGGCACGCTTAACTGAATTGGCTGCAAGTCCCACCTTTGTCCTCTAGAATGACTCCTATGTCACAGCTATGGCGACCTAACCAATCATAGACAAAGTTGAATTCGAAAGAAAGTTAAATAAAAAAAAAAAAATTTTTTACCGCGTCTGTGTGGGAAATGTGAGTAAGAGTCATAAATTGTCTGTTGAACAACAATATTTTTAATGCCACCCAAACAGAAAAGTTTGGCACTGCTGATCACCCTCAATCTCAGCTAATCTTTGAGTTAATTGTTTTTGATGCACTACAGCCGTAAAACTAATTAAGTGCAGCGGGTTTGTATAATGATATCTGTTGACTGATCGACTCTATTTAAAATATCTGTAGTCTGATCTACTTTATATAAGATATGTTCAGTCTGATCTACTCAATCTAAGATATCTGTGGTATCTAATCTACTTGATTTAAAGATACTGTGTGTGGTATATGTTAGGTTTAAAAATAAGAGTGCCCAAATTGTTCAGTTTTAAGAATAAAAATTATTTCTTATTGGGTCAATTACTCTTCGATACACTTACTGAGTTTCTAACCAGGCGAGACTGACATATTCATAATCGTGAATATGCACAAACAAATGTATGATATCTGTGGTGTAAACATTAGTAAAGTTACATTTGTGTTAAAACATACAAAAAAAATCTGATCACAGTGGTTCTTACTATTAGGCAAATAAGCCTCAGACGAAAAACATAACTTTTTCACTGTGCCGTTATTTGTTTAAGAAAAGTTAAGAATTGCTTGTTAATCAATGTCCAGAATTGCTGTGGTGGGACCGTAAGAGAGCAGTGCATAAGAGAATGCCCAAAAACCTCAATGAATTGAAGGGATTTTGTGAAGAAGAATGGACCAAAACGATGTGAGTGAATCATAAAATAATACAGAGAATCATTACTTCAAGTTATTACTGATGAAGGTGGATCTACTGTAGAAGCAAATGCCTACTGATTCATGACGGTACTTAGTATTGCCTACATATTTTTTGGCTTCATTTCTATTAAATAAGAAATCACACATTGAAAACAGTTATTTGTTGTTGTTTGTATGAGGTTATATTTGCCAAATACTAAGAGCTGCTATGATCAGATTATTTTTATTGTGTTTTTACAAAGAAAAAAAATTTGAACATGACCTTATGTGGTTTGATTGACTCTCTATATAATTGGTCTGAGCTACTGTATGTAAGATAAATGTTGTTCAATCTACTCTATATAAGGTATCACTGGTCTGATTCACTCTATATAAGATATCACTGGTCTGATCCACTCTATATAAGATATCACTGGTCTGATCCACTCTATATAAGATATCACTGGTCTGATCCACTCTATATAAGATATCACTGGTCTGATCTACTCTGTATAATATATCACTAGTCTGATCTACTCTGTATAATATATCACTAGTCTGATCTACTCTGTATAATATATCACTGGGCTGATCTACTCTATACAGTGGAACCTCGGATTGCGACTAACTCGGTTTAAGAGTGTTCCGCAAGACGAGCAAAGATTTTTAATCAATTTTGACTTGAAATACGAGCATGTCTTGGTTTACGTGCCGAGTTTTTTGACACCGACACACACACACACACACACACACACACACACTCTCTCGCCTTTACACCCCCCTCCCCGGCTTCACACAGACACACACACTCTGCTCTACACAGAAACTCTGCTCTGTCATGATTCTTTTCAAAGGTAAGATGCTGGTTAATTTATTTTGTTTTTTACTTTACAGCTGTGATTACATTAGTCTGTGCTCACGCAAATGTCATTAGAGAGATTTCTTTTTTTCCTGTCAAAACAGTGTATTCCGTTGTGTGTGTGTGTTTGTTGTGAAACTTAAAAAGCAAGGTGGGGGAGGGAGGAGGAGTTTTACTGTGTAAGATGAGGCGAGGGAAGGGGCTAATTCCACACACACACACACACACACACACACACACACACACACACACACACAAACACACACACACACACACAAATACACGGCGCCTGCGCGCACAAATGGAAACACTTATCTGTTGGGATTTTTTTAAACTTTTTTTAAAGGTAAAGTGCAGGTTAATTTGTTCTATTTTTACTTTATATATTGTATTAATTATTTTTCTGTATTTATTTTTTGGGGCTGTGGAATGAATTATTTGAGTTTTAATTATTTCTTATGGGAAGATTTGATTTGGTTTACGAGTGTTTTGGAATAAAAGCCCACTTTCGGAACGAATTATGCTCGTAATCTAAGGTTCCACTGTGTGAGATATCACTGGTCTGATCTACTCTGTGTAATATATCACTGGGCTGATTTACTCTGTATAAGATATCACTGGTCTGATCTACTCTATATAAGATATCACTGGTCTGATCTACTCTTTAATATATCACTGGTCTGATCCACTCCATATAAGATATCACTGGTCTGATCTACTCTATAAGGTATCACTGGTCTGATTCACTCTATATAAGGTATCACTGGTCTGATCCACTCCATATAAGATATCACTGGTCTGATCTACTCTATAAGGTATCACTGGTCTGATTCACTCTATATAAGGTATCACTGGTCTGATTCACTCTATATAAGATATCACTGGTCTGATCTACTCTTTAATATATCACTGGTCTGATCCACTGCATATAAGATATCACTGGTCTGATCTACTCTATAAGGTATCACTGGTCTGATTCACTCTATATAAGGTATCACTGGTCTGATCTACTCTATAAGGTATCACTGGTCTGATTCACTCTATATAAGGTATCCCTGGTCTGATCTACTCTATATAAGGTATCACTGGTCTGATCTACTCTATATAAGATATGACTAGTGTGATTCACTGTATATAAGATATCACTGGTCTTATTCACTCTATACTGTATATTATCTGTGGTCTGATCTATTCTATATAAGATATCTATATAACTATATTTGTTATCAGTGGTATAGTGGTATAGTATATCTAGTAAGTCTATAGTTTTATCTGCTCTGTATTAGATTGGTTTAGTTAGTAGTTAACAGTTTACTGTTTAAACCTCTCAACAGTATGTCATATACGCCACACAATGACTCAGACCCCTGTTCTTGTAATTCTGCTCCTGGATTAACACAACATTAATGACCCCCCGATTCTCCCTTTGTTCCTTTCATACACAATGAGGTGCAACAATGGTGCAATATTTCCCCCTGAACTGGCAGTATGAATGGTGAACATGATTCAAGATGTGATTTCAGTGACAATGGCAGGGGAAAAGTGACAGCATAATGCTCTCAATTTTATGCAAATTATGAAGGTTGAATGTATTTATGTATTAAATATGTTTATGTACTAAAAAAGAATCTAAATGATTGGTTGATTGATTCCTCAGCTTTATTCTATAGCACATATGGTCAGATATTTCTTACATTACATTTCTTACATGTCCTCACGCACATGAGTTATAATTTATTCTATAGGCTAGGTCTTTGACATCACATCTTCTATATTTTACAACTAGCATAAGAACGGAAAGGCAACATGAGAGACTCAAACGACTAGATTTTTTTTCTACATAAAGAGAAAATATTTACTGGATTATAAAAAAAAGAGCTGTGCACCGCTAAGATAAGAGTCTCTGCATGTCGACATATCTGAGAAAGATTTAACGGATGAGCAAAGACACTGAAATCCCTAGATTTCTAGCGACTACCACAGATCTCATCATTTTATTTTTTCCTCCTCTTAACTCGCAGCTGATTTACACTTAGCATCCCGTCCTCTTCTGTTCCACCAAGTTGCAATTCGTGCAGTTTTATGAGCGAACTTTACGGCAATTGAATTACCATTCATGGTGAGATTAAAACTACAATCCCTAGCAAGACATTTAGAACAAAAAAAACATTTAATATGAATTTTTCTGAAATACACATATCCGTACCTCACACACAATTATAAAGACAGACATGCACACCTTACAAACCTTAAGTAACAAACAAAGTATAGGAAAAGAATAGGGCTACAGGTAAGCAAGAAGCATAGAGCAGCTGCCATTCAGCATTGGAAAGAGAGAGAGAGAGAGAGAGAGAGAGAGAGAGACACGAAGAGACAGACAGACATGAAAAAATAAAGCAATGCAGACCGAAAGATGAAGAGAAGCAGACAGATTGACAGACAAGACAAATTGTACTGTATATATAATGTATATATAAAACTATATATATAATTATACATAATATAGATAGATAGATAGATAGATAGATAGATAGATAGATAGATAGATAGATAGATAGATAGATAGATAGATAGATAGAGAAATTGAGAGAGAAACAGAGTGGGAGTGAGAGAGAGAGAGGGAGTAAGAATTAAATTGCCATAGCCTCCCTTCTTTGCCAATAACTTTGAGTTAAAACCTGCAATGGAGCACCGGATAAAACAGCTGCCAGCAATATGTTTTATTCATTACCAAACACAAAAAGCCACTTTTTTAATGCGTGACATTTGCTTGTATTATTTGCTGCCCAATTTTTTTCCCACTTACCCCCGAGAACTGAAAAAAATAAAAAAAAATGTCAGGGTAATAAAATAAACCAACAACACCGCTGTGATGAGAGCAACATCTTTTATCCCTTTCCCCTCAACTCTTTAATCTTGATTCGGAAGAGAAGAAAAAAGAAAAACACGTGCACACACTTCACATGGCTTAGACAAGCTCTCATGTTTGCCGCCAGTGGCGGTGTTGCCATGGCAACCCCTGCCTAATATCCGGCGCAGGCTGGTGCGATACTCGCGAGTGTCAAGTCGAGATTACACGCTGCGTATAAGATGCTACGGGCATAAACGACCGGTCTTAAACATCAAAGTCCTACAGAAGTCGGTTCAGTTTCAAGTACCGACTCGCTGCACTGTGAGGCTTCCCTTTGCTCATATTCTTCTTCTAAAGGTTGACTGATTTTTTTTTCTTCAATGTTTTCTTTCTTCTTGCTTCATACTATCCTGTATCTTTGTTGGACTTTAACATGTCAGTATCTCGGCTGCAAATCAATAGCTACGTTTACATGGACAATATTTCTTCAATCCATATATTCTGAAATAAAACAGAAGACGACGAAGAAACATTTGCTCTAACTTTGATATTAGGTTAGCTTTCCCATTTTTCTTCTGTGTTATGATTGGTCACAAGAATCCAGCCTCTTCTATGATTGGTTAGATGCTTTACTACTTATCAAATTGTGAGCCAATCAGTGTCCCTTCCTCAGTCAGAGCTCCAGTGAATGAAGTAAAGACAGATGAGAGAGAGTTGTTCTCACTAGGTTCAGAGATCAGGAATGGAAACAAAATTGAATTCCCAGAAACTCGCCACATCACCTAATATTTCCCTCACTTGGGACAAACATGAACTGAAAGAATGTATTCATTCTGACAAAAGAGAAACTATTAGATCAAGTGTTTTCAGGGCTAATGTTATCAAAAGTTCCTTTTGTCAGACTGTTCCGAGTGAGGTGTTTATATGATGCAGTATTATTCCGATTGGGCTGTTATGATGATTATTAGTGGAATATTAGGCTCCATTTAAACACACATAATGATGAATGTAAAACTGAAATAGATTTGTCATTTTAAATAAATATAAACTCCATGTTTAAACTTGTGAATGCCTGGAGCATTCATTCTTTTCTTTCCTTTTTTTTCTTTCTTTTGAATTCCCAAACAGCAGAAGCTTCATGAATATTTGCAGAACCTCCATCTAACGAAGAGTAGTGAACTGAACAGCCATGACTTTTAAAATATAAGCCACAAATTACTCACCAAAACGCAGTTTGTTTACACCTAGTTAATATCTAGCATAAAGAGCATACTAGCATAGCAAAATGTAATTGTCTCCAACAATCATACTAGCTCAAGCACGTCTTCACACAGTAGCCCCCTTTTCATGTAAAGTAGGTTTTTATAACATTACATGTGCAATTTTTATGATGATGAAGCTTTTCTACTATGCTGCTTCCTAACTTTAGCCTAGCTAGCTAACAGTGTGGGTTAAACTGCTAATCATGTCAAAAATGTAACAAAATTTTAGAGCTGAGTGAAATGTTAATAGTTCTAATGTATGAAAAGGTCAAAAACACTTGCCTGAAGTGATCAGCAACATATTTATAAAAACCTATGCTTTAATTTCCTGATATATATATAAAAGTGAGCTATGCATGGATCCTTGCTAATTCACCGGCAGCACGGGTTGTGAATGAAAATTTAAGAAGCCGAAGTCCAAATTTCATGTTTGTGTTAAAAGATTCAGATTTCTATTATAGGCAATTATTTTAAGTATATAAAAGTGCAGGTAAAAATTTCCATAGCATTTCAATAATGTTTATTGTCAATTTTTAGTAACGGTGTTAATATGGGTTCTCAGTTTTTGGTATTTTACACTCCCTCACCTTGGACTGCAAAATTTTCTGTAACAACTCATTTTTTTCTTCCCATAGGGGTGTGTCACATTACTGCTTTATATTATTACCCATTTGTATTATTATGCGACAAACAGGTTTTCAAACTTCACCATTTTTATTGGAAGTTTCCCTTTTCTTGGAGTTAGCCATGCTCAGTTTGTTTCTTCCGTACACCATACACGGTAAATTATCGGGATGATTGGCTCCGTTGAGTGACACGTATAGCTGCGCCCACCTCAAGGGAAAAAGTGCTAGATTACTGATTACTGGTATATTAAATATTCCCATTTATCAGAAAATCATCAGGGTGCAGATAGAACTGATCCGGACCACGGCCTGCCATTGCCATTTAGTGATACCAGTCCTGCAGTATAAACCACTTTAAAGAGGTTTAATGATTTTTTTTTTTTACAAAAAATAAATTGAGACTGTCTTAATTTAGGCTTACTGTCTTGTTCTGCTAGCGTGAAATATATTCCATCATATCACCCAAGCATCATCTATGTGCAGGAAACCACTTAAACACCAGGTGTCTATGGTGGATTGATTACAGTGTAACATGTAGACAAGTCTCTGTCTCGTACAGGTGGACAGGTAAACCATAGCCGAAAGACAAGAGAAAGAAAGCAAGGTAAAGAAGAGCTGAGGAAACTGAAGAATCCTTCTAGGATGTCAGAGCTCAAGCAACTACATGACATGGGCTTCCTCTAGATCTGTCAGCTGAATGAGCATGATTGTGTCAACCCCCCGAACCGCCATTAATTATACAACCCAAGAGAGAGAGAGCTATCAGGTATCAGGTAGTAAAGGAAGATAACCACACACACACACACACACACACACACACACACACACACACACACACACACACACACACACACAGTGATAAAAGTCTTTATTCATTTAAAAATAAAGTGATTATTCATTTATATACAGAAATTGTGCATATGCAGTCAGATGCAAACTTTGCTACCCTTGAGGACTTTAAGATGTATTAGGAAAATATTTTGTATTTCAGTTTTTAGAGATGTTTTTGTAATTATCCAAAGTAAAACGGTAAAACAGTCAAATTATCTTAAGACCTTGCTGGTTGGAACATATGAGTGAATTAATGGATATATGGAAGAAAGATAAATAAATAAATAAATAAATATTTTTTTTGTCATGACTTCTGAGATCAAACTTTTTCTTTGCCTCTAACCTTTATTATATATTTTTAACAGTTTTACCATGACCACTATTACCACTACTACTACTACTTATTAATATAATAATAATACTTTTATTTTATTTGGTTATTCTTTTTTTTTATTATTTCATAAAGGGTCTTACTGCAAAACATTACAAATGATAATATAAAAAATGACCAAAACTAATCGTAATTATAGGAATAATATTATAATAGTATTTTAATAATATTCATGCTAGTTATAATAACATGATATTAACAATGCAATTAAATCTGAACCGCAATAACAAAAATAACGGCAGTTAACAAACCATTAAGAGTTTAACAAGATATTTAACACGTCATTAAACAGAAAGTGTGTGGGTGGATCTATCTGTTTGTGCGTCTGTGTGTTGGTGTCTGGTGTAGTTGGGAGGTTGTCATGTTCTGTCTCATAGGCAGCGGCACTGCTTCTGCTCATTGTTATTGATCTGTTCAGGCTACAGCAGGAACTTATAACATAAGCGAAATGGTGACTGATAATCGGTCCTTTTTACACAGGTTTAAATCATGCTGGTGGTAGATCAATGAGCAGATAAAACTAAACTTTTAACATAAAAATTTTAATAGTTTGTCAAATTTATATTTGTTAGCTGACAAATACTGTAGCATTTACTAACCATGAATTATTAGTGTGACACGTGGACAAAATTGTTGGTACCCTTCGGTCAATGAAAGAAAAACTCACATTATTCACAGAAATAACTTTAATCTGACAAAAGTAATAATTAATAAGAATTCTATGAATGTTAACCAATGAAAGTCAGACATTGCTTTTCAACCATGCTTCAACAGAATTATTTAAAAAAATGAACTCATGGAACAGGCCTGGACAAAAATGATGGTACCCCTAACTTAATAGTTTGTTGCACAACCTTTTGAGGCAATCACTGCAATCAAACGATTCCTGTAACTGTCAATGAACTTCTGCACCTCTCTGCAGGTATTTTGGCCCACTCCTCATGAGCAAGCTGCTCCAGTTGTTTCCGGTTTGAAGGGCACCTTTTCCAGACAGCATGTTTCAGCTCCTTCCAAAGATGCTCAATAGGATTGAGGTCAGGGCTCATAGAAGGCCACTTTAGAATAGTCCAATGTTTTCCTCTTAGCCATTCTTGGGGGTTTTTAGCTGTGTGTTTTGGGTCATTGTCCTGTTGCAAGACCCATGACCTGCGACTGAGACCCAGCTTTCTGACACTGGCCAGCACATTTCTCTCTAGAATCCCTTGATAGTCTTGAGATTTCATTGTACCCTGCACAGATTCAAGACACCCTGTGCCAGATGCAGCAAAGCAGCCCCAGAACATGTTTCACAGTAGGGACAGTGTTCTTTTCTTCATATGCTTCATTTTTCTGTCTGTGAACATAGACACATGTGCCTTGGCAAAAAGTTAAATTTTTGTCTCATCTGTCCATAGGACATTCTCCCAGAAGCTTTGTGGCTTGTCAACATATTGGCATATTTTTATGATTTGTTTTCAACAATGGTGTCCTCCTTGGTCGTCTCCCATGTAGTCCACTTTGTCTCAAACAACGACGGATGGTGCGATCTGACACTGATGTTCCTTGAGCATCGTGCGGCCACGTCCAGGGAGGTTGGCTACAGTCCCATGGATCTTAAATTTCTGAATAATATGTGCAACTGTAGTCACAGGAACATCTAGCTGCTTGGAAATGGTCTTAAACCCTTTACCTTTAACATGCTTGTCTATAATTTTCTTTCGAATCTCCTGAGACAACTCTTTCCTTCGCTTCCTCTGGTCCATGTTGAGTGTGGTACGTACCATGTCACCAAACAACACAGTGACGACCTGGAGCCCTATATATAGGCCCACTGACTGATTACAAGATTGTAGACACCTGTGATGCTAATTAGTGGACACACCTTGAATTAACATGTCCCTTTGGTCACATTATTTTCAGTATTTTCTAGGGGTACCATCATTTTTGTCCAGGCCTGTTCCATGAGTTTATTATTTTTTTTTATAATTCTGTTGAAGCATGGTTGAAAAGCAATGTCTGACTTTCATTGGTTAACATTCATAGAATTTTTTTAATGATTACTTTTGTCAGATTAAAGTTATTTCTGTGACCATTGTGAGTTTTTCTTTCATTGACCGAAGGGTACCAACAATTTTGTCCACGTGTGTATATAGTAAAAAATCTTCTAGGCTGTGTACAGATTCTATGGGGTTAAGGTCTTTTGTGACGTAAACAGAGATTTAATTATTAAAGTTGATGTTTATTGGTACTCATGAAGCTCCAGTGCAACTTAATTCCGTCTTATGGTCAGGCAGCTTTATTCTTTCCTTGGGATGTAAATTTAACTATCAAACCATGAAGCAATGAACCATTTTGTGGACTAAACACTTAACACCTCTTCACTCTGAACAGAATTAAAAATTTCACATTAGTAAAACAGGACAATTGAGAACATTTGGGGGGAAAAAAACCTTTATTTTTTTATTGAGTTACAATTTAATTACAGTGCTGCTTATCATTTCACTATGAAACATAAGCAGCTCTACTTCTCTTAATGTTCTGCTTCTAAAAGTGCAGTGAAGGCAAAAACTTCCTCTTTAACTAATCTGAATTTCATTTAATGTAGTATTCAGCAAGACTAGTTAGGTAGCTGAGACTACCCATCATTCCTATGTTTCCATGGTGATTTTCCCTCTTTGATCAGCTTCAACATGGCTTGCTTTTTTCTCCCAGACGGATTTCTGGTCTTCATGTTGGTTTATGCATTTTTATTTCAGGCGAATCCCTGTGCTCAAACCAAAACCAGACATTAAGAGTTTTTAACTGATTAAAGAACTGATTTAACTGGATACACCTGGTTTATAAAAACAACATAACTTCTATTATTTTAGCAAATCCAGCAACTGCAACATATTTAAAGGAATGTTCTCCCTGTGCTTGGTGGGTTTCCTCCGGGTACGCAGTTTCCTCCCACAGTTCAAAGACATGCAGTTAGCCTAACTGGCAATCCATTGACCTAAGTCCCATGGGGTAGGCTCCAGGCCTCGACCCTGAATACAGGATAAAGCAGTATTTATAATGAATGAGGGCGTGAGAAAAGCTAGGAAACTCTAGGCGACGTTAGAGGCTTCTTATACTTCAGATGTCTCTAATTATCTATAGTGTTTTAGCGTTGTTTAAATCACTTTAAATCCTTATTTCAGTAACAATGACAGCTAATGAACTAGACAATCATAAAAAAATATCTTTAAGTTGTATTTTTTGACCCCACAAGCTGATGACTAAAAGATATGATCCAGATCTACAGCTTGTCATTTAGACTAACATGACTAACTTTAGTTGTACAAACAAGCAACAAACTGCATCTTCCTGACTCAAAGAATTACGAAGCCAATTAAGAAGCCTGTAAAGACAATGTGGATTTTGGCACACTCTAACGAGCTAAAAGTTTCTGAGACACAAAGTCATTTAATTAATTGAAACATCTGCATACTTGTGCATATAATAAATATGTATATCTGGTATTACTGTATGTGGGGAGTGAAAATGCAGCGCATCCTTTATACAGACCTTTCATGAATCACATATTAAAAATAGAAACATACTGTAGTGTGTGTATATAAAGAGTTTCACAATGACCAGCAGACACATGGGGAAAAACCCAGGAACTCTTTTAATAGCCCAAACATGTGGAAATGGCTTGAAGTGAGGTCAGTACTGTATGGAGGATGTGGGAATAACTCCCAGACGAGTTCCTGTAACGTGCAAGTGGTGTTGGTGAGCAAATGTGTGTACAGTTCTCACAGACGGATGTGTCACTTCTACAAGTTCGCAACAAGTTATCCGTCGATTTTCAAGGATCCTCTCTCTGAATGTTCACAGGAGCAGCTGCAGTGAGGTCCGAATCACCTCATCATTCAGCGATGTATGACCTTCTTTAAAACGTTTTCTCCATTCAAATGTTTTACCGCGGCTAAGAGTCTCATCGGCATAGTGCGCTTTAAGTCTTCTGCAAAAGTCAGTGGATTTTCTTTTTATTCACAAGAACTTTCATCACAAATCCCAGTTTAACTTGAACGCCCCTCGTATGATGTCAAATATCTGGATCCATAGAGAACAAAAAAACTGATTAAAGCGAATTCTCAAATTGATGTCGTCTGATGGTGTATAGTAGTGTATGCGCTGAATACAAGAATGCTCAACATTACATGATGTATCTGAACTGATGCAGTTTCATCTGAAATGATTTCCTCCTTTAGTGCTAATGATTTTCTCTGCATGATAAATTTTAGTGCGGTGATTGTTCTTGGCTGATTCTATTGACAGAATCCTGACTTCAGATGAACCTAGATCAAAAGAGTCAAGGTCTGGTTCTTGTTGATTGTTAAGTGTTAGCTGTGAAGCCATTTAAAGATGGAAAATAAAAATATCAAATTTCATATCACGAAAAATGCCAATGGATCCAGACTTATGGGTCACCCTGTATACATTTCACCCAAATAAATTCCAGACATTGGCAATTCCCCATGACAGAAAGAGACTGCACATCTTTCAAGCAAAGGTGCAAGATTATAAAAGGTGATCTCTTTTGCAGAATGCACCTGTTAATCATTCTTAGACATTCAGTTTTGACATTTCTGCACTGGCTTAAACAACACCATGAGATTTTCTCCTCTTGTGATCCTATAAGAAACTCCCATCCCCTGGCTAAAACAGTGCATTTTTTAAGAGAATTGAAACAGAGGCATTAGAAAATCCATTATCTGTGGTGTATTTCAGCTGGAGAACATTAACATACACACTTATAGGGAGCGCTGGGACCTGTGTGGACTTGATAAATAAATAGTAAAATATGGGACCTTTAAAGTAGCCTTTAAATGTGGTAGGGCCTTAGCGATCAAAGACATCTAAATACATACACAACTGTTAATCACTTTAGATTAGTTCATCTGTCAGATTTTTTAAGTTGTAAGAACAATTCATTTTTCCTAATCAAAATGTGTAAATGAGTGTACGTCTGGAAACCACTGACTGTGTTCAGTTTAAACCACATGCTGGTACATGGCTAGCACTCCGTGTGTGTGTGTGTGTGTGTGTGTGTGTGTGTGTGTGTGTGTGTGTGTGTGTGTGTGTGTGTGTGTAAAAGTGTGTGAGCTTCTAACCTCATGGTGAGCAAATTCAATCAGCACCTCTTTGGCGCTGAACAGATGGAGCCCTGATTCAGATCGTTGCTCCCTGTTACAATACAGACAGTGGTGAGGGTTAGACTGTATTCATGGAGATTTTGGCTGAATATGGATTCGATTTAATGTGTGTGTGTGTGTGTGTGTATGCGTGTGTGTGTGTGTGTGTGCGTATGCGTGTGTGTGTGTGTATGTGTGTGTGTGTGTGTGTGTGTGTGTGTGTGTGTGTGTGTGTGTGTGTGTGTGTGTGTGTGTGAGTTGCTATATCAGCGATACAGGTGGCTGCCTGCTGGAGGCTCTTAACCTTTAACACAATAAGACAAAAGCACCAGGTAGGTCAAGCAGTCTGTTCCTGCATCTTAAAATTAACAACACACACACACACACACACACACACACACACACACACACACACACACACACACACACACACACAGCTTCTCTAAACAACAAGAGGCATTTGGCAAGAATTCGGATTTTGCCTTTGAATGTGTACACACATTGTGGTAGTACTTAAATGGCACAATATTCATTCTTAAGATGCCTATATACTGTGTATATATACACAGTATACAGAGAGAGGGAGAGAACAATCCTTAACTATCATTGATAGAACACGATTCAGATAAAAAAAACAAAAAAAAAAACACTTGTGGCTTCTCTATAGAATTTCACCACCCACTTAGAAGAATATGACCTTTAAACACTCTCTCTCTGCAATGATTTTATCTCCTCTCTAGATTGTTTCTCCTTTATTCCTATTTGTTTTTATTTTTATATATTATTTATAATTGTTTATATATGTATTTATATCCACTGTATATATTACAATAGCGTATAATAATAATGCCTCTTTACTGCGCCTGAACACTACAAAGAGGATTCACAAAGTTTTCAGCACCTTGGACAGCTCCTCTGTGTGCAAGGGAGGGGCGGGGCACTCACCAGACCTGGACACTGATTATGGTTCACCATAATCCAGGCCCTGGAAACCCAGTCCTATGAGGTGGGTAGGTTCTTATGATACACATGTTTAGGTATGTCTCGAAGAACTCTCAATCACGCCCTGCCGCCTCTATGTCCAAAGTGCCTTCTGCTCTACATAGCAACGACCACGAGGACTCAATTCGAAATGAACTACACCAGCTGGACCTGTGCCCCAGTCGAAAGAAAGGTTCATTAGCTGCTTAAATCCCACCCACTTCCAGGTGCCATTATAATAACTGGGTCAGAGCAACTCCAAAACTGCAGGGTTGGACAATGAAACTGAAACACTGGCCAGTTTAGTGTTGGAGGTTTCATGACTAAATTTGACCAGCCTGGTGGCCAATCTTCATTATGGGTGACAGAAGAGGACAAATAGTTGGTGCGCGTCTCGCTGACCAAGACAGCAAGTCTTTATGATGTATCAAGAACCATGGTATCCAGTGTAATGTCAGCATACTCCTTTTGGATGTGGTTCGTCCTTCTTCTCCTTCAAGACGAATACCACCAAGAAGGACGAACCATATGCAACATAAATAACATAATAACATAAATAACTGTGGACACAAGAGGAAGCTGTCTGAAAACGATGTCCGAGTGCTAACCGGAATTGGCTCCACAGGGTCAATGTACATGACCGGGCTGTCACTCGTGCCAATGCCAAACATTTCAGTGGTCCCAGCCCCAGTCCACCTTCACTGTCTTTCCCCCATCTGGGAGACTTACAGTGTGGAGAAGCCCCAAAGAATCGTACCACCCAGACTGTTGCATGCCCAGAGTGAAGCATGGGGGTGGATCAGTGATGGTTTGGGCTGCAATATCATGATATTCCCTAGGTCCAATACTTGTGCTAGATGAGCGCGTTACTGCCGAGGACTACCGAACCATTTTGGAGGACCATGTGCACCCAATGGTTCAAACATCGTATCCTGAAGGCGGTGCCGTGTATCAGGATGATAATGTACCAATATACACAGCAAGACTGGTGACAGAGTGGTTTGATGAACATGAAAGTGAAGTTGAACATCTCCCATAGCCTCACCAGATCTAAATATTATTGAGCCACTTTGGGGTGTTTTGGAGGAGCGAGTCACGAAACGTTTTCCTCCACCAGCATGAAGTAGTGACCTGGCCACTATTCTGCAAAAAGAATGACTCAAAATCCCTCTGGCCACTGTGCAGGACTTGTATCTGTCATCCCCAAGATCATCCATATATGTCATCATGTCCTGCTGTATTCACTAGGGACCCTTTTAATCATACAGTACATTATCACAATCTTTCAGTTTAATAGCGATGTTAATAGATGCTTTGCGACGCACGCAAAAATACACAGACAGACAGCTTACACCACACTCCTTCTGCCTCATCTGTAGCTGAGCTATAATTGACAGGCTGCCAAGTTTGTGCCAGCCTGGATGGTAATAGGGCGTTCTTCACTAACACCAGTGACACACACACTCACACACATACACACATACACAGTCTCTCTCTCTCTCTCTCTCTCTCTCACACACATGGAGCTGGACAGGGATTTTGTGTGAGCTGGGTTCATATCTATTCTACTTGAACGTGCCATGTTTTGTCCTGGCCCGCTGTAATATTTGAGCCTAATTGAGTACATGCTTCCCATGGCTTAGAAATACAGATTCAGAGCCAAACAGCCTGCAGGAATAACACACACACACACACACACACACACACACACACACACACACACACACACACACACACACACACACACACACACACACACGCACAGAACGCTATGCCTTAATCTAACCCTAGCCTTAACGTCAGCCACTAAAATGAAACCATTTGAAGGCTTTCCCCCCCCCTGGAGTCTTTATAAAATAAAAAAGCAGTTTTGCTTATAACAAGCCAAATCAGTTATTCCTATCCTTCTGGCAACATTTTGTCCTGAGTAAGATATAAAGACATTCCCACACATTTCAATTGTACAAGAATTATACAGATAAATATACCTTTGTGTTTTTACACATCTCCATATATACTCTAATCACCCATGACATTAACATTGATTATCAATTATATACCAGTAGGCTGGTGACAGGATCACGAGCATCCAAGACTTATTTATGCCTGTGGGGAGCAAAGGCCAGTCTGTCCAGTCTGATCCCATAGAATAGCCAATATAGCACAAATTGCTAAAAAAAATAAAATAAAAGAAAGGTTAATCCTGGCTATAATATAAAGGTATCAGGACACTCTGTGCATCACACGGTGTATGGGGCTTAGCAGGCAAAGATCTCAATCTGATCAAGCATCCATGGGATGTGATGGACAAACAAAACAAGTCTGATAAACTTACAGCTCTTAAAGGATCTGCTCTCGACACCACGGCACACCTTCAGAGGTCTTGTGGAGTCCTGCCGCGAAGGCCAGAGCTATTTTGGTTGCACAAGTGGAACCTACACAATATTTAACTTAATGTTGTGGCTGATCATTGTATATTGTGTGTGCTTTCCTGGAAATTGGGTCTTTGGTCACTGTCTGACTGATCCCTAGAAAATGTACACTCAGTGATATACAGTATATATATATACTTATATATATATAGTTATAGTCCTATGCAAAGGTTTAGGCGCCCCTTGAAAAGTTATGCACCTTTTGCACAGTGCCACAATAATGTTTTTTTTTTTAATCCTTGTTCTATTATGACATAAAAAGTAACTATGCACCAATGTTTGCTGAAAATATTGTGCATTTTTTCCATTTCCAAGAAAGACTGTTAACACCTTTTCAACTAAAAAATCACCAAAATCTGTTATTTATCAAGGGGTGCCTAAACTTTTGCATAAGACTGTATATATAAAATAAAAAAAAAAAATTATACAATATAAACAAGCAAAGGTGAAAAAAAAGAAGTATCAACCAGCACATCTTCTCATATACCAAAAAAATCTCACTTCGGAAGCGTTCCTTTCCTGACCTCATGAAAGAAACGGCACACACAAGACTCTCCAGATAATTAGTTTCAAATGCTCCTTAATTGTTTCATTAAAGCAAACAAACAGATTTCCATCCAAGTGTCTTGATTCTAACTTTTAATTTCTACACTCTTCAGATATGCTCTTTCATTTTACAGGGTGGGCCATTTATATGGATACACCTTAATAAAATGGGAATGGTTGGTGATATTAACGTCCTGTTTGTGGCACATTAGTATATGTGAGGGGGCAAACTTTTCAAGATGGGTGGTGACCATGGTGGCCATTTGGAAGTTGGCCATCTTGGATCCAACTTTTGTTTTTTCAATAGGAAGATGGTCATGTGACACATCAAACTTATTGGGAATTTCACAAGAAAAACAATGGTGTGCTTGGTTTTAACGTAACTTTATCTTTCATGAGTTATTTACAAGTTTCTGACCACTTATAAAATGTGTTCAATGTGCTGCCCATTGTGATGGATTGTCAATGCAACCCTCTTCTCCCACTCTTCACACACTGATGGCAACACCGCAGGAGAAATGCCAGCGCTTCCAGTATCCGTAGTTTCAGTTGCTGCACATCTCGTATCTTCACACCATAGACATTGCCTTCAGATGACCCCAAAGATAAAAGTCTAAGGGGGTCAGATCGGGAGACCTTGGGGGCCATTCAACTGATCTGACACTAACCCACATTGGATAGATCCCTCCAAGACTGTTGGAACAAAAAAAGTTATGGTATGGTGTGGTATATGGGGTACAAAGATAGTGGGGCCATTCTTCATCAATGGAAACCCTGTAGTTATTCAGACATAATGAACCAGGATTCAATAGTAATCGCATGGAGTCCAGTGAGAAGTCAGTTTGTGGAAACTAGAGACATATAAATCTCCATATACAGTACAAAATGCACTATCTGTATTATTATTATTATTATTATTATTATTATTATTATTATTATTATTAGCTAAATAAATGTTAAATAAATAGTAAAATATGGGACCTTTAATGTAAGATGAAGGAATGGGGTGGGGCCTCCAAGTGAACAGATTATAGTGTCAGAATATGTGGGACAAAAGTAGTATTAGTTTGATATAGTTTGATATACAGTAGACTGCATTGTATATTGTGATTTCTTTATAAGTGCATATAGAGTGTATGTTTTTTTTTTCATTCACTTTGTGTGCAACTCAATGCAACTGAAAGCCGGGTCCGAGTCTCTTTTTTTGAACATCTGAAGACATCTAGAGCAGCATGCAGCATCATGATTACGGGAGTCTCTCTCTCTCTCTGTGAGAGTTTCTAATGCAGATGTGCTAATTATGCTAAACAAGTAGAACAATTTTATTGAAAAGTAAAAAACATTGCACAAGTCAGTGTATGAGGTATGAGTTTAAAAAAAAAAACTTATTCTGATATAAGAAGCGTTTTATTGTAGATACCACAGTCTTACTCACTTAGTGTCTGTTGGCTCGTACTTCCAAGCCTTGTGAATTCATAGATCCAGATCCACCTAGCACAAAATAAAAAAATATCTACTAACCGAAGCACACGTGTCTTTCATGTCCCATGTAATTTTCCTTTTATTGAACTGCCTTTTTCACTAAGGGAATTGTATTCGCATTCAGTCTGACTGCTGTTTTTTATCTGAAAAAAGCAGAAAGTGAGGTTTTCAGGTATCTCTGGAGCAATGGGTTGAAAGACTAAATATTTTCTCATCTACTGATGTTCCATTGCATTGTTCCAAGCACAGTGGGGCTCAGGGGTTAGCACTGTCGCCTCGTACTTTACAACTCCTCTGTATTCTTTGGTACACAAAGGAGTTCATGGTCGACTTATTGACTGCAAGGGGCCTAGGTTCTGTGGCTGTGAAACAAGCCAGGTATGAGGTGTTTCTGCACTGGGCATTAAGGCCAAACAACTTCACTTTGGCCTCATCTGTCCATAGGACATTGTTCCAGAAGTCTTGTGGTTTGTTTAGATATTTCACAGCAAACTTTGCAAACATGTACTTCCATGTTCTTTTTAGCCAGAAGAGGTTTATCCTGGCAACCCTTCCAGTCAAAACTATACTTGTTCAGTCTTCTTCTAATTGTGCTTTCATGGTCTTTAACATTTACCATGCTCAGTGAGGCCTGTAGTGACTTTCTGTATTTCTATGAGCATTACAGGGTCTGACCGCGGTGGGACATCAACTCCAAATTGTTTGGAAATGGTTTTCTAGCTCATTCCAGATTGATGTGCAGCAACAATTGCTTCTCTAAGGACATCGGTTGGGTATTTCGCGCTTAGCATTGCACCAAAACGTCTGCTTTTATAGAGGTCTTTGTCTTTGTATAACACCCACTACAATCAGATTATTTTTACATTGTTTTTACACAAAACATAGAATTGATAGAGGGTGTACTAACTTTTGAACATGACTGTATCTACAGTTGCTGATGCACTGCAAATATTTTTGTACATGTATACTTCTTTGCCTACATATATCACATATACACCATAGGTAGTTTGATATACAGTAGATTGCATTGTATATTGTGATTTTTTTATAACATCTCAATGCAACTGAAAGCCGGGTCCGAGTCTCTTTTTTTGAACATCTGAAGTCATCTGGAGCAGCATGCAGCATCATGATTACGGGAGTCTCTCTCTCTCTCTCTCTGTGTGAGAGTTTCTGTCCATGAAAGGGAATATCAAATACAGTGACTTTCTTACAGTACACATCTGTGCATTCTACGTGTGTGGATTCAAAAAAAGTCCCTACTGTTTGTGTGGATCTATTATTTTCTGCAGATGCTTTTCTCACCCAGACAGCATTTGCTGTCAAGTGCTCCCAGCAATAAACTCCATGTCCCGAGTTCTATGTTTGATAAGTTTTATCAGTTTACACAAATTGTAGGAAGATGTTACAGTAGCTCCTTTTGATGTTGCTAATAAGTGCAGTCTGCTTTGCTTTGATTGACATGTTTCATCACTGTTCATTACAGTGACTTGACAATAGATTTGCGTCACACAGTGCCATGTGCTATGGGTTGTCGGTATCTGTCAAATATTTATCGAGCACAATGGTTTCTTCTGCTGCTTACTGAATTGTATCGGTAAACATATTAAGGAATTTTTGGATGATTTTATCTTTTGAAGTTTGAATCTTATATAGGATTGCCTTATATAAAACTTGGGCAAGCACAAGAGTATACTCATCACCTCTGCTTAATGAATCCCACTGCAGTGACCGGTTGGTTTTGTGATGATGTCTGTCTAAAACTACCCTACCTATTTTAAAGCAGTAATAAAAGGGATGTTCAAGTCAAACTGGGACCTTTGAATGTACAGAATAACCGAACACAGTTATGAGAGTTAAAACTCGCTTTCTTTCTCTATATAATCCCCTGCTACACCAATGCACTACAAAAAGTCCCAGTCTGACTTGAACACCCCTTATATTACGGCTTTGAAATGGGTATGGTACACTTATCCCAGCGATTCACTCGTACATGGATAGAAAGTTTTCTCAGTGTGCCAGAACCTGCTTCTGCTGTCTGAAACACTGGCCTCTCAGGAGCTCCTGTAACGGCCCAAACATGTGGAAAGGGACTGGAGCGTTGTTGGTGAGTGATTGTGTCTACTGTTCCCACAGACAGATGTGTCTCTTCTGCAAGTTCGCAACAAGTATCATTCGATTTTCAAGGCTCAGGTGTTCCACCTGCTGAATGTTGACAGGAACGGATGCAGTGGGCTCCGAGCCACCTCGGCCGCGTCGTCATTCACGGACGTACGGCCTTTTTTAAAATGTTTGCACCATTTATTTGTTTTACTGCAGCTCCTCATCGTACTGTGCTTGCTTGTAGTCTTCTGTAAACATGAATTGGTTTTACACCGTCATTCACAAGAAAAATCCCGGTTTTGACTTGAACGCATTTTCTATAACGGACAAGTGGATCCAACAAGCATTTATTCCACTCTACACACATCAACCAGACTCACACTGTGCGCTGTATTGGCGCTAAATCATTCTGCCCATGCTGCTACACCATAATAATCACCAGCCGGTTATAAGGACATTAATAAGGTATAATCCAATTAAAGAGAACCTCATTTACCACCCACAGATGCCAAGCGTTCTCAAGTACACACACACACACACACACACACACACACACACACACATATATATATATATATATATATATATATATATATATATATATATATATATATATATACACCCTCTTTACATAACGTTGTTACAAGGAGGCATATAAGTAAATGTGAACACAGACACACATACGCAAAACATGAGTGAATGATCTGGGACTTGTCTCCCTGAGCAGTGTAGGAGAAAGCTCATATGGACTCTGAATCTCTCTCTCTCTCTCTCTCTCTCTCTCTCACACATACACACACCCACATACACAGCCCTCCAGTTCCACTTCAAACTTGTCCATATGTCATTCGTATGATGGACATGTATGAGTTTATGTGTGTAACGTCTCGGGACAAACATCTGCCAATCATAATCATACCGAGGCATCAGCTTGCTCCTTGTGGCTCTGATTTATACGTTGCATAATGTGTGTGTGTGTGGGTGTGTGTGTGTGTCTGGAGATGGAGTATGTCGTCTGGGTTCCATCACCGTGATCTGCAATGTGCAATGGATGTTGACAGTTGCATCATATGGTTCTAAATTAGTCTGCAGACCACCCAACCCCCCCCCCCCCACACCCACACACACCCACACACACCCACACACACACACGCAAACACAATGCTAGTTTAGTATCCCTGTAATCTCAAATTGCTTTAAAAATCTATTTCTACATATACCAAAGTACGATTAATGCACCGCTGCGCCATCGCAAACCATCAATCCTTATCCTGCATATTTCCGTTATGGAAATTCCGGGCATTTGATGCTAAATTGTACGTGTTATTGCACTATTTTTCACAATTACACCCCCCTTCAAGCGCAAAAATTCTCATCTGCACTCGATAAGGGCAGATCTGCTTTCTCACGGGGCTCCAAGGCGTAAGACGGAGCAGAGTGAATGTCAACACGTTTGATGGACTGTTTTTATTGGTGACATTTTCTCTAAACTAATCTGCTTTACCCTCCTCGGAGGACTCATCAAAGTATGACCAACAAGGGACCGAAAATTCGTATAAGATAGATTGATCCTTTATTTTATCCCCCCAATTTTTCCTCCAGCTCCATGTCTCAGATGAATATGCCATGCACTCGATCGAGAACTGCAAATGAAGAAATTAATTATAATCGTGATCTATACTAGTCCCAAATGTATACAGTATCTTGTGAATCAGTTTCAAGAGTTTGTACTAGAGAAATAGCTATACAGGAGGAAGAAAAATAAATACAGTCAGTTATGTTAGCTATTAGCTGATACAGTACTCTATATGCTGTATGAATGCTGCATAAGAAAACCTTTAAAGTTTTACTGTATCCACAATATGTGATGATGCTACATGTTAGCTAGTTAGCAAGCATCATGAGAAGTGATACGAAATGAAGCGATATGAAATGATATGTTAAGATTAGCTGGATGCCTAACAAACACTACACCAAAATCTGTAGCTTGAAATTTGTTCAGTCATTAAGTTGGACCGTAACGCGCCAGGCCTTCCTAGCTCCTGTCCATGGGATTGTCTTGGTATTCAAGGATACTGGAGTGGCTGGCCATTTCCTTCTCCAATGGACCACCTACAGGCAATTGAGAAACACTAATTAGCCTCATCTGCTTGTTTCTGGACTGTGGCAGGAACCCGGAAAGCCCCCACCAAGCACAGGGGAGAACATGCAACCTTCATGTACATGGGAATCGAACCCAGGTCCTGGAGGTGCAAAGTGCCCACTAACCACTAAGCCTATCTATAGTTGGATCAGAATTAGAACGAGCTGGCCATAATGCGGATGGTTAGTATTCGTCAAACGAACTTCTTTTATCATGAAATCACTTTGCCTGATAATTTGAATTTACATTGCTACATTGTCTCATCATCAAACAGAAATCTTCTTTGAACATTATCCTTCTGGAACTTTAAACTGTCCAGTTTTCTGTACGTACCTGGAATGTTTTACATAACATTGTCATAACACAACTGGGAATACTCCGGGAACGCTCCGCAATTGTTTGAATGATGTTTTAAGAAATATATATTTTTAGATTTTATTAGATAGAATTCCTGGAACATTTTTACGAGGTATTTGCAGTGATGGAATCGGACTTTTTAGATAAAGACATCGGAATGACCATGATATCATTAAGTGAGCTAATCTCACCACGTTATTGCTCATGCTGTACTAATGGGCCCCCATTATGTGAACTTCTCAAAGGAAATCTCTCACTTTGAATTGTATTAGCATTTTAGTCACCTGGAGAAACACAAAGAGTGCTTGGCATTTCGTTTTGCCCCATTGACAGTAAAACCACACAGAACTTTTGTGTTGGGTTTCGTCTGTTCTCCTAATAGACAGTAATTACTGTACCTGATGATATTTACAAATTTGTTGGCACGTCTGTAATTTCCATTTGAGTAGATTTTCTTTTTCCTTTTTATGCTTTGTACTCAAACCATTACCATGTGTTTTCATTTCTCTTATAATCTCTAATTGCCAGTCAAACCGCTTTACTCCACAACCACATTTTATTCTTAGTATATGGGGTACATTAGGGCTGCTTGATTATGGCTTAAATTATAATCATGATTATTTTTGTTCATGGGGGGGCCTTGAGCCTATAACAGGAGACTTGGGGCAGAAGGCAGGGTACACCCTGGACAGGGTCCCAATCCTTCGCAAAGCACACATGCATACACACTCATTCACATACCACGAGCAATTTGAAAATGGCAATTAGCCTAATCTGCATGTCTTTGGACTGTGGGAGGAAACCGGAGTACCTTGAGGAAACCCACCATAACAACTGAAAAGCAAATAAAAAAATAAATATGAGCACACACACGAGAACCTGGTGAGCCATAACACTAAAACCACCTGCCTCATATTGAGTAGGTCCACATTACATTGAGGCATGGACTCCACCAGACCTCTGAAGGTTCTCTGTAATATCTGGCACCAGGACGTTAACAGCAGTTCCTCTAAGTATCACATAACACTTCTCTAAAGTGTTTACACGTTTCTTGAATCCCCGATCGCTAACAGTGCTATTTGAGAGCATGTCTTTTGCTAGGAAAAGTGTGATGGCATCTGTTATTTCTTTATACCTCTGAGAGCTGAATGAGAAGTCGGTTGCATTACCAAGAGAGCCCTCAATCGATGACTGTGTAGCAATGTTGCTCTTCATCAACCTCCTTGAAACCAAAGTGTTTTCAAACAGCTGAATTGAATTTACCTTTCTGTTGACCAGAGTTTCTCTTTCCTCCAGTATTTCTCAAGCCGAAACAGAGAGTCCATGAAATGAAATGGTTCATTTGCTAGGAAAAAACCTGTCACACTGCTAAGCTGAAAGAAGGGAAAAAAAAAAAGTTGCTCTTTTGGCTCTTCTTCGGCGGTAATCAAACTGCCCAATTGTATGACAGGATGCTAATATGAATTGCTCGCAGGTGAACTATCTTGCTGTGTGGAATCTTTGGCTGACATAAACAAGTGTGAGTGAGTTTGGGCTTTTAAGAAGCAAATAAATGCGCTGGCTTTATAACACAAAATGGAACGGAATGCGACACAATAACCGATTTAATCTCATTTGTCTTGTTTTCAGAATTGTTGGAAGCCAATAATCATAATTGAAACTGAAATTCAATTAATTGCACAGCCCTAGTATACATGTTTAATCATGTGGTACATACACAGAGGGGGTGCAAACAGAATTTTACAGATTTTTTTCCCCTACTTGGGAAGCTAGGATACCACAGGGTCTCCTTTTGATCCAAAAATGCAAGGTCCTGGCTACTGGTCCTAGTACTGGTCCTGCCAATCTTGTTTTTTTGTATGACACCGGTTCTGACTGGATCAGATGTTCCATAATGCTTCCTTTTCAGCTCTCCCAGACTATGCATTAACAGGTTATAGTCAGGCCATAAGCTTATGACACTGTCTTTATCTGTCTATCCACCACTTACAGGTTGGTTAAACTACACTATAAGCAAAAGAAAGAAGGTCCTAGTGCCAGGAACCAAGCGAAAGCTCCATGCTGTTGCTTCTTTCGTATACTGGTCTAGATGTATGTTGTTTTATAACGACTGGTACATTTTGCTTCCTTTCCTCAATCAGATTTTATAACCTCAGTCAATGTGTCCTTATCAGCATCTTACTAACGCCATCTAATATATATCTTTATACCTTCCCATTAGCGATTTATTCGTGGTACTACTTTATATGATACAGATCCAAAGTCCCGGTTTCTGCTACCAGTTGATGTAACCATGTTCTTACAAAAGTACAATACCATCAGCAGTGCCACCTTACCTTAAATACTGTTGGATCCTTCTTTTGCTTAATATTATCATCACTCTTTTATCTCACTCAAACAATTCTCACCGCTTCTTGTCTGATGCCACCCAAAAGAGGACAAGCTCCCATTTCAAGTCTTGGCCTATTTTAAGGTTTCTTCCACATGCTATTTCATATCTCATTTTTTCCCCCATGTTGCCCTCAGCTTGCTCTCTGTGAAGCTACTTTACAGTAAAATAGTACAAATAGAATCTCAAATAAAAAGGTCTTTCCTTGGGGGAATGGAAAGAAAAGCAAGAACAAGATATATAGTGTGAAGAAGAAATAATGTAAATGACTCAAGGGCTACAAAAAGGCATGTTAGATGACATGTTTTTTTTTCCTCTCTCTCTCTCTCTCTCTAAGGATGCTCAGCTCTTCATTCATTTTGCTCCCTCTCTCTTGGCTCTCTTTGTAAGCCTACAGCTTGGTGGGTGTTTCTCTGACGTCATTCTCTCTCCCTTTTCTGAGCTCACATTTATGTGTTCTCCGGCTCTGTTTGAAATGTGTAATTAGGTTCAATACATTTCCCCCAAATAAAAGGCTGTGCTTATGTTTCTGTCTCTGCTGACTTGAAGCAGAAGAGCAACCTTAAGAGAAACCAGCCTCAGAAGGGAAGCTACAGTATGTCAATACAGGCAAACAGTAAGAGCAACTTTGTCAATCAAACATGATTACATCTAGCAGGAAACATCCCCAGAATATTCAGTAATGTTGGCATTAGGTTCTTAAAAGGTTCTGCTGTAACATTATGTAACTAACATTCAAAAAACCTGAGCTAACCAAAATGCATGTCTTCCTCAATCCCTGAGAGATGGTGGGACAAGTTGAGCGGAGCTGGAGGATTAGAGGGAGCATGTTGCAGTGCGGATGTTATAAGTGTTTTGAGGTAAGTGGGTGCTGGGCGTTTTTCAGATTATAAGAAAGCATCAGAGTTTTGATTCTGGCGCAGGCAGCAACAGGAAGTCAGTGGAGGGAGCAGCGTAGTGGAGTGGGGTGGGACGGGTGTGAAAAAGTCATGCAGCTGCATTATGTATCAGCTGCAGCAGTAGAATGGCACACAGAGGGAGGGAGAGAGAGAACAGAGTAGGACCAAATACTGAGCCTTGAGGGACACCAGTGGAGAGTCTGCATGGAGCAGATGTTGATCCCCTTCATGTCACCTCATAAAACCGACCTTCTAAGTAGGAAGCAAACCATTACCATGCTGTGCCACAAATTCCAAGGCTTGCATAGACGGACAAGAGAATCTTGATTTTTAACTGTGTCAAACGCTGCTGAGATGTCCAGGACAGATGACAGTTTGGATGATCTAGCATCATGGAGCTTCTCAAACCATTACCATGTGTTTTTTTTTTTTCTTTTTCTTTTTACCATATAAACGGGAAGTCTCTGTGGAAAGTGTTGCTTTTTTCAACCCAGATTGGTTAGGAACATTAATGTTGTGATAATAATGCTACAGTAATAGAACCACACTTAATGTTTTGGAAACATTTTAGGTAATATTCTGGGAACATTTTAATGATGTTTGTACAATGTTTTAAAAAACTATATTTCTAGATTCTGGGAACTTTACCCATTAGCTGGGGACAACCCAGATTTTTTGCTTTAGTTAAGTATAGTGTAATACAATTTTCAGAACCTCAAATGAATAATTTGTCTTTAATTCCACAAGACACACTTATTCACACTTGGCATTATTGCCACCTGTGGTGTATTTTGTGATTTTTGTCCTAATACTAAACATATTTAACTGTTATGTGGTCACCGTTAGCTGGTGCAGTGTTGGTGCTACTCAGCTAACTACATACTGTAGCTACATAAATAATCAATGACTTCCTGTTTGTTTATAGGCAGACCAGTATATGAAACACTAGATTCACTAAACCTCAAACGCACAGAGCGGTTTAACCAGAGTCCTCTCACAGCGAACAAGACTACAACTACAAGCTGCAGACTAGCTGCCCAGGGATCAGACATCAGCGCTACATGTTGTATAAAGTACCTTGTTCCTGAATTTCTTTATTTGTGTAATATAATCTTGACTAATGCTGTGCTGAAGAAAAAGTGTATAAAGTAAATGTGATTAAAAGTCAGTAATTAAGTAAACTAAATTAAATCAGTGAATTAAAACACAAAGGCAAAAATAAATCAGTACATCTAAAGATTAAAAAAAAAACTTGAACAAAAACATTCTACATTGTACAAACGTTAAGAAAGATCACTAATAAAACATGTTTATTTCCTAACGTTTAATTGTTATTTTTACTTTGTAAGGAATCCTGCTTTGACTTTTGCTCTGCACACTCTGTATATTTAATTGAAAACTGATGCTAGTGTATACAGATATATAACTCATTTAAACGTACAAGCTGTACTTTAATAAGTTGTCATATTTTTACTGATTTTTATTGAGAAGATCACAGAACCTACAAGTGTGTTTTTTAATACAGTGTAAAAACCTTGTTGAAATTTTACCACTATGTTTTGCAGGGTTGTCGGATCATTTTCCAACAATGTTCCCAAAAACGTTTTTCCAGAACCTACAATATACAGTGGAACCTCGGATGGCGAGTAACTCGGTTTACGAGTGTTCCGCAAGACGAGCAAAGATTTAAAATAAATTTTTACTTGAAAAACCAGCATGTCTTGTTTTACGAGTGCCAAGTTTTTTGACACCGACACACACACACACACACTCTCTTTACACCCCCCCTCCCCGGCTTCACACACACACACACACTCTGCTCTACATAGAAACTCTGCTCTGTCGCGATTCTTTTCAAAGGTAAGGTGCTGGTTCATTTATTTGTTGGGATTTTTAAAAACTTTTTTAAAAGGTAAAGTGCAGGTTAATTTGTTTTATTTTTACTTTATATATTGTCTTAATTATTTTTCTGTATTTATTTTTTTGGGCTGTGGAATGAATTATTTGAGTTTTCATTATTTCTTATGGGAAGGGTTGATTTGGTTTATGAGTGTTTTGGAATACGAGCTTGCTTCTGGAACGAATTGTGCTCGTAATCCAAGGTTCCACTGTAGTTTGTTTTAACCTTCTTTAAATGTTACCTGTACATTATTTAAAAATTCCCAGAATGTCACCCAACAATGTTCCCAGAACCTACAAGTGAAGTTCTTAAAATGTTACTTAAAATAGTATAATACGCAAACCCAGAATATTATCCTAAACTTTACTGGAATATTATTCACCAACGTTCATAGAACCTACAAGTGTTCCTCCTAAAACACTGCGCAAACCATGTTAAGTTCCCAGAATGTTCTCCAAAATGTTCCCAGAACATCCATAAATCTGGACCGTTTGAATGTGGTGGGAAACTAAAATCACAATGTCCTGCTAAACTAAAACCGTTAGTTAGACTCACGCTGAAAAATTATTGTAAATTTCGAAGGCATCTCATATGAAACATTAAAGTTCCCTATAATGTTCACAGCATTTATGAACTATCATTTATTAGAATTCTGGAAAAATTCTGCATGAGATTGGAGAATAATGAGCAGAAAAATGCATTAGTGTTCATAATGAACATGTCTAATGTGCACAGCACTGTGGCATAACTGCAAACCTCATTATGGCAACAAGATAGACCAGGACATTGTGGACGTGATGTGGAATAATGGACCTGATGCTGACCAAATAATGTGCTAAAATGAATGACAGAATATTCTGCTATATATGTGTTGCTATGGCTCACTATTTATATCGCACATAAAAAGGCAGAGCATAATATTGGAGGTGATTATAGCGTTGAGTTGTAAACCTGCAGGCGGCATGATGTAAAAGCGTAATGAAATAACTCCAGAGTTACAAGCAGAGATCCCGTAGTGGTTCCTTTGGGGCATGGAAAATGATCCCTAATCACAAATTTTCGTTCTTCATATTGCAGTAATAGAGCTTTTCTCTTTATAAGCTGTGGCACTTAGAGGTGACTATAACCAATATGGGGCGAGAGAGAGGTGCAGGATGTTCGTTGAGAGGGTCTGCACTTGTCTTTTACAGCTCTGCAATTTTATAAATGTGACAATGCTCCTGAGGAGATTTGAGCAGAAAAGATGTGTAGGAAGGCCCAAATCAGACAGTGCTTGAAATCTTTTCACGAAAATGCATACCATAAAACACCCACAAGAACCTTCCTTCGAAAGAATATTCACGCACACACACACACACACACACACTCATGGTACATACAGCGTATACAAACACCAGGCCCGTGCTATAATAAACGGAAAGTCCATGCTTGAGCATAGCGGCCGTGTCTCAAGCGTGCAGCTGCGCGGTGACTTCATGCTTGAGTGCCTGTGTTTAAATTCTAATTGACTGAAATGCATGCCAGATTTAGCTGAGACACACGACACCATGAGTACTACTGTTTCCGTCTATAGTGTTGCGACATACACACACTTCCACAGCACCCAGTGTTCCTGGGTAAAAAAAAAAAGAAAAAAAAAAGAATTAAAAGCTTATTTTGTATAAATGAAATTCTTTCATCACAAGAAGGGATCACAGACGGAAAAGCCAGACAGTAAAAGACAGTAGGAGCACTTGAAGTTATTTAGTATGCAGTTAAAAAAAAAAAAAACACAGTTCAGTGCTTTTACACATCTTCTAGCTCACAAGATTTGCAACATTTATTTCTCTTAGGGGCGTAATCACCACAGGGACCAGGTAGACATGCTCAAAAATCCTCAACAAAACAGAGTTCACAGTCCAATACAGTGGAAAACAGCTCTGAGACGTCTGGGCGTCTGGGAATCCCCTCGCGATTTAAAAGCGCAGAGACAACACTTTTTCCTTAGGCGCGGTTACGGCTTTTGGCCACATGATGGCAGTGTTGGGAAAGGGGACTGCCATTTAGTCTAGCTTTAAATTGTAAAGACCCACTTTGTCGGAGTTACGAACAAATTGGACTTACAGTACCAACATGCTGGGACAACCTGTATAACACAAACAACACTAACAAAAACAGTCATGTGTTGCACTTGAATTCGTTCATTATAGACTCTGAGTATTCCTAGAGGAAAACTGAACAACTCTGGAGAACTTGGTTGACATCAATTACTTGCAGTATGCTAACTCTACTTTTTGCAGCTCAACATTTATGCATATCAAAGCTATGTGTTAGCTAGCAAGATAGAATAAGCAACCTTATTGCCATTCGTTTTAATGCGTATGAAATATGTTTTTCTATATCATAAGAGATGCTTAGGAGCCATGAGTGGAGTGCTAGGGCAAAGGAAGGAGGCAAATATAAACCAGCTCTTTACTAAACAACATAAAAGCCAGACGAGTGAGTGCCACAGCCAGATTGTCAGCCTTGTTCAAGGTGAGATGAAGATCACAGAGCAACAGCACTGAAGAAAAGGTTTTTTTTTCTTTTCTGCAGTGATGGGTCATTAACAGTCCATTTCATACTGACATTTTAATCAGGTCATGTATATGATCTTATACAGTATGCTATATGGACATAGTTGTCTGGTCTGAGATGAGCAGAATTGTAAAGGATTGGCATTAGTTTCTGTCTTTGCCCTTCTTACTGTATAGTAATTCAGTCAGGAGCACCAGGATCTAATGCCAGGACACGGCAGGAAGGGAAGGGCTAGCAGGGTGAGTCAGAAACTACAACATCTGTCCTTAACCTCAAAGAAATGAATATCATAACTTTGAAATGTGTCTCGTTGATGTCCGTAAGTAATGATTCATTTTATGACAGTTCATTAGAGCGTTATCAGTGCACCCTCTGCAGTGCATTTAATGAGGTATGAGTTGCATTGCATTTTAAATGTATGGTGGTAGTGTTAAAGTTAAACAATTCCATTAATAAATCTTTAACTGGTATTAGTACTTTGTAGTAAAAGTTGAAATACGATATCAGATGTTACTGTATGTCAGTGTTTTTCCTATGCAAAGCAAAATCAAGCATCCTAATATATTTTACCTTCAGGTGTTTGCTTTAAATAAAACCTCACACTACTACTGTTTACTTCTTTTCTTTTTTTTAATTTTTAATTTTTATTTCCACCTGCCCTCAGGGAAAGAAAAAGAAAAATGAAAGAGCTCTCCACTCTGCCTCTCCTAACGGCTGACCTACGATGCGATATCAAAAAGTTTTAAGACTTCTCTAACACGCCAGCAGATGGCAGCACATGGCTGCACGAACATTCACAGGGAGCACCGACCTTCATAAGTCGGCGCGCCAAAAGACATCGTCCTGTGGACATCCAAAGTAGTGCAACTGGTGTTATTCTGACCATGTGCGTCACCACGTCTACTATTTCCTCATGGACAGCCAGTCGGAACAAAGAGGCACAGAGGCATTTTATCTGATTCCGCAGGTTTCCGGTGATGCTGTAATGAGTCGTTCGAGGTGTTTTGAGTACCACGCACGAGCTCAATCCCGAAAATGTCTAAGTCATTTGTAAACTTGGGCATGACGATTGACATGCACAAGAAAAGGATAAGAACTGTGAGATTATTATCATAACACATGCTTGTGTACTGCTTGTGGATTCTACTGAAATACATGGGGAGTACAAACTTTTGCACTCAACAATAGCATGGCAAGATGTACTGTATAATTGTATAGTAGTACTGTATATCTGGAAGTGACTCGAGCACATGAGCACGAACAGTGACAACGACTTTCTTCTCGCACTTTGTTCATTCACGTTGCTTTCTAAGAAAGATAAAAGGGAGAACTTGATTTTTCTTTTTTCCTCCACCAGCTTTATTCTTTTATTCCCCCCTGGATATTTCAGTATCACATTTACAATGAGATTCCCTTGCCGATGAGACCATTCCTTGCCACCTCCCTACATCTCTCCTTCTTCTTCTGTTTCTCTCTCTTTGTTTGTTTTTTTAAAGCATCATGATGTTCGATTCGGTTTCTCAGAAACCACCATATCCATCGATTCATGACTATGTATTCTCTCCATCAAAGACGACGTCTGACCTCATGCTCTCTCGCTCAGACAGAAATGAGGCTCCAGGCTCCGGAGCTTGCACTCATCAAGGTTTAAAGAAGGGTTACGAGGAGATGAAGTTTATAAAAATCCATTCTGGTCGTGGATGCTTTCTCGTTCGATCGCTGGGTTGCATAGTAATAGTAATGTTTTCCACATGCGGGTGCGCGAATGTACTGTAAGTGCAGGCCGGGGAGAAGGAAGAGACAACGTTCCTGGGTGGCTTTTGATGAGTTCACTAATTAAACAGAAAGCGGCTGAGAAGGAACGCGCCACACACACACACACACGAGATCTTGCTGCACTTTGTTTTTCACTTTGCTACATTAATCCAAGTGATTGCGCGAAGCGTTTGAGCCATATTCATATCATGATCGGCTAATTAAACGGCCCGATTGGAACAGGGACAAATTGACGCTTAGATCGTTTTGAATCCTGCAGTGCTAAGAATCAATGTCCCATCCAGACTCGTAAACCCCCATGTCAGTTTTCCCCAATCCTGCTCTCTCTCTCTCTCTCTCTCTCTCTCTCTTCTTCCATCACCATGGAAATGTTTTAAGCCAGAGATTTTCACAAATCAACATGCTGCAATCAAGTGAAAAGGAAGTAAATTCAGACTAACTGCTCTTTCAGGGCTCTAAATTGCTCTTAACTGGAGGAAAGGAAAGCGGAATTGCAATTTGGATCTAAAGCCGAATGTTTTCTTCACTACGCGCAAACATTTCAGGCGAGAATTGCATTAAAGGCGGCTTTATTTAGAGACTATTACAGGAAACGTAGGTTTAAAAAAAAAAAATTTTATGCTATTTGCATTCTCAATAAGCTGGAAGGGAGAATAACCATAATGTAGAGAGTTTAAAATGCTTATTCTCATCAACATGTAAGCTCACACATATCCCCGAGGGAAGACGCGAAACAAATAAACAAACATGTACACACTGCATTTATGCTATATATATATATATATTATATGTAATGCACTACTATATTTACATGCAGGCTTACACAAGTCCGACTCAAGAAAATATGAATCTATATACAGTAGCATCACATCCACACATGCTCGAACGCACTCGAGCTGATTTTACACCACCAATTTACACCAAAAGTGTGAGCGCGTAGGAGGCGCTGTTAATTTAGAGGTACTGAATTATTTATGAGTTGGTGAGACATCATGCATTACTTGGCAATGAAGAAATGACTGCTGACAGATATAAAGATGTACGCTCTCACCAAATCGTCTTACACTTAATACTGATGATGTATTACATAAAAAATTTTTTTTTTTTTTAATTGAGTGACTCAGGTTTTACAAATGCCCTCGTGTCAGTTTGCATATTCGATCAACAGGGTTCTCCACGGGCAAACTGTTTCAGCACAGGACGGTGGACTAAACCACTGAACTGCCTCAACATGTGTTGGCCCAATCTGCTGCTTCAGGATTACAGACATCTGTGGGCAAAAGCCGAGCTGAATAAATAAGAGACGCGTCTGACTTTAGTGTGGTTTCACATTTCATGTTACAATAAATGTTTAATTTGTGCAGATAAATCTAAACGTCTCCGACTTTGAGCGCACGCGAGACATAAAAAAAACCATGCATCAATGCCGCATTAAATCTGCATTAATGCAGCGTTAAGTCTAATACCTCGAACAGCAGCAACATCCGAATACACACTTTGTACAAGGAATAAAACAATTCGGAATGTGCTGTGAACGAAAAGGGAAAAAGAAAAAAGGAAGGCTGTTCAAGTCAAACCGGGACTTGTGATGAACCGTCTTGTGACTTGTGAATGAGGGTATAAAACCGATTGACCTTAAGAAGACTTCACACAATGTACAGTGATGAGACTCTTAGCCGCAGTAAAACCTTTGAATGGTGCAAACATTTTAAGGAAGCTGTAAACGATGATCCCGGTCGGTGCAGTCATTCCTGTAAACATTCCATGAGAGGAATGCCTAAATGACAGATAACACCACTTGCACATCACAGGAACTCGGGTGGGAGTTAATGCCACCTCCCTCGTACAGTCCTGACCTCGCTCCAATCCATTGCCACATATTTGTGGACTTTAGTGTGGTTTCACATTTCATGTTACAATAAATGTTATATTAATGGAGTTCCAGGTAGGCCAGCATACAGATACGATCAAGTCTGACTATGGTGACGGAGTACTGAGAAAACATTCTACCTTGATGGTATTCAAGCACTAGTGAAACACTGGGATAAGTCCATTAGTGTAGCAGGAGATTATATAGAGAAATAAAGGGAGTTTTTACTCTCATAACTGTGCTATATTATTCTGCACAATCAAAAGTCCTGTTTTGACTTGAACGCCCCTCATAAAAATGTACTCAGCATGAAATCAGCATGAATCAGGATAATTTTTCTATAGAAGCACACTATCAAGTGTTTTATTCTTTTCTTAATAAAGAAATCTACCAACAAATGCACCTTTTAAGGAATTATTATTACTATTATTATTATTATTATTATTATTATTAGTCTAAAAAAAAAAAGTTTATTGGTGCATACAGTATAATGCTGACAACTTGTTCCTGTTATCACTTATGCTATAGCAGATACAAGCAGTATTCCCAACACCAGCCCCTACAGTATGTCAATGTCTCTCTTTATGTTAGTTATTAAGACACACCTACAGTACAGTATATCCTCTCTACTCAATACTTTCTTCTGCCTTAAATCCCACTGACTTCCAACATGCTGACACTCCTTTCATAAATGTTTCAGATCCTAACGCATGGCTTTGCGTTAGAGATAGGTGGGAAAATCGAAATGCATTTATGTATTGTGATTCTTGAATATCCTTGGGAAAGAATTTGAAATATTAATACAAATTAATAATGCTATCCATCTATCTATCTATCTATCTACATTTAGCTCTTATGATGATGATGATGATGATTATTATTATCATCGACAAGCATTATTGCATCCATAAAACCATTCTCAAAACCAAATCACACTGAATCTGTAGCAAAAAAAAACAACAACAAAGAAATAGAAAAAAAAAAGGAACGAGTATCATGCTGAGCTCAGCAGACTGCCTGCCTAAGCCCTGATACTGTTTGTAACCCCCCGCAAACCTGCCGACACGTTTCACCATATTTCATCTGAAATTGACACTTCACATCGGCGTAATGTGAGAGGGGACCATTAGTCATTCCCATCATCTTCGTATTCATTATCAGCACCAGCAGCCTCATCAGCTTTATCATCTTCATCCTTAGCATCGTTATTAAACATCACTTACCGCTGGCTTGATCTCACACAGAGGTTTTGACTCGACCGTGTGGCGGCTAAAAGACTATTTCTCCTTCCACTGAGGTTGATTTATTGCACTGAAGGAGAAGCCTGTGAACTTGGGAGTAAAGCTGGAGGAGCACACACGCAGGGTCAATTTCTCAGTGCTTCACATTAATGGAAGCCGAATGTGTGGGAATAGACCTGGGCAAATTAAATGTTCTAATTACACCACTTGGCTGCTGGATTGGTCTCTAATCATCTTTATTAACTTAGAAAAATATATTTTTATATGGCATTTATTTATCAGCAGTTTCCAGGATGTCAGACACATTTTTAAAAAGTGAACCCACTGCTTTAAATGCATTAATTACTGTGATAGTGGTGGTGTGTGTGTCACAGTGTCAACTGCGAACAAGGTTCATTTAAGCCAGTGGTCGGGTGTGATTAAGGCTCAAAAATCGAGGACTCAAATAAAAATCCTAAAATGTGTGTGAATCAGTGCAAACGGGGCTGAGAATAGAAATACTGCGCTCTTACAATATTTCTTTCCACACACTATGATGACATAGGGCTGATGTCACACTGCTTGGGCCCTAATTGATTTATTAATCTTTGCAACACAATGTAAAAACATCTACAACTTAATAGAGTGTTGATAAGAAATTTATCTTGAGCCAAGAACAATGAACAAAGATTCTAGTTAAGCCTTTAACTACAGTATAACTATAAGTGCCGTCAAATTGATGCTCTACCAAATTTCAACTCAGTGGGGTTCATACCTATGCAGTTAAGACTACATTTTGGAAACATTCTATAAAACAAATTGCAACACTACACATTATAACGGGTGTGAAGACTCATTCAAGGCATCATATACTGTATTATACAGTTTACTCTATCAATCTATGCATCCATCCATCCTTCTAGGAACCTCTGTAGTCCAACTAGGGACCATGGAGGCCAGTGGTGACTATTGTGTTAATACTCATTTTTCCTATTGTGGTAGGCCTATCGGGCGACATTCACACAACCCTGGGGTGCGCGGACCCTGGAGGAGCAAGGCGACAGCGCTAACCACTACGCCACTATGCCAACCACGGTGCCGCCATTATGTACTCTATAGCCCATAATTAATTCATTATTATTAATCCTGTGTTAGCTTCTGTAGCCCTTATTTGTGTGAGAGCAAATAATGTGTGACATGTGAAAAACTCATGTGATAAGGTTTCTATTAGAGCCAAGCTCTCCTTAAAGTATGTTTTTTTTTTTTGCAATCGGATCTCCTGGTTGTCAATGCTGGCATAGCATACCCATTTGGGGAGCGTTAGTACTTAGTAATCTGACATTTGTTTTGTACCTTCCTATAAATTGTGATGGTAAAAATTAGTATAACATACTTCTTATTTTTTTTTATATATGAATTATGATCATTCTTGAAGGCTGCACGGTGATGTATTGGTTAGAACTGTGGCCTTGAACCTCCAGGACAGAGGGTTCGATGCCCGTCTGTGTGCGTGGAGTTGGCATGCACCAGTTTCCTCCCAGAGTCCAAAGGCATGCAGATTGGGTGAAGTGGCATTCCTAAATACACTCAAAATGTCAAGGCAACTTGCTGCACAGCTGTTTTGAGTTAACTCCACTTTTAACCCAACTTGTTGGCTTAACTCAAAACAGCTGTGCAGCAAGTTGCCTTGACATTTTGAGTTAACTCAACTTGTTGTTGACTTAACTAAATTTACTGAGTAAGGTCTCCCAACTTATATTCTTTTGTTAAGTTAAAAGTGATTTGATAGTGTCAAAGACTTATTAATTTAATAAATGTGAACTTGTCACATGTATTGGATTCAAAATATGTGTTTATATTTACTGAAGCAGGTTTTATTGTAATACAATATAATGAAAAAAGCTGTAACTGAATGCTTTAAAGTTTCTTCCAAATTTTATTTTAAACCAAAAGGAACACACTACAACCACATTCCATGACTTTCAAATAAAAGTACACAAAAAGAAACATGGCAAAATGCCTTTTACAGTCTAAACTTCACAAAACAAGGAAAAGAGTACAAAATAATAATAATAATAATAATTTGAAGCCTGAAAACAGCTCACAAAAGCAATGTCATAGGAGAAGTTAAGTCTTAAGGGATTGTACCCTTGCAGAGCAGTGAGTGCCCAATTCCATGAACACCTTCTCAATCACCTCAAAAGTATACTTCCAATTTTTTGGTACTAAAATCCAAGGCAAACAGGTCAAAGGCCAAACTGTTCTGGAGCATCTTGCAAGACAATCCCTTCCTCCAACACAAGAGTAAAGTTTATGACACTGGTCAAAGTCGTAGTGGAGTCATCATCTTTAAGTACAATAGGAACTCCCACTTTCATCCCTCTGGTCTGTCCCCCATCAGGAGTACTGGCCTAATGTAATAAAGAGTACAAAAAAATATCACTTTTGACATCCATCTTTTCTATGTTTTTATATTTCTTTTTGTTCCATGAACGTTTTGGATCCTACTAGATTAATGTAGACAAAATGTACAGAAAGAAACACCTCATAAATCCTTAAAATCAGTTGAGATGATCAGATAAAGTAAAGAGCCAGAGTTCAAATGAATAAGAATTTAAATATCTTAATAATGTCAACACAAATATATATATATTTTAAAAAACAGCCGTATTTGTGTCAAAGTGCCTGCAGAGAATCAATGCATACTCACCAGACATGTTCTGAATAGTGCAGATGATCCATCACGGATAAACACATCGAGATCTTCCAGGACAGTTTTCATTCAGTGAGCCACAATATTTTAAGTCTGAAAAAAGGGCACTAATGTTATGCATTGTCACCTTTGATAAACTTTCAGGTATTCATAACATTTAACATTAGGGAGACTCTAATTATGAGAGAAAGATTTAGAAATATGCAATACTGTTTGCATGGAAAAAAAGATGTTCAGGTTTGTGCTCAAGTGTTTCAGCATCAAATTTCTCTGTGTCCTGTTCTCTCAATTCTACAGTCGTGGCCAAAAGTTTTGAGAATGACACAAATATTAGTTTTCACAAAGTTTTAAACTGCTTTTAGATCTTTGTTTCAGTTGTTTCTGTGATGTACTGAAATATAATTACAAGCACTTCATACGTTTCAAAGGCTTTTTATCGACAATTACATTACATTTATGTTCAAAGAGTCAGTATTTGCAGTGTTGCCCTTCTTTTTCAGGACCTCTGCAATTCACCTGGGCTGCTCTCAATCAACTTCTGGGCCAAATCCTGACTGATAGCAACCCATTCTTTCATAATCACTTCTTGGAGTTTGTCAGAATTAGTGGGTATTTGTTTGTCCATCCGCCTCTTGAGGATTGACCACAAGTTCTCAATGGGATTAAGTTCTGGGGAGTTTCTATTATAAAAACTTAAGCAGCAACTTTTCCAATTTCCAATATTTATGTAATTCTTAAAACTTTTGGCCACGACTGTACTGTATATGTGAACAAGGTGAAGTCCCAGCTTCAGGTTCACTGTTCAGCTCAGGTTCTGTTTCTTTCAAGATTTTCTCTGATTCCTTATGCATTAATCTGAAATCTTTGATGGCTGCTAAAGCTTGAATCTACATTTCTGTAAGGGGCAAAATATGATCTCTCTATTTCCTATATGTTTTCCAAGAGAACTGTGCTTCAGAGCAGATCTAACTGAACTCGCACAAGTTTTCATGAAGGTTACATTTATTTGATCAGAAATACAGTAAAACGAATAATGTGAAATATAGCAGCTTTTTTCCATTGGAATGTATTTAAATGATTTTATTTATTGCTGTGATGTAAAGCTGTATTTTCTGCATCATTACTCCAGTCTTCAGTGTAAATGATCCTAACATTCTTATTATTATTAAAATTGGCAAAAAAGCTATAACTCTCTATACAAAAATATCAAGAAATTTTCCCATGATCAGATCCTCATATTAGAGGGATTTCTGAAGACCATGTGACACTAAAGACTTGAGTAATGATGCAGAACATTCAGCTTAATGTCACAGCAATAAATTACAGTTTTAAATACAGTACATTCCAGTAGACAACAGAAATTTTGAAGTCTAACATTTTCACCTTATTCCAGTTTTACTATATCACATAAATGTAGTATTTTATATTGATCAAATAAATGTAGCATTGATTAACAACTCTTTTAAAACTCTTTCAAAAACTCTTTTAAAAACTAAAAATTATACAGATCTAAAACTTTTGAACGTTAGTGCAGAGCTAATCTGACCAATTATATTAACCAAAATATTCAATAGTCTTTTTACTTCTTTTTAGTTATATTTAATGAAATGGGGTATGAATAGTCTTACATAAAACTAGTGAGGTATAACAAGCATTATTCTTTGCCCTAACTTCATACTTCGTTCTTAAAATCATTAAAAATACTGCATTGTAAATGTTTACTTACATGAAATGGCAAAGTTTGAGGTCTTGTGATGAAGTCTGGAAATGTGTTTATCCAGGAGGATATTGAGAGAATGTGTTCTGAAACGTTAAATGCAAAGATTACAAATACTGTGGTGCAAATACTGCATATTTTAAATACCAAGTGTAGAAGAGTTATTATGAATTTAACCCGACTTTCTAGACTTGTCTTATTATTCTCCAGTCTCTTTGGCTGTGGGTAATAAGCGGGCTACAGTTAAGTTTGCAACAAGTTATTTTATTAAGCCAAACTGCTCTCATGTGCTTTTCTCACACCGTGTCACACTCTCACCTGTCCCATGGGAAACCCCAGGCAGGTAACTTGTTAGTTCCTCTTAACATAAGCAACATAACCAATAAATCAAACATCACACATGCAGGGATATAGCGAAAATAATCATGTGCTGTGAATAATAATTAAATAATATTCAATTCTAAATGTAATATTTCTAATATAATTAAATATGCATATATAATATGCAACACCTGTAATAAATAACACAAATGTAGTAAACTCAAAATAATACAAAATATATTGATTGTAGTAATTCAGGTTACAGGATGACTTGCAGCTTTCTCACTGTCTCACGTTAAATAAACAACTGCACCAAGCTCTATGTACTTCACAAAGAACGCCATATAATAACGCTCATTTATGTTAAGACCATTTCTACAAAGGACTTCGATATAAATATGTGCACTTACCAAAGTTTAAAAGAAGTTGTCCGTTGTGAAGTGGAGAAACGGGATACTAATCCAGATGATGTTCAAAATACCCGCTGCAACCAACACGCATGCGCCAACTTTAGAAACGTATCAGCGCGCATGCGCTAACTTTAGAAACGTCACAGCGCGCATGCGCCAACTTCCGAACCAACTTCTGTGCGTGTTAACTTGCGTTAGAAAGTCTGTTCAGTAATTAAACCTTAGTTGACCCAGCGAGTTTTTAATGAACTTTTTTTCACTAGTTCATTCAGTTTTTTCATGTCTTATTGTCTTGCACACCTTACAATATGGAAACATGATAAAAAAAAAAACTTTACTTAAAAGATCACAAAAATGTATGCTGATAAATTTTTAAAACTTTACTTTTGCCTTATTTATTGCCAAGGAAACAGTAGCAATAAAATGCTGTATAAAACAAGCATTTTTTTTTTTTTACTATGGAACACTTTTCACATTACTCTTCACTTTTATTACTTTTTCTTTCCGTTTTTTCATTTTTCTTTTTTGTTTAATTCTTGTCTGATTTACTTCTTAACCTCTCTAGCTGCTCCCTGTTACCCTTTCTTTACACGTAATCCGTTGTCTTTTGATTGTACGTACTGTATATACCGTCCCTTATTTCATGCTTACTCGCTACATTGAAAGAATTGAAATAAAGTCACCTGATAAAAGCAGTCTGTGTTTCAGGAGGTCAAGGAAACAGATAGGTTGGAGCAGATAGCTGCCGGGTTGCAGCCTCTCTGACCAGCTGGACCGAAAAGCCTTTCATTAAAACACCATTTGAGGATAGAAGGTAAAGTGCAGACTCTCCAGCGGTTATGTAAATCCCTCATTTATATTCTAGACAGGTTAATAGGGAGTGCTCATTCTTCAGCCCAGGCCCACAATAAGTGCTGATTGCTCTTGACTGAATCTTCACTAATGAGGACAATGCACGAACCCCATGAGGATGGGAAAAGTTTCGGCGAAACTATAAGACGTAAGAAAAGTATGCAAGACATTGACAGATTACGGCCAATCCAGAGTGTAGCAAAGATATCCACACGGTTAAGATGGAGAGAGAAAGAGAGATGTTAATGCTTTTTAATCCGAACTAGTGGTGTATTCAGGAATTCACTGAAGGTCTGAAAGTGGAATCATGCAAAATCAAATCATCTGTAAACTGATAGACGTGACACTAATGCAATTTGTAGGAATGTCAGGCAGCAGTAAACACATTGGTGGGACTCAAAAAGACTCTTTTAATTATTCAAGGCCAGATCTAGCAGGCTAGTGATCTGGCTTTGAATAGCACATGAACAGGTGCAGGAAATAAAATACTTCTATGAAAATCCCAGAGAAAATGATTGAAGTAAAGTTAATTGACATGTGTGACTTGGGGGACAATGTGAGATGAGTGGTTAGAGTTGACATGAAGGCTATGCTAATATAAATAACCACTCTTTACAACCATTGTAAGCAGAAAAGACAAAAAGGTGCAAGGCGACAGTGCTAAACACTACGCCACCGTGCATCCATTATATACTCTCCTTGTAGAATCTTTTCGTAATCTGATCTCCTGGGTGTTATCAAAGCTAGCATAGCACACCAGTTTTAGTTAGCTTAGCAGTCAAGCAGTAATAATCGGACATTATCTTTTCAGCAGCATTCGCTTAGCCATGGATGATGTGCCATCACCAGTGAGTAACTGTTACACATCATCATGTCGCTCTCTAAGCTGCCCAAGCGCATGGCTTATTGCCTGCATGACAGATTATCCAATCAAAAGCCTGACTATTAGCAAGTGGATGGGATTAGCTTTGAGCCTCCATTTTCATATGCTTGAATGACAGAAAGAGGAGATGAGCTTAAGAGTCTACATCCACATCCATACACTATCTCAGATCAGCGCCGAGCTGAGACACCATGAGCCGTGATCTTGTCTTTTATTGTTGCTGGAAGGATTAGAGACTAAAGAAGCAGCACTCGTGTAGCTCCAGTAGCACTTAACTAAATCACTTAGTTTAACCCCTGGCACCCGATGTTCCTGAGCTGAGCATTGCTTAGAAATGTCATTACAACTGATTCAAATTTATCCTCTAATAATCTACAATGTTATACAGTTTCCAGATGTTACATATTACAAACAGCTGAAAGAAAAGTTTCTGCCCTTCTAAATAATGCATTTATTTCATAAAGTAAAACAGCACACATCAGCACTTGCTGGTTATTTTAAAAAAATCTGTTCTCATGAAAAATTCATGGAAATTTGAAAAGACGAGTGGGATTCGGCTCAGATTTTTGCTTCATAAGAACAGTCATAACAATAATAAGTTATAAACTTATCATAAACTGTTATAGTTTTACAAGTGAGACTACTGTATATTTAATAAAGAATGAAGGGTGAAAGAAAAATCATTTTTTCCCCCTCCAGTATACACAAATGAACTAATCATATTTTATTTCATTATTCTATATAAAGCATAAAGGAATAAACATTTTGATGTACATACAAACATTAATGAATCATAGATGAGACAGAAGTTTTTTTTATATTGATAATATGGCTCCTTATTTACTAAGCGTCTCAGAATCACTCCTAGGAGTTGCGCTCAAAGTTAATTTAGGACTAAAAGTATTCCTACCTCAGACTACGACATGAAAGATATTTATGAGTCTTCGTATTCTTATTTTTAGTGAGAAACAGGACTGCTAGACTGAGACCCGTCTGCTTGCGAAGGAGGTACAGTAGTAAAATGTAAAGAAATTATTAAATATAATTAGATAAAAAAACAACAAAATTTTTTTATGTATATAACAATAGTGTTCATGTTGAATCCATAACCACTTAAGTGTTGATGCTGCGATAATGTTTTTGTTTCACATACTGTAAGCCTCCTCGTCGTTGCTTGGAACAATTCTTTTAATGTGTTTGCCATGGATGATGTCCTACAGCTCCTGAGAAACTAGCGATGCACATGAACTGAACTTGCTTTTTGTTGATTTCACGCTGAGTGGTGGGGAAATGTATAAATCTGTGCATGAGCTGCGATGCGGTAAGAGAAGAGTTTGATTTATTATTTCCGACATTGTCGGCTGTGACAAACCCAAATCATCACTGTTTCAAAGCTGCATCTTCACTGTTACGTAAAGTATCAGTCACCTGTGGAGACAGCATTCGAAATGCTCGTTAATGGACCAGTTGCATACCGCATGCAGTGTGTCACGAAAAGTATTCCATTTTATTCCAAATGTTTATGTTATGAGCTTCGTGTCCATCAAATGTTACCAAAACATCTCTCCTCTGAGCACTCTTCCTGAACTCCATTTCCTTGTAATCCTTAAACAGGTAGGACACCTCAGGAGCTATCCTACATTTTGGTACAGTAGGAGTGATTTCCAGTTATAAGAATGTTCGCTCTTATATCTCGTCCTTACTCCTACTCCTAAAAGTAGGACCAAAATTTTGTCACTAACTTACTCACTCTCTCATCGTCTATATCACTTTATAATGTATTCAGGGTCGCGGGGGGGGGGGGGATTGGGGGGCGGGGCTGGAGCCTATCCCTTGAAACTTAGGGCAGGAGGCGGGGTACACTAGGGTGCCAATCCATTGCAGATTTTGTCACTGATTTCGTTTTTGGCCAGTTAGGAGAAATTTCCTACTCTAAGGTGCTTAGTAAATATGGGCCATAAACAGCAAAAGCAAATGTCTGTAAGAGTTTAATATAATTTAATAGCATATACCGTATGTCGCATCATAAATAAACTTGTTATTACTATGTAATTATCCTCATATAGTGTTGTTTTGTGGTTGTTATTTCTATATAATTAACTATTTATTTATTATACTGAACAAAGCTTTAGTATATCTTAAATGGGAAAGGGATTTTGTAAGATTTAAACATTAAATAAAATAAATAATAAAAATAATTTCAAGAGTAAATAAGACTTTTTCAGTATTTTTAAAATCAAATTAGTACTCCCTAGATTATGCTTTGTGCTAAGCACTCTCCATTTCAAAAAACAGGTTCAAATACTGTTACTTAGTATTAAGTAATAATCCTTATGTATTTAAAGCTCAAAACAATAGAATTAAGACAAAAAAAAACATAAAATCAGAGCCTTGCATAATTATTAACCCCCCCCCTGAGGATCCTACAATTAGAGAATGAATTGAAATATTATATTACTTTGTGAGTGAAGCCTGAATTTTATTTGGACTCAAATGCACATGTCATGTGAACGCCATGCTCATCCCTAATATTATATACCATGCATGCAATCATAAATAAGGCCAATACTACACAATATTGATGAAATCTGCAGTGCTAGGAAAAAAAAAAAAAAACAAGCGTACGAATGACTCATGTGGGCCTGAGCAGCTCACTACCAGGCGAGCATTAAACCTGCACTGTGCTTCTTCCTTGAGCATGTGGACGCAGTGGGGAAAGACAGTCGAGACCCCGGGCGATCGCTTCGCAACCGCCAGGAGCGGAGAAACCAGATTTATTTTCTCTGGGTGGTAAAAATAAAAACAGGCTCTCCAGAACAGAGTCGCGAGCTGGCAGAGAATTAAAGCACAGCACGCACAAACTCACACACCCCTCCCAGCAACTGGTGCTGTAAGATACAGGAGAGGAGGGAGTGGTGAAAAAAAAAAAAAAAAAAAAAACGAGTGACGCAGATGTACAGAGTGTTATTATTCATCTTAGTGTAATTATGTCTTTTAAAAAAATGTCTTTATGTCTTTTGCTCGTTTGTGTTTTACCTATGCTTTGATAAAGCAAAAAAGAAGGCTTTGACACAGTGTTTTTAATGAACAGTAAGGGACGGAAGGAAAGATACAGTAAACAGATTTAAGGAGAAATCAAAGGATCCCAGTCCTGATGCATGTTTTTTTAAATCATTTTTTATACTCTTGTGAAAAGTACTCTTCAGTCCTGAAGAGACATCCGTCTGGCAGTTATCTTATAAGTTGCCAGCTAGATGACCGTTTGTTTCTGAGCAATTGAGGGTGAATGATCTTGCTCTAGGGTGCAAAAGTGGCAACCTGGCAACCCTGGGGCTCGAACTGGGGACCCTGCGTTCAGTAATCCAGCACCTTACAGTACCTACCAGGCTGCATCTGCCCACAATGAGGCATATATCTGGTCTTAACACTCAACGACATCATTATAATTTAACATTATCTTTGCGATCTTTAACATTATAAAGTCACCCATTACATATTATTGTAGGAGGCATCTAAAGCAGGCATCAATGGGTTTCAATTTCACAAAGTTCTTAGGGAAATAGTTTTAGGCTATTGGTCGTGTTTAGTATCTCTTTCCTGGGAACGTTCAGTCCATTTTGTACAGCAGCCAGGCAGTGACCACGCCTAGGATGATGGTGTGCCCGAAGATTTCAAAGGAAACTTTTTTTTTTTTTTTTGCTGCAAAGGAGTCCAAAAATTCACTCCTCACATGAATTCACCAATACACAGATGTCATACAATTCTGTCTGGCTATAGGTTATTGTCCCCTTCCATGATATAAGCACTTATCCCCCACATACTGTAGATTCTAGCACATTATCACCTGTCCTTCAAGCAGAAAGCAGATATTGGAGCAAACAAGAAAAGCACACAGTAAAGAATAGAAAAACAATTCTAGTTATGAATATTTTATAAATGATAAGATACAGCAGATATTTCCGAATAGTTACAGAAATAGTTTCAAATTCTCAAAGAAATAATGTATTCCTTACTGACTTCCACTTGAATGTATAATTTAATAAGCATAAAATTTTGATCTTAACCCAGAATGGTAACAGAACACATTTAAAACCTGATCAAAACAGTATATATCTATTAGTATTTTCTTTTCATATGGAACGGATGAGGAGTACAACATAGCAAAATCTAAATCTAGTATGATCGCTGCATTCATGTTCAAAAGTTAGTTCCCCCTTTTAAAGGTATTATTTGTGTAAAAACACAATATAAACCATCTAATCATAGAGAGACTTAGTATTCGACAAACAACAACATAATACTTTTCACTGTACCATTATTATATAACAAAAATGAATTGAAAAGAGGAAAAAGAAACATCTGGGCGATACTGGTCACCCTGCGATTCAATAAATTGTTTATCCACCTTTAGCAGCAATAACCTGAAATAATCCTCTCACATCATTTCGGTCCATTCTTCTGCACAACATTGCTTCAGATCATTGAGATTTTTAGACATTCGCTTATGCACAGCCATCTTAATATCCTCTCACAGCATTTCAATCGAGTTGAGGTCTGAACTTTGACTAGGCCATTCCAAAACCTTGATTCTTTTATTTCTCAGCCATTCTGATGTAGATTTACTGGTGGGCTGTTGCATGAACCAATTTCGACCAAGCTTTAGCTGTCAGACTGATGGAGTCACACTTGCCTTTAGAATACTCTAGCATATAGAGAGGTTCATGGTCGACTTATTGATTGTCAGATGCCCAGGTCCTGTGGCTGCAAAACAATCCCAAATCATCACCCCTTCCTCTAACCATTGTAATGGTCTTACCTTGGGGTGAATGTACTGGGACGTCCACTCCTGGGAGGATTGGCAAACTGTTTTGAATGCTTTTCACTTGTGAATAATCTTTCTCACTGAACTCCAAATTGTTTGGAAATGATTGTATTACCCTTTCCAGGTTGATACACAGGAACAACTGCTTCTCTAAGACCTTTGCTTATGTCTTTACCCCTTGGCATTGTGTTAACACACACCTAAGTGCTCCAAAACCAGCAAACCGCCAAAACTTCTGCTTTTATAGAGGTCTGCACACCTGCTGGTGATTCATTAATCAAGGGTTGAGGATTAGCAACACCTGGCTGCACCGTACCCTCCTAAATCCTGTGAAAGCAGTTAGGAGTACTTAGTATGGCCTATGTGTGTGTTTTTTTTTGTTTTTGTTTTTTGACATTGGTGTTGTGGGTCTCACAGGGTTAACCTGAACATTTTGGTGAGCTGAAAAAAAAAAAAACGTGCACCACTTATTCAGACATATTCTACTGTCTGTTCAGAATATGTGTAATAATGCATTCACGTTTTGGTTCCATCCCTAGCTGATATGCAAGCTGTGTGAGTGTGTGTATGAGAGAGAGAGAGAGCGAGAGAGAGAAAGAGACGGATAAAAGAGAGAGAAGAACAAGAAAGTAAAAAAAAAAATAGCAGGAGAGATGAGAAATTTTATTGTGCCACTGCAATAGTAATGTTTCATTAAAGAAGCCAGCAAAGGGCCAAACAATCAGCAATAAAAGTGTATGTGAGCATGGATGTGTCCCCTGGGTGTACTAACTTCCAGTCTCTGTAGTGTGAAATCACTCTCTTTTTATCTCTCTCTCACTCTCTCTCTCTCACACACACATAGACACACATGAACATCTACCCCCCAAAACACACCCGCCCACCCACACAAGCTCTAGGGGAGGGTAAAAACCAGCAGGCTCACACATAGCATGCATCTTCAATCACCTCTGCTCCATTAACAACCCTGCAGTACATAACAACTCCAAATGATTGTCAGGGAAACAGGCAATTACAGCTGCAAACACACCAAAAGCTTTTTTTACGCAGCTGCACAAGACCCAGAACCTCTCAGATCATGTGACCCTTATCACCATCAGCCTGTGATGTTTGGTTCTTTTCAGTTCTGCTTCATACCACTGACCTATGTTCTGTTCTTTATTCTCCACTATGATTTGTTCTGTTCTTCTCTGTATGGTGCCTGCAAAACAGAGCATAATGGTTCCGAATGCAGGACAGAATGGAGCAGAACAGAATCATATAGAGCAGAACAGGGCAGAACAACATGCGGTTAAATAGAAAAGGATGAACAGAACTAAATGGATCCGAATGCAGAACACAATGTACAGTAGCAGAACATAAACATACAGAGCAGATCCCAATGCGACAGAACAAAATGCAGGAGAACAGATCAGAGCAGAATTCTAAATTCAGCTTGCTGTTCTGCTCCATTGTATTGTGTTTTTGTTCTGTTTACTCCATTCTGTTCTGCTCCATGTATTTCTGTTCTGCTACATTCTACCATGTTATATTCTAATCTGTACTGTTCTGCTCCCTATCATTCTGTTCGGCAGCTTTCAGCCATGTGATAGGGCAGTGGTGGCTCAGAGGGCTAAGGCACTGAGCTACTGATTGGAAGATCGGTGGTTCGATTCCCAGCTCAGCCAGGTTGCCATTGTTGGGCCCTTGAGCAAGGCCCTTAACCCTAACTGCTCCAGGGGCGCTGTACCATGGCTGACCCTGCGCTCTGACCCCAGTTACACTGGGATATGCGAAGAAGGAATTTCACTGTGCTGTAATGTATATGTGACAAAAAAAGGCTTTACTATTTTAATCTGCACTGTTCTGCTCCCTATTGTTCTGTTCTGCTGCATTCAGCTATGTTATGTTATAACCTGTACTGTTCTGCTCCATATTGTTCTGTCCTGCTGTATTGTATTTTGTTTGGTGCTGTTTTGTTCTATTCCATTCTGTTCTGCTCCCTATGGTTCTGTTGAGCTGCCCATCTGCTTTGTTCTGCTTTCTATAGTTCTGTTCTGCTGCTTTCTGTTGTGTTTTGTTCTAATCTGTATTGTTCTGTTCTGCATTATGTTGTTCTGCTCTGCTGCATTCTGTCGTGTTATGTTCTAATCTGTTCTGCTCCCTATTGTTTTGTTCTGCTGCATTCAGTCATGTTATGTTGTAATCTGTACTTTCTGCTGCATTCAGTCTTGTTATGTTGTAATCTGTACTTTCTGCTGCATTTAGCCATGTTATGTTATATTCTGTACTGTATTGTGTTTGGTGCTGTTTTGTTCTATTCCATTCTGTTCTGCTCCCTATTGTTCTGTTCTGCTGCATTCCACTATGTTTTCTTTCATACTATTTCTGTCCCATATGCGTCTGTTCCTATGACTTCTCTGGTATCATGTTTATCACGTTTTGTGTTATGCTTTGTTCCATTTTGTTCTACTCCATTCTGTTAAGCTGCCTACTGATGTGTTATGTTACAGTGAGTCCTATTCTGTTTTGTTCTGCTCTCTATGGTTCTGTTCTGCTGCATTCTGTCATGTTATGTTCTAATCTATGTTGTTCTGTTCTGCTGCATGCCACTGTGTTTATGCCCTGGACCATTTTGTACTGTTTCGTATGCTTCGGTTCCACTGAATATCCTGGTGTCCTGTGTTTTCTGTCGTTCCACTTGATTTGGTTCTGTACATATGGCTCTGTTGTACTGTTTTATGTTTTGCTTGCAGTGTTCACTTTTGTTTCTCTCTGTTCCATTCTGCTGCATTCTGCTGTCTTCTGTTCTGCTCCAAAAAACTCTGTTGTGTTCTTTTTCACTTTATGCATTCTATTCTACACTGTTCTATTCTGCCCTGTTTTTTTTTCTCTATTTCAATTTCCATCTTCCTTCGTTCCAGCAATTTTAATCTCCATATTCAGATAATATAATAACAAACATTTTTTGTCTAATGATCACTGTAATAGAGGCACACTGTATCCTCATGTGATGGGCTATCTGCAACTGAAGGCAGCTATTTCGATTTTTTGTTGCTTAAACTGTCTACAGCCTGTCAACTTCAGCAGGTCTAAAAGAGGAACGATAGAAAGAGAGTGAACATATACTGTACAGGAAAGAAGGACAGAGAAGTTCTCGGCAGTGGAGCTAGGTGAGACTGAAGACGTGAACACCTTCACATAAAATGCCTGAATGTGAGAAATGTCAGGAATTATTACTCCTAACTATAGTGGGAATAAAAAGTGATCCATAAATATGCTGTGATTGTGATGATGATGGGAATTCAACGTATAAAAGAACTCACAAGAAACATAATTGAGTCAATCTTGAGGCCATTAAAAGGTCCTTCTTTAAAAAAAAAAAAAAAAAAAAAACAAGCAAAGAAAGAAAGAAAGAAAAGAAAGCCCATAGAGATTCATTTCTTTTCTGTGCCATGATGAATATGAGCTGAAGAATACAAAAGATTTCTACTCCACATGCCTGGAAAAAAATAGATGTAGTAGATGCAACTCATGAAACGGTACACTGTTAGCCAGGAAGATTATAAAGCAAAGGTGTTGTCATGACATTTAAGCTTCAAACCCAGAGACATCCAGGATAGAACACTACAATGCTGTTCAGTTCTTGAATCTGATTGGTCCAAAGGTGACAGATGCTCTGACTGCTGGAGTATTGGCTGAAATGCAAATTCTTGTAATAAAATGCATCAAGATGGATTTTTGAAATATTTTTCCAATATGTCCGGTTGTTTGTGCATGCATCACGTGAAAACTACTAAACGAATTTTAATGGGGTTTCCACATGTACATACAATAACTGGCCGAGCTTGAGATAACAGACTGTATAGGCTTTGTTTCATCGCAATCGGCCCACAGGAAGAGAAGATATGCAAATTTGAAATTGAAATGGAAACTCCCTCATATCATAAAAAGAAAAGAAATCGACCTTGAAAGAAATGCATTAGTTCATCTTAAAATTCAACAGATGGCGCTGTACATTTTTTAAAACTTAATAAACGAAATCGCGCACCTTTATTCCGCACACTTCATGGTAACCATAAAAAATGTAATTCAATCCAAAATTCAACAGATGGCGCTGTTAAATTTTTCAAAAACATGCTTATGAGTGTGCAGTTAAGTTCCACTTGAATGAAATTGCGGGCACATCTAACACGCACACACACACACACACACACACACACACACACACACACACACACCCCTCGTATGACTTGTGAAAGTAGTTTCAGTATTTGTGTGGTTCTTACGTTCTTTCTTTTGCTCATATTGTTTCTTACAAAATAAATTAAAGTATGAGAGAGAGAGAGAGAGAGAGAGAGAGAGAGAGACCGTGGGTATAAGGTGCTCAGTGGGACATGAATAGATCGCTGTCTCTGTTTTTCACTGCGTTCCTCCCTGTTGACCTCCATTCATGAGAAGCGCATGTCTCAGCAGTCAATATCACACTCGCTGGCTCCCCAACAGCCCCAGTGTATTTGTTATCCTGTTTGTGCGTGTATGTTGTGTGTATGGGGATAGAGAGAGAGAGAGAGAGAGAGAGAGAGAAATGCAGCGGCAGTTTGTCTTGATCTCTGATGTCCCTAAAATATCTGATATGAACAGATACATGACAGTTGTCATAACTGATCTGATCTAAGCATGTAGCACAAATATATATTTGGGCACACAGACACACACACACACACACACACACACACACGCGCGCACACACACACACACAAAACTAATGCATGATAAAATGGAAACATGTTTTTCTCCACAGCTGTGCCGAGAAATAAAGGCATGCTGGGAAGATCCGGAGTACACTCTCGATGAAAGCCTGAAATCCTTGCATCAAACGCAGTGAAGCGTGAGCACCATTTGCCCTGAACATCATTTTCCATACTTCAATTTTATCTAAGCCTATAAGCCATTCACTCGCTCATTAAACATTCACAGACGTACAAAAGACTGGTGAGATTTGATGAAACAATACAGGCCTCATTTCACCAACTCACTGAGGAGCAGCCTCGCAGTCGCAATAAATACGAGTGGAAGCCAGCTTGTGTGTTCAGTACACTGAATGCAGATCTCTCTTTTTATAGTATTTGATTTGTCCATTAATGAACAAACCAGGACACGTGATGTTGACATCTGGATAGGGATGTTAAATAGTTAAATCATAAAATATAAACATGTATTGAGGCAAAGGATTTGGAAACTATGAGGGAAATTGTGTGTGTGTAGGGGGGGAGTGATGGCATAAAGGTAAAATACAATCTTGAGATCTTACTATAAGATATAGACAATAGTATTTGAAAGCTAAAAATATATTCCTTCCTTCTTTTCTTTCTTCCTCAACACTCCTGGACAGAGAAATGAGGTCCATAATCCATCCATCCATCCATCCATCCATGCTTCTCTCTCATTCATTAAACACTCCTGGACAGAGAAATGAGGTCCATAATCCATCCATCCATGCTTCTCTCTCATTCATTAAACACTCCTGGACAGTAAACTGAGTTTCACCATCAATCCCTTTGGATCCATCCATCCATCCATCCATCCATCCATCCATCCATCCATCCATCCATCCATCCATCCATTCATCCATCAAGCCGTCTTTCCAACAATCCATCCCTACCTCTGTCTCTTAACATTTCCATACAATGAACTGAGTTCTACCATCCATCCATCCATCCATCCATCTCTCTGAACACTTCTGGACAGTGAACTGAGTTCCACCATCCATCCATGCATCCAAGCATCCATCTCTCTCAACACTTCTGGACAGTGAACTGAGTAACACCATCCATCCATCCATCCATTTCTCTTAACACTTCTGGCCAGTGAACTGACTTCCACCATCCATCCATCCATCCATGCATCCAAGCATCCAACTCTCTCAACACTTCTGGACAGTGAACTGAGTAACACCATCCATCCATCCATCCACCCATCCATCCATCCCTCTTACCAGCAATCGATTCCTCGCTCTCTCCTTCATCATTTCTGAACAATGAACCATGAAAAGTTCCACCATCCATTCATCCATACTTCTTTCCAACAACCCTTCTTTCCCTTTCTCTCTCTCAACATTCTGGACAGTGACCTGAATCCCACCATCCATCTATCTATCCAAGCATCCATCTATCTATTTCTCAACACTTCTGGCCAGTTCCACCATCCAGAGAGTTACACTACAGCCATGAATGTCTATCATGCCATCCCCCACATCGTATTGGACCACGGTCAACCATGTCAAGGTCCATCTGCTCTGATTCCTGCATGCAAGCAGAAACTGAAGCTATCCAAACCTGTGGCTAGAACATTCACAGTTTAGCCTGGATGCTTAGTCTGAAAAAAGAAGATGCTTTTAGAAGTCGGCATGCGTTCAGTTTTAAAGCGTCTAAATCCAGTTTAACAAGGCGGCAAGGGAGGCAAAACCATTGTACTCTGGGAAGATTCAAAGACCATTCTCAGCTAACAACTCTGTTTCCATCTGGAAAGGCCTCAGGCAGGTCACTGATCACAAACCTACCATTTTCAGCACCTGAATGGAGACATTCCAGCATTCCAGATTTACTTCCTCTACATTCGCCCTATACCCATAAAGCCAAGAACCACAAGAATATTGATGTCTTGCTCTGCCATCTGTGGTAACGCAGTACTGATTCATTTTAAAGATAATACAGACACCCATTCTTGGACCAAATGTAAATATGGCCTTTTGAAACCATACCAGACCCTAAAAAGTATACCAGAATCCTGATTATTTACTTTAGCTGTGTATTCAGGACAATCATCTCGGCCTGATGCAGGAACGGCACTCCCAGATGAGCAAGCAGGACTCCATCAACAGCTGAATCACTTCCTGACAGACAGAATGTGACACGTAAGAAAGACGTCTCAAACCCCCTCACCATTAGGACCTCCAACATCACCCTGATCGGGCTCATTTCCAGAGCTGATTAGTCTACTTAAATGCTGTTTTTATTTCTTTATTCGTTTGTTTATTTATTAAATATTATCCCTTCACCCTGTTTGACTCCACAGTTAGTACTGTTTTCCACTTTTAAGCGATCATCATTACCCAGTACCTCAACTGGGAGCTAAACATCCTCTCTCTAACAAAAAATATACAGTAGCAAAGGATGTGCTTCCAGTGACAGCTCATGAAGTTCATCCTGCCACAGCCAACAATAGTGCATTACTGTACTGTCAACGTACAGTCCATCTTGACCTGCTCCATCATTATCTTATACAGTATGCTGCCTCCACTGCCAAGGACAAGAGCAGACCGCAGCATCTACCTGCCTCCCAGACACAAACTTTTTGAAAAAAAAAAAAAACTTCACTTCCAAGAAATTGCCATCCAAAGTACCAAAACTACTTAGCAAAAATAAATAAATAAATGAATAAATAAATAAACACTTTATTTCCAACAAGCCCAGGATCAACACTGAAATACTATTTAATGTTACCTACATGGCCATATTCATATTATTCATTAGGATGAACTTTTTGTGATACCTCTACAAGTGTGTTTTACACACCATACAGTATTTCCCTACTATTTATGATGCTGGATGATCGGGTACACTAGTGATGCTGGATACCCACCTCTCCATCCATCCATTTATCAATCCATCCATCCAGCTAGCCACTGATCCACATACTTTCTGTACATACATACCACACCACCCTCCCAACCAAACCATGTTTTTAGCTTCCTTCCTTCCTTCCATCCATCCATCCATCCATCCATCCATCTATCCATCCATGCATCCATCCATGCATCCATTTATCCATCCAGCTACTGATCCACATACCGCACCATTTTCCCCACCAAACCATGTTTTAGCTCCCTCCTTTCATCCCTCCATCCATCCATTTTCCATCCCCTGGGACAATGACATATGTAAAAATGGTTTAAACCTATTTGGTGAAATGTACCTATGAGTTTAGGTTAACATATAAGAAGAAATTATAAAGAGTACAGTACATTGATAAAAAGACAGGGAGAGGAAGAGCAGTAAAATGACAGTGTTTTATGGGTTCAGATTCATTAGCTCGTGGACAGATGCATTGAGTCGACCTTTATTAACAGTGATGAATACAGAAGAATCCAGCTCTGCCAAGCATTTTATCACACAGTGAAATATATAACACCTTTATGAATCTTGGAGTGATGACTGAAAAGCCAGCCCTTGGTGTTAATATATTGAGAAAAAAGAACATGCTCAGTGCCTAGGTTGACATGAATCGGGTCCAAGCCAGCAGGAAAGCAGGACAGAATTATATTAGAGAGATAAACTATGCTGTAAAGACCCCAAAATGGTCCATGATACCACAGATCAGAATCATTTACAGGCCAGAGCTGGTCCTACGAGAGACAACATACTCTCTTAATTGTGAGCCCTCGGTTCGCCCTTAAGTCCACCATAAACCAACTTCTCACTTGATTAACGGCTCATAAGATCTGCACGTCAATACGTAACCAGAAGAAGACCTTTCCCACAGTCTTTGCCGATTCCCTTTCTCACGCTTTGCTTTTTCACCTTTCTTTGCAAGTCCTTCTCTCTCCAGGCTCTCGTTCCTCCTCTGGTAATAAGATTAGCATTTTCTCCTTACCTCTCCATGTTTACCTTGATCATCAGGCTCCTCTTTCTCCACCTCTCTCTCACTCTTACTATCATTAGGTTAAACACTACTCAGCTTGGTGATTTGGGCCCATCTGTTGTATGGCTTGTTAGTAATATAATGAATCCTTATGTGAGGAAACACTTCCCCGTTTGGCGGGAGGACAAACAGGGACGAACAAATTACCTTTCATTCCAGCGAGAGGCCAGATGGAACCAGTCACTGTAAATAAGCCGAGATAAAGGAAGGTCAGGGATTGCACATGTACACTGGAGATTATGACCCAGTCCTGTGTGTGTATAGCGTATACTGCACATGGGCAGAAATTCTAGTTCTTGTACTTGTATCTTCATGCTGGATAGATTCTTGAATCTTTTGGGAAAGCGCTTAATCCCAGATTTTATTACATCACATACCACGGCATTTAACAATATTTTAATTCATGCAAGCTGTGCTTTTACCAAAGTGTTGTCAGTGCAATCACTTGCACTACAAAGGTGAGCTGATTACAGACCTCCAGTCCTATGACCACGTCAATATATGGTTCAATATATCACTTCCACTGACCATTCACACCTTTTCCAAACCATCGTAAATTTGAAACGTGACGAGTCGAGTCGTGTTACTTGGCATGCAGTGCACAGAAGATTTCACCTTCAATGCCCCCCAATCCACTGCATCACAGGGTGCCGGGAGTAAGTGTGTCCACAGTTCTAAACCACGTTCGGGCTCAAAATCAATCATTACACTTCACCAGACATTCAGACCTCTCATTGCAAACTGTAACACATCTGGAAAAAAAAGAAAAAAAGCAAGCTTAAAAAAAAAAGCGTAATATCATGACAAATTAAATTATCCATCACCCAAAAAAGTGAGTGTTTACAATGGACTCACACTTTTTTTTCTCTAAATGGGAAATTTACAATGTGCAAGCATTAGCCCATCCCAAGTTGGGTTCAATGATGGCTCAACGCTTTTAATTGTTTCTTTTTTTCGAGCCTGGCCAGGAATCGAACCCAGACCCTGGTGGTACGAAGCGACAGTGCTAACCACTACACTTCTGTGTTTGCTGTGCAATTGTTGTCGTTGTTGGACTTCCTCGGTTTCCCCGCATCCCCCGCACGACTTGAACTCCAACAACGACAACATTTGTGTAGCAAGCACAGTAGTATAGTGATTAGCACTGTCGCCTTGCACCGTCAGGGTCTGGGTTCGATTCCCGCCAGGCTTGAAAAAAAAAACAAAAAACAATTGAAATTCATAAAATGAGTGAGATTCCGTACAACCTAAAAACATTGCTACCGTATTTTTCACGGTAAACTTGTGGCAATCACAATCACTGCCAGCTGCCAGTTTTTTACCGTAAAATGTATGTTTATTTTTTACAGTGTACAGTATGTTGACTAGTACCTTTGTATAGACAAAGAGTTACTTTACCAACATGTGCAACATGGCAGATAATAAAAAGTTATGCCCACTTTTGTATTATTTTTGGTATAGCCCTCGTACAGTATATGCTAAGTGGTAACACTGGGAGTTCCACAACATTAACTGTATAACACGATGACGTGATGTTATAGTGAGCTCATAGTCTTGCTGTGGTTTCAATGACAGATAAAGTGTTTTCGAGTCTGAGACGAGGAAAGTGGCACTGCTGCCAAGTGCGTCAAGGATGGCTATATTTCACTCCCCTGTCCATCAGAGCATTATCTCACCCTCTCACAGAGTGTCCCGTACACTTTTAGACACTTGCAATCTCACCACATATACACACTTTGGAATAAAATCTCCTTTTGTGCACGGGTAAACAAACTCGAACATTGAAAAAAGAAAAGTCATTGGCCGTCTCTGGTGAACGCTACTGGATATTTCTGGATTCTGAGACTAATTGGTGTGACACTAGCAAAATGTGTGAGTGCATCATCTCAAACATACTGATATACATATGGAAGAACACAATTAGCACTGTCCTTCGAGCATGTTTAGCATAAGCAGCAGTTTGAAAAGATGCTACTGTATGTCTGCCACACATATCTCCAAGAAAGCACATTATGCCCGATTGGTAGCTAAGGGGGGATGAAAGGAGAGCTAGAAGCTAATGTAGGAATTAGAATTTAAAATTTTTTAAAAAGTGGACATGATACGAGTGTTTTTTCTTCTTTATCAGGATAATGAACACTCCAGTTGGTGAAAAATGACTATATTGAACACATCTGTAATAGCGCTTGGTGCTCTTAGGAGCATTTACTCTTTTCATTATGAGGATAAGTTCCAAGCATCTGGATGTTAAGTCGCTTAGTCCCAGCGCTCGCTGTAATGGCATAAAACAACCCTGCTATTAGCAACATGTTGAGTGTTACTTTAAATAACTTTATTGTTAATATAAAAAAAAAAATCATATCACTTTTACTCAGCAATATAGGAGAGTTCTGTTATTGTGTGTGTGTGCAATTTAACAACTATATGAGATTAGAACATTGATTAAGTATGCCCGCCCAAACCCCATGGTGTCTGTAACCATATCAAATTCATCTCGCAATATCTTAACAATTTTGCATTTTAGAATAATACAATTTTTTCAGGTTTACGCCTTTTCATGTGAAATCTAAATAGAAAGTTTCATCTGAATGACAGTTAAGATTATTAAAAAATCTGAATTAAAAAAAAGGTACGAAAAAAAAAAAGGTTTTTAGGTGAGAAACATTTTAGCTGTCCTGTTAAATCATGTTATTAGTACTAAATTCCAAAGCACAGTTTGACATAGTCGTATTTCATGTGCAACATTAAAAAACTGCAGCATCAACGATTAACTATTATCTACTCATCATTCCTTTCTGTGTGAGATTTATTGTCCGATTCAGGCCGAATGTATTTCTGCACGCATGTGTGTGTGTGTGTGTGTGTGTGTGTGTGTGTGTGTGTGTGTGTGTGTGGGTCTGTGTGTGTTTCAGTGGCAATAGGTTCCGGTATCAATAATTGATTCGAGGCACATTTTCTCCATCTGAGCCAGCAGCTAGACCACATGCTGATATACCACAGAGAGACAGAGAGACAGAGAGAGAGAGAGAGAGAGAGAGTAGACAAAAGACTAGAAATGAGTATTTGAAGGTTAGACTATATAAATGTGAACATAAAGGTTAGCATAATAGAAAAAGCATAATTTTACTGGTGCTGTAGGAGTCTCCGCATTAAGACACAACAATACATAATGTCATAAATTAAACAATAGATGTCTTAAATCTGGTGATATCCTAGTTAAAGAAAAAAGATCTAATATTTTGCAGTGCTAGGTTACCATCTAGGAACTTCTGTTGTCCAAAAAGGGACTGTAGAGGCCAGTGGTGACCATTGTATTTATGCCCTTTTATATGACTGTGGTAGGACCTCCAGTCACCATTCACACACACTACATTTTGAAATGCCAACTAGTCTAATATGCCATGTCTTTGGACTGTGGGAGGAAACTTGAGTACCAGAAGGAAACCTGGTAGAGAACATGCAAACTCCATGCCCACAGAGCCGACAGGGTTGGGAATCGAACCCCCACCATTCAGGTGCAGGGTGACAGTGCTACCTAATATAAGACTCTTACATGACTGTTTCTAATTACTCTGCAAATGTCTTGAGCCAACCTTCATTTCTTAATGATTTGCTCCCAAAGAGCCAGACTTCCTTGTATTTTCAATGTAGTCTTGACGAATAATTCTCCAGGCGTCCTGATGTACTGTTTTGGCTCTCTGTTTTGGTTAAAGCATGACTCGGTGAGAAACAGGTGCAGATTATGAGTGATGATTAGTATACAGGTGATGCTAAATGTTGAGTGGCTGGAACAGAGGGAGAGGGGGGAAATAAGGTCGCTGCCGAGGTTGTTACATAAACAATTGATTTTTAAATTGTATCTTTAAGCACTTTTCAGCCTGTTGCAGTAAACATTCATTTAATCTCCGTAATTTGGCTGCAGCATGCCTACTTACCTCACATGCCACAAGCTAGCTAGCTTGGCTTAGCTAAAATACTGAGGTAGCTAATGTTAATTCATATGCTAACGTTACTTTGCTACCCTACCCTAGCATTAGCTACCATAGCCTAAATTCTAAGGTAGCTAATGCTAATTCATATGCTACCGATACTTTGATACTCTTCCTTAGCATTAGCTATCTTAGCTAAAATCCTTTGGTAGCTAATGCTAATTCATATGCTAATGATACTTTGATACTCTTCCTTAGCATTAGCTATCTTAGCTATAATCCTTAGGTAGCTAATGCTAATTCATATGCTCACGTTACTTTGCTACCCTTTTTTAGCATTAGCTACCTTAGCTAAAATGCTAAGGGGGGGGGGGGGATGGGCTGGGGGTTGGGGCGGGGGCTAGTGGGCTGTATTGTATATTAGCTATAGATCATTATGCAGTGTGTTATTTGTGTTTGTATGTGTGTTTCCTTGTATTAGCAGAAAGGGAGAGCAAGAGACCTGTGTAAAAGTGTACCAGTGCGCTGAGGAGAGAGAGTGTGTGTGTGTGTGTGTGTGTGTGTGTGAGTGCATGCTTCAATTAGCCTGCTGAAAAGAGAAAATAGGAAGTCATTAGACTCACGGAGCCTGCTTCCAGCCCTTTCATTCCCTCAATATCCCCAAAAGTGTTGCAAACATTTTGTAAAGGAGGAGGATTTTGTGTAGCGCAGTGTTCTGGAGAAACAGAAATTATGCCAAGAGTCCAGCAGGACAGCTTTGGATAAATGACTGTAAGATCTGTCAAATTGCTGCAGTAACGTCAGTACTGAATGACTGTAGTGGCTATTGGTTTATGGACTGTGCTAATTTTAAGATTTGACTGATGTACAGTAACGTAATATAAAGAGTTTGTCTTTTTTTTTTTTTAACAATCCCAATGGTGAAAACTTTCCCTTGGTGCAACACATGTATAGTTTTATCCCTGACTTCAAGAAAGTGTAAAGACTCCTTATTTTTATAAGGAATTATTATAAGTCCTATTATAGTGCATTAATGTAGTACAAAACATACATAGAGAGATAAATAAACTGATAGATAGATAGATAAGTGACGAGGTCAAGTTCACCAGGACATATTATGAAATTTCTAATAAATGAAGTCATGAAACTGATTAACTTTCAAGCACAGTGCGGAGATGAGACTCGCACGTCTCTGGTCACACAGCTGCTTACCATCAATAAAATACCGAACCCTGATATTTCATCTCTTTCAGGAAACCAGCAGGGATGACGTTCAGGGGCTGAACTGGTGTGCTTTATAGTATATGAAATATGATGTCTTTTTAGAACAGAAAAGAAAATAAGCTCAAACTGATTAAACATCGCAATGCACTCCGCAGTGGGCCAGAGATCATGAGCTGATAGCGTGATGATCTAATGTTGGTTATCAAGACAAACTTTCAGTTTCAGACACTTAATTTTAACTGTTTTAAGTTTCACTTTGTTTTAAGCTGTTTAACAGCTCACGCTAAGAAAATGCTTACTGTTACACTTCGCCAAATGCAGAAACGCAGTAAAATGTCTGGATGGTAGACACGTTTTAAAGCAGCCGTTGGTCCGCGAAAGACGATCCTGGCTGAGGTGGCTCGGAGTTCACTGGAGTCATGTGATGGAAGTCCTGATCCTTGAAAATCGACAGATAACTTGTCACAAACTTGGTGAAGAAATGCATGTCTGTGGAAAGTGTACACACAATCATTCACCGACACCGCTTGCACGTTACAGGTACCTTGGTCTCCAAGCCGTTTCCACGTGTTTGGGAAATTAAAAGAGTTCCTGGGGGGGTAGTGTTCCATATGCGAAGCAGGGAGTCTGATCATAGCTCTGGTGTACTGAGAAAACTTTAAAGGTATCCAAGGTATCACTAGTGAGATGCTGGGATAAGAGTGTACAGGGGGATTATATAGAGAAATAAAGGGAGTTTTTATTCTTATAACTGTCTTCTATAATTATATCCGGCAAAAGGGAGTCAAAAACGGCATACTTTAATTAAATTTCACACGGCACCCCTCCTCCTTTCCCCTCACTGACCGCATTGTAATTGCATTTGCAGCATCATTCGAGCAGACAGAGTGAAGGATGATTGTGTTGCTCTGGTAATACCCGCACCGGACCCATCCGCTGCCTGGGAAATGTGGAAGCACTACACTTAAACCCACACTCCGTCCCCACACGCAGTAAATATCCACAGGCAGGCAGTTTCCTCTGAGATTACAGCTGCCGCGTGGCAGGACCTGAGCACAGACCGGTTTCAGGGTTTCGCACTCTGCTCTGACCTTCAGGATTGTTTGCACGTGGTACTAGTTATTGGTTCTTGTCGAGTCTCATTAGCTTGTGTCCACAAACCTGTTTGTCTTCCGTGTTTACAAAGTTTGGCAAATGTTAACTGTGCTTAGAAGCCGTAGCTCCATGTAGCGTATTTAGCGGTTGTTTAAAGCGCGTTCCCTCATCCATGTTCCTGTTCGCGCTTGGTGCTAGTTCATCACTGCATTACTTATTACAATATAGACACAAAGCATACATACGGACTTACATTTGAAATGACACATTTTATTTGTATGAAGCACAATTACTATAGAGTCACAAATGGATTACGGCTTTGTTCGTGATACCGTGATAAATAGAAACCAGATAGTATTGTTTTCTGCTGTGGGAAATGAAGGAGAGAACAAAAAGGAGAACCAGAGAGAGAAAGAGAGAGATGGTGCTGAGATATTAGCAGTGATTACATTTGCAGTGTCCATCCCTGCTGCTCAGCCTGTTCTTCCTGCCGTGCCAACATCATCCATCTGAAACGCCACCCAGCCAACAGTGACTGGGAGAAAAACCCCAGCTGTCTCCTCCTCTACCCTTTTCACATGATTTGCTTTCTCTTCCTCTGTCTTTCCTCCTCTTTAATTTTCTATGTTAACCTTAACCCTCCTCTTCCTCATAGCTTCTTATTCACCTCTTTCTCATCTTTTTTTTGCCCCTTCTTCTTTTTCTTCATCTCGTCTTTTCTCATCCTCCCTCATTCACATCATCCTCTCTACTTTGCTCCGTATGTTTCCTTTATGTGTCCTCTTGCACGTTTGTCATCTCTTCTCCTTGTCTCATTTTTCCTTCATTTTGTCATCTTTCATATTTCCTCCTTCACAGTGTCGTTTCCACTTTCTTCTTCTCCGCTCCTTCTCATCCCTTTCTTTCCCTTTTCCCTCTTGTCTTGCGTTTTCCAATTTTTCCATTCCTCTTTCCTCATTCTCCATTTTCTCCTTATTTCTCCAGTCTTTCTTTCCTATCTTCTCAAATCCTTTAATTATTTTTTTCTTCTCTCATCCTTTCTCTATCTACCATTGTTCACTTATTCTGCCTGTGTTCCTTTATATCTTTTCTTTTCATTTCTCATGTCCTTTTTTACTTTCCTCTCCTGCACTCATTTCTCATCTCTTCTCCTAACTTCTTTTCCTTTTTCCTCCCTCTCATCCTTCCTCATTCCCCGTCCTCCTTTTCACTTTATCTGCCTCCTTCCTCATGTCCTCTACTCCTCTTCTTTCTTATCTATTCTCTCCTTTCCTTTGTCTTCTTTTATCCATCCTTCTTTCTACTTTCCTCACCATTTCCTCCCCCCTCATGCCAAATTCTCTCTTTATTTCTCGTCTTTCTTCTCATTTTTCATCTTCTCTCTTCCTTTTTACATTTTCCAAGCTCCTTGTTCCATCTCTTTCAACATTTCTTTGCTCCCCTCCCTTCTCCTCGTTTCCTTTTTTTTCTTCTTATCCTTCCTATCCTTTATCTTTCATCTGTCCTCCTTCTTCTTCCTGCCGCTTTCCTCCGTATTTTTCCCCTATCCGCATTTCTCATCCCCTCTCTTTATTCTCTCCCACCTTTCCCCTCTCCTCCTTTTTTCTCATTATAGGTTCTAAAAGGGGAACATTATATGCAAAGTGGGTTAAGCTGTGTTTGAGTGTGTTTGACGAGTACCCTCGACTGCTCTCTATTCTTCTTTTCATGGCCAATCTGGGGATAAAAAAGCGAGTGCATTTCTAACGTGTTTTATGTGTTTCTGAAAAATGTAGCTGATCTGGTTTTTAATCACACAGCTACCCTGGAGGTAGTAAGTTAACCTGGATTTTTCCTTTATGTTTAAAGAGAACGTACTTATTATGTCTGTAAAATGATTTGTCTTACTGCGTATACTGAACGTATGAGTCTCCTACTCATCAGTCGTTAAGATAGTTTTGTGTTAAATTCTGAAATAAAATAACTGAAAAAAATTTGGCTAAATTATTAACAGTTTGCTTGGTGGGATTCCTCCCAAAAAATGCACTTTCCAGTCCAAAGACTTGCAGATTAGGCTAATTGGTGTTCCCGAATTGCTTGTAGTGTACGTGAGTGAGAGTGAGTGCATGCTTGGGTGCCCTGTGATGGAACTGGCACCCCACTCAGGGTACCCCACTTTGTACCACGAGTTTCTTAGAATAGACTCCTGGTTTCCTGCAACACTGTACAGGATAAGAGGAACAGATAAATGAGTGAGATCCTGAATTAGTGTGATTTGACTTGAAGCTGGAAGTACTGTCGAGCTGTGTAAGGCGCAGGTGTGTAATAACCAGCAATCATTTCTATAAGATAAATAGTCTGGTTCCTTGGTGGGCTAGAGGCCAGCGTGCAGTGCGTTCACCAAGTCAGCACAGTCCTAGTGTTGATTTCAAGCATGGACAACTATGGTATGATCCAATATTGTGTTATGCAAATGTTCAGATTCATGGGTTAATAAGCTACATTTTGATACAAAGTGTATTACTATATCATGTCTGGTTGCTGGACGTCAGGATTACAATACTGCGTAGAGGGTCACGGGGGGCCTGGAGCTTATCCCAGGAAACTTAGGGCATGAGGGGCCCATGACACGGCATGTCTCTGGACTGTGGGAGGAAACCAGGGTACCCGGGGGAAACCCAGCAAGCACGGGGAGAACATGCAAACTCCACACACGCAAAGGCGGGAATCAAACCCAGACCCTGGAGGTGCTTCTCTTAAAAATAACTTCTGTACTTTATAGTGAAGAAAATGTATGTTTTTCTATTGCAAGTGGAATAACCAGCTTGGTGTTCACGAAAGTGCTTTAAAACAATATTGAGAATGAAAACTATCAAAATATAAGATATGATACATTTCACATTTAGGCATTTGGCAGACGCCCTTATCCAGAGCGACTTACATTTTTTTTTTAGCAGTTGAGGGTTAAGGGCCTTGCTCAAGGGGCCCAACAGGGATTTAAACCTGGGACCTTCCGAACTACAGGTAATGCCTTAACCACTGAGCTACCCCTGACCTAGCACTGTACCATTGTCCATAAGGCACGGACATGGACAGGTATTTAATACCTGACTTGATATGATGGGTCACAAATGCAGTGATCTACTTTAGTAACCCAGTCACACCTTGAAAAAAAAAGCTGTAAAAAAAATTTAAAAAATAAAAAGTATAAATATTTGTTCTTTGCACAGCTTCTAACATGCATAAATATCATGAAATGTCTCTTGTGGTCCAGAACAAAAGCAGCCCTTAAAAAGTGTAATTATTGCAGTTTTTGAGAGATCAGAATTGTGCTGAGACTGTCACGCTTTGAGCACCCTCCTCTGAGAAAGGCAGACAAACATAAAGTGGAAAGTGTACGTGTGTGTGTGTGTGTGTGTGTGTGTGTGTGTGTGTGTGTGTGTGTGTGTGTGTGTGTGTGAGAGAGATTGACGAGAGATTCGGCATACAATGCAATACTGCAGCTGCCAAACACTGAGCGCTCTCTCACAGGTGAAACACTGATTAATATTTAACACACATCGCTGACAAGAGACAGAAGAAAGCAAAAGAAATCAAAACTCGATGCCACCACTAGCAGCACCGGTAACTCTCACCTGGGCTGTGTTCTGCTTCATCTGTAAGCGAGACTGCCTTTGAAATGGCAGCGCTATTCAGGTTCACGTACAGTACTAGCACTACGCGTGTGCTGTTTGAAATGGTAAAAGCTAAGCATGCAGGCTAATTAGATAGAGATTACATCATTTTTTCCCCCTCTTAACCTACTGGGATTAAAGTTTGAGCACATACTGTATCACACAAAGACCCAGGATTTAGATTTTTCTTTCGCGGCTTGAATCATCATCATTATTATTATTATTATTATTATTATTATTATTATTAAGTGAAATCACGCCTTTGAAATTGATCGTTTTTCCTCCCACACACACAAAGACACGCATATTAGGCTAACTCGTGCTCCTACAGTAAACTGCCTGTAGTGTGTCAATACTGTAAGTGTGAGTGTGTGTCCTAGATTTCCCCCAACTCATGCCCCAAGTCTACTGGGATAGCACCCCCCTGCCCCCTCCCTTGCGATCCTGTAGACAGTATAAAGCGATATAGATATTGATGATGCCTTTGAAATGGGGTTTATAGTGGAATAAAAGCCTATGTGATAGTACACCTTGAACGGAGAAGCAGCACTGGTAATTTAAACATGGCACAGGACATCAGAATAACCGCCGGGTGTAATCGATTGCTACGCATTTTGCTGACATGCACATTAGCTTGTCACACACTAAGCTTCTGGTTATGAAACAGTTCAAGCATGGAATCTCCCATGAGTGCTTAACGGCCATGTAACTTAATTAATATTAAATGTTTTCCCCTGCCGATCGATATCGAATGCTCCTGCAGAGAACCCAAGCAATTAATCCTGCTGTTATTAATAATATGATTCACTAATAACAGCAAAATAAAGGAATAAAATACCCTATTCGAGTAACTATTCTCATGATATTATACCCTATTCTTATATTGGTATTAAGATACAAACGTAACATTTAAAAATATTGTAATGTTGAATGAATGATTGTGTTTGCATGGATGTGTTTCAGCTAGAACAATCTGTTGAAACTCGCTGAGCTCTGACAGTCACGTGATCCACAATCAAAATCTTTCCCGCCAACATCATGCCCGCCACAGATCAAACCGCCAAGCCAAATACTGATAAATCGCTGGCTGAATTCACCGCCAAGGATTCGACACTCGGGAACACATGACCAGATCACGATGTACTGTATGTTAACAATCTATATTCATTTAGGATTACAGATCTTTTTCAAGCTCCAGCTGTTCTTTTCAGGTGGTGTAGTGGTTAGCACTGTCGCCTTGCACCTCCAGGGTCCGGGTTCGATTCCCATCTCTGTGTGCATGGAGTTTGCATGTTCTCCCTGTGCTTGGTGGGTTTCCTCCGGTTTCCTCCCACAGTCCAAAGACATGTAGGTTAGGTTAATTGGCGTTCCCAAATTGGCAATAGTGTGTGAATGAGTGTGTGAGTGTGTGTATTTGTGTGTGCCCTGCGATTGGCACCCTGTCTCCTGGGATAGCCTCCAGACCCCTCCGTGACCCTGAATACTGGATTAAGCGGTATACACGGTGAGTGGGGTTGCAAACTCCATGCACACAGACCCGAGATGGGAATCAAACCCAGAACCCAGTGCTAACCTCTAAGCCACAGTACCACCCTTGCTACCCTGATATTCGCCTTCAGTCACTCTGATACAGTATCTGTGCTGCCTGAAAAATAAGTGACTGAAGTCATTGTGTATGCGCTTATGACAAAACTGTTACAATTAAAAATTGCCTTGGAAAAAAAAAACATCTCCCCATTTTAAGCATTGAGGAAACCTCAAAATATCAACCTAACAATATAACTTATGCGAAATGAATCCCATGAGAAGCTTAGGAAAACATAACGGGAGCACAGACCCATTAATCACTGTATATGCTCTAAATGAAAAGATTCATTGTATTCAATTTACTCAACATTTATTTCATCATTCTGCTGCCTGATATAAAATGTTCAGTACACAAGCACCAGCGATCACCAACACAGGATCTTCTTTGACCAGGATTAGTCTCGCCTCCCCTACGGATGGCTGATAACCACAAATCTCCTTTCTTTCTGTCAGTGGGCAGCTGATAAATCTGTCTTCCAGGGTTTTAACCTCGTATGTTTTGGCATTCAGAACAACTATCCGGCATTGTAAAACCACAGACAAAATGGCAGCTGGCTTGGATTTACATTGGGTCTGATGTCGCATGAAAGAGCTTTATAGGCAGCAAATCATTGCAGGTCCAAAGAAGCACTGATCTCTGTCCATGAACATAGCTTTGGGGACAAAAAGTTAATACACACAATATAAATGCATTTTGATGAAATGATTATAGCTGAAATGTCTGGGCAAACTTTGAAGAATCAGGTCGTTTTGAGAACCATTAGTCTCCATCAACATTCATGAAAATTCTATTAAAATAATAAACGGCTACTATCCTGATGTTCAACATTTACAACCCAGTATCCTATAATACTGGAAACACAATCAGTGGCAATTTTTTGTCTCTTTTATCCTCGGGGTAACTGACACATTGGATCATCAATATTTTACACCTGATGCCCTTCTTGTTATAACCCTCGCAATTTCAAACCAGGTTTGGTACCGGTGACGCATGCAGTGGCTGGGTTGTATGGGGCAAACGGAGGGTTAAGGGTGTTGCCCAAGAACCCAACAGTGGTGACTCGGGGAGCACAGCTTGACCCCCTGACTCTCTGATTAGCAACCCAGAGCCTCATGCACCCACCTGAGCCACCACAATTTAAGTATAATACATAAACAGACAACTAACGAGATCTGGGCTAGTGATAGGCTGCTGGAAGCCATGAAGCTTCAGTCAAGTATTTAATGTACTGTATGCTGGAGTGTTGTTAAGGGGTGTAATCAAGGACAACTCCAAAGGCTGCCGAGTTTCCACAGGACACATGAAAATGCTATGCCAACTGAAAAGACTTGGCGTTTGGGGGGTTTGCGGCCCAATATTCCCAGAACCTGTAACAGCACCTTTAACTGTACAGTGGAACCTTGGATTACGAGCATAATTCGTTCCGGAAGTGGGCTCGTATTCCAAAACACTCACAAACCAAATCATAATGTCCCATAAGAAATAATGAAAACTCAAATTATTCATTACACAGCCCCAAAAAATAAATACATAAAAATAATTAATATAATCTATAAAATGAAAATAAAACAAATTAATCTGCACTTTACCTTTAAAAAAAAAAGTACAAATAAATCCTGACAGATAAGTGTTTCCGTTGGTGCGCGCAGTGTGTGTGTGTGTGTGTGTGTGTGTGGAATTAGCCCCTTCCCTCGCCTCATTTTACACAGTAACACTCCTCCTCCCTCTCCCCACCTCGCTTTTTAAGATTCACAACAAACACACACACACACACACACACACACAACGGAAACACCTTTTTAACAGAAAAAAAAAAAATCACTCTGAGACTGGCATGAGCGCATACTAACAGAATCACTTAAGTTTCACAACCAACGGACACACACAAACACGGAAACACCGTTTTAACAGGGAAAAAAGAAATCTCTCTGACCTGGCGTGAGCACATACTAAGGGGAATCACGGCTGTAAAGTAAAAAAAAACAAAAATACAAATGAATCAGCACCTTACCTTTGAAAAGAATTGCGACGCACACTCATAAGAGACGAGCAGAGTTTCTGTGTGTTTTCGAAGCCGTGGGGGGAGGGGGGTGGGAGGTGAGAGAGTGACGCTCGGTGTCAAAATAAGAGTCGCATGTGTGATACATGATACTCGGCGCTCGTAAACTAATACTTGCTCGGTTTCCGAATAAAAAATTATTAAAAATCTTTGCTCGGTTTGCGTAACACTCGTAAACCACGTTACTCGCAATCTGAGGTTCCACTGTATATACTTAACTTTTATTCTGGCCGAAATTTCTACTACTGCTTGAGAATATACAAATCATTCTAACTTTGTCTTCTAAACCACAACTTCATCTTCATCTCATTGACGATATTTTTTGCTTTTTCAGTTTTTCGCTACAAAATTCTCTATAAATCAGGACGGGAAAGCTAGCCGTGTCAAGGTTGTTTGTTTACAGTCTAGACTCGTCTTAACTCACAAGAAATTTCAGAAGGTCAATGTTTTCCCCACCAAAAAAACAACAACATGCTAATTGGTCGCTCACGAAGCCTGTAGAATGGAGGGTTTGATGATGCAAGGCCTACCAGAAACAAAGTGATCTGAAAAATCTGGGGTCTCTTGTGTTTTCAACATGGGTTAGGATCTTATAGTAAATCTTGTAGTGCTGCCCAAATACAGCGTAACACTCCGTCAGAGTGATGAATTTATTCTCCCAGAAAATGCTTAACCTTTAAGCTTTCAATCTTACTGATATTATCACAAGCCCTTACTCTGTCCTAACCTTTAGACTCTTGTCTACACACACAAGCATTTATCAGCAATGCATCACGCACGGGACCTGGTCAGAGAGATACAGTAGTAACGGATATAAAAACAAAAAGATCTACACGTACAGTAGAATGGGGATGCCAAGGAACTCTACCAGCTGAGTCAAAGAAACACAATTTCATTTAGTGACAACAGCATCGATAACTAGAGGACAAAAATCATCCCGGAAAAATAACGGGGCGAATAGGAGACTAAGGGGAGGAAAGAAAAGATTGTGCATGACGAGAGCGCGAAAACAGATGTTCCTGTCAGTTAGGTAAGCTGTCGCCATGTGTTTGCTGTTCCTCTGGGAAGTGGTTTTGTGCCATGCTGATGTCATGCTGTTTAGTGATGACAAGCACTGTGGTGTAAATAATACAGTATCCAAATATATACAGTACAGTACTGAAATGTAAAGACGGACAATATTACCTTGTCGTCATCTTTGAGTCTGAAAGAAACGAACATACACACTATTAGCGCGTTGATTTACCACGGTATACTGTACGTCATGTAAGTGTTCGACGTGTGTGCGCGCGCCACAGTGTTCATATGGATCACGCAAATGTTCAACCCGGATTTTTTGAACAAAGTTTGATGCAGAAAAAAAAGGAGATGATTATCTTGCATAACGCTTAATTGCAGCTGAGCTCACTCTGCTTTAACATCAGGTGGTGTAAGATTGGGGGAACGGGACGGGTACGGGAAGGAATTGTTCTGCCGGCTTTTTTAAACTCCACACCCTTTCACACCCACTTCCGTATGAGCGGAAATAACACTCAACTATGAACACTATTTTACTCCATCGAGAGACCCATTTTCAACAACAACTGCTCAACACAAGTCCCTTTCCACAACATTCCCGGCAGGAACCCTCACCCTTGATGACGCTTGCAACATTTATAGTTGTACCGACATTGTGACGACCTCCACCATAGACACAACAACATGACAACATTTTTTTATTTCTTTTTATTTTAATGACAGATAAAATACCAGTGAGGTAATGTTGAATGAATGACCCAAACACAACACTGCAAACACAACTTCATGTGCCTATTAACATCCACTGGCACCACGTCCGACCACACCCATGACCCTTCTAATCTGGTTTCTAACAGGATTTAGAACTTCAGAATGGGATTGGCTTCCTGTCCACAGCATGTGTATCTCATGAATCTCTCAGTGCTGTAATGTAACTGTTAGGAACCTCCACTAGAGGTCACTGTTCATGTCTGTCTGTCTTTGTGTGTAGTTCCTGTTGGTTGACTCAGTTTCCCAGAAGGCACCTCAGTCAGGTGATGAGGCTCACCTGAACTGAGGTGTCTCATTAAAACCTTCTATAAATAGCAGTTTGTTCTGGGAAACTGGGTCGAGCATTGTCTGATTGTTTGTGATTGGCTGATTGTCTGTTGGTGTTTGCTTGTTTGTTTGGATTACCATCATGTGGGCATTCATTTGTTACTTTGAGTTTATATTTGGTTTATGTTTTGTAACCTTAGTTTTCAGAGGGCTCTAGTTTTGTTTTCTTGATGTCCCTTGTGTCTGTGGATTCATGGAGCTGCTTTGTTCACTGTGTAGTTAGGCTGTGTCTCCTCCTGTGTCCTATGTAAGTACTGTTTTGCCTTCTGGTCTTTTCCCTTGTATGTGTAGCCACATGAGTGCTTAGCCATTAGCAGGGTTAGCCGCTAGTAGGCCTTGACGGCTAGTAGGGTTAGCCCCTAGTAGGGTTAGCCTCCAGTAGGCTAATCTCTAGTGGGAGTGACTGCTAGTGGTTCTGGTCACTAGTAGGTTGGCCGCTAGTTTGGTATAGCCTCATGTGTGCCCTGCCTTTTGTCTTCCGGTCCCCTAGGTCAATACTAACCCCATTAGCCACTAACCCGGTTAGGTCAGCCTCCAGTGTCCCCAGTACAACATGTAGCGTACTAACCTCACTAACCCAGCTAGTCTAGTTCCTGTCAGTCTCTGTGCCCCTAGCCCTGTCTCCTGTCTAGCCCTGTCTCCTGTCTAGCCCTGTCTCCTGTCTAGCCCTGTCTCTCCAGTCTCTGTGCCTCCAGTCTCCAGTCCCTGTCTTTAGTTCCCCTCTGTGTCTTAGTTAGCTCCAGCTCCATGTTTCCTCATCCCTGGTTCCCTGTGTCAGCTCCTGGTTCCCTGTGTCAGCTCCTGGTCTCCTGTGTTCAGTTCCCTTCCTGTTCCTGTGTTTTTCCTGAGCCCTAGTCTTAGTTTGAGTTTGTTGTTTTAGTTTCTTTGTTCATTTGTCTGTTTTTGAGTTTTGTTTGTTTAAATAAAAGACTCTTTCTGTTACACCCCTCTGCCTTCATGCCTACCTTCATGCCAACGGCAACACCATCAGCCGGTCTAGCACTACCACCAGCTAGACCCATGACAGTAACCAATCTGATTCTTTACATTTCAGAAATGTGGTGCATCTTATTTTGTGCGATCTTAGCTCCCAGTGGTGTTTGCACAGGGTCCAAACTGCATCACGTCCACTTTCACAGAACAGATCGCAGATCTTTGTTTTTTTGTTTGTTTGTTTTTTTTACCTTTTTGGTGTTATCTGTATTTTGTGGTACGTGTTATGTATGTGCATTTAATAGCAGCAACATCCCTAGTATTCCTGTTGTAAGCACATCGTGATCTCAGTGCAGTGACCGGAGTTCAAGTGCCACTTAGAATAAATAATAAATCAGTTTGCTATTAACGTTGTTTTGAAGTCGTCTGTGCAACGTTGTGCTAGGGACATTTGTTCAACTTTATATAGGTGACATCATGTCAATGGTGTTCTGTCACAACATCCACAACTTTGGTGTCAAGACAACCAAAAAAATCCAGCTGGGTTGTGGGTAATTTAGAAATCCGTTCACTAACATGACGATTGACTTGACATGTCAGTGTAAGCAAATAAATTATTTTCTTGATGCAATTCTGTTCTAAAATAAATCTGGAACGTGTTGGGTTTCTGCTTGTAGCGTATCATGACTTATCATGGTTTATCTGCTGGTGATCAGGATGATGGGGAAGAGGAAAGGGGTGAGAGTCCTCTGTTTATTGAAAAGAATTCAGTTAAACCACTATGTGTGAACTGGTACTGTATGAATAAACCTAATATGGGAAAAAGTGGTTAAATCAACACAATTGTCAGTTATCACCGCTGCATAGAGAAGCAGGACTCATCTGGTTTATCTACCATCCAAGACATTCTGTAGGGTTTGTTTTTTTCCGTCTCCCCTCTTCACCACTCTTCTGGTCAATGATTTCTTGTTTCTCCTTCCACCTCTCTTGCTCTGGAGCAAAAGCTTGTCAGGGGTGATAAGAAGAGGCTTTCAAGTTTCCACGCCGCACCCAAAATAAAGACCTTTTATAGCTTACTTCCTCTCTCCGGGAGCTTAGCTAAGTTTGTCCGAATAAATCACCACCTCTCCACGTCATTGTCTCCTCTGAGGCAGTGCCACAGGCCACCCACCGGACACAGGGTGACAACCATGTTAACAGACCCACATGAGTGAGTGACGCCGCTCGTGCTCGGGTCTGTCGCATTTCCGAAGGGGAATTGGACAGTGTAGAATCTGAGCTGGAAACACTGGATAGTTTTTATGGGATTGAGAGCTGTCCTATGGGAACATAGTGGTGTGTAATAGGGGTAATAGGCTGTGGTTTAATGGTGATTCCGTGGGTCTAAATGGACTTCTGTAGTGTTCACCGCTGTATTGATGCTGCACTTTGAGCTGTCTGGAACTCTGATATATTGCATTCTTGGTTATCTACATAGCGCTGGCCAATATCCCATTAGTGCTATGTATTTTCAAGATCCTGAAACATTTGATTCAATGCCAACTACAAATTTTTCAGCAACTGTTATGAAAATCAAGTCTTACATAAAGCCTTATGATAAAACTTTTCAACTAATTTCAAGTCAAATTACTATTTATAAATCCTAGCTGTTGGTTTCCACCATATATTGATCGGCCAGGCATAAAATTAAAAACATTACCATTAAAACCACCTAGGGTGGCCCTGACCCCTCGGACATGAGTGTGTACCTGGCACTAGGACATCCGCAATGGATCCGTTGTGTGCTGTGGATTGCAGGTTGGTCTCTCTGTGGATCGGACTTGTTTCTCTGGCACATCCCATGGGTGCTAAATCAGATTGGGATCTGGAGAATTTGGAGCCCATGTCAGTGTCTTTGGGTCCTTTTAAACTGGGTTTTTACTGGCTATTCTGGTCCATTTCTACTATTCCTTGCATTGTCATTTTTGTGTTGCATTGGCTTTTCTCTGGGATCAGACTGGACATACTAGTCCTTGGTTCCCGTGGAAATGGCTGAACCTTGGGTGCCCACGATCCTGTCAGTAGTGGTGTATATTTGGTGATCAAATTTGTTCAGATCAGTGGTCCATTTGGTGGAGCATGAGGAGAACATGCAAACTCCATGCAGACAGAAGGAAGGTGGGGGTTCAACTCCCCACCCTGGATGTAAAGGCTAACCCTGGCTAAGCAACGCTGCTCAACTTAGGGGTGGTTACAGTACTTAGGGGTGGTTACTCCACACCACGAGTCCTGGATGACTGGATCAAACATGGACAACCGTTATTCATCGTCATTCACACCTTTAATGACCGCCTGTGTTTGGATTTGTTACACGTGTTTCTGCCAGGGAAGGAGCATCACACACAACTATTAAGGCAATTCAAACCTTTTCATCGTGTGGTCTGCTAACAAAACTTTTTAATACATGTGAGATCGGTCAACAAATGAAGCTTTAAAAGGGTCCTACTTTCATCTCTTCTGAGATAGCATCTCATCTTTATCCATTAGCACAGAGGCAGAGAGCTGTACTGTTCAGCGTGATTTACCAAACTGTTTCGCAATGATTACACACTCTCCAAATTCTACGGCAATGATGCATGAGCTTCATTCAATTGTTCCCACAGCACATCAAGATGCATCAGCGTTCACACTATAAATGTGATTTGGCCATATGCATCCCAAACCAAAAAATAAGAGACGGTGGCACGATGGTGTAGTGGTCAGCACTGTCAATCCGGGTTCGATTCCTGGCTTTGATTCTCGGCCGGGCTCGATTCCTGTCTCTGTGTGCATGGAGTTTGCTTGTTCTCCCTGTGCTTGGTAGGTTTCCTCCCACAGTCCAAAAACATGCAGTTTTATGGGTGTTCCTAAACTTAGGGATCAGGGGTAGCTCAGTGGTTAAGGTAGGGGACTACAGTCCAGAAGGTTTCAGGTTCAAATCCCACAATCACCAAGTTGTCCCTGTTGGGCCCTTGAGCCAACAAGGCTCTCAACTGCTCAGATGTATAATGAGAGAAAAATGTAAGTTTGCCTGTAGTACGTGTGGATTGGCACCCTGTCCATGGTGTACCCCACCCTAAGTCTCCTGGGACAGGCTCCAGGCTACCCATGACCCTGTATACAGGATAAGTGGTATAGTGTTAATATGAGGTCGTGTTCTTATTAAGGATTGCCATTTTTTTAACAAATGAGCTCATGCCATCTTTCTTGGCAGTACCTGCAATTTGAGTCCCACCTCATCCTTGATGTAAGCAAAAGGAAACCTGGGTGGTTTAAATTTCTCTCTGGTACGAACACTCGTAATTTCTAGGAGACATATATATCGGAGGCTAGACCGAAGCTTAGCATCGTTTAGTCACAGACAGGCTGTTAAGCCATAAAAATCTCCTAGAGACACAACGTTTAAAAGTGTTATTTTACACGGGTAGCACTTCAGGACTGTTAGTGGTAATCTATAATAATGAATGGATGACATTTTAGCTAATGTCAATCTGATACCTAAATAAATCTATTCAGATTCATCTCATTTTACATTTCGACACCCCGAGGGAAGCGGTTAACCTCGTATTTGAAATAAACACAACCACAAAACAAAAAGGGCTTACTTCATTTCTTTCTTTCAACTTTAACTGGAAATCGATACATCCAGAGCTCGTGTGCAGTCTGATACTCTGCATTACTCATTGATCTCATGAAACTTTCGGCTAGGTATTATGATCAGATTTTGCTCAACTCCGTCCCTAACCCTAAACCTAGCATGAATCAAGGCCTTTCAAATACTGTAGGTATGCTTTACATTTGGAAGTATGAGAATATGTGGGGTACAGCATTTATCTGTAAAACATCCGAAATGATAAAGTCGACGCTTTGAATTTGACTTTGGCTTTATTTGTCGTAATAATTGAATTCTACAATAGCACACACTTGAGGTGTTTGTTAAGGATTAGTGGGATAAGCAGAATGATCCCTTTCTACTCTGCTTTCACATCTTTGTATACACACACACACACACACACTCCTACAGACACACACCCCTACACACACACACACACACTCCTAGACACACCCCTACACACACACACACACACTCCTACACACACACTCCTACACACACTCCTACACACACACACACACACACACACACACACACACACACACTCCTACAGACTCCTACACACACACATACACACTCCCCAAACGGTCTTCACAGAAAAGTCATTCGGAGTCATTACGATCGCACTTGTAGGCCGGGGCTGAAGGTTATGTAAAAAGATAACTGCAGCTTAGACAGCTGGCAGCTTCAACACACCAGAGGACAAACACGCACTACTACTCGAAAACACACAATATGATATAACCAAAAAAAATTTTAATAACAGGAAAGTTGTCCAATTTAATCCTGTTTAATCCTTTTGTTACTGCAATGCTGTTGAATGCTTGGCTCTGATTGGTCAGAAGGTGCTGATGGTTTCTAACACGGGAAAGTTTCTGCTTTCTCAGTCTCCACTATATATATTTATCAAGTTCATATTACTTCCAAGCCAGGGCTCTGGTGGCTCAGTGGTACATTTCTCGCCTGCCATGCGGAAGGGCCGGGTTCAAAAACCCCAGCCACTTGATACAATGCCATTCCCAAGCCCGGATAAAGTGGGATGGTTGTGTCAGGAGGGGCATCCGGCATAAAACCTGTGCCGATCAGATGGTCAGATGGTCCGCTGTGGAGAACATAGCCGAAAGTCCAACGACAACATACTACTGACTTCCTAGTCACATCACTGTCAGGTTCTCAATACATCTATTATGTTGTCACTGATTTACGTGACCTCACCAGGTCCACTGGGATTGAACTGAGCTATTACTTCTTACAATCATGCGCTTACCAAATGTTTATTAAGTTCTTATTAAGTTGTTTCTTATTAAGTCTTGCTTTGAACACATCCCCACCACAGTTCCACATCAAGGGAGACGATACTACGTCCTGAGCGGTTTCTACTGCATTCCTGCCATGATGCACAAGGACAAAGTGGGAACGTGGCTCAGTGTGACGGGATCGGGTAGTGTTGGCCTTACACTTACACTGTGTAAGGGAAATAAAAAAACTTCAGGACATGCAGTTATAGTAAAACAGCTAACTAACTTTGTGATCATACCTGATGTTTCATTATTTCCGTATAACAGCACATGCTAAGAATTTTATTCTTTACATAATTGTCACTTTCTGCTGTATAAGATCATTATTTTGATGATCTGAGCGTTACAGCTGAGTCATTATAATGAAATGCTCTAATATCATACAGTATATTGATCAAATTAGCCTGCTGGCTCGATTCCACACACACATTAAAGCGTATATCCTCTTATTCACTACAGATTTTTTCCAGACGAGTCAAATATTTGTAAAAGAAGTTGAAACAAATGTGCTTTATCAAATCTTGTTTAGTTTTTTTAAACAAGTATAAAAATAAGTCCCATACCCCCCCCCCCCACCCACCTCAGTCCAACCCCCAAATTTCCTCTCTAACCCAATTCTATTTACAATTGAATTCATCTCTGGCAGCACAAAAAAAAAAGAAAGAAAGAAAAAAGTGGCAGGTCACAATGCAATTTCAGCAAAACATATTGACAGAAATGGAACGGAGTATTATTCAACCATTATTACGGCCGGGCCAATGTTATTTAATTACGGGAGTATCGATAGAGCAATATTGCCTCGTGGGCATATCGTCCTCCGGCTGAGCGGCTGCAGGATTTCCTTTCTTGAAATGAGTGAACGGATTTATTCCCCGCTCTTCTTCTTCTCTCGTTCTCTCTCTCTCTCTCGACACAAAACCTACAGGACTGTATATGATGGATGAAGGATCCAAACAGGGCAGATGCAATCGCCTGCGCTCTGACTATACATGCCATTCAAGTTGCGTATGCATTATGAATCAACAGATTTAAGGCATCCAAGGAGACATTTAGGCAGGTAGGTCTTTACGGAAAATACTATACGTCAGGGAATCGTGTGTAGAGAGTCAACTTCTATAAATGGACTAGAAGGTTTAAGGAAAAAATACATAGAAACAATGCATACGGTCCTTACCATTGGTTGTGTTTTATTAAGATTTAAAAGAAGGCTGTACGTCCGTGAACGACAACCTTGGCCGAGGTGACTTGGAGCCCACCGCGGTCATTCCGGTGATCATTCAGCAAGTGCATAACCTGTCACCAACTTGAGGAAGAGACGCGTCAGTCTGTGGGAACTGTGTACACAATAATTCCGGAGGTCGTGGGAGGCCAGCGTTTCTGCCATGAAGTGGGCAGTCTGATCCTGGCCTCGACGTACTGAGAAAACTTTCTACCTTGATGGTATCCAAGCACTAGCAAAACACTGGGATAAGTGCATTAGTGTAGCAGGGGATTATATAGGGAAATAAAGGGAGTTTTTGCTCTCATAACTGCGTTCTGTTATTCTACACAATCGAAAGTCCCAGTTTGACTTGAACACTGCAAAAAAAGTTAATGACTGTTTACTGCTGCTATAAGATGAATGATAATAGGAACTAACATGTAAATGTTTAAGAATATTAAAAGGGCAGCAATTATATGAAAAATTCATTTTTTAGTCATGCTTTGTCATTGGGGCACAGGTGGCCATGCGGAAGACCCGGGTTTGATGTCCAGCCAGTGCCCAAACCCCAGCCACTGCGTAAAACCTGTGCCAAGCTGGCGTGCGAATCTGTCGTGACCCCGTGCCGGAAACAGCTAAAAGACCAGCAACAACAAGTCATATGCTCTGTCACTCAGATGCATCTCAAGTGGGCATATACAAGCAAAAACCAGAGAAAAATATTCCCCATCTCTTTTTCTTTTTCACATGTTTTTGTTGTCCAGGGCTTAAAAAAAAAACCGTATATGAAAGCACCCTCCCCTGGCTTGTTGCTCAGCTCTGCTGTTGTCTGTGGGCGTGGCTCAGCTGTAACTCATTTACATAGAGTTAGCCTGATAAACGTTTGTGTCAGAATCGACCGGCTGGGGCGGCTCAGCTCTGTAGTGGAGAGTCGTACTGTGGTGCTGAGTGACAAGGTGTAAATTGGAAAGTGGGAGAGAGAGAGAGAGAGAGAGAGAGAGAGAGAGAGAGATTAAACTGACTGACAAGCTGCTATGACTAGAGTAAAAATACAAATGAATTTTTAAACTGAACCAGACCTTCATTCTTTTTTTTACCAGCTACATTTTGTTACATAAAAATGTCCATAAAGCTGTGATTCAAATTTTTTTATTTTTTTATTTATTTATTTTTTTATGGAGGTGGCCGTCTTTCTTTAGTAACATGACAATTTGAAATACCCTGGCTAATGAGTCAAGTACACTGGATTACATTCTGCTTCCATTTAGACAGACGACAGACAAAAAATTTAAAGTAAAAAATGCACTGATAGTACGTTAAGAATCTGCAGTGATTCATAACGGGGAAGAATCGAGTAAAAAATCTGCAGTATTTTATTTTATTTTATTTTAGTTGGATGGCTTTCGAAGGAGACTTCATTACAGCAGGGTTACAGATTCACACATTTACATGGGCATAGCCAAAAAAACACAGATATCAAATACAAATAAATGAACAAAAAATAGTTAAAACAATAATTGGGAAGAAAATAGTGAGGAGTGTGAAAGAGAAGAAGAAGGGAAATTGAAACTGAAAAATAGAAGCGTGGTTTTGCATTTCAATTTTAAACAAGATGACCGTCTTAGTCGTAAGTGTTATGTAAAATGCATGCTATACTTGTCAGAGCAGAATTAACTGGGATTAGGATTTAGGCTAATATATATATATATATATATATATAATATATTATATAATAATGTGTTGGACAGCTCATAACCCAATTTACATTTCACTCACTCTCTCATCATCTATACCGCTCAATCCTGTATTCAGGGTCGCGGGGGCGGAGTTGGGGCTAGGGGTGGAGCCTATCCCAGGAGACTTAGGCGCACGAGGCGGGGTACACCCTGGACAGGGTGCCAATTCATCACAGGGCACACACACACACACACTATGGCCAACTTGGGAACGCCAATTAGCCTAGCCTACATGCCTTTGGACTGTGGGAGGAAACCGGAGTACCCGGAGGAAACCCACCAAGCACGGGGAGAACATGCAAACTCCATGCACACAGAGACGGGAATCGAACCCGGACCCTGGAGGTGCAAGGCGACAGTGCTAACCACTACACCACCGTGTCGCCAATATATACTATTTACAAACCATAAACCCAAGTTTTCCAAAAACTTTATTTGTGCAAATCTTTACAAACCTGCACACCTGAGACTATGCTGGGGAGGAATCTTTCACAGATAGCTTCGAGAGATAATCTATGTCTTTTCTTGCCATTTATGCTTTTGCTTTTCAGTCTCCGTTAATGAGATCCAATGTGTGTCTTCTGGCACGGCTTTAAATTCCATTCTCACTCACTGATTCAGTATTTTAGCAAAAAAATAAGAAAGAAAGAAAGAAAGAAAAGAAAAAAAAATTTTTTTTTAGCAAAGTACAGAGCTTACCCATAAATACACATGTTTTGGGACTTGGGGATACAAGAACTGAAGAAATGTGGTGCATTTGGTGGCCACTATGTGCTATTTTATTTATGACAAACATGCCAAATAGTAGACACAGATTGAAAGTGATGAGTCACTCCTGGTCTGGTTATGTGTCAAAACGGTGATAAGTCTCTGAGAGAACATTAGCTGATCTCACTCGGATTAGGTAGCACTGCCGAAAAGCTCAGTGGAGCCCATTTGTGCTGGAAAAAAATGCAAATGCGACAGATCCGTTAGGGTAGGAACAAAGCAACTTTCTCAGACACACTCTGGATGTCTCTTACGTAATGTCTCAGAATGCTGATTTTAGAAAATGATGTATACATCTCACCACCCATCATCTCTGCCATAACCTTCATCATCTTCATACCTTTCTTGCCGTATTACCATCTGCCACCTTACAGCATCTTAGTGTGATCAAGATTACTTGTATATGGAATCAAAATGCATTCCGTGTCCACGCTTGAGGACTATATGGTGCACAAACATTTCTTGGCTTTGATGTAAAACTCTTTGTGATATGATTTAGCATCCATTAAACCCATAAAAGTGAACTACTCTTTGTAGTGTGACCTGGTATGTTCAAAAGCCTAGCTGATCCCCTATATGGATCAAAGCCATTTTTAGGATGATGGTCAGACTTTGCTTCTTTCATCATCCAATGGCCATCTGCAAATTTACAGAGTGGTGCCTACGTCCTATCAAAGGATCGTCCTTAGACTTCAGTCACACATGCGCTGTGAGGAATTACCAAAATGAGGAAATGACACACATCACTACTCAGACCTTAGACTTAGACTAAACACGTGCCAAACCCAACTCTTTTACTTAATATGAGTAACTTTCCCTGATATATAACTTTTTTGGCTTCTTCGCAAAACATCTGAACTTGCTGAAAATGTAAAGATAAACCACATTTTGAAAACTTTTGGAGACAGAAGGTTACAGCTAATCAGAAAGCCTGCTTTAGGAAAGCAGCTCTCAGCAAGTCTAACCTGCCAAGACGCCGACACTGAGAGTAGATTGCAGTTCCATCCACTGTTAGTTAGATATAACTACAGTATATCATGCTGAAATGAAATGGAATTAATGGTATTAATTAACGAATTAGAATTACTTGTGCGTTGTGAACTTGTGCATTCTTATTTCTTATCGTTGTCTTTGCATGGAAGATTTTTTAAGGATTAAATTAACACGTTCATTTGTGAGAAAAAAAATTGTTGTTCCCCACATTTTCCACTGACATACTGTAATTGTATTATTTTGACGATTCAAAACAGCAAATTAAAAATGGGATAAAACAGCCAGGGTAACATGTAAACGTCACAATTTCACCACTCCACGTTAGTGTCTTTTGGGCACAGCTCACTGTCACAGAATAATAAGTGATGCATAATATATATATATATATATATATATATATATATATATATATATATATATATATAATTGAATGCATCAGATCAAAAGCTATTTTATAAACTCCAATATTGAAATAATAACCAGTATTTGCAAAATAATCAAACCCATGCCTCTGCTCAACCCAGACTACACTCAAGTGAGTTGCGTTATCTGAATGGAGCTGAAAGAAAATGAACCTAAGCGTACTGTACTGTATGTGCGCACCCAGATTCTATATGTTCTGTATCACATCCTACAATACAACTAACTTTTTTTTTTCATATGAATATTGATGTCACCAACTCGGAGTACGACCCAAACTGGGACAAACACCGAACCTGCATTTAAAGAGTTTTGATGAATGGATAAATGGCGATTACAGCTAATCAGTGAACCTGCGTTATGAAAGCTGCTCTCAGCAACTCTACCTTGTAAAGACTTGAGAGTAGCTTGCGATTCCAACCACGTCGCGAAGCTTTGTTTTCGCCTTTGTCAGGTTGTACTGCCTGATGAAGTACATCCCCAAATCCCCGTTCTAATTTTTTAAAAGAACGTTACAAAATCTTAAAAATCCTGATGGCAAATGCAGCTTTGTTCACCATCAAAGGCTTTAAAACTAATGGGAATACTAACTAATTAATGTAAAAAAACTAAAGCTGGAGTAAAGCTATTAAGGCTCTGGCTTATTGCATTGGGTAGATTAAGAAACTGGTAACTGTACAGAGGAGATAATGGCCTGATTGGTCCCCGTCCTACTTATGGGCTTCATTGAAACTGTCACTCGGTGTTTAATTCCCCTCGCTAAGTGGGTTTCGAATTTTTTATGATACGAGGAAAAGTGGTTTAGTGCTGTGTGCAAAAGACTGGACATACAGTAAGTTTGGACTATTTCATTTTTGTTTTGTTTTTTTTTGGTTTGCAAATCTAAAGCACTTTGAGATGCATGTTAAATATTTGAAATAAATGTCATATACGGTACTGTTTATGCATTCATTATTAGTAGTAGTGTCGCCTTGCACCGCCAGGGTCCGAGTTCGATTCCCATCTCTGGGTGCATGGAGTTTGCATGTTCTCCCCGTGCTTGGTGGGTTTCCTCCCACAGTCCAAAGACATGTAGGTTAGGCTAATTGGCGTTCCCAAAATTGCCTGTAGTGTGTGAATGAATGAATGAGTGAGTGTGTGTGTCTGTGCCGTGCGATGGATTGGCACCCTGTCCTGGGTGTACCCTGCCATGTGCCCTAAGTCTCCTGGGATAGGCTCCAGGCCCCCCGTGAGCCTGAATACAGGATTAAGCGGTATAGATGATGAGTGAGTGAGTGAGCAATCGGAACGACAAAATTTATTAACTTTTTATATGATTCAGGACTAGGTGGACGTATCACACATGATTTTTCACAAACCTCCAGAAAACATCTGTCAGAATGTTCAGCCAAGTCTCCCTAGCACTATGGAATGACCTTGGCATAAAAAGCACTTTTATAAGTTATGAGGATTCTTGGGACCTGCACTGAACCCGTCTTCTCCCATGACTCCTAGCTCGCTGGTCTGATTTTTGGGAGAAAATATCTACTACTCTGGAAAAAGTCACATCCATCAAACGTTCAGTACATAGCCCCTTCAAAACTGGCCCTAAACTTGCTCCGACTCACTTAATTGAAAATGAATAGGGAATGTCAATTATCAAAGAATCACTTCATTGCTCACTTTCCGATTCTTGATCAATTTTGCACAAACTCCAAAACCCAGAGTGAAGACGTTTGGGAAGATATGAGGATTTGCTTGGGTCCTGAAACAAAAAGGATTTTCTCAAAGAAAACAATTTCATATCACAGGTCATGCACAATGCAAGACACCGGATACAAGGTAGTTATACTGCATCAGCGAGGTCTTTCCCTGCCAAAGCTTTCAAACCAGACTGGGGTTGCGCAATGTGCTGTTCAGGCTACAAAGAAACAAGTAACGCTGAGCACCGTAGACAAGGAAATTTAATGCAGTCGATGAAAGACACATCATGCTCACTTCTCGCTGACATTGGAAAATGCCCAGCACTGCCATCGGCAAAGAACTGGTTAGAACCCAATGGGATCCAGGTACGGTACAACCATCGAACGTCAAGAAAAAAGTCTGTTCAGGAGGGTGTGGTGCAGAAAAATGGCAGCATCAACATCATCAAGTCTGTCTGAGATTACATGAAGAGACAGAAGGATTAGATGCAGACTCCATCCACAGAAGATTAGTTTGAAAAAAAAAAAAAAATCTACCTGCCTTTTGAAGTTCCTTTCAAAAGCTGTGTGCAAATGTACCTAGAAGAGATGGTGGCAGGTCTGGTCAAGACTGGCTACATCAAATAAGGATTTGTCCATTTTATTTTCCATGTTGTTAAATGATAAATAAAAAAAATAAAAATAAAAAAAAGAAATATATATATATATATAAAAGCATCTTTATAATTTTCTGAGTGGTTAGATTGGGTGCCAAGAATGTTGTAATACTTAACAGAGAGTTTTCTGTTCATCTAGCATTGTGTTTCGAATCGTTGCAGGTTACATTTTCACATTTGGAATCATTTTTGGCCCTCAGAGACTTTTGTATGATGCAATTGTTTAAAGGATTAAAAGGTCAGTTATGTGGATTATGGATGTCTTGGTCTTCTTAACTATGGCACCACCATTTTACTAAAGAATCATATTATAAAAATAATAAAAAGATAAAAATTGTTGGCTATACACACACACACAAACACACGCGCATAGCACAGGCAGGAAGCTGGCATCATCCTCCGCCAACTGGACGCCAGTTCTGGAAATCCTCCCCAGACATATAGAGCAGGGCAGATGTTAACCAGGTCGCTGGAAATATGACAGACAGACAGACAGCCTGACTGGGGACGCGCTAACTAGATGATCCGGAGAGACACAAACATACACGTGATGACAAGACAAGAGCTCTAATCATCTTTAATTAACACTGGGTTCTCCGCAGATGCCAATAACACATCAGCTAATGCTATTATCATAGACCCGGCTTTGTGCGAGCACTCTGACAGATATCCGTGCCATTTTTCAAAGCAGTAATCTATCGCACAGCAGGGCCTTTTCTTCTGTATTCGTCACATTCCTCACGCTAGTGCTGTTGATGCAGCTGTGCTTTATTAGATGGCATTATTGCGCTGGGTAGAAATAATCCCACAATTCCCATAGGCTGAGTATGTTGATCAATCATGAGCGCTTATTGAAATGTGGCACATCACATTGCTCTGCGGAGACTTTTCTTTCTTTTTTTTCTCCTTTTTTTTTTACAGGACTATGTTTGCTTTAGGTCCGAGACTTAAAAAGAAAATGTTTCATTTAATGTACATGGTCACTCTTTGTTCTTCTTAACTCCGACTTATTTTCTGTGTTACAATGTAGACAGCTTTGTACATTACTTGCCTTGTTTTGGATTTCCTGTGTGCTTCAGATTGCTACATCTTCTCAATTACCAGCCAGTCAAACATCGTTCATCATCATCACACAGCCCAAGTGCTGCAGTGTGTGTGTGTGTGTGTGTGTGTGTGTATGCATTTGCGATTGTGTGAGTGCATTTTTTCCACCATTTTGCACTCAAAAGCTTTCCAGATTATTTATGATCATGTGCCGTCTTACATTCTTCCTATCTTCCTAAAACTGTGGCAAAGCTTCAGAAGATTCACACCCCACTGACAGGTGTAACAATGACAAAACAAGCTCGCATGCAGGGTCCCCGCACATCTGGATATACAGGAGATGCTGCCAGAACACACTCACGGGCTACTTCATTAGGTACACCTGCTCAACTGCTCGCTAATGCAAAGCTCTAACCAGGCAATCACATGGCAACAACTCGATGCATTTCGACATGATCAAGACGATCTGCAGAAGTTCAAACCCAGCATCGGAATCGGGAAGGAAGGTGATTTTGAACGTGGTTGAGGATTCTCCAAAACTGCTGATTTATAAGGAAAATTTCTAGTGGGCGGCAGTTGATGCAAGAGAAGAGAAAAAGCAGACCGGTACGAGCTGATAGAAAGGCAACAGCCACTCTAATAACATCTATTTACAGCCGAGGTATGCTCTGAAGACAAAACATGTCTAAAGTTGAAGCAGATGTGCTACAGCGGCAGCAGAAGACCACACAGAGTACCCGTCCTGTCGGCTACGAACAAGAAAGCAAGGCTACAACTCACATGGACTCAAGAGAAGAGAAGAGAAGATGGGAAAAACGTTGACTGGTCTGTGGAGTCGATTTCTGCTGTGACATTCCGATGGTACAGTCAGAATCTGGCATTACAGCGTGAATCCATCCTGCCTTGTGTCAACGGATTTCAGCCTGGCGGTGGTGGTGTAATGGTGTGGAGGATATTTTACTGGCACAATTGAGCATCATGTAAATGCCACAGGCTACCTGAGTATTAATGCTGACTGTGTCCATACCTTCATGATCACAGGATAACGTGCCGGGCCACCAAAGCTAAAATCATGTCAGAATGTTTTATTGTACTCCAAGGGCCCCCACAGTCACCAGTTCTCAGTCCAGTATAGCAGTATATTGGGATGGGGTGGAACGGGAGACCTGCCCCATGGAAGTGCAAATCTGCAGCAACCTCATGATGCCGTCATGTCAGTATGAACCAAAATCTCTAAGGAAATCTTTCCAGTACTTACAGTATATACAGCAGAATCTCTGTTGAAATGAAAATTCAAAGTGGGAAATTTTTCCCACAAGACATACTGTAATGTAAATGCCACTAATAAATATTACCAATGTAGCAAAACAAAACAAACAAACAAAAAAAATCACACGGCTTTCGAAAGCATCCCGAAGAAAATGATGGTATCGGGGCTTTATGACGTCTCACTTTGCATGGTTTTCAACTGACTGACTGGCAAACAAGTTTCAATTGGCGCATGGACAAACTGTACGCACAACTTGGATTACATTCGATTTGGCTCGGTTCGGCACGGTTCACTCGTACGCCAAAAATCGTTCATACTGTATGCTGATGCAAATTTTAATGATGTGTATTTTGTGCACATTTTAATGATGTGGATTAATGTGTAAATTTGTATCGGATGCCAAGGTTCCACGGTGTGTGCCCATGTGTATGCGCATGTACACAAACACACACAGCAGAACCTTGGGATTAGTTCGCGGGCTTGAGTATCGCCTCTGGTCTGTCCAAGTCCAAAGATGTAAGGTGCGGGCTAATTGCTATTTGCAAACTCCCTGTAGTGTGCGAGTGTGTGTGTGTGTGTGTGTGTGTGTGTGTGTGTGTGTGTGTGTGTGTGCACCTCTGCCCTCGTGCCCCAACTTCCCTGGGATCAGCTCTAGGCCCCCCCGTGACTCTACACAGGATAAGCGGTATGGATGATGGATGGATAGATATAATAAGAACACAGAAGGTTTATAATTAAAAAGAATATCATAGCACAGTGGTTCTCAACCCTGGTCCTGGAGGACCCCCTGCCCCTGCTCTGAGCACACCTGATTTCACTAATGAGCTAATTAACTGCCTTTTCTGAATAGAATTACTGTAGGTGAGCAGGAAAAACTTCCGAAATGTGCAACCCCCCCCATGACCAGGGTTGAGAAACACCGTCGTACAGTAGATGATGCAAGGGGCGAAAAAAATACACATATAAAAAAAAAGAGACGAACGTTACAAAACTTTCCTGTGAAGTGAAAATAAATACAAAGGCAGATGATATATCCTGGACTTTATTCAAATGCAAATTTGATGTATGGAATCGGGTTGGATTTAATTGGGTCCACTGAAGAACTGTCCACTGCATTATTAAAACCCGATGAACTGTCAGCTTCGTCTCAGAAAAGAAAAAGAAAAGAAAAAAAAAAAACTCATTAAACTTAAACATTAGACTTAAATGCTTGATGGTGAAAAAACTTAGTTACAGTATGTTTAATAGGGAAAGTAAGAGCAATTTCCACACACACACACTCACACACAATGTAATGAAAACGCACAGGATTGCGACTGAACAGATGTGTGGCCATAAGAAAACCACTTGTTAGTGGGAACTGAAGCTTCAGTTTGGGGCGGCACGGTGGCGCACTGTCGGAGTTCGCACTGTCGCCTTGCACCTCCAGGGTCCCCCGTGACCCAGAATACAGGATTAAGCGGTAAGATGATGAATGAGAGTGAGCGAGTGAGCTTCAGCTTGATAGGGAGCATAAAGAATGGACTTTGAAGCGATGGGAAAATGTCATGTGGTCTGACGAGTCCAGATTGAGTCCCTATTCCAGAGTGATGGACGCGTCAGGGTGAGAAGTGAAGCGTCTGAAGCGATGCACCCATCATGCATAGTGTCCACTGTACTGTGTCTCTCTGGAGACAGTGTTATGATCTGGGGTTGCTCCACATGGTCAGGTCTAGACTCAGCAACGTTACTGTATGTGAGCAGGACTCGAACTGTGTCGGCGTTTGGCTCAGGAGAATCAATTCCACATAAATGATATATTTACAGTAGGCATCTCCACAGAGTGCAATGTGTAGATCGTTCACCAGGAGTTTTTCATCGAACCCCGGTAACGGCAGTTAACTTAACCTGCATGTCTTCGGCCTGTCGGAGGAAACCAGAGCACCCGGAGGAAACCCACCGGGCACGGGGAGAACATGCAAACTCCGTGCACACAGCCCACAAGACGGGAATCGAACCCGGACCCTGGAGGTGCAAAGCGACAGTGCTAACTACTAAGCCACCATGACGTCCTCAACCAGTAACAGATGCATTGATTTGCATGAACTGATTACATCGCACATCTGCACAGTAGTGTTTCTGGTAATGGAAGCTCACATGTGGATGTGGATGTGTGTACAGTACTGTACAGTAGGTTGGCGCGTTGATGCTGTAGTGAGTAAATCTCGTCATTGTTCAGGTAAAGCAAACCTCCGGCTCAATAACAGCAGGAGCTAATTACACTTTGAAGCCCATCTATTATACATCACATCTGAGACCATTAACACAATGAGCGGTCACACGCGCGCGCACACACACACACACACACACACACACACACACACACAATTACGTAACACCTTCCCTATAGTCAGGAAATGTGTGTACTGGGTGTATGGGTTGGAGCCATGTGTTCATTTCTATATTAAAATGTAAATATGACATCGTTATTTAGAACGTTTTGTGTGTGTGTGTATGTGTGTGTGTGTGTGTGTGTGTGTGTGTGTGTGTGTGTGTGTGTGTGTGTGTGTGTGTGATTTTAGTCGACGGCATATTGACAAACCCCCCTTTTGTAAATTAGCTCTCTTTATGTGCCCCCTCAAGCACTTGCAATTACACATCCACCCTTAAGGTTAACTCATCGCCATGGTAACAGCCTACCTGGCCTATGATTAGCTAATGCAACATTATAACCAGCACACGCCATACAAACAGCTTATACACAACACACACACAGAGAGAGAGAGGGAGAGAGGGAGACTGCTCCCAGATCAATTTTTATAAGGCCAAATAAACAGCTGTGTAAAGTTTGAAATATGGGTCAGTGCTTCCGGATGAGTGTATTTGGAAAAGTTGATTATAAACCGCTGTTCTGGACTCGGCCGTGCTCTAGCTCGTAATGTGAAACCATGACACAGAGCTGACGTCGAATGTGTGAGTGTGTGTGTAAAACCATGCATCTGGTTAAAGCCCCCTTACAGATTGGTTTCTTTTTATATGTCCTTCTTTTCACTTGCTTGTGACTGTGCTGGGGTGTGTGTGTGTGTGTGTGTGTGTGTGTGTGTGTGTGTGTGTGTGTGTGTGTGTGTATAATAATTGCAAAACACACCACCATGTGGATTAGGAATAATCAATCAATAGCACTTTGAATCAATTTGAACCCTCTACATACTGTAAGGATGACATATCACACTGTTCTCCTGTATACCTTAATCATAATAGTGATAATAATTTAATAGTCTTTGCTCATATAACGACATGTTTCATAAACAAGATTGTCATAACGGCGGAGATATCCGAGCTTGGCAGGGATAAAGAGGGCCTTATGTAAGTAGGCTGATGTAGTGGCCTTGTTGACAATTTGACACACAGCTGTCGGAGAATATAAGCATCACCTCTTATTTTAACACTTGTGTTGTGTGTTATGAAACGGACGGGGGGGAAAAAAGTCCGGTTACGCAACAGTATTATTACAGTTATGTCAAAAAAGAGCTTTTTTTTTTCCAATTTATTGAATGGTTGTCATGTGACTTCTATCCATTTTCAAACAGGAAACTTCTCCATATTATATTGTTATGTGTTTTTTTTTTTTTCTTTTGTTAAATGACAAGCAGATTTGTTATTATTAAGTTTCAATTATGTTACGCATAATAGAAATTATGTTAACAGCTACTGTATGCTCCTGCAAGACCAGGCCGTGTGTAAGTGTTAGAAAAATTAAACCTGCGGGAGCAATGGAGCTTCTACGGAGACAAAGTGGTGTTGGTGTTATCTTAATGTTAATAATGTTATCTTGCTTGTTATCAGATTTGTTTTCTTGCTGAAATGCCTCCGTGACTGGTTTTGAATGAGGGTTTTATCAGGCGGCTGCTCTCTCCTCTTCGCAGCACTGTGGACCATACCGGCCTACGTTCACCCATGCTGGCAGTTAGTGTAATTGGCTACTGGTTGGCTGTAAGGCCGCTGAGAGAGCTCGGCCAATCAGCTCTCTCTAGGCTCCTGGCTGCGAGAGGATACAGCATCATCAACTGCTAGGTTTACCTACAGGTTGTCCGTCAGTCAGTCTAGGTGTTACATCGAATCATGCTATACTCTGTCCCGCTGTGGTTTCTTCTGGGAACAATTTGTTTGAATAAGCGAAATTCCATATGCGCCTATAGCTGAATCATAGCCGTGCTGTTATTCAGTACATCAGCACTATCGCTTGTGCATTATTGCTTTAGTATAACACAGGACAGATAAAACAGTCCAGTTATTGTGGTTAAATCAGTGGTGGTCAAAAGTATTGGGACAGCATACTAAATATTATCGTTCTCCCTGTGCACAAAAACAGGTGACGTCACTAACCAATCTGGCGAATCACTTGTGAAAAACTGACCATGTGACAATGATACAGTGCTTAGCTCCTGAAGCCGTGAACTGGGTCACGCCCAGATCGAAACCCAAAAGGAAACCACTGGACTCGTTTCTTTTTTGACTCTTAATTCAGACTTGAATATGGATTGTTGTATATCAGTTTCATTGGAAAAAACAACAACAACAACAAATTATTGCCACCACTACACACAAAGGTTCTATTACATTTACATCCTTTTTTTAAAAATTTATTTATTTATTTTTTTGGATTTTTCCCCGATTTTCTCCCTAATTTAGTCGTGTCCAATTCCTCCCCGTCACTAGGGGGCTCCCACATTAAGGCTACTACTACCACTCAGCCGGGAGGGCCGAAGACTATCACGTGTTTCCTCCGAACCACGTGACGCCAGCCGACCGCATCTTTTCGAACTGCTCGCTCGCGCACCGTTGGGGGCGGCGTAACACACTCGGAGGACAGCGCTATCCGCTCCCTCCGCTGCGCGAGCTCACAGACGCCCCTGACTGACTGTAGAGCCGAGATTAATGTCGGAGCACTATGTACCTCTCATCCCTCCCCTCTGAGAGAGCTCGGCCAATCAGCTCTCTCTAGACCTCCGGCTGCGAGAGGTTACAGCACCACCCGGGATTCGAACTAGCGATCTCCGGATGATAGGGCGAGCGCTTTAACCACTGCTTTAATAAATGTTTAAACTGCTGGTTTAAACTGGAAATTACCCAAAACTTACACATGCATACTCTGAGTTACTCTGCGTTAGAAACATCACGACGTGGGAGCGATTGCATTACGAAGGAGGTTATATGATAACACATGGTTAAATATGTGAAGTTTTATGGTCAGCTAAAGCTGTTAGGATATAAAAAGGATGACATGCAAGTATGATGTTCTACAGTAATATATACTGGATTGGTTCTATGCCATGGGCCTCTCTCTCTCTCTCTCTCTCTCTCTCTCTCGATGTTTATCAGGGGCTGAGCACAGGCCAGACACATACAATGCCTACTAAAAATACCCCAGCAGCTGTTTCTAGACGAGAATCGTGCCGAGCCTCTCATCTTCCACCATGACAGAAAGACTTCAGGGAAGAAATCAGCCAGCATTTATTGCATCTATCTTTTGACAGTCCGTCGGATCCGGGCGCCGGGGCTCGCACACGCTCGTACACACTTTAACACACATTGCCATATGCAGAGTTTCTGTAGGGGCAACGCAAACATTTATTAACAAACAGAATAATGGGGCACCCTCGAGCAAGCGCCACATGCGACCAAAGGCCTGTTAAATAGAGCTTAAATGCGGCTTATGACAGATTAGCACTCTCGGCTGATTCCAGCCGTTGTATATCATCGCGGCGCACGGGGGGGGGGGGGGGGGGGATGTTTTGCTTTGCTTCCTGTGATAATTCGTCCTGGCGTTTAAATTACACCAAATACGCGTGAATGTGGATCGAATTAACATATAGCTCATTTAGTCTTAAAAGGGCGAATAAGCTTTCGCACCTTGTTCGAGTATTCACAAAATGCGTGTAGGGATGTCATCCATGCCCTTAGATGCATGCTAAGCTACAGACGAGTGAGCAGGCGTGCATGTTCATCCACTCATGCACTGACAAACACAGTGCACAGAAAAAAAAAAGAATTTACATACTTGAAGCAGGATGCATAAACACTTTCCCACTCCTCACTCTTGGGAATACAGTACACACCTTCCTATTAGATTCAGTGTAATTACTGAACCAAAACTACAACAACAATAATGGAATCATAAATGCACTTGATCTCACGTCTTTCACCTTACCTCAAGACTTCTTTTTATTACTCTGATTAATTAACACTATATAATGTGGCTTAGCGGTAGGCGTCTCACATGCCATGCTGAAGGCTCAGGTTTGATTCCCAGCCAATGCCCCAAACCCACCAACTGGATGGAGGGCATCCTTAGTGCCGGTTCCAAGCCGAGATGGAAATGGGATGGTTGTGTCAGGAAGGGCATCCGGCGTAAAGCCTGTGCCAAGATAAACGTGCAGATCAGATGGTCCACTTCACAGGAGCGGACCAAAGAACTAAAACAAATACGCGGCTTGATAGCACAATTTTTCAGATTTTCACTCATTTTAGCTTTTATTATTACCTGACACACAGGGTTAAATTAAAACACAAAATGTTTAATTAAAAAAAACGCTATATAGCCGTTGCATTGTGACAAACCAATCTCATTGCTCCTTTTCTGTCATGTGATCAGTGAAGCGGAGATGCATCCTGTGCAACACACCAGCCGGTGCGAATCGTTTGAATGTGTCCATGGTGTTTTTGAAGAATTCTTAAGCCACGAAAACGAGGTTTACACTTAACGTCTCCGTTTTGTGAAATAAGACAATATTCGATGTGAATGTTGTCTGCTTAACAAAACTGTACGGGATGTTGTAGTGTAAGCACTGTAGTGAAGCAGAGAAATAATCTTATAATACCTAAAATACATACCAGCGTTTTGTGTACAAGAGGGATGCATGTGAAGAGATGTTGGTGAAGTGGTGCATAAGTGCACAGCGATAGGGAGCTGTGGTTATGAGCCTCAAAAATCTTTGTAATCAAAAAGATTTTGTGTGTTTTCCTTGATCTTATTTGCTGCTACTACTTGCTGTTTGACTTAATTCAAAAACACAATCAAAGCAGGAATATGCTTTTTTAAAATTACCGTATTACTTTTTAATTAACTGGTTATTGATGGCAAATTGCATATTTAAATAATCACCAACACAAATGCAGCCTGATTTATCCATTGGGCCATTGCATGTTCTCCCCGTGCTTGGTGGGTTTTCTCTAGATACTCCAGTTTCCTCTCACAGTCCAAAGACATGTAGGTTAGGTTAATTGGCATTCCCAAATTGGCCGTAGTGTGTAATTGAGTGTGCGAGTGTGTGTGTGCCCTGCGATGGATTGGCACACTGTTGGCACCCGCCTTGTGCCCTAACTCTCCTGGGATAGGCTCCAGGTCCCGCGTGACCCTAAGTACAGGATAAAGCGGTATAGATGATGAGTGAGTGAATGTTAAACCGTTCATGTAATACAGCGGAACCTTGGATTACAAGTAACTTGGTGTGCCAGCGTTTTGCTAAATCTTTTAAATAAATTTGAACCTGTTAAATAAATAAGTTATATACAATACGAGTTCATTAGAACACATGTGCTTTGTCTGCCGAGCGTCACATGATCACAACTGAGCCAATGGTTCTTCTCTCTCGCGCGCGCTCAGTCTCAGTACTCGTGCGCGTTGCTATACTGTAACATTGTGATCACGTGTATGTGTGCACGTGCGTAAAGCATTTTTTAAAATTTCATATCCAAGTGTAGTGACTGTTCTTTAGTAACTGTACTGCAATCACAGCTCTCGGGAAGAAGAAAAGTTAAAAAGGCAATGCGGGAATCTGCTTAACAACAACGCAAGGTCACATTTCCGCAAAATCCTCAAAAGGAGCAAAAAGCAAGTGTGATTAGAGAGGTTCACGCAAAAAGAGAGGAGTGATTCTGTAGCTCCCTTCCTCCTGGTTCTTCTCTCGTCTAACACCAGGGACAATTCTTTTCCAAGGTAGAGTGCAGGTTAATTTATTCAATTTTTACTTTATATTTTGTTTTAATTATTTTTATATGAATATTTTGGACTGTGAAACGAATCATCTGCGTTTCCATTATTTCTCATGGGGGATATTCACTTGATATACGAGTGCTTTGCTATACTGTACAAGCATGCTTCCGGAACAAATTATGCTCACAGTCCAAGGTTTAATCCAACTGCATGCATAATCCACAATCAAAAGTTTCATAAGGTTGAATGTGAAGCCTTACTGTCTACGGCGATCCATGTTAGATATTTATCGCAGGAGATGACCGGCTTGTAAGCTTATTAAGCAAGTTTATTATTACACCATAAATTTTGTACAGAAAAAGAAACAATACGAGAGACTAAAGTAACCCTACTATTGTGTATTTTTCTTACGCTCAATGCTGTCCGACATAATCCAATATGTAAGCCCACAGCATTCCACTGATGAATTTTACAAGCCTATATCAATAATATTATATGGATATTGATGAGTTTGTATATTAAAATAACCAGAAGGAGCATTTCCTTCCCACTGTGATTGCTGCGCTGCGCTTCCTTGCCGCTGTAGGTCTAACCCCACGTCTCTGGGTTACTTGAAATAAATCACGAGCAAACTTGTGTTTTTCAGGCTCACTGCCTCCTTCGGTAATCTCTCTGCACTCAGATGACAGACGGCTGCGGCTTTGTTACTCCACTCCCCGCGTCTCTCACCCCTCCTGAAAGCCGGCAGCAAATGAAGAAGCCTTTCAGTGGCTCTATCAGTGCGAGTTATGGAGCACAGAGGGGAATGTAATTACCCTGTGAGGAGTGAAGTTTGGCCGATGCATCATCAAGCTTTCGTCTTTAATATATGAAAGTGGAGAGCATCTCCATAAACAAAACAAAACGGAAAAAAAAAAAAAAAACATTACAGTGACGGTGATGATGATGACAGATCACACGGGGGAGACGTCTGACTGCTAAATAAACAGTTTTAGTGGGATTAGTGTATACACACAAACACAAATGGATCTCTCATGGTACTGATATTGATTTTTTTTTAGATAGATTGTATTTGTGTTATTCAGGTTTGAACCACTTCAGTGAGACGAGTCAGACTGTATTCTTCCATCTACCTTGAACATTATTGTAAGGTTGAAGTACAGACGGCCATATTGTGGTGTGTGTGTGTGTGTGTGTGTGTGTGTGCAGTATGTTTGTACCTGTAATGGCTACAATAAAACATTTTCAAAGTTCTTTGATACTTATCAAATCAATACCACATCAAAGATAAAGACAAGTCGCTGTCCTTTCAAAGACATTGTGTACAACAGCAATGAGTTACAGATGCACCAGTCCCACTTCTCTATTTTCGATATAATTTTAGTGTATGAGTGCATAAATGATAGTGCAGTGACGTCACTGGGTTACATCCTGGTTCCAAAGTATTTAAGCATTTATTCATCTTCTATACTGCTCAGGGCCAGAAGCCTGTCCTAGGAGACTATGGGCACAAGGTGGGGAACACCCTGGACAGGGTGCCAATCCATCGCAGGGCACAGACACACACACACACACACACACACACACACTCATTCACACCCTACATACTACGAGAAATTTGGAAATGCCATTTGCATGTCTTTGGACTGTGGGAGGAAATAATCAGTACACAGAGGAAACCCACCAAGCACAGAGTGAAAACAAACTCCTCACACACAAACCCACGGTAGAAATCGCACCCTCGACCTTGGAAGTGCGAGGCCAGAGTGCTAACCACTATGCCACCGAGCCGTCTTGAGGAATAGTTCTGCAGTTCTACCTGAAGGCTCTCATTTACGGTCCAGTTTTGGTATGTTAAGCCGCACAGTGACCTATGAATCATTCAAGCATCTATGATGCAAAAAATCGATGAGCCATGAACCAGTGTGAAACAGGTGCATATGATGACAGATGATCAGGTCGGTGATTAGTATACTGTTGATGCTGAATACTGAGAGGTTGGGACAGACGAGCGGGGAAATGAGGTCGCTGCTCATGCTATTAAATAAACAACCAATTTTTAAACCGCATCTTTAAGCACTTTGCAGCTGATCACAGTAAAACATTGGTTTACATTTCTTGTATTTAATCTACATAATAATAATGACGATAATAAAAAAATAATTAAGACTTTACTGTAAAATATACGGTATGTTTACATTTTATACTTACAAGGTTTTTTATATATATATTTACATTTTCGAAGTCATGCTTTTTTTCATTCTCCATTAAAACATATCCTCGAGCAAGTACGAATGCTGAACTAAAACTCTGTTTGAAAGGGTCTACTATTGTACAGCAACACGGACTCTCACAAGGTTGTGGAAGGTTAGCTGACTAGTGGTCTCTGACTCTAAAATGAGCATCTGTCATCTGTCATCACGTACAGTTTCTGCAGACTTGTAGTTCACATTTACAGTACCAAAGTAGCAAATATGGTTTGCAGTTGCTATTCGTGACGTTATTATTGCAGATATTCATCTGACTGAATTTAGGTTGTTTTTTTTTACACTGGATATTAGAGGATGTTCAACATAGGTACTATTTGTGTCCATTTATAACAAACCTTCTCACAAAGCCAGGAACCCAGGTAAGGAATTAAATAGCTGATTAAATAGCTTCCTTATTAATGCAGATGACATACAGAATTGCTCTGTAAAACATCCGATATCAACGCCTTTAGTTGCTTACAGCACCTATGACAGCACCAATCACCTCGTCAGTGCCACCCAAATGAAGGGCATTAAAGTAAACAGGGTGTGTGGGCGCAGAACACATAACAGCTGCAGACTGAGGACGAGACTCAGTTCCTGCACTGAATAACAACTGATCAGAGATAGCATAAAACGGCAATGTATTCATGAAAGGTATTCGAGACCATGAAACAGTCAAGCAGCGCAATAAAAAGTATATGCTTTAACACTAATCAAAGCCGCATTGAAGCTGTAGTATACAGAGACAAAAGAGAAAGAGTATTAAGTTAAGCTTTAACAACATGCCACCAAGAAATATTAGAATATACCAAACAGTAAACTGGTGACAGGATCATTGGGAGTCAAGGCTCACCCATGCCCATGGTGACCAAAGGCCAGCTGGAGGGGAGCAAAGGACAATTACAATTACAAAGGCCACCAATCTCCCCGCATCCCAATCCAATCAAACACCCATCGAATGTACCAGAAACACAAGTCTGATCCACAGAGGCCCCACCTTGCAACCCACGACATCCAAAGGATCTGCTGCCAATGTCCCTGTGAAAGACCTTCATGAAGCTTCTTAAACCTAAAAGTTGCTCCTACTGTAGTGAGGAAATTCTTAGAATGATGATATTTTCTTAGAATTTCCTCTTAAATTTAGGACTAAATCTTAGGAAAGTTAAAAAATGATTCACAAAACATTTTAGCCCTAAAAACAGCTCCTAAGGTAACATTTGTTTAGATTAGAGAGTAGGACTTTAAAGAGGCTTACAAGTTTCTACAGTACAGCAGAGGACAAAATGGTGTAAAGAAGGAATATATATATATATATATATATATATATATATATATATATATATATATATATATATTTTACTATGTAAAAGTACTTTTACTTTTTTTTTTTCACTTTAACTACATTTCTGCATGCCATTGCGTTATATAATGACAGTAGTATTTGAAATGGGAATTCCGCCACCTGCTGAATATTATACATACAGTAACTGTGTAACTTGACTTACTTTTGAGACACGCCTAATAATGTAACAGGTGTTTAAACTCAGAAGTGGAGACTCAGAAAGTCTACTTTAGTAATCTAATCAATAAAAAAATTATAAAACTCCGATCTGAAGCTAGGACTGTTAAATATTAGTTTTGCATCTAAAGCATTTATTGTTACTGAACCTATCAGTGACCAGGAGTTTGATATAAATGTGCTCAACAGAAACGTGGATTAAACTGAACGAGTATGTAGCAATAAATGAAACTAGGCCTCCTGGATATGACGACTGTACATACTGTACATCAGCCTGGGCACGTAAAGTCTAGCACACAGGTAAATGCTTCTACTTTTGCTTAAGTACTATTTGCCCTAGGAATTCTCTTCTTTTACTCAAGTACATGATTGGTGTATTTTGCCCACCTCTGCCAGACACCACAGACCACTGGGCTGCCACATCTGCCATACAAGTCAGTGAGAATGATCTGTTACTATTTAAATAATACCGACTATTAGATTAGACCCGTGGTGTCGAGAGTTCAGCAGCACTGTGATGGAGTCAAATATAACAAGTGTGTTCGAAAAGAAAAGAAACTTTTTAAAATCCAGTACCCTCTGGTAATTTATATGCTTTCCAATAGAAGAGTTTTAACACCAAGAAGATAAAAGTTATTTATTTATTTATTTATTTAAAAAAAAAATTTTTTATCCCTCGTCTGGAAAAATGAACAGCCTCTAAACGGGGCTAGCGACATGTTCTGCTTTTTCCTAATAAATGTCACACACTTTACTTCGACCTTATGAGTGTTCTTTCATAAACAAAGCATCCTGCAGGACCTGCTGTACACACCACTTGGATTCAAAAGAGATTCGATTTAGATCACTGACACCAAAAGAAAAGTTTAACAAAAAGGTGATTTTTACAGTATGATGATGTTACTCACACACACACACACACACACACACACACACACACACACACACACACACACACATACACACACACACGCATACACACGCATACACACACACACAAAGTTTTTTAAAGTGCGGAGATGATATAAGTGCTCCTCATTTTGATTTGTGTCTATAGAGCCGTAGACAAAAAGAGACAGAATCTTTGAATGTTAGTGACCTTTTTGCGTTCACTTTTTGTCAATGCAGCAGGTTTGTGTGTCTGTCGATGTGTAAACTTATACTAAAAAAAAAACAGAACCCACAACTAATGAAACCCTTGCCCTTACCCTGCAAATGTATGAAAGTTTTTTTTGCTTCTCCAAGCTATTCTGTCATTTATTGGTTAGCTAGCAACTACTGTAATAAAGATGACCAAGTTTGATTAAAGTCCTCTCAGGTTGGCTTGTTAGCCAGCATGCTAACATACCGTACAGTATACACTTCACACAGACATTCTGGGTATTATTCCTATTCTAGGTACTGTAATTTCATTAAGATTAAAATTTTTTATTAACTTCCTTTGACTACCAGAAAAATATCCTCAGAAAACTGCTTATTTACATTTGCCATACGAACATCATGTCATATTTAAGATCCCCAAATAAGAGAAGAATTGTGGCATTTCGTATCTAATCTGTGAGGCAGTGGGAGCTAGGAAAAGATTATGACAAGATTTAGGCACGGCTAACACTACCGGAGCCGAGTCGAGCGCAGCCAGCGGAATGTGTTTCATTTACACACACTCACACCCTTCTAGGGAAATGAGCTTTATATGAACGGTAAAAGCACACCTTCTCCTGGGAAAGAGAAAAATGAGAAGGAAAGAACAAAAACAGCAGGTGTAACTGGAAGAGCATTATTACCAAGACACTGTATTTTTCCTCCTCATATCACAAGCATCGAATAGTTTGTGTAAAAGCTTCATTTAGAAGGACGCTGGGAAAATGCTCAAGGAGTTAAAAAGAACAAAATCTGGCAGTGAAGGAAATCTACAGTAGGAAATAGCATCCTGTTTTTTGCATAATGTTAGCTCTGTTACAATTATTTCAAAAATGCTTATGCAATGACCTTATTAAAAAAAAAATTTTTAAGTAAACAAGAAGTATTTCAAAGTTAAACGCTTTTATTTAATTACAATTTTTAATAATTAAAACTGTGTTGTTTTTTCCCTATTAAATTACAGATTGAATAGTACTGCCAGGCCTAGCACTGATATGAACTGATGCCAAGGGTAGAAGTGTAGGACTGGAACTGCTTCTTTATAGAAAACTCTATAAGCAGTGCTATAGGGGTTATAAAATTGTTCATGGTTGAAGAGAGACTAAACCAAATAAAAAGTGAAAACTCTCAATTAATGAACATTAAAGGATGAATCATGAACGGACGAATGATTTTGAAATGATTCATCGATCTGTCCAGGGACTTGTGAAGGTCATGACATCCATATTCACCTGCGACTTCACATAGAACTCACTCACTGACTCACTCACTCACTCACGTATTTAGGGTCACGTGAGCCTGGAGCTTTTCCCAGGAGACTCTGGGAACAGGGCGGGGTACACCCTGGACAGGGTGTCACTCCATCGCAGGGCACACATGTACACACACACTACAATTTGGGAAGGCCAATTAGCCTAATCTACATGTCTTTGGACTGTGGGAGGAAACCGGAGTGCCAACCAAGCACAGGGAGACCATGCAGACTCCATGCACACACACAGAGTCGGAATCGAACCCGAGCTACATACTCTTCCTAACAATTATTTTTGTTAGATAGTTAGAAAGCAAGTTTTTTCTTTAGCAGAGCTGCTAAAGAAATCTCTTGATCTTGATCCAGATCTCCTCTGCCCTCTGAATGTGTCTGACTCATCCCGGTGCCCCGCGTCTCTTTGGAGATCTCGTCGCGCGCGATGGAGGCCCATGTGGTCTGCTTGGGATTTGTGTCGTGACTGGGGACAGTTACATTTTAGTATGAAGACGGTCCTGGCCTCGGCTGATGCAGACAGCTGTTCTTTGAGGACTTGTAAATGCAGTTGCGCAAAAGTTCAGAACTGGAATTTTCTTCCAGTTCTGTGTCTGAGCCTCCATATTTAACTTAAACACATCTTACCTAACACTCAGTATGACTGCAAAACAATTGCTACTATCCGTTATCACCGAAACGGGGATGGGTTCCCTGTTGAGTCTGGTTCCTCATTGTTAAAAGCACTATACAAATAATACTGAAATTAATTACATTGTAAGAGTCTAAAATCTGAATTGATTTTAAGCTCTTGAGGCCGGAATTTCCTTATATGAGCAGATAACATTTTCTTCTAGCTGCACTGTCTATACTGTATATCCTTATTTGTTAAGTTGAGGATGACTGTTGGGTATCATTCTTTTGCCAAATTTCTTCCTGTTTGAACACACTGATTAAGCCTATAGTTATCAGCTAATAAAGAGAAACAGTAAAGAGAGTCCTGGTCTTATGAGGTAAATTCAATAAACTGTCCTGAAAGTCAGATATTTCCAAACTTGGTTAAAGCTCCATAGGAGGTCCTGATAAGGGTAGAAATCTCATAATCATGCACATTTGAAAACTAAAAGCTACAGCGATCTCATGTCCATTTGGATACTCAATATTAGTTTTGAAGACACATTATTAATAGTCTACAGCAATACTTATTATATGTATATAGTAATAGCTTATAGTACTTTACTCACAAAGTTAGGAATACAAACACAGTTGTCTAGCGCACGATGCACACTCGGCTTTTTAGTCTTTAATCTGATTTCAAAGAGATTCATTAATCTGGCTGTCTGCGAGGTAACGTCAGGAGAAAAGCGCTGAGTTGTGCTGAAATGTGTGCTCTGGCGTATTCACCAGCCCACACACGCGCACGCACACACACACACACACACACACACACACACACACACACACACACACACACACACACACACACACTGCCCCAGTCACCCAGCGACCTATTTCCACCTATTACTCAAACCTCTGCATACAGAACCGCACTCTTTGTCCATTCGTCAGCACTTTCTTCTGTGTATGTGTGTGTGGGCTATTTAATAACATGTGTAGTCTTCTACAGAGAACACTACTTATGAATTTATGAATGAGTGTAACTGCGGAGAGATTACTACTCTGACCATGATTGTAAATATAAATCCGCAGACGGCTCCTGTCTCCTGAATGCTCAAGAGGACTAGAGAAGAATGTGTCTCGCTTTTGCTTCTTCTCTCTTGGGAGGATTTACAAGAGGACTACAGTATGTGCCTAGCCTTATTAGGACAAAGAAACAGATTACAAAAAAAAAAAAAAAAAAAAACCATGACTATTGCTTTCTCTCATTGGAACATCTGTAACAGCAGCGATCTCTTTCTTTATTCTTTTTCCTCGCTCTTTCTGCCTTATTTAATGCAATTGTCTTAGTTTCTTCACCTTCCTGATGTAATACTAGAGACTTTCTGACTTTAAGTTCAGAAAACAATTTATCTCCCCAGTCTCACAGACTCACCACCACAGGCTTTCCTGGAGGGAAAAGAATAGGATGAGACAAGGTTAGCTGCCGCCTCTCTTTCTCTCTCTCTCTCTTTCTCTCTCTCTTTTTTTTTATTTTTTATTTCCTTCTGCAACTTTCAGGTCCCATTGAAACAATAGTGTTTGTGGCTTTAAACCCCCTTTAAGATCTTAATGATTTGACATTTCGATGAATCTCATTTCAATAGTAACGGCTTATATAGTGGCTTGTGTGTGGAACGCTTTCATTTCAATTTTATTTTATTTATGTATTTATTTTTAAACAGTTGTTAAAAAAAATCTCAGAAGACATTCATTTTGATAGTTTTTGGAAAAGTCTTTAAATAGTTGTATGGCCTTAGTAAAAGTCGACCCACTATTAGAAAGTGCTTTCTGGGTTTCTCTGTAATGAAAGAAGCCTTTTGTTTCAGTTATGTGAATAATGACAGGAACTTGTTTTATAGGAATTTCTCAACATTAAACCAAATATATTAATATTGGTTCAATGTTTGTTCAGTTGGTTAATAAGATAAATATATATACAGTATGCCGTACAGTAACTCTTTGCAAACTGCCTTTATATAATAGTTAAACAAATGTAGGACTTTTATACAAAGATAATTTTCCTACAGTATATTAATATCAATATCTAAAATAAAAGTCTGTATCATGTACTGCAGACATCAATTGTCTCAGTGAGAAGAAACGATCATATATCAGACATTCAATCATTTTTCCAGTTATTTGCTAGCAGTGTATTAATGTACAATAAACAACTGTAAAACAACAACAACAACAACAACAAAAAAGTTCTTTAATATCTTACATAACATAAAAGGGTAGCTACTTGAGCTAGCTGTAATGGATCAGTCGTTAAGGCTTTGAGTCACAGATCAGAAGTGTATTTAAATCCAAGCATCAGTTAATTGCCATGGTTGCGTCCTTGACCAAGACCTCTACTTTCTCAGTTTCTCAATAGTGAATCATCTCATTTGTATTCTGCATCAGATTAAGTATTCAGTCCTTCTTCTTCATATATTTGTCACATGTACCTTGTAGCACGCCGCATATCCCAGTTAGGAAGATGGGGTCACAGCGCAGGGTTCACCCAGGATACTGCAGCAGATAGGGTTAAGGGCCTTGCTCAAGGGCTCAACAGTGGCATCTTGGAGGGGTTAGGGCTTGAACGCACGACCTTCTAATCCGTGACCCAGAGCCTTGATCATTCGAGCCAACACTCTGCCCCTAGATGTGCTGGATAATGTGATCGAGACGTTATAAACGTTTCAAAGAACGAAAGAGAGAAACGGTTATTTCATACTATATACATTATTACTGTACTTTACTGTAAATATGTTTTACAACTGTTTATTTTATACCCACTCCTTTACAGGCAATCTGGGTATTCCAGATAGATTCAGGTTAAACCTGTACAGCTGAAACTTAAATCCCTCCCAGCAGTCCTACAGGCATGACCATGCTGTTCCTGCTACTGTAGTGTGTTTACTCTTTATTAATGATCTAATTAGTTAATGGTGAAAACAGGTAGGGAATAGAGACAAGAACATCACTGGGGACTGGCCATGAATTAATGAGCGATCCACGGTTCAGACTAATTATTTTAGAAAGGGAAAACCAAAGTTTTGGTTTGAAACAACTTTACAAACAAGTATTTTAATGCCTTTGTTCTAAGTGTTTTATTTATTCATTTATTTATTTATCAGAATTGTGGGTGATTCTTTTAAAACGTTAATTAAGACATACAGAGCACAGCAGATCTAAAAAAAATAATTGCTTTGCTGTGTGTGTGTGTGTGTGTGTGTGTGTGTGTGTGTGTGTGTGTGTGCGTGTGTGCGTGTGTGTATGCGCTACAGTATGCATAAAAATTACAGGAACCTCACACGTCATTCAATTTTCCCTTTCTCTTTACTGCCCTTTTACTGGTCAGTGGGAGCATTGATGATTTAACGCCACTGATTTATATTGAATCAGAGGTTCACACTGCCTTGCAGCCATTATGGCATCTCAGAGACCCTTAAATCACAAAGCATATGACTGGTTTACTGGCTGATTCTGCTCACACACTCACAAACATAAGGTGGACAATAGTGGTGTGAAAAAAAAACAAAGCAAGCTTTCACTTACGCACAAGGCCTTGAATTAGGCTTCAGGACCACAGCAATCGAGTGGGAATGACCTCAACTTACTGCCTAAAGAGTAAAATCGGTAACACTGGCCACGGATTTACATAATGCCCAAGCACACTTTACATGCATATTTATAATCCTTGCTTCTAATGTTATATTAACCTTCTATTCACCTTTATGAAGGTGAAAACGTGGTGTTTTTGCACGATATCTTCTGATTTATAATTCAGGATCTGTTTATTGATCATAAATGAGATTTTGGAGGATGATCTTATACAGTCGCCTGCATACAAACATTCGAGTCACGAATTTTCGGAGATACGAACGTGCGTTTTGCGCATGTTTAATTGCGCAAGTTATATCACATGTCCGCCGTCCATTGCCACGTGTGTGTGGAGCGTGCATCCCAACTCTATCCTCAACTCTACCCGCTGCATCTTTGCACCACCCTGATAAAAGAAAAAACACTTCTACAGTAACTCACAAACGGTCACATGATACCCTCTCAGAATAGAAAACCATAAAAACAGCACATGTTCATGCCAAATGCTCAAAACCGCAGGCTGTCCCACGCCATTGCTTCCTAGCGCTTTTTCTGTCAGCTGGCGTCTCGTCCTGGGGTTTGATCTATGTGTGTGTGCATATATACGTGTGTGTGAGTGGTGGTGCATAGTGAGGAGCCCACAGCAGTCGAGCAACGTATTTATCCCCACATAATGGCATTTCATTGGTATTCAGAGGTGGCTGCGGATCAATGATCCTTGGCGGCCTTGCTATTATTTCATTTCTTGTATCTAAAAGGCGTGTCGAAGATTCGGCTAAATTGTTTTCGAGCTGGTTTTGGCTGAGTCGTCACAAAGGCTGATGGGGACCAAAACAAGCAGAGAGAGAGAGAGAGAGAGAGAGAGAGAGAGAGAGAGAGAGAGATTTGAGAAAAGATATCTCCTGCTCCAACTCACATACACATGTATACAAACATCAGTAGTCTCTTAGCAGCTTCACTGGCTGCCAATTGCAAGCTACAAATCACGTCTACAGCCCAAACTGAAACCAACGACCAAAGCAATGCATATGATACATTAAATCACTCTGTGAATCTGGCAACAGACATCACCACGGTCAGACTTTACTGTACATCAACCCTGAAGCATAAGACTGACAAAACCAGGTTCATAAACGTCCTCATCCGTAATAACTTTTAAGCAATGACTCAGGCCCAGTGTCATATCATGATTTGTGTTATCGCTAGCTCACACCTGTAACTAAAGTATTGCATGGTAAGCCTGGTGATACCATAACCATCATAACACTGTTTTGGAAAAAGTCATATGCTGTCATGACACTTTATAGCCCATAATTTAATATTAGCTTATTAGTAACATAGTGTAATTGCCAAGATAACTGCATTAGTGATAATGTTTGCCTAAAACACTTACCACAAGCTTTCATGACATCTAACATTATAGTGATTTTCATGACAATTTCCAGTAATACTACCAAGAAGGCACTGCTATACAGCTGGGCATAAATGGACAAAACAATATCATGATTTGTGACAGTGTATTACACCCGGCATTGCATTGTTGGCGTAAACGAAATAGAAGTGGCTTTTAATGGAAAAAAGCGTACTGTGAAATGAAATCTTTGATCACTATGTGGCAGTTTATTTACAATAGATACTGTATCAGCCATAACATTATGACCACTGATAGGTGACATGAATAACATTGATTATCTTGTTAAAAGTCAGTGGAATATATCAGGCAGTAAGTGAACATTTTGTCCTTGAAGTTGATACGTTGGAAGCAGGAAGAAAAATAAGAATTTGAGCAAGTCTGACATGGCCAAATTGTGATGACTAGATGATGGGTTCAGAGCAACTCAAACTGCAGGACTTGAGCGGTGTCCCTTTCTAAAGTGGTCAGGATCTGCCAATAAAAAGGGGTCCATGAAAGAGAAATGTTGAACCCGGGGCACAAGTCCTGGGTGCTCCAGGCTCACTGGCTGGCACGTGTAGTCTGATCCAATAGAAGAGTTCATGCTGGTACTGATAGAAACCTGCCAGAACACACAGTTTGTTGTGTATTGCTAAGTATAACCACAGACCAGTCTGAGTGCCTGTGCTGAACTGTGTCCAAGATGCATTCTGGGAAGAAGACAAGCCGGTGGCAGTTTGATGCTTTGAGCAATTTTCTGCTGGGGTCCTGGCATTCATGTGAATGTAACTTTGACATGTACTGTGCCAGCTACCTACACATTGCTGCTGACCAAGTATACAGTGCACCTTCATGGAAATAATAATTCCTTGACAGCGGTGGCCTTTTTCAGAAGGATAATGTGCAAACAGCAAAAATTGATTCAAGAATGGTTTTAGAAACACACCAACACACCAAGTTCCCCGTTTTGACTTGACTTGGCCTGCAGATTATTTATATCTCAATCCAACTGAGCATCTAAGGGATGCGCTGGGAAAACAAACCCAATCAATGGAGGAACCATTGTGCAACTTATAGGACTTCAACTATTACGTACAGTATAGGGATCTGCTACTGACAGCTTGGTGCCAAATACCAAAGCACACCTTCAGAGCAGAGGTTTAGTCTAGTCCATGCCTTAATGGGTCAGGACTGTTTATGTGGCAAAAGTGGGACGTAGGCAGGACATACGCATAAGCACTCCAAGAGACCATCAGAACATGCAGTTCCTCATACTGTAACCACCACCTCAGACTGCTATTTGTAATTTTATGGCTGATCAATATATAATATTGAAAATTATATAAAAGCATATAAAAAAACCTAAATATAAAAAATCTATATAAAAAAAATATATAAATAGATTTTTTTTAACCAAATCCTTCTTCCCTTCTTATAAGGAACAGGAAACAGCTGAACATTTTTTATTTATATACTGTACAAATATATATATATATATATAGGGATTAAAGATGTAATACCAGTCTATTACCACAAGTCTTAGAGAGAAGAATTGACTATATGCTTATAGTGGGCGGAGCTTCTGTAAATTCATCTATGTTGAAGTGGGCGGATAGAGCGTATCTACTGTGAGTGTGGCCATATGTCTGCTTTGTAATGTATTATGAACAGCAGTCTGAACAATGTACAGTAGTGGTTGCTTGTATGTTGGATGAAGCATGTGCTAGATTTCACCCTGGTCGTTGGCTGCATTTTGAAAAAGAGATATGTAGTTTGCAAATGACCAAACTGGGGAGAAATTATGTACAAATAATAAATAAATAAATAAATAAATAAGAGGTTCAACAATCTGATGAGCCAGTTTGATTCCATTGACTCACAAGACTTGGACAGAAGTGAAGTCTCCACATATATTTACGTACTGTACTACACCCTTCCCTGCTGGGTGAAATGTATTCACATTTATTCACAAACAGGAACGTGTAGGAGATTTGCTGGCCTAAGCATAAAGGTTAGTTTTCTTGATCAAGCCTGAACAAACAACAGAGTTATTTATTTATTTATTTTTTTAGCTCTTTTAAAGTAGACTACTACAGAACGCTCACTCTCCACTCCGCTGAAAGCCGCGTCATTGCCTCGGCTCTGAAGACGTTTCCAGAAAAATGCAACTGGACTTTTTCATGCACTATAAACCAGAGCCAACTTAATAACAAAGTAAGATAGGACATCGAGTTGCACTGATATAATTACCGTCCTCATTTTTACATGCATGCACAGATTTTAATAACACACTTAGAACCCCAGTAACCCAGAGTGCAGACTTAAAAATAGCTTCTGTGCACCAAGTCATTTGATTTTTTTTATTATTTTTTCTGTTATCTTATTTGTACCCATGGGAAGCTGTGGCATATGTTTGCGAACATTTTCTCAAGGTGATTTGTCAGTGTGTGTGTGTGTGTGTGTGTGTGTGTGTGTGTGTGTGTGTGTGTGTGTGTGTGTATATGGTAATTAGGTTACCGGCACGATCTTGCAGGTGGTAGACACTATCGCGGCTGGACAGAAGGAGAGAGTTTGGGAGTGTGTTGAATGTCAGGCGGTGAGAAAAATGAGGTCTGATATTTAAAACATGAGGTTGAGATAGGAGTCAGCGAGAGACCTTGCATCTTCTCAGCCTCTTCCTGCCTGCTTTCGGGTGGGAGACTTATCAGGGATTAAAGAGCACAACCCGAACAACCTTTAAAGATGCTGCATTCTTCCTGTGTCAAGGGCATTGCGAGATATAACCCGCTGTATTGAGCGGTGTGTGTGTGTGGCAGTCAGCCTCACTCAACCCATACCATTTCCTATGTCCATGTTTTGACTGCTCTTGAGTCTGTTTATGGCGACTGACAGTTTATTTAGCTCATCCAGTGTAACGTGTCTTCCAGTTAACGGTGCACTCATGTGAATTCACGTGTGTGTGTGTGTGTGTGTGTGTGTGTGTGTGTGTGTGTGTGTGTGTGTGTGTGTGTGTGTGAGTGAGTCTACACAAACTCTGACCATCTACCACCAAGGCAGAGGGCCAGAGAAAGAGGACATTAGATGGTAAGTGGATTCTGTGTCTTCAGGGAAACGTGTTCCAGTGACATATAACACTCTAAACGTCGTCCATCTCACTGTCCTCCTCCCTCTCGCTTCCTTTCAATCACTCTCCTATTACCGTCCCTCCGTCCACACTGACCTCCGCTGCCTTTAATCTCACGGCTAACCTTATCGCCAGTAGCAGCAGGACATCTCTGGTTCGGGGAAGACAAAGCAGTTATCAGTGGTTAAACTGAAAAAAGAAAAAAAGAAAAAAAAACGGCAAGCAGTTAGCTACCAAGCCAGGGCGTGTAGTCTTGTTAATCTGTCATTTATAAATATTACAATGATGCACATCGGTATCAGTGTTTTTTTCCATTTTTTTGAAGGTTATAACTACGGTCAGCTGATGCAAGCACTCCAAGGGACCACCAGTGATCATCAGAACATGCATTTCCACATAACCACCGCCTCAGGCTGCTATTTTCCCAAAATAGTGACCATACTGTGGTTGGTGATTAAACAAATTTGAGAGAAAAAAATAAAAGAGATCAGCAATTTTACAGTTTCCCTCAGTTCATGTTCATATCAGATTTCTGAATGAAAATGTCTTCTTTGACCATGGAACAGTTGATGGTGCCAGATGGGGTTCAATCAAACTGTAGTTAAAGTTCAGGGTAAAAAAGGTAATGTTTCCTATTTTTTTTTTTAAATACTATCGGAGATAATTAGATTAAAATATACTCCAGTTATTCAGAAAATTCAATGGCGCTGTAGTATTGAGTAAATCATGACATCACCCGGCCTTTAGAAAAGCAGTCTAGTGTTGTTCCATTATGATCGACTGAAAAGGATGTAAATGACACTTCAGCAACCTGCCACTACTGAGATATTGCCACTTTTGTTCAGAGAGAAAAAAAAAAACTGAGGAAACGAACAAAACCTTTGGAAATACATGTAAAGCTTACACTTTCTGACCACATAAGAACACTAGCATTATGTTGTCATGCGTCTTGTTGATGCTGGCAAGACAAATGTCACTGGAAACTTAAGACAATCTTTGTTCTAACTCAAGCTAACTCAATTATCTGCATTATACTGCATTTTAAACATGCACACTGCCGGGGAATGGTATCGATCGCCAGAATTGTTTTTTGTTTCCCTCCGCACATTGTTAATTTCCCACAGGTGGATGGATGTTAAATTAAATGCTTTTACGTTTACTTAATTACATTTCACCTTTTTTGCTTTGAAACAAAACTTGCACAGTGCTTGGTCCAAATCTCAAAACTCCCCCCTCGCATTACTATATACTGGTCATAAGTAAAATGGGCTCCCAAACGATCAAGGACTGTGCAAATTTATCGTCCGTGGTGACCTTCTACACAGAACTACACAATGGACGTGGGGCATTGAAGTCAAACCGGGACTTCTCATGCATGAAGGTATAAAACCGACTGACATTTCCAGAAAACTTCAAACACAGTACGGTGATGAGACTCTTAGCCGCAGTAAAACATCTGAACCATGCAAACGTTTTTCAGGAAGCCCAATGACGATCCCCAGCGAGGTGTCCGACTGCAGTCGTTCTGTGAAGATCCAGCAGGTGGAACGCCTGATCCTTGAAAATCGACTGTCGCCAACAGATGGAAGAGAAGCAGCCATTTCTATATGTTGGGGGCATTAAAGGAATTCCTGGGAGGCCAGCGTTTCAGATGAGTCCAATCATGGCTCTGGCGTACTGAGAAAACTTTCTAAATTCATGGTTATCCAAGCAATAGGGAAACACTGGGATAAGTGCAGTAGTGTAGCAGAGGATTATATAGAGAAATAACTCAGAACTGTGTTCGGTCAAAAATCCGGGTTTGACTTGAACACGACCACATAGTAAACACTATAGCTGTGGATAAGCTACCAGACTGCAGTGTAATACTTACAGTATCCCTTGGTGCTACCTGAGTAAAATGCTTCTACATGCTAAAACAAGCAAAGACTTGTATAAAGTGAGGTATCTTTGTTGGACTTTTAGAAATCATGGCATCCATCTTAGCTGAAAAGGCAAGCTGAGGTAAGTATTAATCATCTGTGTTCAGCCAAGTTAGCCTGTTTCTTTGCTAAGTCTAGCATCTAGCCTAGCATCAATTCCATCCAGTAAGTATTACAGCATACTTGGCTAGGCAGCAAGTCAAATTCTAGCTAAATGTGTTAGTGTTCAAATTATTCATTATTTGACAGTTTTTCCTTTAATTGATTAATTCATTAGCAAGCTACTGTACTGTATTTAATACTCATGCAAAGGAGCAGCAAGCTTACAGACTTAAATATGTTTTTTTCATCAGTTAAAAACATTTGCTCATCACTCACTCATCGTCTGTATCCTGTATTCAGGGTCATGGGGAGCCTGGAGCCTAGCCTATACACCCAGGAGACTTAGGGCACGGGGACAGGGTGCCAATCCATTGGAAACCCGGAGGAAACCCACCAAACACGGCGTGAACATGCTACCGTAATTCCATGCCCGCAGACCCCAGGTGGGAATCGAACCCGAAGCCTAGGAGGTGCAAAGTGACACTGCTAACCACTACACCACGTGTATATATTTTATATATAGCGTTAACTTCAAGCGCTAAAAGTAGCTCAAGAAAACTTACGTGACTTGGATTTCAACTCATTAGCAATGCTTTCACCTAAGAATAACTTCTCAGCACTCGATTCTCTCATCCTACTTCATTTGATTGATCATATTAAGTGCGAACTCGACGCATTCTCTACAAGCCGCTTGTTAGTGAAAGGAACATTTTCTTGTACGTAGCACAAAAATATCCTTCTTCTTACAGACTCAGTATTCTAAAAACATATTGCAATTAAGCTGACTTTATCGTTTTAGCTATAGAAAGCGGTTCTGTTACCGGGGATGTCGATGTGGATTGACTCTTATAAATGAAAGAGAGATGAAAAGGTGTGAAGAACGTAGACGGAGATATACCACAGTGGGTTTAGTGCTTTAATGTGGGAATTCTACCACAGAACATCTCTAGATAAAACCCTCTGGAGGGGGTGTGTGTGTGTGTGTGTGTGTGTGAGAGACTAAGTGAACTACATGCTGTACTAGGCAGGCTTAAATGTTTGATCTAAAATGGAACTTTTTCCTCAGTGTACCCTTTTAAAGTAAACTGTGAGTCCACACATCCACTAATGACTTGTATGGCTGTGTGGAAGCCTGTGTGTTTGTGCTGCACAAGTCTGTATGCACTGTGTGTGTGTGTGTGTGTATGTGTGTGTGTGTGTGTGTGCGCGCGCTTGCGTGTGTGTGTGTGTGTGTGTGTGTGTGTGTGTGTGGAAGCGTTATGCTTCACTTGCAGTGGTTACACAGTGTCCTTTCACTGATTCACTCCATTTGAGCCAAAATCACAAAGATCAACAAGCTAGCAGCCAACCAGATTCACCTTGGAGAGAGAGGGAAAAAAGGAAGCGTGAAGAAAAAAAAAAAGTGTGATTCGTTAAGGCTGGGAAACAGAACTGCTAAATGGTCTTTCACGTCAACAAAAGGAAAACAAACATGAATTCTCATTACAGTTGACAATTGATCTGATTGGGAACGGAAACTTTTACCACCTTAAGTGAAAGCCGGCGTAGATATCTCCATCTGATAGTGGCTGCAGCAAGCGGAAATCTAGGGCGTAGTAGCCAGTTCTTGCCTAGCCATGTCGAAGCTAACACCATTATCACCTACCTGTACTGTAGCTGAGGCGGCTGTCCCGACTGGGGGCCTCTACTTTTTTTTTGACTGACCTTAAGTAAAAGCAAAAGTGCCGTTGCAGCTAGTGCAGTCCCTGGGCGGTTGACCTTCGGCAGGCTTCTCAGCACAGATGAACACTTCTCAACGTTAAAAGTCCACGAGGCACACAACACTGCCCTCAGAGCATGCCATTTCTAGGCCAGCTCTCCACTCACTTCGCCTGACTCTTGACTCTTTACTTTTTGCTCCTTACCTACTTTTATTGAATAGGGGAGAGAGTCCATCGTGCTTAGTGGCATCATAGTGAGTGAGAAGCGGAAAAAGTTTGGGCGTGCACAGGTCACTGGAGGATCCGTGACAGTATAAGAATTTCTAAATATTTTTTACGAAAAAAATGTATTTTGCAGTCAGTGAGGTGAGTACATTAATGGGCACAAAAAAAAAAAGATTCTCAGCTTGTCTGAATTCTGTCACTTTTTCCAGAGCATTCTCTAGTATCTGTGGAGACGTACATTAAATACCACTGTTTTGATTAATAGTCAGAGTCCTTTTTGTCTTTTCAGCATGTCCAGTCCAGTGCATAAACACACACATACACACACACACACACTCACACACACTCACACACACTCACACACACACACACACACACACACACACACACACACACACACACACACACACACACACACAGAGACTTACAGTACGTGTGTGTATCAGTCAAGCTTTTTAAAAACACTCCTGCTTCTTTCTTGGAATACAACCAAGGTCGTTATGTGCTCCGGCTCTCTCTCTCTCTCTCTCTCTCTCTCTCTCTCTCTCTAGGTAAACTCATTACTCCTGTCCTAGACACCTCTCTAGGCGCCCTCATTAGACATTCAGCCTAAAATACTGTCTGTGGAGAGACAGAGCAGCTACAGTCAATGGTCTCGTGCAGCATTCTTTAAAGTGCATACAGTATACAGTATACTGTAAGGCAACCTGAACGTTAAAGAAATATACAAAAAAACATGACAGCCTCAGTAAAACTGAATTTAAATTTGCCCTCTTTTGCAGTTTTATCTTTAACCTTTAAATCAAACCTCCCTTTCTTTGTAGTCCACTGCACAAATTAGTGAACTATTTTCATTGATAAGGGTAATACCTGACCTGTCACGGTCTACGATTAGAAGTCAGCTCTGGTGCTACACGCCATGATGCCGCACATCCAGGTGAAGCATGCTCATGTGCCCCTATCTTCAGCGAGTCAGGTACTGATATTCGGTCATCAATATGTATTAGAGGCTTTGAGATGGCACAGCAGGTAGTAGTGCCGGCTCACAGTTTGAGAGCCTGGGATCTGTTCCTGATCTCGGGTTACAACAGAGCTTTCAGGGTTCTCTCTGTGTCATGTAGGTTTTTCATGAATAAATCTTGTTACGCATATCGGTTTGGCCTTAGATTGTCCCTACAGTAGGTCTGAGTGTGTACAGTACAATGCCATGTGACAAAGACGCCACAGTTACTGGAAATGAATAAGTAAATTTGTTTCCTAAATGGACATCAGGATTCAAATGATAGAATCCTGATGTCCTGATATCTTACCTTTTTCGTGTTCAAGACAGTTTCAGTTTTTCATTTAGTCTAGAAGCATAGACTGTAAAGGAACTGAAGAAACCCTAGGTTTTCCAAAGAGCAGTTTTGAAACTCAACTGTGGGCGCTCGGGTCGTCGCCATCTTGGCCTGAGCTGACTCCGCCTAAACCCTGGTTAATCCATAAATGGGCAAATGGGTGGAATGAACGGCTGTAGGTGGGAACATGCCTACTTACCTCAGCTACTACAAGCTAGCTAGCTTAGCTTTAGCTTAGCTAAAATGATAGAGTGTCTGATGTTAATTTATATGTTGACTGAACTCAATCCTACCCTACACATCGTCCCAACATTTCTTGGTGTTATGTTAAACTATGATTCCAGTTAGCTATTTAGCTAAAGTGATGTACAGACAGCTAGTGGCTTAATACTTGTATTGCAGTGGCCACGCCCCAACTTAAGTATAACTTATAGATTAACATCATTTTAACTAAGGAGTTACATTAAAATTCACCCCAGTACAGTTTCCATGAATGGTAAATCTAGCTATGGAGACCAAAACTGGTTTTTGCGCCCGTCTGCAAATAATACCTTTTCTGTTGTAAGATTGGACATTTTAACGTGGGGGACTATGGGGATTGAGTCACTTTTGAAGCAAAATCCTAGTGGGAACTGCACATTTTGGTCATGTGGTAGACCATATTTTCCATAATACTTAAAAACACCTTTATAAAAAAAAATAGCACTCTGGTGCAGGAGTCATACAGATGGATGTGCATCCATGCAGTCACACAAGCAAGCTTCAGGGATTATTCCACATGACAAAGAGAATTTAATTACTTCATTATGTTTTGTCTGTGTTACTACGGATGAGCTAATGCACAAGTCATTCAGGTAATCTAGAACTCATCTAATCCTGTAAAAACAACATACATCTAATAGCCTGCATTTTCCATTAATGGGAACACTCATACACTCTTGTTTCTCCTGCCAAATAAAATTGAGAATTAGATGAAAGGCATTGAAATACATTAACAGAAATATACATATACCACTGATCATCAGATTATCATTGATGGGTGAACCGAACAACGTTAATCACCAACTATACATCAGCAAACTGGTGGCAATATCATGAAGAATCATTGCTCACCCCTACCAATAAGAGCCAAAGACCAGCTCTGTCTCATGGTCAACAGAACCCCACAGAAAAGCCAAGACACCAGCAAACTGGTGACAATATCATGGGAACCCAAGGCTCACCCATGCCTGTGAGGGCCAAAGACCAGCCTGGTCGATTCAACCCTACAGAAAAGCCAAGATAGCACAGATTGCCTGTGGTGCACTGGGTGTTCTGGTGCATTTCTATCATGACCAGCGTTGACGTTTTTGGCAAAGAGCCCAAACCTCTGGCCTGGCCTTCAAACTCCCCAAACTCCAATCCTATTGAGAAAGCATGGATTTACTGGAAAAACAAGTCTGATTCACAGAGGCCCCACCCCACAACAAAAAGCACCCAAAGGATCTGTGGCCAATGTCCAGCATACCCTCAGAGGTACTTTGGAGTCACGTCCAGAGAGACCAGAGCTGCCCTGGTGGTACAATGGGAACCCAAACATATTTAGTCACACCTTGTGGCAATTTAAAGTAGCCAATATGGCATGTTTTGGAATGGTGGGATAATATCGGATTAACCCAAAGGGAAGCTACATGGGTACTGGGAGAACATGTGAAAAGCCACACAGTCTGTAATATCAAGCCTGGACCCTGGAGCTGTGACAGTTCAACACTTCCCTCTGGGCCACTAAGCCACAGTTTGATCTAAGCATCTGCTAATTAGGCCAGCTTAGTCTTATTCTGGCACAAAGATAGCATTTGATAATGTTAATTATGATTTTCTGCAGAATTACAAACAGAGCATTGCAGCCAGCAACAAATGTCACAGCTGTCATAATGGCATCCATTAATATATTGTACATTATCAACATAAATTAAATACTCTTAGTTGTATAGCAGTATGAACAACTGTTACAAAGCAGCTTTCGGGAAATCCTGATATAGGATAACAGTAGTGATGAAAACCTCCCTGAGCTTACTGAACCTCATGGAACACAAGTAAAGGTGTTTATGAAGTTACACTTGAAGACAATGTCTAACCTTTGGAAGGAAACAATCACATTCATGAATCTGTGATGAATGATAAATGGTGTTATTTAGAGAACTAGAACAAAAATGATGCTTATTTGAGAACAGTGCATCAGTGGAGCCCGAGTAACTGAAATATTGACAAATTCTTGGATATCCTCAGAACTAAGTGCTGTGCTGCAGAACTAAGCCATATACTTTATGTGAATCTTCATCAAGTCAACCTTCACAACACCATACGTTGATGTCTAAGTGTGTGTGTGTGTGTGTGTGTGTGTGTGTGTGTGTGTGTGTGTGTGTGTGTATAAAACATTATATATATACTGTATATATAGTACAGACCAAAAGTTTGGACACACCTTCTCATGACTTCTCACCTTCTCTTGTGTTCTTTCTTGTGTTCTTTATTGTGTTCTTTATTGTGTTCTTTCTTGTGTTCTTTAGCCCAAACGCGTCTCTTCTGCTTGTTGCCTGTCCTTAGCAGTGGTTTCCTAGCAGATATTCTAGCATGAAGGCCTGATTCACACAGTCTCCTCTTAACAGTTGTTCTAGAGATGTGTCTGCTGCTAGAACTCTGTGTGGCATTGACCTGCTCTCTGATCTGAGCTGCTGTTAACCTGTGATTTCTGAGGCTGGTGACTCGGATGAACTTATCCTCCGCAGCAGAGGTGACTCTCGGTCTTCCTTTCCTGGGGCGGTCCGCATGTCAGCCAGTTTCTTTGTAGCGCTTGATGGTTTTTGTGACTGCACTTGGGGACACTTTCAAAGTTTTCCCAATTTTTTGGACTGACTGACCTTCATTTCTTAAAGTAATGGTGGCCGCTCGTTTTTTTTTCTTCACTTAGCTGCTTTTTTCTTGCCATAATACAAATTCAACCTCGTTGAATGAGAAGGTGTGTCCAAACTTTTGGTCTGTACTGTATATATATAAAACAGATGGCAATGTTCTATTGATTTGGCCAACTTTGTAGATGTAGAAAAATTGCATTACAGCACAATCAGCACCAAATGTAGCTTGGTAGAGCAAAGTTACAGTACATGCACCTACTGTCGCAGTCAAAATTTGGAACTGACACAAGCGATAACACACGCTCGTTGGAAGTCACACTGCCCCATGCTCATAGTTAAGCTGACTCGTCATTGAGCTCAGTCTTTGTGCGCTATCATGTGCACTCCTGTACACTCATAACCCGTTCACAGTGAATGTATTCGGAGGCACGAGCTGACAAGCAGTCGGGAAAGTGAATTTCAAAATAACTGAAGAGATTAATTTAATATTTAATTTGGTGGTACTTTCTGGTCAGTATTTCTTCTCTTTCCTTCCATTTTAAATCTGGCCAGCTTTTGACCCATTTTTCACCCACTGTCATGCTTCTTAATGCATATGACTCAGCGTACTTACCTGCCTAGCTAGACAAAGTTAGCTAACGATATTCAAGAATCATCGACAACAGACAAGAAAACTAAATGGATAAACTAAAAATCTAGACTTTTTTTTCACTCTCCTCCAAACCCTGCCTCCTCTAAAAACCATAGCATCAATACAGAGACTGAATCGACCTGTTAAAATTCTCAGGTACAGTCATCCCACCATGACTCAGCTAGTAATGCTAGCAATACAGCTAACTAGGTTTAATGCACCCATGGCACCCGTTTAAATCAGCAGAGCTAAATCAGTTCTATCTACTGTACCTAGGTAAATAATGAAAAATGTTAAATTATGGCTCCTATATAATTTAGGTTTTTGTCTGTTTCTGTTATTTGGAAATTAGAACATATAGTATAGTTTGTCTGTTCAAATTAATTCAAGTACTTCTCAACTCATGACTTTTCTATTAATTCCCCCACACCTTAACACACCCACAAAATCTAGCAATTAAGACATCAGTTGAATCAGCTACAGCTTGTTTGAGCAAAAGACTCACCAAGCTGTGTTGGACATACTGTACACTGGCTCTCTATTACTGGAGCAGAAGATCCCTGAATTACGGGGGTACTCTAAAAATGTAATGACCTTTTAACATTAATTTGACTGAATTTATGTGAGGCTATGTCATTATTTCATTTCTTTCTGCCTGACTAGAATCTTTCGTTACGAGCCGTTCTTGTATCCTATTCAGTTTGAGACATTGTTGATTACAACACTATGTACTTCATCTGTTTTTATTGATTTAAAGCCTCCTGCTGCGCTTGAAGTACTTGAGATAGTTCATTTAAGAAGACCTGCTCATTATGACTGCTTTCCTGCTGGACCATGCAAGTCAAATAGGCTATATTCTTCATTCATATTCATCTTTTGAGACTCGTTTTGCATTGCTCATCTTTATTCTGCAGTTCTTCTTTTGTGTGCCCTGGCCTCCTAGCATTACCTGCCTTTAAAATGATTTGGTGGCTTACTTCTGTATAAGCCAGCGAGGCAGCTAATCAAATGGCCTGACCAAAACGATCTCTCCCCGGAGAGGTTGTAGTACTTTCAAAAGGATACGTCATCATTACCCAAGGCGAGAAATCTTGCTCAAGGGACTACTGTGTAGCCAGTGTAGGAATGGCTACAAGAACATTTCTCATTTTAAATTCTGTATTGTGTCATTTTACTTTCACTTTTTTAGTGTCTGGGGATAGGAATCAGTGAGAGAGTAGCAATAATAAGGATGGCATCATTACAGTACATTTTTGGGCACCATGTCTCTTTTAGCCCACGCTAATCAGGGAGTGCTAATAATGGTAATCCCACACCCGAACAGCCACACCAGACACACTAATGAACCCATTTCACATCGCACCCCATGCCCTAACCGTAGGATGACTCAAGCATTCGCACAACTGACCGATCAAGGAACCAAGACCGTACCAAGCTCTCATTACATCCATTCGTAATCGTCCTCTACAGTCTAAGATGGACTGACTTGCACATGGCAGCGGATGTTGTTTCAACAATGATACGATACAGTATGTACTGTAGACCTACTGTAGGTAGGCTGTCTTTTTTTAAAATTTCATTTATATTTTGGGAATTGCCATTTAAATTTGATTGTGTAGATGCCAGGTCTCATACAAAGCGCTATTTGTTTTCTCCCCTGCCAATCTTCTGCTCTGAACTCCAGTCCAGCAGGTGGCAGTATCGTACCAGCCGCTCATAAACTCAAAGTGATAATCTTGCAAAAAAATATTTATAAGTAATTTACAGACAATTAAAATAGTTTGTACTGTATATTCTGCAAGAGCAATATCTTTTCAAGGGATTTGTCAACTTCAGATTGACAAGATTAAATAATTAAAAAAATATAAACTGATTATGAATTAAAAACTCGTCCCTGTATTCAATGAGTTAGACAGCATAACAAAAGACTGAGTAAACTGCACAGTTCTAATGATATCAAAATCAATAGCCTTGGTTCAATGTGGATATACGCTGGAAAAGCTTTCAAGTCAGGGGATGAAGAGGCGTACAAGAGGGCCCAATACGAGGGCCCTACAAAAAATGCGTAATCTAAAAAATCTGAAAGCCGAGACCCGCCAAACAATACAACTATAATAGAAATGCAACCAGGACTGAATCCCAAGACCACACCCCACCAGACAGCCTCCACAAATTCTATGCCAGATTCGACAGACTTAACACAGATACCCCCTTAAAATCCCCCTGCTACCCAGTGGACACTGTACTCCGTGTGACACACACAGGTCCTGAAGGCTGTGAAGTCAGTGAACCCCCACAAAGCAGCACGACCTGACAGCGTATCACCAAAAGTACTAAAATCCTGTCCTGAGCAGCTGACAGATATGTACACAGACATCTTCGACTTGTCTCTCACACAAGCAGTCGTCCCACGTTTATTCAAGTCTGCGGTCATCATACCAGTGCGCCCCACCAACACAACACTGTCACTGTCCTCTCATCATCAAACGTGGAGATGGTTGAGAGTCATAAAGTTTCTGGGCCTTCGAAAACCTACTGTAAGCTGGACCAAAAAAAAAAACAGTCGCTATAGTGAAAAAGGCCCAGCAACGGTTGTACTTCAGTGGGCTCCTAAAGGCAGCTGGACTCAGTTGTCATCCAAACCTACCGAGGACAAATAAAGCACATCCTCACCTGTGGCATTACGGTCTGGTTCGAAAACACCATCCAGGCAGAATAGCAGGCTCTCCATAGAGTCATAAAGGCTGCACAGAGGATCATTGGATCTAACCTCCCCCTCCATGGACTCTTCATGCACAAAACGCTGTAGAAAAAAAATGCATAAGGTATCCTCAGGGACACCCACCACCCACCTCACCTTCTGCCCATGCACAAAAGCACAACTTCAGACACCACAGACCGGGCAGTTTAATCACACACAGCACGTTTCTATAATAGCCTCTTTCCAGCCACAGTCAGACTATCTGCAAAAGAAACAGGCCACCTGTATGTTTTTATCTCTGTCTTATGGAGATCTGCTGCTATAGTCAGTGTACATGCATCCGGCATAAGGAAACCTGAGTTACTATCCTCGCCTTAAGAAAGAGTGCCATTTGGATCTGGGGATCATGTTTAAAATATACCATAGTGCATTATAGTAGTAGGTATAGCAGAAAGCAGAGAGCTTCTGCACAAAAAACAAACAAAAACCAAATCCAATGCTCCTATACTGTTGGTATGTGTATAAATGGCAAAAAGAATCTCTTGAACCTCTTGATATGACATGGCCTGACTGTTTCATGGCTCTTTGCCAACAGTTTTTTTTTTTTCTTTTCCCCCATTTGGAAAACATTACATTACAACAGGTACAGTATATGTTATGGAGAAATCGCAAAGCCACTTGATCTGAACTTTTCCATTGGAGGAAAGAGACGGCTTTACCTTTCACAGTTACAAAGCACTTACTGTATATTGGGATTCCCTCCAAAAATGGAATTCGGAGAAATGCTTTAAAAATCTATTTGGATTCACAAGTGTGATCTTCTTGTTCCGTAGAAATGTAATACATCCATACTGTACGAGTACATTTTTATATCAACCTTGCAGCCAACTTTCTGTAAGATCTGCTGCTATAGCAAAGTATTAAATGCTTTATGACCAATAGAGTTGTGTATTTAATGTCTTTTTACAGCTGGCTGACCTATCCTGAGCCTGTAAGCGTTAATAAAATAACTCATGTTTAGTCCATTATTTGCTCTATTTGATCTAACTCCATTATGTTACGTTAGGAACTTTGCAGCAGAGTAACTCTAACCGCCTATAGGAAATAGCAGATCATGATTAAGAGAGAGACTCACAGAGAAAGAAAAAATCTACTGTATATGACCTCTTCCAGAGTGATGGCTGAATGTTGAACCAATGCACGTGACATTTCGTTTAAAGCATACATCGTCTGCTCCTTAATGCGTTTCTCACCTTCTCTGCTTTGCTCTGGCTTGTACAATTTTTAAATTATCTGTCTCTTATTCTCTGCATGACTAATTGTGACAGCTGCTCAAATAATTGATGCGTTTGACAGTGAATAAGTCAATTAAAGCGTCTCGGATTTAATTGAGTTGGCCAGAAGTGACTCTATTAGGAAAGATGGAAGGTGTTTAGCCCAGTACGGTACATGCACACTAAGTCTTATTTGCTCAGCGTAGCCCTTAAAACTCAGAGCATTTTTACCATTTTTTTTGCTTGGCTGTATATATACAGTAGGACTCAGGGTTGTGCAGTAAAGAGTGACATAGCCTTTTTTTCCAGCACCACCTACAGTAGGTAACATGATTAACTGAAATGTATTTAATTTTAACCGACTATACAAAGATGACTAAGCAAGGCAAAGAAATAGCACACATACACATGATTAAACGTTTTTATGGTTGTTTTTGGTTGTTTCGGTAGTGGTAGAATTGACTCTGTATCAAAGTAATGATAACTTTCAGTTTACCTGATATATATATATATATCCAAAAACCCAAATTCACAGTTTGATATCTGCAGCATCCTCATTAAAACAAATCAGTAAGGCTGCTATATAAGCCCATATATTCTTTAAATCGTCATTGATCTACTGTATGTTGTGTTGCCGGCACAGATCTGTGCCACTTGGGTTTTAAGTTAAAGACTGACATGTGGAGGTAGAGAGGTAGAAAGCCATCAGGCTTGGGAAAAGACTAAAATGTTAAGATCAGACGTCAGGTTAACATTGTTCAAATCAAGTTAAGTAGACTTCATCGTCATTCCTACACTCAATCACTTACACACTTTTTGTCTACACTACTTTATCCTGTATACAGGGTCTCGGGGGGCCTGGACTCTATCTCAGGAGACGCAAGACGGGGTACACCCTGGACAGGGTGGCAATCCATCGCAGGGCACACACACAGGCTCATTCACACACTACAGGCAATTTCGGAACGCCAATTAGCCTAATCTGCATGTGTTTGGACTGTGGGAGGAAACCGGAGTACCCAGAAGAAACCCACCAAGCAAGGGGAATCAAACTCAGACGAACCATGCCGTCTGTCATTCCTACATAATGATGTAATGTTATGGTCCAAATCTCACTCTCTCACTACTGCTTATCCTGTACAGGCTCACGGGAAAGCTGGATGCTATCCCAGAGGACTCTGGGCACTAGACGAGGTACACCCCAGATGTGGTGCCAATCTATCGCAGGGCACAATGGACACGCATACACTATGGGCAATTTGGCAACTCAAATTAGCCTGCTCTGCTTGTCTGCGCTGTGGGAGGAAACCAGAGTACCTGGAGGACAATCAGCAAGCACATGGAGGACATGTGCAAACTCAAGGCACACAGACTGTCAGCCTTGAACCGTCAACCCTGGAGGTGTGGCCCAACAGTGCTAAACAACCACTATATACCCATGCCACCGGAACAACATGTAGCTCCTCAAAATTATGGTGCTACACTTGATATATATATATATATATATATATATATATATATATATATATATATATATATAAAAAGACAAAAGAAAAAGGGAAAAATAACAGTCATGGAAAATGCATAAAATGACAGTTTAAGATAACTACTCACAAAAGTCTCCAGATTTACCCAGGAAGGAAAACCTCCAGTGTATAGCAGTTATACAGGCAGAAATAAACTGAAGTGATACGACGGGGTGGAGAGAAGCTGCTTGGCAACAGGCAAGACAGGCAACTACTACGGGCTCCAGGAAAGTAGGGGGCCCCTGAGGGCTTGCGATGTTTACGGTACTGAAGTGGCAATGCGAAATGTTTGCAATGACAGTAGGAGGTTTGAGCTCCTTAAGGTTTTTTTTTTAAAATGTTCTTTATTTGAATGTTCTTTATCTTTATAAGATAACGGCAGTTAATGCTAGTTGAAGAACCCATCCGTAAGGACCCCGACACACAGTAGAAGCGCCTCTGAATAAGGTTACTCTCAATAATAGGTTACCATGGTGAGCAGCAAAGCACAACAGAATGGACAAGATCTCAAAACCTGACGCAGATGGGCTACACACTAATGGGAAACTATATGAACTTTTCACCTGCATGAATGAGGTGTGCCACTAGCAGGTAAAAGGCTTCATCTAGTTAGTGGGTCTGCAGAGGCGTTATCTAGATGACTGATCACCGCATAGACCAGCTTTAGCAGTGACAATATCGTAGCACTTGGGTAAACCATCGGGGTTCTGTCCAACAGAGCACAATAACAAACGCAGCTCTTTATATCTCTCATCAACAGAACAGCTTGCCAAGAACACCCGATAAACCTCCATGCAGTTCATGTGTAGCATGTCTCACAGCTTGAGAACACCATTACAAATAAGCTAATGTTTGCTTTTGGGTAAAGCAGCAGTCAAAACACATTTTTCACCTTGTGATTCAATTCTCCTGGGCGCAAACGTACGTTGCATAAGAACAGGAATAAAATACAATCGAGCATGCGAGGTACAGCACAATAACCAATGACAGGATTTGATTATTGTGTTATAGCAGCAAGTCCTGAAGTGTTTTTACCCTCTTTACACCGCAGCAATTTCCCAACGATTACACTTTATATTTGATCACTAAATACTTACGCTGCATACTTGATTCTGAATGTTGTGGAATATTTGCGAAACAAAGGAAATCTCTGTTTCTGGCCACTCGTGTCTGCTTTCGTTTTTAAAAGTCCAAGGTCTGTGAAATTCACTGCTCAGATTTCATGCAGATGAGCTCAAAATTATTCAGTGTCTTTTTTCCCACTACATCGGTAATCATGTTGTGCTCAAAACACCACACCAACAGTTCTGGAGGATAAATAAACCCAAGCAAAAGTTTTGGCTAGGTGTGAATTTGTTCCTTTTTGGGACACTGGGGCTAATTGCAGGCGTCCCCTGGGCGAAGACATGTGCTTGGATTTCGTTCAATTTCCTTCAAAATTAAATTCTCCTTAAAAAGAGAAGGTGTAATTGCTAACACCAGCCTTTACCCCAATCTTGTCGTGTGTGAGCCCTAATCATCATCTTCAACTTAATCATGTTAATGGCTCAAAATATCAGCTTGTTGGCTTATTATACTCAGAGCTATTCTGTAATTATGATGAGTAGTGTGCACGACTGCACATGTATACACTTCATCTCATGTTGTCACGTTCAAAGCCTTGTCGCCCTATACAGACCACTCAATAGACCCAATGTCAATAAGTACTATAGACGTTTCTGTGCATTTCAGATCTACGAGTGGATAAAGGTGTTTAGTAACGGCAGCCCTTCTGTACTTTCTGAGGCGATTCTGAAGAGGGGTTAGGATTTGAATTCAAGCTCGGAAATGTGCGAAAGTGTAATGGCTTAACTTTTAGATGAGGGCATTGATGGGCTGCTCTGTTGCCCTTAAAGAGGCTATGCTTCTCAACCACTCTGATCTTCTAAGAGGTCTGGGAGCAACAGTCTAAAAACAGTGTCATGCTGTATTAAGAGAGACGGAGTGGAGCGCTGCCAAGAATAAGATATAACATGAGTCCGAACACAGACGAAGCTGTTATGGTCAATGGTGTGAATTCTGGCCTTATGGAAAAATGTTGCAACCACATTGAGTGCAGAATTTACTTTCATTCTGTGCAATTCGTAATAGCAGTAACAACCTGCTAAGTGCTTTAAAGTAGTATTTTTTTACAGTACTTTGTGAAAATCATAACCCACCATTATCTATTATATTATTTTATCTATCTATCTATCTATCTATCTATATATATATATATATACAGGAGAGTTTAGAGTGATTAGAGTTGATAACCATTCCATAATCGATCATCGGTTTGAGTAAACCAATCCACTGCTGATTAATAGTCGGTTTAACCGCACAGTACCATGCCTCTTGCACTCGATGTGTTTCATGACACTCCATCATTCCCTACTGCTATATCCAGAGTACATTATGCATTTGTACATCAACTTGGATTACTCCCATAAACATCCATTACTCATTTTTTTGTAAGTCACTCTGGATAAGAGCGTCTGCCAAATGCCTAAATGTAAATATCTAAAGGTACTGAATATATTCATGTTCCAAACATGACACTGCTGTCAAAGCTGATGTAAACTGTCACTTTAGGCCAACTAGTGATTACAACTGTATGCATACTCCTTGTGACAGATTTTGCTTATCACACTTTTCATGTCAGGATTTTCCCTCATTCCTGGTTTACTTGTATAATTTTTCCTAAAACCGAAGTACACCCACATCCAGGAGTGTTTTTTTTTTTTTTTTTTTTTCAGGAAAATTGTATAACTAGTCACATATTAGTGAGCATGTGGCGTTATTAGCATTGCACACAAGCATGGTTCTCTGACTTTATATGTGTTTCGGCTACACAGCAGTTGCGTAGTTACACCGGAACAAATGCAACATGGCGGGTTTTAGGACTTTTTAATGACTAACATTGACTGCCATTTTTCATAATTGATCGCATGAGAAGCTCAAGAGATCAACTGATGATCGACTGTAATCGATAACTGTTCCATCATTAGATAAATCCTAATTTATCTATCAATAACTCGATAGTAAAAAAAATGGGTTTGAGCAATCTGTGCATTATATTATATGCATTATATATTAAGATCATAATCATTAATATAATATCTTACTACTACTACTACTACTACTAATAATAAAAACTATATTTTTTCCTTTTGTGTCATTTGTTCTTTGATTGAATGCTGTGATGAAAAATAGATAATTTAGTAAATAATCCACCTTATTGATGGTATTTGGCTTCTGATTATGAATCCTACTGACAGCAGATCTAGGCATGGACGTGCATTTTTGGGGGAAAATTCTCCGCATCTCTAATTAATAGGCAAATTATTGGAAACATTTACATACATAATAAAAAAAATTGGCCTTGTGGAGCTTTAGCTTATGCAATATTTCAATACTTCAATTCTGTTTTTACAAAGCTCTTTTGAAGCGGGATTTTATTTTACAGTTAAAGGCGTTCCTGGCTGCAGCAAAAAGTTTGAAACCCTGATTTAGTCGTTCAATGGCTTAATGCACTGTCTGCTTTCTCTTCCTTTCTCAGCCTCTACCACATGCACTGTGGAACTAAAGGAAAGGGGGTCTGAAGGAAGTAATGGCGCATTGTGATCAGACCGGGTGGAAGGCAGATGAAAGGAGGGGTTGCAGCACTGAGGTCTTGCAGCTGTGTGGCTGTTTGGTAGACACAGTTCATTAGCAGCCAGCCCTTGTGAGTCACTTCCCCCTCCCGAGTGAAGAAGACCCCCCCCCCCCCCCCCCACACACCACACACACACACACACACACACACATACACAAAGGCTCCTGCCATTAACTCACTGCTGAGTGTGGGACTATAATTGCTTTTCCTTTACTGATATTATCCAATCCGACAGCCAGGAAACGCTTTCTCTGTTCACAATGAAATGTGGCGATCCTCTTTGCTCAGTGTCACATGTTTGGTGTTCTCCCAACCATTTTCACTTCTTTTTCACTTAAACATTTGATCATTATTTGAAATGTATCCATATCAGCAGACCTCTCATAGTCTACGCGTACAAAACCGATGTTGTTTCTCATCAAACTTGAGATATCAGTACCAGGATTTCAATATAATCCATTACTTTATAGGAAAAGATCAGTTTTCATTCACCATATTTCCTGGGAACAGCTAGCACAACATCATGAGCCCCTGAGCCCATGTGAGAAGACCCTCATTGAGGTGTGGCATCATGAACAAGGTGAGCTGTTTAATTGATCATCCTTTGTTTTTCCCTGAATAATTAGTACAGTACAATACACGGACTAAGCACACATCATTCAATCAAAGTACAAATTAAAAGGTTGAACTTTTTTTTGCTCGTAGAAGTATTTGCTGTGCAATACAGATACACACACAAAAAACAACATTAGGGATGAATGTTCCTAAGTGTATTTTATTTTGGGGCTATTAATGGATATTAGATTTTATCCGCCCATCTTTCACATGCCACTGATAATATCCACTGTTTTATTTAACACCGTGTCTGATTCGTGCTTTAAACTCCACCATGCACATTGACGCTGCTGTCCTTACAATACAGTATGAACTACTGTAGTAATGTAATGATGTGCAGTTCGTAGCTTAAGAAGAAAGTGCTTGTACAGTAATAAGACTCATCCTTCACATGTTGTGTGTCGGTAGTAGCCCACTGTAGCATGTAGCACTGTGGTTAAATGAACTAACTACTGCCACCCCACTGTATGCTTTGAGTTACTGCTACAGTACATGTGCACCCCATATATAATATATATATAACCTGAAATTGAAGCAGCTTGAGAATGAGACCATCAGAGGGACATCCCATGTTAGATGTTTTGGAGATAAAGTCAGAGAGGACAGATTGTGGTGGTTTGGACATGTACAGAGGAGAGATTGGTAGAAGAATGCTGAGGTTGGAACTGCCAGGCAGGAGATTTATGGATGTAGTGAGAGAGGACGTGAAGTTAGTTGGCGTGAGAGAAGAGGATGCAGAGGACATTGTTAGATGGAGGCAAATGATTCGCTGTGGCGACACCCAAAAGGGAACAGTCGAAAGACAAAGAAGAAGAAGTTGTTTTACTTATAGATCGCATGTGTTGTGGAGTGGGACAGACAATAAATTATGTGACAACAATGTCTTATGTAAGTGTCATATTTAGTGTACAAAAAAAAAAAACTACCTGTATTCATCGTTATTAAGTTCTTTATTCTGCTTTATTCTGGTCAGGGTTGTGAACCTAGTGCCAATATCAGAAACAACTGAGCATGAGATGAAAGTTGAAAACACGCTTGAATCGAATGCCACCAAGCATACACCTACACATACACACCCACACACACACACCTTTATATCTAGGGGATATGCACAACTGGTATGTTTTGGGGAAGACAAAGGAAACCAAAAGATCCTTGAGGAAACCCACCTGAAGGTGAAACTGATCTAGTCAGTAACCTGAGCTCAGGATTGAACCTGAGATCCTAAAGAGTTTAAGAGATGGCATTGTTACCTGGTGCTTTCTAATACAATTTATTTAAAAAAAAAAAAAAATACATTTTTGAAAGCAGAAACTATGGCACAGCTGTAACTTTGGCCAGATGTCAGACAGCAAAAAAATATATAATAATAATAAAAATGTCAGCTGCATGAACACGCACATCATCATGAACTTAACATGTTACGGCTTTAAATGTGAATTAGACGATGTGTAGTCTGTCATCTTGGCACGGGCGCGCTGCTGCTTGCAGTTCGTGTTATGACAGCAGCCGCACTGCGCTGGCAAAGCGCGCTGATCAAAGCGCCGCCTGCGTGTCGGAGCGCACGGGTTGATGATTGGCCCGGAGGGTGACTCAAACGCCTGCGTGGGCGTGTGCTAGACTCCCGGTCTGTGAGTTGCTAGTAAAGCCTCCGGGGCAACTACTACGTCCTGTAGTGCGGCAGCCGCGTCAGCACCACGGAGAGCGCGCGGGCGCGCAGAGCACCAACACCACATCCACGCGCGTTCACTACTGAAATCATAACCATTACCAACAGTAACCACGCCTAGTTACAGCTGCCGCTTAGCTGTGTGTTGGAAAAAAAAAAAAGTGTGCGTCCCCGTTTGCTGTTTGCGCGTTCGCCTGTGCTGTGCCCAAGAGGCAACTGAAGTGCGCGCGTGCGTGCGTGCGCGTGTGTCTGTGTGAGAGAGAGAGGGAGTTTTGATTCCTACGATACTATTGATTGTCCTCGAACCCTCATATAGTGTAGTGCGGCTGCTGCGATATCACTTTCAACCAGTCTGATCACTGCAACTTATTTCCCGGATAAGAGTCCGGATCATTTGGAGGTCATGCTGCTTTTCCAGACCACGTGCTTCTCCCATGTCACGCACTGTATAACCCGCCAAATCCTGGTTAATCCGAATGCACACACACACACACACACACAAACATATGTAACACATACACACTCGCTTTATCAACGCATCCACTTACCCCAGAGTGGTCATGGTGACGATGGTGTACCAGAAGGCCGCTGGGATGCTGGTGAACTTGCTCGCGTTGGAGCCTTTCTCCGCGTAGAACATGACGGTGGCGAAGATGATGATGGCCATGGTGAGAGAGAAGAGAAGGAATCCCAACTCGGAGGCGCAGCTCTTCAGTGTGTAGCCCAAAATGCGCAGGCCGGCCGAGTGGCGGGAGAACTTGAAAATCCGAAACACGCGAAAGACCCTGAGGGTGACGAAGGCGCCGCTCACGTCCTCGTTGTCCGTCATGACCAGGCCGATGTAGTAAGGCATGATGGCCACCACGTCTATGATGCTCATGACGCTCTTGACAAACTTGTACCTGCTGGGCGCTGCGATCAGGCGCAACAGGTACTCGACGGTGAAGATCATGACGCAGGCCGTGTCCAGGCAGAAGAAGGCGAGCGCGTAACGCTCACCGCAGGATAACTCCCGCGCGCGGTTCAGGCTCATGCCGCATGGGACCGTTTCCACCACGTTGGCCATGACCGACACGGCGATGAAGAAACCCGTCACGTAGTAGAACACCAAGGCCATGGTGCTCGTGTGCGGGTTCTCGAAGGCACGCCACATGGACTCGCGGACCGTCATGTCCAGCTGCGCGACGTCGTTGTTGTTGTCACTGTCCTCCTTGTCGTCTTGGATCCGCTCGGCGTTCTCTCTCCGCCGGTCTTTGTACTCTTCATAGCAGCAGTCTCCAATAATCTCGGGGATGATCCCGAAGAAGGCTAACTCCTCGTCGTACGCGGAGATGCACTCGTGGCGCGGGTAGTGCAGCTTCCCGGTGCGGTAGAAATTCAAAATGTGCCGGAAGATGTCCGGGTCGCGGTCGAAGAAGTACTCGTTGGTCTCCTCGTGGTAAAAGAAGTCGCGCTCCGTGCTGCCCAGCAGTGTGTCCGGGTAACGCTCCAAGGTGTTCCGCCAGGTCTGAAACTTGGTGCCGCTCACATTTAGGATGATCAGGCCGTCCTGTGCGCGCCTCCTGTCCCGCGGTGGAGCGGGCATGGGCGCGCTCGCCACCGGCATCCATCCTATAGCCGCGGCGCGCGCGAAGGGTAACCAGGCTGCAACTCCGGCCGCCATGCTGACCTCGCAAGCTGGTCCAACTCGGGTTGATTCGACGCTCCGTTTCCTACTCAGAGACCCACTACAGACATCTGTGGCTAAAGACGCAAAATGTACACATCTATAAGCAAACGATATGAAGGAGAGGTCGGTCGGTCAGTTTGAAAAGAGAGTTGCGTGTACTGTACAGTATGTGTGTGTGCGTAAACCGAATTCACTTTTCACTGAGCAGGGCGCACATTTGCACTTTATCTGAAAATAGTCTTACCTCCGTACAAAGACGCTTGTGCAAAAAGTGCATGCACTTGACACGAACTGTGGTACTCCTTGACTGACTTCCTGGAACTACAAAAAAAAGAAAAAAAGAAAAAGGAACGAGCACACAACCAAAAAAATAAATAAATAAAAAATGCAGAAAAGTATCCCAAATAATGTTCCGCGCTCCACAGCAACAAGTCCGGCACTCACAGTCTCGGATCAGATGCACTCAGCCAAGCGCATGCATGCTGTTAGTGGTGCACTCCGCGGTGCCAAGACGCAGTGTGCCAGTGGTCCAGACGCAGGAGACCACTCTGATGAAAGTGTGCTCAGGGTGTAAGCGTGGAGAGAGAAAAAAAAATAATGCAACCTGCTACTCCGCATCTGTCACCACTGCATTTCACCCTCACAGCGATGGATAAGATAAGAATATCCGTAATGGAAAAAAAAAAAAAACAGCAAACGTGCCGAGAAAAGAATAGGAGGAGGAGGAGGGGGGGGGGGGAGCAAAAGAAAGAAAAGAAACCAGGACAAGGCTGAGCAGCAACAAATGATCGAACTGAAGCTGAAGAGATGCACGCATGCGGCGGGAGCGCGAGCTGCTCTGTGGCTGCGGGAGAGTCACGTGCCCCACGCGCCGGCTTCCTCCTGCGGGAAGAATGGAGAGCTTGAGGAACTGCGCGGCGCGCGCGCGTTAATTTTAAACACGCAGTGCCACTCAAAAGGGGGAGAGAAACAAACAAACAAAAAGAGAGAGAGAGAGAGAGACCTGTTTAGAGGAAGCCCTAGTGCTCGAATTCGTTCCTGTTCTTTTCCCAAACTGAAATATAAACCGCGTAAGGAAAAGGGGGGAAGTGACAAGGAGAGGATGCGGCGCGAGAATGCGCAACCTGAGCCAAAAGCGCAGCGCGGTGGGTTTGCGGATATTTACACGGAGGTAAAGCCGTCACACGGGACCGCTAGATGGAGACAGGTCTCAGAGGAGATAATAATAATAATAATAATAATAATAAATAAGCCAACCAGGGGGGTACAGCATTTTCTTCCACTGGAAGGACACCCATTAGGGCACTTTATAAGGTTTCTTAAACATAGCTGAAGTAGGGCACTGCATTACGTCCACTATAAAGGCACCCTAGTGGGCACATCATCATGATGCATTGCAGCCCTGTAGGGCTCCTCTTTTCCTCTTCCTTTTTATTTAAGGGGCAGCCATTAGGACACTTCCTCACGTTTGCTCCACTGTAAGTGAACCCTAGAGGGCATTTCTTTCTTTCTTTTTATTTTTTCTTTTAATCAAAAGGGCAGCCATATTTTTCCCACTTAGCCAGCATAAAGAGCATTTTTCTGTTCACAGGGGCACTACTGGTGATTAATAACAACAACAACAACAACAACCAAAAACAAAATAGTGTTTATTTCGTTCTTTCTGTGATGAGCAGATTTTCTGCTATATATATATTATATATTATATATAAGAAATAGCTTGCATTTGAAGCCCATAGTTTGGTTTAATTTTTTATAAAGATAGGAACAAAGCTATAAATGATGACAGATGAGAGATGAATGGCTTTAAATGTTTAATTTTCTTATGTATCTTATTTCACTATTATGTACAGCTAAAATGCCATAAAGTGAAAATATGGTGTAAGCCCATCTGATAACTAACATTTTTATTTTCTGACTTCATATATCAATTCTATTCAATACTAACATGATATGTTCATTTCTCCCCAAATTTGATTCCATGTTAGCCAGCATGGATCACACTTTAAACACCTTGTATCTATCACCAAGACAAGACAATGTTTTCCTAATGGGAGAGTCACAGTATAAGCAGAATGTTTAATATGGTGTCTTTCAATAAATAAAGACAGCTAGTGTTGGCGTATTGCCACGGTGTAAAAGGAATAAAGCAACTTTAGACTATTTCTTTGAATGCTAATGAAGAAATCCACCCTGTCAGTGACTGGCTCAATGAATTCTGCAGATCACAGAATCACAAGCGGCTGGGTAGTCGTTCCTATTTACTGTACCTTACAAACTGTGCTTTTACTCGGAAGTCTACTAGGCAATGGTGAAAATCGCACTGTACATGTAGGAATTCCTATATGAATTACATCATTTAATAAAAACAAACAAACCGTCCTATAATTGGCAACAAATAATATAATCCATCATCATTTCATGCCTGATAACTTCCATATCTAGTCCTGTCCATATAACATGCATCCTAATCATTATCTTAGCTTACGCAGTGATGCATTTTGGCCTGTTGTTCAGAGCATTCATATAAGTCTGAAGCTGTTCAGAGAGCTACAGAATTAACACAATGTTTATTTTACAGCCATGTAAAGTGACCATGGCTTCGCATTTACAGACAGAATGTAATAGTGATGCATTTAGAAGAAGAAATCAGCCACATTGGCTTAAAACATTTGATGACTATTAGGACATATACAGATAGTTTTAATATAATTATTGTTAGTATAAATTGATCAGTGCATTAATTAGCATATATTCACCCCTTTGGTCTAATGTGAAATGGTTAAAAGATAATCAATAGACTTTGAGGAACCAATAAATGGTGTTTCTATGGCCTCACTGTAGAAGTCCTTTATTATGTGGGATCGGCTTGCAATCTCTTGAGACTCAACTGCTATAATCTATAATTACTTCTGTTGTTTTTACACATGTAATTGAGCTTATCGGCTAAATTTCAAGCCCATTGTGAGATGTGCCAGAAGGGAAAGAAGAAAGCTTCGTCTATATGCGAGTTAGATGTTTTTTTTTTTTTTTTTTACAAAATTTTTAATGTCATCATGAGGTATAGTTTTCCAGCATAGGCATAATTTACTGGAGGGTTGATTCACCAGGTTTAATGAGTTTGAACCGAGTTGTCCAATCAGATTGCACCATGCTCTTACCAGACGTTTATCACATACTTACTATGTTGTCATTGCATCGTACTAGTTGGTGTAAGACACGCACATTGCTTTTCAGCACGGACTGATGGTTTGATGAATTGGATTTGTATTTATACTGAAATCTCTGAATATGACAATTATGTCCAAGTTGTTGACATAGTGAACGTAGTGGGAGTGTGGGTCAGTGAGACAAGAGTGGTGGTGTGGCGCGGCAACTTAAGGCACGAGTGTGGTGGTTAGCACACTGTTCCATCTCTAGGCTCGAGGGTTTGAACCCTGCCTCAGGTCTGTGTCTGTGGCACGTGCAGGTTCTCCCCATGCTTGCTGGGTTTTTTTCCAGTTACTCCAGTTTACTCCCACAATCCAAACACATGCAGATTAGGCTAATTGGTGTTTCCATTATTGCCTATAGACCCTCTTCAGGATAAGCGGTATACAAAATGAATGAGTGAGTGAGTGATGCTGAATGCTGAGTGGTTGAAACAGTTGAGAGGGGAAATGAGGTTGCTGCTGAGGTTGTTACATACAGTAAACAACCAATTTTTAAATCGTCTTTAGGCTCTTTGCAGCCTGTCGAAAGTTCTCATTTATATTATTTAATCTACATCATTTAATTTAATATGAAGAAATTATGGGTTGTTCAAGACTTTTGCACAGTGCTGTATATATATATATATAAAAAAAGTTTAAAATCTGAGGATTTTAGTGCCTGGGATCTGGATTACTAAAGACCCCAAACAATTTAGCTGTGAACACGATGTTTATGACAGCAGTGGTAAAGAGCTACCGGCTCAGTGACATGTAATAAATCTGAGTCTATCAGCATAATAGTAAAGGAGATGTGAAATCAACTGAGCGTTCTCATGTGTGACTGACTCGAGGTTTCTGTGATTTGTGCACAACTCATCTCGGGAGGATTTCTTTTTCTTCATTCCCGACTCCCAGGAGAGTCAAGCCATTTTGCTAAAGGTGACTGAATTTCGAGCCAACACAGCTGCTCTAGAATGTGTCTGAAAGAAAAGAGGAGTAAAAAAACACAAGTTAGTAAGCCACTATTTAAATGACTGTAATGGAAGAGAGAGAGAGAGAAAGAGAGAAGTAAAAAGAGCCATAAGGCATAAAGATGAATTGCCAAGAAAAATATAGAGAGAAAGCAGGAAGAAAGGAAAAGACAGGAGAAGAAGAGAAGAAAAGGTTTAAATGGGGAAAAGAGGGAAGAGTGACAAAAAAAAGAGAACTACAAGTAATGTATAAATGGATGAAAGAGATAGGAAGATGGGTAGAGAGAGAGGTACACAGAAAGAGTATTATAGAAGGAAAGGAGTATGAGAGAGAAATAAGTGAAGAAAGAAAGAAGATACTGTATGTATACATATTATTATGACTATTAGGACAATAAAATTGTTATTACTGCTAAGAAAAAATTATGTCCATATCCTCCTCCTAAGGTGACACACCTTTCTCCAAACGATGGACGAGCTGGTGGAGACCATCTTTAAGGAAGCCTTCTTTTTGGCTCTTGAGGAAAAGTTCCACCTCGATAATCACCTCATCGTCGTCTTTGAAACGCATGCCACAAAGTGCTTTCATCAAGAGAGGGAAGAGGAAGAAGTCCCTGGGGGCGAGATCATGGGAGTAAGGGGTGAATCTCATACCTAAAGTTGGCCACAAGTTTCACCGTGTCATGAGCTGAATGCGTTGGCATGAAGAAGGCATGCTTCAGTTTTTTAAAGCGGGTGCGGCATTTTGACCCTTTAGCGGTATCTTATTTTCTCCCCAATTTAGTCATGTCCAATTCCTCCACGTCACTAGGGGGCTCCCACATTACCACCTCTTTTCGAACTGCTCGCTCACACACCATTGGGGGCGGAGTAACACAGCACTATCCGCTCCTTCCGCTTGCGTGCACTCACAGACGCCACTGATTGGCTGTAGAGCCGTGATTAATGTGGGAGCATAATGTACCTCTCATCCCTCCCCTATGAGAGAGCTCGGCCAATCAGCTCTCTCTAGACCTCCGGCTGCGAGAGGTTACAGCATAAATGAGTGCAAATAAAGAAAACAGGAAAAATATCAAGTGTATACAGTATGACAAAGCAGAGAGAGAGAGAAAGGTGGTGAACAGAGTGATCAAATTAAGAAAATAAAGAAAGAGCTAGAAAGAGGGAAAGCGGAGAGAGAGGTAAAGGGTAAAAGGGTAAAATAGAGAACAGAAGGAGAATAAGAAGGAGAACAAAGAGAGAGACCTGGAGAAAGAATTAGAAGAATAACCCCGTGTATGGAGCGTATCAAGACACTTGCAATTTGAGTAAATGATGCTACAGAATCTTGACCTGGTTGCTGCTTGACTCAAAAGGATGGAAGAAAAATCTTTAACCCCGTTTCATCTTATTCTGTTCTCATTATAGAACCGCTCATTACATGTGTAGGATGGTAAAAATAAAAATAATACAAATTATCTGGTGCGCACAGATCTCTACTGGAACATATTATTTAGTGTTCTGATGTGTCGAGGGTTAAATGTGTAAAAACACACAAATAATCAGTTTTCATGGTGCATGCAAGAACGCCTTTTGTGCGCATCAAAAACCTCGTAGTTTCTCATCATCATCAGAAAGGTTCTTGTGAGCACAGGAAACTTTCTCATATGCACCAAATACTAATTGAAATCAAATTCAAATTTGATTCAAAGGGTGGCATACAGTAGCACATACTATTAACAGAAGTTGTGCTATTTAATAGTTAAGTAGGATTAAACCATTTTATCTATAGATTTATGCATGTTCTCCTTAAAGCCATCCATCATAAAACCTGTACCAAGCTTGTGTATGGACCGGATGGTCTGCTGTTGCGACCTCTTGCCAGGAGCAGCTGAAAGACAAACAAAATAAAAAATTCCAGCTTGAATAAATGTTTCATTGATTACTGTACTAAAATCTCATAGCATTCCTGATGCTCTCCTTATAATTTTTCATGATCTCAAGCTTGCACCAATTTGGTAACATTTTCAGGAATGTGGGAAAGGCCCTTAAATAAAACAACCAATTGTCACAGTTTTCCATTTCAATTTTCTTGTTTATGCATAACACGAGGTGGTGTCAAAAAGTTTTGAGACTAATTTTGTAACACGCCAACAGATGGCAGCACAAGGCTGCACGTACAGTCACAGGGAGCCCTGACCTTCATAAGTCAGTGTGCCAAAAGACATCATCCTGTGCACATCAAGAGCTGTGCAACTGGTGCTATTCTGACCATGTGTGTTACCATGTCAGCTATTTCATCATGGACATCAAGTTAGAACAAAGAGTGAACGTGAATTTCTGACCGAGACTGGGCAAATCTCCCACAGAGAGGTTTGACATGATTGGGTAAATTTACGGCAATGCTGCAATGAAGTCATTCTACGTTTTTTGAGTGACACGTGCACTTCAAGAGCAGAAGAGCATCAGTGGAACTTTAACAAGCTTATACCAACAATTACAGCAATGTTGTGGAATGTTCTCTGACGAGCATCACGCACAAGTTGCTGAATGTCTTCAACATTTTCAGGGTTGTCATACGGGCCAGTCCAGGCAATACTCACGTATGATTTAAACATGCGCCATGTTACTACCAAGTTCATCCCCAGACTGCTGACCAAGGTGCAAAAGGAACAGCTTGTCGAAGTCTGCCAAGAACTGTGCCATGGATGACCTGTCCTTCCTGTCGAGGATCATTACCGGTGAAATAACATGGGTGTACGGGTACGACCCTGAGATGAAGCAACAGTCTTTACAGTGGAAGAGCCCATCATCTCTACGAAGGAAAAAGGGCCAGGCAGGTCCGACAGCTCGACCAAGTGAATACTCATCATGTTTTTCGACATTTGCGTTTTTTGACATTTGCATTGTGCATTAAGAATTCATCCGCAGACGCCAGTCTGTCAATAGCGAATTCTACTGCCCTACATACAGTATAAGGTGTCTCAGAGAGGACATACTGCGAAAGCGACTGGATCTGTGATCTCGAAAACGTTTTAAAACCCTGTCGTATAAGTTGTGTTAAGCAAGTTGGCGTATTGTGGTGGCACTGGTGTGTATAGTAGATCTTGACTTACATGTTATATACAGTATGAATTAGTACATTTTTAGCGAATATGTCTTATCTGAAGCTAGTAAATGTTAAACCGCATTTTAACCGCATGTGATGCTAGTATACTATGCAAGTTGGATGAAGCAGGTAAATCATAACTCATAGGAAAAACCTTTCTCATGGAACTAAAAATGCTAGATGGATGTTTCATGACCACAAGCGACAACTTTTGCGTTGCTCTACGGCCCCATGAGACAAACTACAAGCGGTATGAGTTAGTATAACCACAGGGTAAGAGAGAGAGAGAGAGAGAATAGAGACACTACACAGCAGCATGAATGAAGTGCATTAAGTTCAGGTCTTCTGTCTCAATGTGTTTAAATGAAATATGGCCACCAGCTCTGCACTCATACTTTAGTCCATACTTACACCACACCAGTGAAATGTCAGTGCTATAATTGCTCAATTTTGGCTCCACACAGAGGAGCGAATAAAAATACAAGCGTAGGAGAGGAAGATTAATTTGTGCATTTTTGTGTGGAACTTTCTTGGTGCATCTGGCCATGACCACATAGTCAATCTTTTTTTTTATTTTTTTTTATAATTAACCAAAATTGTGTTTAGTCCTGTTTAGTGTCTATCCTCCTCAGGCTGTTGGTGAAGTCGCAAAAAATGTGTCTGCCTGTGATGTCACCATGGTTACCAGTAAATCTATTTCAGTCCTGTGGGCCACACGTGTGTGCAAACATATGCTATCTTTTAACCCATCACAGAGGTTGCGAAGTAATTACAATACTCACGCGTGTGAGAGAAGAGCTGCTGTAAGTGCCCGATTTTTCTGATTGTCACAGAATGATCCTATCATCACCACAGCTAGTAATATCATAGCAAAAGCAAGAATAAACATCGATCTATCTCTCTCTCTATCTAATTCGTTTACATTAATATGTAATTTTGTGACATAACAAACAGTGAAAAGCATTTGAATTACTTAACCACAAAATCAACCAGTTTATAAATCTCAATGATAATAATAATAAAATTGCAAATAATGTAAATGTAAATACAGTGCCGCTACTTAAATTATGCATTAAGTAAAAAAGTAATTGCCCCCTTTTTTAAAATAATTAATGTTTTGTTAAATTCTGCTTGCCACACCCAGGCTTGATTACTGCCAGTCCCGTTGAATCAAATTTAATCTGGCTGACAAAGTGAAGCATGCTTAAAGATCTAAAACATCACAATCTAAAGAAATTCAAGAACATATGAGAAACAAAGTAAACGACATGTATCAGTCACGAGAGGCTTACCAAGACATTTCTAAGGCTCTGCTACTTCAGCTAATCACAGAGAAATCCATTATCCACATATGAAGAACACTTGGAACAGCAGTGGACCAAAGTTACTCCAAGAGCAAAATGATGAGTCATTCAGAAACTCCTAAAGGAACCCAAAACAACATCTAAAGAACTGCAGGCCTCAGTTGCCTCAGTTAAGGTCAGTGTTCATGATTCAACAATGAGAAAGAGACTGGAAAAAATGGCAACCATGGGAGAGTTTCCAGGCGAAAGTCAGTTCTGATTTAAAAAATGCAAAAGCCTCATTTCATAAAAAGACATCATACCAACAGTCAAACATGGTGTTGGTAGTGTGATGGTCTGGGGTTGACTTTGCAGCTTCAGGACCTGGACGCCTTGCCATAATTGATGGAACCATGGATTCTGTGTTCTAGCAAAAAACTCCTAAAGGAGAATGTCATGTCCAGCCATCAGTTAATGACCTCGAGCGCACTTGGTCAATGATCTGAAACACACCAGAAAGTCCACCTCTAAATTTCTCAGAGAAACTAAATTAATGTTTTGAAGTGGCTTAGTCAAAGTCTGGACTTTAATCCGATTGAGATGCTGTGACATGACCTTAAACAGACTATTCATGCTCAAAAACTCTCCAAATGTGGTTGAATTAGAACAATTCCACAATAATAAGATGGCCAAAATTCCTCCAAAGCGATGTAGAAGACATATTGCCAGTTATTTTCAAAAGCTTAATTGCAGTTGTTTCCTGCCAAGGGTGGCACAACTAGTTAATAGGTTTAGAGGCAATTACTTATATATATATATATAGGGCCAGGTAAAAACTGTATTTTGTATTTACTTGGGTTATCTTTGTGTATTATTAAAATTAGTTTGATAATCTCAATCATTTAAATGTGACAGATAGTCAAAAATATATTTAGGGAGGGGCAAAGAGTTTTCATGGCACTGTATATTAATAGCTATGTAATTAATATTCTAAAATGCCCATAAATCAAATTCTAGGCGAATTTACATTCAAACTTGCGTTTAAACTTTTAATTATTCTGCACTCATGGAAACTTGAGAAAGTCTAAAGTATTTATCGAGTGAGTCCCACCATCATCCAGTTAATCTAAAAGCATCTATGAAGGAATAGAAGACAGAGACCTTTTCTACCAGAGCAGTATCACCAAATCAGACATGAAAGGTTTTAAGCAAGGAATATTCCAAGGTGATTATTAAGGATTACAGCTCATGAAAATCCAAAAATCAAGAGTCTCAATATCTTTGAATATTGAAGATCAATAATAATAAAAAAGGATTTACAATACAGAAATGTCCAACTTCTATCTATCTATCTATCTATCTATCTATCTATCTATCTATCTATCTATCTATCTATCTATCTATCTATTAGAGCTGAATAATCTATTATTGTTGGTCAAATAGATTTATCAAATGGATGGTCATTCATTCAGCAGTGCCATCTTGCAAGGAACTGGCTCAAACCTGTGGGACCACAGTACATTTAATATCTAACGTCAAATGTCCAGAGAAGTTTTGACAAAGTGGTCTTCATGGAAGTATTGCCACCCAAACAAAAAATGTAGTGAGCTGTCAAGTCAAAAATACGTGACAATACAAGGCAGTAATTAGTCAGAAAAACAAACCATGGAGTCAAGAGTAACTCCCAAGCTGATGCCACCACCACCGTGCTTCAGTGTAGGGAGGGTGCTGAGCAGTGTTGTGTTTTGTAAACAACTGCACAATACATTGATTTCTCCCTACTTCACTACTCTGGGGAAGTTTATTTATATTCACCAGATATAATTCCAATTAAGTCCTTTTCAAAATTGTAAAATATATTTTTTTCCATGAAAAAAAAAAGAAAGAAAATGAATAAGCTGATCTTGTGCTATTTGCCACACATAACCCAAACAGAGAGTAAGGCCTGTGTGGCCATCAAGAGCACTGATGATATTATTCAAGCCACAGCGACAGGTTTCACACTTGCTATTTGACTGTAATAACATCATTTTTCTTACCTGACAATACTTTTCAGAGCAAACATGCCACGTTGCCCATTCATCACATTGCCTGGTCTGAAAGGAGGCTCCCCTTTGTAGGCTTTAGAGCTTCAGTGAACAGTGGATCAACGTCTCAGGTGCCCTGGATCAGAATGAGAAAAAGCATTGGATCTATAAGCTCAAAGAATGAACATAAAACAATACTGCATTTCTGTCAGTTAGAATAAAGATCCGTTACAGACCTAATGTTTTGTGTCAAGACGAGCCTTAGTTGCGCATACTGTATGTTTTTCTTTATTAATGACCACACCATATAGTCACCAATAACTGCTAACCTAGATTAAAGGTTTACCGCTAGCCCAGAACATCATTACTGTATGATATATTCTGATTAATGCATGAGTATTATGCAACACATAATAGTATAATTTAGTTATTTCACAAAAGAAGTCCTGAAATAAGTTTAGAATGTGAAATATCTGTTGACGTAGTAGTTTGTGTGTTTTTCTGTTTTTATTAATTCAGTGGATGTGACTCATAGAAGGGCATGTTGTTATACCTCATCACATCACTGTCTAATAGAATCTCTAGAAACATTGTATTATTTAAAATTAATCAATGGAATTGAAGCATTATATAGAGCAGGACTTTAAAATTTATTTATTTATTTTTTGCTTATTTAGCTGTTGTTCATTCTCTATCTATAATTTACCTTAACTATCAGGAAAAAACACCATTTTGTCTGAGATACTTAAAGTGTATTATTCAAAATCATATAATGAATGATTCATTATTCCATAAATAACCAAAATGCCTATGTAGTTTGTCCTATGAAGTCTGTTCTTGCTATGGATCATTGTACAGTACGTACAGGGTTAAAAATTTAATGCGTATCTACTTACTGACATTTGATATTTTTGTGGCTTAAAGGAATCTGGTACTTTCTTTGTTTCACGAGCAAAGCCTTATAACTGCACCACTGCATAAAAGCTGTAATCCCATCTGCCTCTGGATGGCTGCACTCTGATTCAAGTGACACACAGTGGCAAAGCACATACTAGATGTCTATCTTCTGCTCTGAACAAGTGCAATGGTTCTGACATAGACCTGAAGTAAATAGACAAAGTAGAGTAAAACAGAGTGCATGAGTAAGAGCGTATTGGGAGAAGAGTAAAGAATTCAATCCCTGATCATCAGAAATAAAAAGAGTAGACATAGCAGACTTAATGGAAGCATTGCAAACCACGTCCATCTGAAGCATATTGGAGATTCGTCAGACATATGGGTAAATAGTTGTCTGGTGTGATAAGGCCAAAATTCTATGCCTGGTGATAACACTGGCACGCTAATCAACCTGAGGATACAATCTCTGCAGTGAAGCATGATGCTGTTAGAATTAAAGACCGGAAAACCAGTCAGGGTTGAAGGCATGTTGTATGGAGCCAAATACTGAGCAATAATAGACGGCAACAGGTGTTCTCCTTCTAACATGACAATAACCCTAAACATACTATTAAAACTACACTGGAGTAATTCAAACTCAAAGACTTGAATGTGTTAGAATGACGTGGTCAAAGCAGAGACACATTTCTCTCCATAACAGTTTCAGGGTGTAACGCTACAATATGTAGACTAGTTCAGTAAAATGTGAATATTTGTGAATGTTGGTAAACACTTAAACAGTCACTTATGGTAAAGCAAAAAAACTTTGATTCATATATTTCTTTAATAGTTGTGTTTCTTTCATTAGAATTGACCGATTTCCATGAGTTACTGTATCACAGCACAGGAAAAACAGTGAGGATTATTATGTTAAACATGCATTTAAAGTGTCTGAGACATATTAATAATGCCTGAAATAAAAATCCAGTAGTAAGTCCCCTACATACGAACATTCAAGTTATGAACGTATATTAGTTCACACATTGTGGAAGTTAGATCACATGCCCAGTGTACATTGTCATGGGCGTGCAGCGTGCATCCTCTGCAAGCGCAGTACAAGCCCAGATTGTCTTAAAGAAAGTATACTGTATGTCGCAATGAAGCTGGTACTGCTAAGAAGCGCCAAGCAATAACGATGGAGACAAAAGTGAAAAGACTGACAGAATGTAGCAAGGTGAAAAGATGGCAGACATTGTTCATTCTTTTAACACGAATCATTCAACCATCTGCATGATTTGAAAGAAGACTGTACCTTAACATACTGTGTATAGCCAGTTGTGTTCGTATCCTAGTACCTAGACCATGTTTGTTGGACTTACGAACAAATTGGACTTACGAATGAGCTCTCGTTGCGAAACTTGTTTGTATGTAGGGGACTTACTGAACTGTTTTGAAATAAATTCCTGGTAATTGGAATGCATTTCCATTTATTTAGCGAGACTTACTGAGATGTGAAGTTGTAAGTATTTTGAGTTAAATTATGCAGGCAACCTGGTGAATATAATGTTCTCACAATAACAGAATATCATGCATACAGTACCTGTACATCAGCTACTTGACTAGAAAACAGAATTCCAGGATGTGCCTGACCTCCATCTATTTACTCAGTACTTTGCATTTTGTAAAAGGAAAAACTTCCTAGGGATGAAATGAATCATGTTTCGCTCTATAAAACCAGTCAAAATGGGCAATCATAACTTATATCAAAATAACCTGAGGCATAATTAATTTAAGAGCTGCTTTATAGAGTTCTGATTTACTCCCATATTGCTGCCATCAGCATTTTAGGTAACTCTGTCTAAATTAACAAGACAGTAGGGCCTGTTAATAAATTATGCTCTTGAACTGAATGAATCATACTTAGAGAAATAAAGAGCTATAATTATAAGGCCTGGCAGCACTGCACATGCCAAGATGGCAAAAAAAGATACAAACAAAACAAAACAAAACAAAAAAAACATGTTTAAAGTAGTACATTACCAACCAGCAACCAGTTGGGTTTTAGTATTTTTGTTGATGGAGAGCATAAATAAGTCTAAGCACTCTACCCTTTGCTACAAACATCTCTCAATAAGGGCTCTGATCCTCTTCTTGACCTACTCACCTCTGTTGGCCCGCACTCCCTGAACAGCTGGGTTGCTTTGGGGAACTCAGTAATAACCAATATTTTCTTCCCAGTGACCCAAGCATCTACCTTGTGGGGGTAGTCCCAAAAATATGATCCAGCAAGGTATTGAAGCTGCAAAAGGGATTTAGAGAGTGTTTACATTTTCTACGACAAGGTGCTCAGCTTCTGTTCATCAGCACCAGAGGATACACTTACTATGTGAACAGCAAAGGATCAGCACCTGCACTTACAGCCATCTGCTAGCATGCTACAGCTCGGTGCAACTCTAGTCATGTAATTCAATTTTGCTTTAATGGTGCATATGGATATCTGGATGTAAATTTATATGAGCAAGCCGTAGATGTTAGTGGCAATCCCCATGGACCTCTGTCTTAAAATATCCAACTTTACAACAGAAATAAACACGTTTACAGCCTGGTATAAAAATGCTTTTGGTTCCTATAGCTAGATTTCCTAATAGTGACAGCTGTATGGTGATTGTTTCCCTTTTATTTTGTTACATAACTCATCAGGTAAAAATCACATTAAGTAATAAAATTCATATATAGAGGTGTGGCCAATTTAAGACTGCTGCATTACAGATGCCAAACTGCTAGCTTTCTGCTATGCATCCCTTCAGCTAACCAGCTAACTCGAACAGCTGTATTTTAATTTACCACAACAAATGTAGGGGTTCACACAGGATGATATGTCAAAGTAATATAGCTAAGCTAGCTAGCTTGTGCTATCTGAGGTAGGTAAGCATGTTTCGACCAACAGACAGGCTCCATTTGTTCCACCCATTTGATCATATTTGGATTAACTGCGGGTTTAGAGTCAGAGTCAGCTCCTGCCAAAATGGCGATGACCAGAGCTCCAACAGTTGAGCTTCAAAACATATGGGTGACATCACATAAAGAAATCCAGTCCATCCTCCATTGGGTCCTGAAATGAACAGGCAGAATTAAAAATTTGGGATCAAACAGGCAGGTCTGGAGTGCAAGAAGATCTAGAGCAATAGAAGCATGTCTAGATTAATCAGTGGCATCACATCAGGTCGCTGGAGTGCATGCAGGTTGAGCCATTTTATTAAGAATGCTCATAATTTACAGCGGTGTAAATGTGTACATTATGGTCTGGGTGTAGATGGACAGAGCAAATCTATGCCAGATTAAATCAAAGTGAGAGACAGAAGGCAATAAGGCTTGAGGACACCCTGGGACATAGTCTCCCACCAATCTACTCCAACAAATCTCAGTGTACTACAGTATATACATTTGATTTATGAGAGGAAACAGCACCTTTGGGAAAACTTTATTACAAGGATGATCAATCCCATTTGGGTTGTAGATAGGGGATAGAGTTGAGGTAGGGCTGGTTAACACAGTGTTGGGACAACCATGTCTTAGGAGAGCAGACTCTACATTGAAGCCCAATGCAGGATATGCAAAGCACCTACAATGCGCCTCCTAAATGGGCAGGTCCGACTTTGAGAGGATCTAGTCGTTCTAACAGTTTTATGTTTTTTAAACGTCCACTGAGTGATTCCAGGATTAATCTGCCATGGGTTTCCGTAGTTTTAAGCACTCACTTCAGCATTTGAAGGTTATGAACCCTAGTCATCTCCTGAATATTTAAGTATGTTCCCTGCCCTAACACAGCCACTTCAGTGCAGGAAAGGCTGTTAATTAACTGATTAGTTGAACTATGCAAAATGTAAAATAAATTCCTTCCTAGGCTTACGCATTTATTGTACAAGTGCTAAGTCATGCTGTCGATGACCGTACAAGTGCTGTCCATGGTGCTGAGCTGAGCTGATTTTGTAGATTAGATACCACAGTACCACCATATCCATTCACAGAAAACGAACCACTATTAGTACCCTAATAAAAAAACAAAAAACAAACAAGCAAACAAAATTAATCTACCTTACAACGCAGGGCTTCTCTCCCAGAGATGGTGCCAAATATGGCGCTTATAGGAAGCTAACACCTTGAGTTACCCCTTTAGGAAGAGAAATATATGTGCTGTTTTATGAAGTCTCTGTATCTTGTTCTCTGCTCACTGACGTCTTCAGATATTGTGTCTCATCTGTGTTGCCCTTTGTTATTCCTACAGTATCACCGAAAATTGGCCATGAGAACACCTGAGGACTATGAAAACAAAGAGAATGGAGTGACATGATTTGAATTTCATGAAGAGACCATGCATGCAAATCTGTGTGTGTGTGTATGTGTGTTTTCAGTGATAGAGATTTCTATCTTAACTCCTTTGACCCTTAAAGACAGCTGCAACCATTGCCTGAAATAGCTCTAGCCATGCCAGTCAATCACACACACACACACACACACACACACACACACACACACACACACACACACACACACACACACCACACAGTTTGGGCTGAGTGCCCAGCCGTGCCAAAGCTTCTCTTTGTCAGTGTTTGACGTCTCCCCCTTTCTCCAGTCCCTCATCACCTCCTTACCGTGTTCTGCTTATCAGCACTCATTTATTCCCTTTTTCCCTGCTTTATTCTTCCTCTCATTAGTTATCTGTTCATTATTTCTGCTTGACTCCAGTGCTCTTTTCTATTCTGAACACCATTATGTCAGGAGTTGGAAATATGACCATGCTGACATTAAATGAGGTGATGCTGAAATCATTCATTAGGCTGCTTCAGCCTTGCTCACTCTAAGCTCTTACCCTTGTCACACCACAATAAGCAGTTTCAAACCCTGGTTTATGTAGCTCTTGTGATAAACTAAGCAACATTCTGCACTGCACCCCAAAGCATAGTAGTGTACAGCATATGGCCAAAATGTTGTGCACAACCCAAATGTGCTCCTTCACCATACTGTTCCCACAAAGTTGGAATCAGACAACTGTAAAGAATCACTGAATCGTATGGACCAAACCTGTTTTAGCATGACACTGCCCCTGTGCATGACAGTGAGGCCCATACAGTAGATGTGTGGCTGCCAACACCTTTAAGCCATTTGGGATGAACTGGATATGAACTCCCTTGAAATCAGTACATGATCTTAGTAGTAATGCTCTTATGACTGAGTAAGCCCAGGAAAATGAGGTGTAGTATAACAGCAAATGTGGAGTAAATCTGGAATGGCTTGTGTCAGCCATTCATCTGCAGTGTTTTTCAACATGCCATACCATTATATGCAGCAAAAACCTCTTCCTCTTCCGAAGCCTGGATTGTGTTATTGTGCTTGGGGTTTTTCTATATGAACCCAATGATTGATACTGACAGATAGTGTCAACTTTCATTCATTCCTTTTAATTTATCAATGTCCACAGGCCAATAAGCATGATCCAGACTTTTGTTTTTCACAGCTAGAAAGCCTTTGCAAAAAAAAAAAAAAAAAAAAAAAAAAGTCCTCCTGGGGATCTCCAGACGTTCCCAAGCTAAAATAAAAGGATTGAAGTCTGACTGAAGTTTCTTGGGCCCACACTTACACTTACTTGGAACTAAGCCAGAAAATGTCCAGAGGCAAGTGTCTGGTGACTGGATCAGTTATGCAACCCCAAAATGGCAGCATGGAGTCTTACTATGTGTTAACAGCACACTGTACAAGATAAAGATCCGGGAAAATGTTCAATTCCAGTCAGATGACAATATTTGGAATTAAGACTCAAACACATGAAGTGAAGTGGATGTGAATAATAGGGACGTTGCATAATCACACTGGCCTTTATTGTTGTATGGACACAGTGCATTTTTCAGTAACATTTTACACAATGAACAACTATATATGTGTGAATGTTAAATGCATATGCTGTAGTTGACTGACACTGGTACAGAATGTCAGAATTTTGTCCAAACGGATGTTTGGTTTTGTGTGGTTTTGAGTCAGGATTTTGAGAATGATGCTAATGTTGAAGAAAAACTAAACTAAATAAATGTTGTTAGTCTTTGTGCTGCTCCCATCGAGGGCTCGCCACAGTGGACATACAATCCACACACAACTTGGCACAGGTTTTTACACCAGATGCCCTTCCTGATGCAAACATCCGGGGTTAGGCTCTGGCTCGGCATCCAGTGTGAGGTTTAGGCATTGTGTGGGAATTAAACCCCGGCCTTCCACATGGCCTAATGAAAATAAATAAATAGAATAAATATTGGCTTAAATAGGAATAAAAACAGTTTTTAAGCTTCATTTGGCCACATTTGGACCTGACTTGAATACTGTGCCTTATTAATCGATACCTTAATTTTGTTTTAAAGTGTCGATGTTATCCAGATTAAAGCCAGTTATTATTTTTTCTGTAACCGTTATAATATGTTTATGGTTCTGAGTGTAGTTAGTTTTAACATTTGTTATTTATATAATTGCTATTGATGCTGTTCTTTGCTTTTGACCTTGAGTGTAATCAGTTCTGAAATACAGCATGAAAACATTATAAATTGGAGTGTAAAAATGCAAAAAGTGCCCTAGCGGGAAATAAATGCAATTCTGTGTAGTCTATGTTCAGTTAATGTATTTTTTTGTGTGTGTGTCGCAACAACAACAACAAAAAACTAATTTACAGTTTGTTTTCCATAGCGTGTTGTGCAGACTCTGTGAAAAGCTTTGGCAAAGAGAACGTCGCTTTTAATTCTTTCAAACCATTGGAAAACACTTTGGTTTTTCTTAAATAGCTAAAGGTCCTTGTGTTTGATTACTCTACCATGTAATATGTACCAACACCAAAACAAAGCACTAATCAAAGTGTTTTAATGTAAGCAACCCACAAAGTGGGGCGGGTTCACGTTTTAAACATGCTTCACAGAGTTTGATTAACATCACTTAATGTGGAGTGAACTGTAAATAAATTCGTTTTCTTAGATTTTATACCTAAATTTTATTGATCAGCAAAACAACACTTATAAAACCCCAATTTTCAAGTGCAGTGTATGTGGACTCACGATGAAAAATGGATAGCTGTGTTACAAAGTAATGATACTTGAATGTTGTAATAGTTACAGATTGGACGAACTGAAGCAACTGATATTCTGGACCAAATGTGTGCTATTATGCATTGCAATAACAAATCCAAAAACAGAAATGACTTGAACTGAAGTGGGCGGGGCGCGTGCGCCGAATCGACTCCTTTTCCCTCGGAGAGTAACACCTGTGCATGTGGCCTTGATGACGTATTTTTGACAGTGGTGTAACGCACTACATTCATGGGCGTAATTTCGCAATTCTTTCATGTAACAGAGGAGTTTTGTGTCTGCAAACGGTCAGAGTCGTATATTTGGTTTTACAGTTGTACCGTAACAAGCACAAAATATCGTATCTGTAAGTTGTCCTGGCCGTAGATTTTCTAATCCAACTCGGACAAAACACAGAATTACACACAAATCTTTTTTTTTTTTACGCATGATTATTTTTGACAGTGATTTTATTCCATAGATTTTCAGCCACATTTGGGTTTTCACTGAACGCGCCTAATTAAACAATGGCATAGCATTTCCATATTTCCATCATTGAGTTGATACGTTTGTGATGATGTATGATGATCCTAAAATGATCATTTTTTATCAGCTGAAGACTTCTACGGAATGGAACATAACACATAAATGAGATCATGTAGCTTTTACTACATGTTATTTTATTATAGTGAAATAATTTGTTTTTCATTAGTAATTAGCTGATGTGTGACTATTACTTAGACGGTCATGTAGTTGACTTATTTAGACCAGTCAAATGTTCTAATACAAAAACAAGCTAATGTAAAAATTATTTCTATGTTAATATAGAAAATGTTAATAATATGAAATTATCGTACTGTACTTCCACATTGGCTTTTATTGTTAGAAATTGTTAGAAGAAATAGTGTTGATTGATTGATTGATTGATTGATTGATTGATTGATTTAACAAGCTTTGTTTATTCACAGTGAATAGTGCCTTCCATGAATGCAGTAGTGACAGGAGCCATCTTTGAGGCAAGTGCTATGTGACTAAGTTTCTATTTCAGAAAAAGTGAAAGATAGATGTAGGAGGAAAGGGAATAAGAATCCAGTGAAATGGCAAGAGCTCAAGATGCCGTTATATTTAGAGAGTGCATAGTACGGGTTTAGGATACAAAATAATCAATCATTGCCCCATTTTGCAACTCCAGTTGACATTGTCATGCAGCACAAAGATGCAAAATAAAGCATTAAGATCAGTGTTCACTATACCAAAATATATTTCCAACAATCTTTATCATTGTTTACAAAGGGAATGTTAGACGTATTTAGAGTTGAGCTGTGCAAATACAATATATCATTTATTTATTTATTTATTTATTTATATACTGTGACGTTGTCCCATTCATATTAGGCAAAGCAACTGTGTGTGGTTTAAACACAAGTATTTAAACATGAGTGCTGTATGCCCACATTTACAAACCTAATGTTTAAATGGTACTTGAACAAAAATGTTTTGAATTATTGTGATCCTGGGCAAAGAAACTGCATCTAAATGAAAAAAAAAAAAAAAACAACAACATGTGAGAACTCATCCACAGCTCCATTTAGAGAAGTGTTGATCATTTTATTCTTCCTTTATGTTGTTCACTTCCAACTGCAACAATAATCCTATATTTGTAAAATTATTTTTTGCAGAGTTTGAACGGAGAACAATATTCATTCATTCATTCATTCATTCATTCATTCATTCATTCATTCATTTCCTTTACCGCTTATTCTGTGCAGGATTGTGGGAAGCCTGGAGCTTATCCCAGACGACTATGGGCATGAGGTGGGACAGGGTCCCAATCCATCGCAGGGAACACACACACACACACACACACACACACACACACACACACACACACACACACACACACACATACACTCACACACTCTTTCACACACTACAGGCAATTTGGGACACCAATTAGCCTAATCCGCATGTCCATGGACTGTGGGAGGAAACCGGAGCGATGATAATCTATTTTAATATTCATACTGTATTTGGGCTTAATATCAGTCTTTTCTTTTCTAAATTGTAGAACAATACAGAAGACATCACTCTCTCTCTCTCTCTCTCTCTCTCTCTCTCTCTCTCTCTCTCTCTCTCACTCATTCTCTACACTATTTATTCTGTACAGGGTCTTGGGAGGCCTGAAGCCTTTCTTTTTTTTTTGGCTCTCATGAAGACCCATGAAGATAAATGCTACAGAGGATAAATTCATTTAGAGTTATGTGCCTTAGAAATCACCAATTAACAGCCCCTTAGATTAGAGCCTTCATGAATGCCTTCCAGCGCTCAGGTAGCAGACATCTTAACATCAACTGTTCAGAGGAGGTTATTTAATATTTTGAATCCCTTTATCATTGTTCTACAATTAAAATGAAGAAAAATCATTGAATTAGGAGTGTTCAAACTGTTCACTGGTAGGGTACATTTCAGTGTAATTTATATTTCAAATACATCAAACTTTCAGACGGTTCCACTGGACTTTATACATTTCTTCACTTGAGTCAATATAGTGTGAGAAAATGGAGCTGTCCAAGGTCTGAATCATGTAAAATGCCTTTGCCTGTTTGAGTAGCACTTGTGGCTAAAGTCTGAATAACACTGTGTGCACAGTTTTGGTATTAAATCCTCACTACGTACACGCCCCAATCAGAGTGCAGGAAGTGAAACAAATGCAGTTTGACAGTGTCTGATGGAATGCTAGCTAACAGGGAGTTGCAGCAGTCCAGATGTTAGATGATGTACGGACAAGGAATTGAGCTTCACGTCATGATAGATAAGGTCTGAGCTGCATGATGATATACAGAATGAATTTGCATGACCAAGAGATTGCATCGATGGATTACAAGAAGGTCATCTCGCTGTCAGTCAATACCCCAAGGTAAAGATTTTACAGATGATATTTATGAGACTACAATGTTGATAGTGAGAGTGATGGATTGCTGAATGAGAAGCACTATCTTTGAGAATGTCGGGAGGCTAAAATTATCTCGGAGAATCTCTCCATGAGATCATTGCATCATGCGGAGAAAAAGACTGACAGTGAGAGTGTCAGCAATGGAAGGGCTGTATTAGTGGAGGATCCCTGGGAGAAATTTCGTTTGAGGTGATAGGGCTCAAAGCAAACTGAAGGACATCTGTGTAATTTTTAACGGAATGATGTGGTTATTACACATATCAAGGCCTGCTGATACAGTAGGGACGTGGAATGAGCAGGAAAAAAAGTAAAAAAAACTTGAAAGCAACTATTTCAAAACCAAAAGGGAAATAATAAAACTTGACAAGGTGTGATATTATAGGAACAGCCTTATCCGTAACTATAACAAAACCCAGACACTGGAGGAAGATCCTTTTAAAGATGCTAAATACAAAGGGTGTTCAAGTCAAACTGGGACCACAGTTACCACAGTTTAAAAAAGGTTTACCATACTATAGAAAAATACTAATTTGTTTGGGTGAAATGTCCACCATAGATATAAAAGCTACAACATACTAGAATAAAGTTTATAAAATCAAGTGTCTTTTTTTACATTAATATTTAGGGATTGAATCTATATTCATTTCAACAATTTTCCATTCTGCTCGTATTGTGTGGTGGCACGGTGGTTTAGTGGTCAGCATCTTTCATGTTAGCGCTGTAACATGCACCTCCGGAGATGTTGGCTCAAATCTCAACTCTGGTCTGTGTGTTCTCCTCATGCTTGGTGAGTTTCTTCGCTACTGCAACACACATCTTTCAGTACAACTTAGACACATCATCAGTGATGTAACCTGAAGCCACTGGGTGTTTTGGGTCTTTCAACATCAGACACCTTTATCTACTGTAGGTATTCCAACCAGAGGTAATCCGTCTTCAGCTTGTGCCTGAGCAGCTGTGTAGTCCACAGATAACTGCGTTTAATTGACACCCATCTAGATGCCTTTTCTGCAGTGTCTGTGATGTACCTGATACCTCTCTTGTTGTGCAGTCCCCTGATTAGCAAGGTTTGTAGTGCTCTGTTAAGTGACTGACCTGAAAAGCCTCTGCATCTGACTTTGATGGGGCTGCCAGTCCTGTGCTGTTGCCAGGAGCCCTACTTGCTTGCTTGACTTGGGCGTCACCATGCCTTCTCCCCAGCTTTAACAAATGTAATGGTGCACTTTGGTCGTTGATGCTGAATGCTGGTGGAAATCCCTGTGCTAATGAAATGTGTGATGGCTCTCAGGACTTGATGATAGTTCCAGCAGTAGTAGTTCCTTCTTCCCTGGCGTAGCAGGCATGCTGATGTATCTGCAAGGCTTCACCAGAAGAGGTTAGATGGGTATCCTCACTATCTTGCTGGAGCAGGCCTTTTCCATTCCTGGACCATGTGGCATCATTCCAGATGTTGTGCAAGTTTGTGAATCTCAGTTACACGTCCATGTTCTTTTCAGAGAGAATAGACTTTTATATAAACCCTTGAATAACCACAACCCTTGTGGAATCCTTATAAAAAAGGTTCATGTTCAGTCTTCTACTAATTATGCTGGTATGGACATTTATCATGCTCAGTGAGGTCAGCAGGACTCTCCCCGCTAGGACTTTCAGTCATTTGGAGAAATGCTGTCCATGTAAACATAGCTTCTGTCTGCTAAACTTCACAACATACTGTATAGGATATTGTATAGGATATACAGTACAACATAAAAAATTACAAGTTCGCTCATAATGTTAAAATCAATTTTACTGTGAGGTCATAAAATAGAGGGATTGAGTCATCTCTTCACTTTAGCGCAGCATCTTCACCAGCAGTGGGCTTACATTCAGTCTGCCTAAAGTGACAGTCTGCTCATCAAGTAACAGGTCAGTTTTTCAGTAGAAGACTGCTGCACTGTTTTTTTAGTTTCACAGTTTTTTTCAGTTTCTCAGGCTATGAACATATTACAAGTCCCATTGGTCAGTTCTAATATATACAGTATATACAATATACAATGTAAACTGTCATGACATGACATGCAAATATGATCTAAATACATACAGTAGAGACCAAAAGTTTGGTCATTCAAAAAGGTTGAATTTGTATTATGGCAAGAAAAAAGCAGCTAAGTGAAGAAAAAAAACGAGCGGCCACCATTACTTTAAGAAATGAAGGTCAGTCAGTCCAAAAAATTGGGAAAACTTTGAAAGTGTCCCCGAGTGCAGTCACAAAAACCATCAAGCGCTACAAAGAAACTGGCTCACATGCGGACCGGCCCAGGAAAGGAAGACCAAGAGTCGCCTCTGCTGCGGAGGATAAGTTCACCCGAGTCACCAGCCTCAGAAATGGCAGGTTAACAGCAGCTCAGATCAGAGAGCAGGTCAATGGCACACAGAGTTCTAGCAGCAGACACATCTCTAGAACAACTGTTAAGAGGAGACTGTGTGAATCAGGCCTTCATGCTAGAATATCTGCTAGGAAACCACTGATAAGGACAGGCAACAAGCAGAAGAGACGCGTTTGGGCTAAAGAACACAATAAAGAAAACTCGCTGAATGAGAAGGTGTGTCCAAACTTTTGCTCTGTATATAATTTTTTATTAGATCATATTTGCATGTCATGTCATGACAGTTTCCATTCATAATTCCACATGACTTTTATCTGCCTCTAATAACGACAGGGTTGTCACCTGAAGTGGTATGCATGCACACATCAATATGTCTTTGCTCCGATCATCCGGGCTCAAAGACGTCATGAGTATGTCCAAGAGATACCAAGTATTATCCAATCCAAGTGATTGCCTCAAAAGGTTGTGCAACAAACTATTAAGTTAGGGGTACCATCATTTTTGTCCAGGCCTGTTCCATGAGTTCATTTTTTTCTTTTAATAATTCCGTTGAAGCATGGTTGAAAAGCAATGTCTGACTTTCATAGAATTCTTATTAATTATTACTTTTGTCCGATTAAAGGTATTTATGTGACCATTGTGAGTTTTTCTTTCATTGATCGAAGGATACCAACAATTTTGTCCACGTGTGTGTGTGTGTGTGTGTATATGTATATATATATATATATATATATATATATATATATATATATATATATATATATATCAGATCTGGGATTAGATATGAAAGTGACTCAGATGTGATCTGAAAAAGATCAGATCTGTGACACATTACGGTAAAAAAAGAATCAGAACTGAGTCACTTCAGGTTGGTAATGTCAAACGTAACCTTGGTTCAAATCAGAGCTGAAATTCTTGAAACAACTTCACATCATCTAACCACTTAATAAAACAACTGCTCATTCTTTTGAACAAATTGCAAATGCTTTGCCACATTCATGCAAATTACAGTACTTTCTTGTTGAAAAGTCTCACCCCAAGCATCAAGGCATTAGTTCTCTGGACTGTATATGCCATTACCTGTAAAATGGCTGAACCAATTGTTTACATCTGTGAACCATATTGTATAGAAATTTCCATTAGAATATTTAATGTGTAAGTGTATTGATGAGCTGCTCTCAGATGAATCTTGACTTCACAAATGTAGAGGAATCTTTACCGCAATAGTGAACCGGTTCTCCAAAAGACGTCACAGCAGAGGATGGATAAGATTCTTTCATTGCTGCATTGTGGTATGGATGAGAACCTGTGGCCTGACAGACAGGAAAACCAGGAGGTGTATAATAACAGCCCTGTAATTGTAAGTAACGCTTTCGAGGTTTACATTTCGAATGTTTTCTTTCTTGTCATTATCATACATTGGTGTACAGCCGACTTCTCTCTTCTGTTTGTTCAAAATAACAAATTCAAAACCAAATTAACAAAACCCAAAACAAAATAACAAATTAGTTTGGGGTTTTGTTATTTGGTTTTGAATTTTTTATTTTGTTTTGGGTTTTGTTAATTTGTTTTGCACTTCACGGCCACCGCACCATACAGCACCGTTGCGATCCAGAAAAATTCTTACCGCTGATTGGACGAGACACTCAAGATAAACAGGAAGTAGGAAATTGTGTCTCTAACTTTGTTTCTTGTGTTCTGCTTCATTAAAAAAAAATCGGTGTGCAAAACTAAGAAAATAATGAAATCTTTCATTAGAAAGCAAGGAAATGGAATTTATTCAACGTTACTTTGAGGACGGACCTTCGTATGCCGCGATTTTTGATATGATATGTCACGGTATAAAGATTAGTTTGTGAACTGCTGTGTCTCTTTTAAAAGCGAAAGATTTTTTCCACAAGAACTGCAAAAATTTGGCAGAACGCCATATTTGAAACCACAATAAGGACAGTACACGTTTGCACATTCATACACACACGAATCTACCGCCGCTACAGTACTTCCTGTATATCTTGAGTGACAGATGTCTCGTCCAATCAGCGGTAAGAATATCATTCGCAAACTATACCTACCTTTTCCGGTTCGTTTCTGAACGGCCGAGAGGTGCAAACCAAATGAACAAAACCAAAAAATAAAATAGCAAATTTAAAACCAAATTAACAAAACCAAAAACAAAATAACAAATTAAAAATCAAAATATCAAAAACAAAAACAACATAACAAACTAATAATCAAAATAGCAAAACCGAAAACAAATTAACAAAACCCAAAACAAAATAACAAATTAGTGTTGGGTTTTGTTATTTTGTTTTTGAATTTGTTATTTTGTTTTGGGTTTTGTTATTTTGTTTTTTAATTTTTATTTTGCTTTGGGTTTTGTTATTTTGGTTTCGTTATTGTGGTTTTTAATTTGTTATTTCGTTTTCGTTTTTTGTTAATTTGTTTTGCACTTCACGGCCACCGTACTACGGTCTGTCAAGAAAAGAAAATTACACAACAATCTATAAAAAGCATGAAACAGATTTGTGTCTGTTGTCTCTTGCAATCAGTCTTCGGCATCGAGTAATGTGTAAGTTTGTACTATTGAAACTGATAAATGCTGTAGCGCAGTTTTGTGTGTTTTTAAATCATTCTCATCAAAGCTGTATTTCTGATCAGGAGCAAAATGCTCACAGAGGATTGTACTGTACATAGAGCAAATGGTTCCTAATGTTCCCATGCAAATTTGTTCCTAATTTACACAGTAATAATTATTGTGCGTGTGTGTGTGTGTGTGTGCTTGTGCATGTGAACCTGCAGGACATATGCTGCTGTCCTCTCCTAGCATATGGCACGTCCCCGGTGCTGGTAGGGAATAATGTAACAATGTCATAGTTGGCACCAAGACCACAAACTGTGTCATAAGATCAAGATACCTAACACACATACACATGCTAAACCTGCACACAAAAGACTGATATCATTCGAAAAGTCCTGTCCTCTAGCATGTGGAACGCCTCTCGACCTTCATTACACACAGCTTTCCCACAGGCACAAGCTTTTCATGTACGACACTAATGCTCCTGTCCAGCAGGAATCAAAAAGGATCAAAGTTTCTCACATGCTCCTTATTGGGCTGTGATATTGTATTGCCCTGCACACACAGAGCACAATCTTCTGCTTCACATCGAGAGAGCGAGAGCGAGAGAGAGAGCGCTATTCACTCTCTCAGAGAAATGCTATTCAGAGCTCAGGAACTCCACTGTGGAGCACTGGAGATAAATAGAGGTCATTTCTTCTCCCTCCGGAGTCCATGAATGATATTTATGCAATGATATGATAGCTCTACCTGTGTGTTTTGTGTGTGTGAGTGTGTTTCTGCTGCCGATAGCACCATAGGTGATGTGCATGGTGACGCGCTGGTTATCATTCACTCTCAGCCTAGGGATTGTGTTAGGCCACAACGTTATCTATTAAATACACACGTACACATACAAATAAGACTTTTTTTTGTTCGGTTAATAGAGAATGTTTGGTTCAAAGAACATCCAATCTGACACGCCTCCTGGATTTTATAAGGATTTTTAATTTCCGTAGGAATTTCTACAATGTTGTGGCAATATTTTAGTCAGAACGTCAATACCCAAGATTTGAAATTGTAGTACAAGTTATAGATGCATCACATACACATGTTGATTCTGATTGGTCAGGAGGGCCTGATTTATTTTCTCTTAGATACTGTGGCGTTAGGTTTATGTTAGTGTCTTCTTACATTTCCCTTAGAAAGTGATTTCCTAGGTTTCCATCTCTCTTTGTTGTCTATGAATTCTTCCCCATTCCTTGTTCTTTTGTTTCCCTGGATTTCACCCGAGCATGTTACGCCCTTGCTGTCTTCATATGGCAGATATGCATAATACAGGGTGTTTGGCCAAAGACGTAAATATCCCAATGATAGATAAGACAGTTAGGATAGGTGCTTTATTGATCCCAAAGGAAAGTTCCATCTCCATCCATCTAGGAACCTTCTGTAGTCCAACTAGGGATCGTGAAGACCAATAGTGACCATTGTATTTACTATATTCCCATTTCTACAACCATGGATAAAATGTTCTCCCAGCTCTCAGAAAAAAAAGAGCAGTTTTTCAAGAGACCTTCAAAACATTCCATTGACTTGCTCCAACCATCCATTTATCCATCTAGAAACCTCAGTAGTTCAACTAGGGGCACTGGAGGCCAATGGTGACACTGTATTTATTCCCATTTTCACAACCTCTAAACAAAATTTACACATTACAGTCGATTTTGAAACATTAATTAGCCTAATCTACATATCTTTGGACTGTAGGAGGAAATTCACCAACCATGGGGAGAACATGCACAGTCCATGCACACAGAATTCGAGGCTGGACTTGACCCGGGGCCCTGGAGGTGCGAGGAGACAGTGCTAACCACTAAGCCACCACGTTACCAAAAGATATTTAAACAATAGATAATAGATGGGCTAATTTTTTTCGCAAGGAATCCTGGACATTAAAACTAGCTGTAAATCAGGTAATAAAGATTCGAATAGTTTGATGAAATAAAAACCTGCTCAATCTCCCGCTCCCTCACACCATCCTGTTGTTATTGACTAGATGCTCTGAGTATTGTTTTCCTTATTTCCTAGATTCAAGCTCTTTCTAATGATCAAATAACAAACGTTCTTTTTTTGTATGAATAAATGGAGCAAAATTATTGGCTGATTTGAAGGGAAAAAAAGAAAGAAAGAAAAAGCAAGCCTGGAATTAGTGAAATGTTGAAATGATGGTGCAGAGAAAACATGAAGGAAGGAAGGAAGTGGAAAAGCCAACATGAGCCAGCTAATCAAATCATTCACTAGGGATAATCCTCACTTTCAGTGAGAGAGAAGTAATAGTGTGCTTTGAAGAGGAAAAGCTGTAGACATGTGGTTTACACTCCTTTAAAAAAAAAGGCGTGGGGGGACTTTTAGGTTTGTTTGACTCAGAATGTTGCATGAGAAGCATTTTAATAAAATTGGTAACTGTGTTTTTTTTTTTTTTTTTCACTCTGGATATTACAGCGTAACCTTCCGAGAAGCTGTCGAACACATGTGAAACAGTCTAATAATGTAATCTTCCAGAAGAAAACATGCGTACACAAACACACAGCACGCTGCAATCAGCTGCAGGCTGAGACCTGTTGTAAAGATGCAATCTTATGTCATTTTGTAGTCAAGCGCAGTGTGCACAAAACAGCACAGCTCTCTCTCTCTCTCTCTCTCTCTCTCTCTCTCTCTCTCTCTCGCTCAGTCATATGCACACTGACTCACTCTTTGTCTGGAGGAAATTATGCTAGGAGTGAGAGCACTCTTTCTCTCTTGTCTAACCTATGCCACAATGCATCATTTTCAAGTTTCAATTTCATTTGCTCACACACACACACACACACACACACACTTTTTTACTTTTCAGCAACTAAGTACTCTGAGACCTTTCTCTCTTTCTATTTCCTTGTCTTTCCTTGAACAGATTTTTCTTTATTTCACTCTCATTGCTCATCCGCTCGCTGTCCATCAGCCGATTGCCACAAGCAACCCGCAGAGCATGCGCAGTAATGACAGCAATATTTCTTCGTTTATATTCGAGCAATGACCTCCGTCTAAAGGTCAGAACTGTAAAATATGCTACATGTTGGGCATCACAATTAGAAATCTAAGATTCTAAGATAAGTCTAGATTATAGTCTAGGGCTCATTACGTTTTCTCTCACAGTTCTTTGAGACAGCTCTTTTAACTTCATGTGCACCTTGTACTTTCCAGCAGGTATAATCTTTGTTAGTACCAAAATAGAATAGGACTTGAAGGTATCCGTGATTTTCATCACAGATAAAATGTATAGGACTCCCTGAACACCACAACCGCACACATCATCCATATTCTTTCTCCTGTACCTTAAAACTCATTTTAGCCATTTTTGTTTTGTAGTTTATATATACAGTATATGAATCAGGATTGTGCAGTTTTTCAGCAAAAAATAGGCAATATGATGAAGTGAATTTTATTCCATACTATACACTATGCAAAAAGTGTAAAAATGGGACAAATATGCAAAGAAATAGCAAAAAAAAAGAGAGAGAGAGAGAGAATATGCTCATATTTATATTCATATTTACATATTTGCGATGTCATCCGCCTGTTCCAGCTGGTGGTAAAATTTACATATCCCCATTAACACCCACCCGCAAGGTTCCATATAGGCACACACACTACTGTACAGCTTAAAAGTTTGGAATCACTTGCAAAAAAAGTTTTGTGTTTAGTGATTTAATTTCTATATTTTACAATATTGGGGATTTCAGGATTATGAAATAACACATATGCAATTAGGTAATTATGTAACAATAACAACAACAACACTCAGTTATTATTTAAAGACATCGAGGAATTACTTACTCGAATAGGTCTTGCAGGAACAATATTATCAAGTGCTCATCAAGTCCCATGATGAAACTGGCTCTCATGAAGACATATATAAATGTAAAATAAAAATACAAAATTAAGATTTAAAAAAAAATGTTTCTAATTATGTTATAATTATATACATGTAATGCTGTTATATAGCATAGCCAGTATAGTTCATCACTATAACACTATAAAAGCTAAATAAAACCTAAAAGGAAAACACCAACAGAGAATTGTGCTAAATTGATGAAAAGAGTTGGAGAGACTCCACAGGGAGGAGATGGACTCCTGGAGTCTTTTTGTGTCTCTCGGTGCTTTATGTTGGTCAGTGATGCACAGAGCAGCAACGGTCATTATGGGGGCCTATATGCAGGTTAGAAGTCTGCTACCCAGAGAATACAGGTAGGTTCAGTCTGAGTGTGGAGGACTGAGTTCCTATTTTAAGGACAAGTTCAGTGGAAAAGCCCTCGGGCAAAGAGTTACTAGTGTCACACATAAGAAGCAAGACAGTGAGTGAGTCAGCCAAACAGGTGGGACTGAAGCAGCAGAAGAAAGAGGAATGGGAAAAGAGAGTCTTTCACCAAATTGGAGCTGAGCCAATGAACGATACATACACCATAAGCCATATGTATAGTGTATAAAACATAAACTCTGATTCATAACACAAACAGTTTGGAAGCTAAATAAAACTGACATCTTGTGGGTTTGATTTGAATTTTTTTTTCACATGGTTGTTTAAGTATGCAGTTTAATGTGATACGTTTACATTAGTGAAGTGAAGTAAAGAAATCAAATTAGATCAAGGATAAAAGTGCTGAGATTTTTTTTTTTTGGAAAACACAACCTTTTTACTTACAAAGATGGTTGAAGATCATGAGAAACATTATAGACTGTACATAATCTTCAGTTTACAGTACAGCATCATCAGCCTGCTCACCTACCAGTGTTAGTTCCGCTTTGGTACATGATCACAGCATCTTATCAATGTGTGCACAGCATACTGTCCATTCACACATTGTCTGATTGCATTGTGTGTGATTCCACAGGGTTATAACATATGTCGTTCAAAAATCACATGTAGAGCATGACTATGGAACAAAAGCATGCAACAGACTTGAATTTCTCCCAAAACAGTTTAGCCCAGGCACATCCTTGCTTCAGTAAATAGTTACACCTGCATACTGTAAATATGGCTCTTTAAATATAAAGACTGGCCTGTTCTCATTGGGTTGGCGATTAATGTAGATGGAATTGATTTATTGGGATTATTTAAACATTTAACTTTTTTTTATGCTTATGCAAAATCAAATATTTTCAACCCATAAACACGCTCATCTACACATAAACCTTCAGTCAGTGTTAGATGATGGTTAATCAAAATGTGCAGAATTAATGCCAAACCTTTGGAAATGTTTGGCTTGCTAAACAGTCTTGAGCAATTTCTGTTGATAAGAATAATAAAATAAATAAGTAAAAATGTGATGCACACCGTGAGACCTTGCAGTGGAAATCAGGTGACGTGCCGTAGCAGTAGGTCAGTGTAGCAGGTTGGAGGTGTAGAAAGTGATGAACAAGCTAGAAAGCTGCTGATTCATTTGTGTTGAGACATAACTGACTACAGTGCAATAGACATAATCCTAAATGATAAGATTATCTGAGCTGCTACTTGGATTCTAGGGTGTTTCTGAGCTGGGTGCTAACGTGCTTGTCGCGGGCAGTTTTGCATAGTTAAATTCTTAGTTTTTAATGAATGTAATTAATTAGTAGTAATAAATGTTAATTTGTAATAAGCTATTTTATTCAATTTATGAAGGACAAACAAAGTTTATTTATTTATTTATTTGTTTGTTTATTATTTTCATCGTTTCATTTGTCTTGTGTGAATTTTACAATATGTCACAATAACTTGCTATCTTGCTTCATTGGAATCAATGAAGTTCTACTGAATTAAAACAAATGTAATCACTGGGATTAAGTTAAGTGCAAGTGAATACTGTATTATAAAACTGAATGATTCGTCTGAAGTCCCATCGATGATCCTGATGACAAATATCTAATTTGCTAAGTAGAGATCAACTGAGAAGGATAAATAGCCGAAATGTCATACTCAACATATCAGACGAGGAGTTGTAGTGAGATAAGAGACTTCCCTGATAGCTATTGAAAATGAAAATCTGAAATCTTCCAGAGATAAACACAAAGCAGGAGAAATCCTGTACTGGATGGCATGGCCTGGCATAAGAGCCTCCATTTTATAGCGGAGTGGTGTGAGAAGCGGATTTGAAAGGAGGATGAACCTGATAACTGCATTCAGCTCTTCCTGGTTCTTACTGATAAATGGTTGTGTGGAAACAGATCGTCCAACTGGCTGGTCTCATATGACACACAGGCCTGAGTACATACCGGATAAGTAAGCCAGGTGTGACGAACATTTATGGCGACTTGCGAGACAGTTTTGTCGGTTGAAAGCCACAGTTCTCCGTCTTGCTCTACTTCTCTAATGCCTAATGCTGTCCATCTCTACTTTGGAGTCTTTGGCAGCAGACTGCATGAGTGACAGTGGGCTAAAGCCTGTGGCTCACTGTCGTCAGGGTTGACTGACAGATGGTGCTGTGTGTTTGGAGTGAATAAACATTATAATCCCCACTGCAAATATTTAACAAACCTCATTTTTTTTTTCCTGAAGATGAAAATAAACAGGATGGTGGTCAAGAAATAACACAGCAATTTATAAATGTGTTAATCCAGCACTTTGGGTGAGGCTTTCTAATTGAAACCCCAAATAATTTAATTTATCACACATTTAAAACCATGAAGGACATCAAAGACAACATTGAAACATTAAAGATTAATATGTTAATCTTTTTTTTTTAATCTATATTAATCTAAATTAACATTTTAGCTTTAATAAAGGATTGAGTCAGCAAGTGTCCACCCTGAAAAATATGAATATCTACAATGATCAGCCAAATTTTATCATCACTGGTGGATGAACTAAACAAGGTTGAGCACCAGTTATATATATTTTTGAGAGCTCTTTTCTAATTTTCTTTTCCTCCTACAGTGATGGATAATGAAGGTCTTGCTCTAAAAAAAAAAGAAGCAAAGAGGTTTTTTTCCCCCCCTTTTTCAATGTAATTCTAATGAGAGATTCTACGTTGAAGAAGAGGTAAACAGTAAAACAGTACAAATCGGGGTCAGAAATGCAGCTATACGATGCAGTTGCAACAAATTACAGCAGAGACTCGGCTGAACTAGTTAGCAATTTAAGAGAGGTGGGACTGGTGTGTCGGCTTTGATGCCAGTTGATTTGGCAGTTTTGAGCAAAGTATACAGGTTAGGAGAGAACAGAGCTGGACAAACTGAGTTTCTAAGCCACTTCTTGATTTAGGTAGAAATAAAGTGATGAATCCGACTGCGCCACTCTTAATAGACATTGTGTGAAATATAAGTATATATAATATAATACTTTGATCAAAAGGTGCAGTCTATGTGTTGGTAACTGCTCATCTAATGAAAACTACAAAAGGAGAAATGCCTTTTTTTTTTTTACAAAGCCCCAAAGTTATGGAATAACCATCCGATAAAAGTGCAAGATTGAGACTGTGTCTAGACTGAACATATATTTATTTATAACTCTAACTGATCATTCAGGTTTGTTAACAGTGGGGTGATTGGTTGCCTTACTTCCCACCGTCTGTGTTTTCTTCTGGCTCTCCCATTTTGTTATGCTGTCATAGCCAGGACACTACCAGTCAAATGTTTGCACACGCCTTCGTTATTATTTTCAACACTGTAATGCTTAGGACATCAAAAATTCTAAAAGCCCAGGTCCAAACTCCAGCACCACCCCCAGGACCACTGTTGGGTCCTTGAGCAAGGCCCTTAACCCTCAACTCATCAGATGTACAATGAGATAAAAAATTTAAGCTGTTCTGGATAAGAGCATCTGCAAATTCTGTAAATATAAACTGGCTTTGGCCAAGAAACTAAGAAATGGTCATTAGATCTAAAAAAAAACAGTAGATCTAAAAAAAAAAAAAAAAAATATATATATATATATATATATATATATATATATATATATATATTTTTTTTTTTTTTTTAGATCTACTGTATGGTTGTAGTCTTTTAGTATGTCTTTTTAGATGCAGAGAGGGTGAGCAGGGGTAGGGGGTTGCTTTGCTCATGACATTGTGGTTGACTTAGTCAAAATTGAGGCACAATTAACCAGAATGGCTTCCGCAGCATTTTACAGCAACATGCCATTCTATCTGGTTTGCACTTAGTGGGTCCATCAATTTAGTTGACTACATAATTCAACATCTGTCCGTCATAAGTTCAATGTCTTAATTATTATTAGAAAATGCTAAACAATGAAAATAATGGAAAACCATTAAATAAGAAAATGTTTCCAAACTTCTGACTGGTATATATGTATGTATGTGTCATGTAATGGCCTAATGCAGATGGTGCTTTTTTTTTTTTTTTTTTAGCTTGTCATTTTCCCAGTTTCCATTAAGCTCACAACAATAAAGAATAAATTAAACAAACCGATAAATTCAGTTTCCTAAACTTAAGTTCATAATTTATATGCTTATAAATGACATTTACATGTGTTTGTCCTTCACTACATCCTCACTGAGGTCATTAAAGTCTGTGTTATAAAGCTGCTTGTTTACAGTACAGGACATACTGTAGAAAAAAAAGATCATTTGCATTACAAAAGAGATTTTTTTTATTAACTCATAGTTTATCCATTGATGCATTTCTGTTTAGAAGTCTGTACTACTATGACCTTTGTCTAAATGCTCATAAAACATCAAAGGAAACGAAGGCAATTGTGCCACAGAAGTAACAGAGAAAGGAACGAAATAATGATTTTCAGGAATGTAAGTCTAGAGCCATGGAAGGTCCTGAGAATTTAAGGGGTTAACTCTTATTCTCATGACATCATGACCCCAGCACTTTGGACGTTGCAGGTCCGCTTGACAAAAAACACTGACACACCCACACACATACACCCATCCACACACTCACAAGCACACACACACACACACACACACACACACACTCCCCCTGCCCATCAATTTGGGCTCCGTCATTATCTTACACCTTGCTACCGTGACTTCATACTGGCTGCTGAATTAGTGTGATGGAGAGCAATCAACCTTTGACCTCTATTTTCCCTTCCCTCTCTCTGTCGATGGCTGTGTGACATACACAGGCCAGCAGTAATTTTTCCATTTTTATTGCTTTGCTCTCTTCCTATTCTGCCAGCAACATTGTCTTTCAGGTTTACAGAAAAATCTCATGAGATTAACTTAAAAAGTTCATGTCATAAAAATGATGTCATATGGGAAAACGTTTATTTACATATTCCCAAAGAATACTGACTATATGATCTAGTTTTGCAGTCTAAGGAACCTAACCACATTTTTCAAACACACACACACACACACACGCACACACACACGCGCACACACACGCGCACACACACGCGCACACACAACACACACACACACACACACACACACACACACACACACACACACACACACACACACACACACACACACACTTTAGATTCAGATGTTCACTGGCACCACTGCAAATGCTCAGGTGAGACAGATCCTGGCAACATCTGCATAATCCTGAATTATTTCCTCTACATACTTCAGCACTGACCCTTTTCATTCACTTTTCCACACCACACATAAACAGTGTTCAGACTTTTCCATAATAAATAAATAGTATTTAATTTGTATTAATAAATGCTGCTTATGCATTGTGACGAAACCACAAAGTGCATTTCTTCTTTCTCATCTAATTCTACTCAGTTATGCTGTCACTCACACCATATCATGACTGTGATACACCCCACGCGAGAGGGACAGGAACAAACCACCCAGCCAAGCAGTCCAGGTTTACAGAAATGATTGGCAGGTCATTATGAAAGTGCAGATTGATGAGTACACCAAAGTGATTGATGGTTACCTGGAGAAGGAATTCCACCCATGTGATCTCTGGGCTACAGATTCTCCTTTTTCAAGCTTCTCGAACGGGTGCACTTGTCAAGGTAAATTTAGAAGTGATCAATCTAACTAGCGACCATACTGAGCAAAAGGTTTGTGACTGCTTACACTTTCAGTTTTTGCTTTACGCCAATAACAACATTGTTTGTATAACAAGTCTTTGCCTGCTTTTTTTTTGGATTTTCTCCCTAATTTTCTCATTTCCAATTCCTCCTCCCACATTAAGGCTACTACTACCACATTAAAGGTACTTTACCACTGCGCCACGTGGAGGCAACAAGCCTATAATTCGAACATTTTGGCATGCCCTTTAACCGTATTGTATTCTATATGCTTGCAGTATGCCCATGTTTAATTGCATAGATCCTTTGCATTACACGGGGAAGCAATGGTAGCCACTAGCTAGCTAAGCGTCAAGTAATGAAAGAGGCTAACAACATTATATACTTAATGTCAAATCTTGTCACTGCCAATCTCTACTAGATTTGCACATTCATGTTATCAATAGCATCAGGACAATTTTTAATAAAGTTTTTAAAAAATATATTTTTGGTGCTTCTACTTATAGAGTTTTTAGGCAAGTTACTTGTACCTTCACTTGAGTATTGAGGTTGTGTATTTCCGCCACCTTTGCTGGGTAAAAATGACTGTGACGTTATCTAAAGGTGTGTAGAGACATTAGTTAGCATAAAACTACATTTATATTTACACATTTGGCAGACACCCTTATCAAGAGCGACTTACATTTTCATCTCATTATACATATGACCGGTGGAGGGTTAAGGGGCTGGCTCATTGTATACTGTATGTTTGCAGTTATGGATCCCCCCCTCCTTAAATTATGGCAATATGTACCATGTACTCATGCAAAGTACACAGAATCGATTGTTGTTAGTCTTTCGGCTGCTCCTGTTGAGGGGTTACCACAGCGGACCAACTGATCCGCACAATAATTTGTTCCATATGCCCTTCCTGACACAACCCTCCCAATTTATCCAGGCTTGAAACTGGCACTGTATCCAGCGGCTGGGGTTTGGCGATTGGCTGGGAATCGAACCCAAGCCTTCTGCATGGTGGGCGAGAAAACCTACAGTACCACTGAGCCACCAATGTCCATGTACACAAACTCAATATTTAAGTAAAATTACAAGAATTTGCCTAAAAACATACTTTACTACATGAAGAAGTACTACTGTACTTTAATTATTTTACTCAAGTACGAGGACTAAGTACTTAAAAGTAGAAGTACTTTAAAAAGAAACAGATTTTTATGGATATCTGTCTGACTGAGTTACTGATAAACAATATTTTAAACACAATTGAAACTGATGCTGTTGACATGAATCTGCAAGTCTAATAGTGAGAGTTAGTGACTAGATTTGGCATTAATTAAATGAATGGTGAGCTGGATTGTTAGTGTCTCGAATTCCTTCTGTAGTTAATCTAGCTAGTGGCCACTATTGTTTCCCTTTATAATGCATGCGTACAGAATATAATGAGGTTAATGGATGTGCCAAAACATTCTAATTATACGCTTGTTATTGGTGTGAAACACAAACCAATCGCCTAAGAGCTCACATCTGTTTTGTCTAGTATGTCAGCTAGTTAGCTAGACCACTTCTAGTGCACCCATTCAAGACACTTGAAAAAGTAGCCAGAGGAACCTGTAGCACAGAGATCCATCGCCCAGGTAACCGTCAAACACTTTAGTGCGGTAATCAATCTGCGATTTCATGATCACCCGCCAATCATTTCTGTAAACTAGGCTTACTGTGGGGTATGTGGGGTGGAGCTTAGGTCACAGTATGGTGTGAATCACAGCATAAACGCATATGTTTAGATTAGAAAATTAAAGCACTTTTGTGTGATTGTCATCTTAAAAGTAGCTTAGCTTAGGTCATCTCAGAAGAAACAGAGTAAGTCTCTATTTAAAATGTATTTGGTAAAAGCACAAATTTTTCATTGAAAAATGTAGTGAGTATACAGTCTTATGCGAAAGTTTAGGCACCCCTTGATAAGACCAAAAGCTGCTATTTATCAAGGGGTGCCTAAACTTTTGCATAAGACTGTAAGTAAAAATATCACATACAGAAAATACTCAAGTAAAGTACAGACTCACAAAAATACTTGTAGTAATGGAGTTGTACTTCACTAATTGCCACCTCTGTACTCATATCTGTTTTGTTTTCTGTTTTGCTTGTCTCTTCACCCACTATGCCATCATTTGCAAATTTCCTCACTGTGGTGAGCTGTTTTTTTATTTTATACTTCTTCATCAGTTTGCTTGTTTATACCCTGTTGAGTCTTTGTTTTATCAATATTAATATTCCTCTGTTCCTCATGTGGCGGCACGGTGGTGTAGTGGTTGGCACTGTGGCCTCGCACCTCCAGGGTCATGGGTTCGGTTCCCAACCTTGGATTTGTGTGTGTGCCATTTGTGCATTCTCCCCATTCTTGGTTGGTCTCCTCCCACAGACATGCAGGTTAGGTTAATGGGCTGCTGAGTGTGTGTTTGTTTGTAGCCCTGCAATGGACTGGACGATACAAATCTTGTACCCCAAATTGTGTCTAGTCTCCGTCTCCTGAGATAGGTTCTAGGTCCCTGTGACCTTGTAAACAGGATACATGGTATAGGAGATGTATAAACACAGAAGTATTAACATTATTTTAATTCCTTCTATTATCCCTAACAATGTGTCCCACAAACATAATGTGCTTGTGTCCTGCTTCCTATTTGGATTAGACACTTAACATGGGGAGCTTAGGGTAATATAATTAGCGCTTGACCACCTTTTGGATTTTAATCCAAAACAAATCTGTCATGTTATTCATTTTTACAGACATTCATATATAAAAAAAAAAACAATCTAAACAGATTACACGGTATTTAACCATCTATAAAATGACCAGGAGAATAGTGAATATAGATCCAATGTGAATTGGAATTGAATTGCAATGTGAATTTTTTTATTATAGCCAGTGGAAATAGGGTGTGGTTTTAGGAAGCAGTCTTTTCTACAGTTCTCAGCTAAAGCCTAATTTAAACCAAACTTAAAACAATACAATTGTGCTTGTCAGAGAAGTGACATCCACAAGGGGTTTACTCTATCTTATTGCTAACCATTATGCATGTTTTCCTCAGACTATCTAATTTCTGATTTCTCATCATCAGATATCCTACCACTCTGTGGTATACACAATTGACACATTCTCCAGTAACCACTTTAGAAGCAAGTGTTATGCCAACGACACCAGAGCAGAGCTCAACTGCTGTAAATAAGCTATTCCACTGATTATCCATCACTTTCCAGTCACTTAATGTCGCTCTCAGAGCAAACGGCTGTTGCTCAGCAGCTCCCGGGGAGTAGGGGAGTATATGGGTCAGACAGATACAGGTGTGTTTAAGATCACACTATATAGAAACACAGTATTTTGTTCCTATCATCACGTCTGAGACAATTTCCATTTTAGATGGTCAAAGCTTTGCACAGACACAGACTAAACAAACAATGTATACTGATCTGAAAGCATGAGTATAATGACTTGATGTTTTTTTCCCCCCATGTATCATCTAGAATAAACACTGTCTACTGTAGTTTTTTGTGTATGGATGGCAGATGGCCACCTCCATGAATGTCTGCCAGAGACAGAAATAGAGTAGGTAAGAGAAACCAGGACAACAATGTTATTTCCTTCCAACAACAACAACAGCAAGACTAGACTAGTGGTGCACACAAGTGGAGGATATCACAAGAAACATAATTATAAAAAGTCATAATTCTCATATTATATATAACATTTACAATTGTAAACATCTTATTATGTATATGTATTCATTTTTTCATTCATGTTTACTGTTTATTTTTATAAAAAATTTTTTTAACTGATCTATTCCATTGACATACCTATTCAGACCCTTTCTTATGAAACTTGCAATTGTGTTGCATCCTACTCCTATCAGTGGTTCTTGTGATGCTTCCACAACTTGACTGGAGTCCACCTTCATTGGACATAATTAGGAAAAGCACAGACCTGTCTACATAAGGTCGATAGCAATGAGAGACTGTGCAAACCCATGAAACCCATGAAGAAAACAAATCCCAATAGAAAACAAACCCATGAGGTTGAGAGAATTATTTATAGGCCCCCAAGACAAGATCTGAGGAAGGATACAAGAAACCTTCTGGAGGATTGAAGGCACACAAGATTTGTACGATACAAGTGAATAATTCTCAAACTGAAGAGATTTGGAACAACCAACAGTCTTTCCAGATCTGGCCACCCAGCCATGCTGAGTAATCAGGGATGAAATGCCTTGGTCAGACGGGTAACCAGGAAGTTTAAAGTGTTACCATAAATGATATCCTGAGTTTCCTTGTGGAGATGGGAGAGCCTCACAGAAGTACGGCAGCACTCCACCAATCCGATCTCTATGATAGTCTGACCAGACAGAAGCCATTCCTTACTAAAAACATGAGCTCATGAGAAACACAATCCTCTGGTCTGATGACACAAAGATTTAAATATTTGTAATCTGGAAACCAGGCACTGGACATCATCTTATTAAAACCATCCCTACAAGAAAGCCTTCTCTCAGGCTGGGATAAAGGTTTACAGTTTAACAAGACCATGACCCAAAGTATGACACCAAGCAAACACAGGAGTGGCTTCAGAACAACTCTGTGAAAGTTCTGGAGTGGCCCAGCCACTCTATTTAGAGTTCGGATCTAAACCCAATAGAGCATCTCTGGAGAGACGTGAAAATGTCTTTGCACCAAACCTGCCCGTTCAACCTGGTTGAGCGTGAACGATTCTGTCAAAGAGGAATGAAAGAAACATTCAAAAGAAGGGCGTGCCAAGCTTGCAGCATCACTTCCAAGTGGACTTGAGGCTGTCATTGCTGCCAGAGGTACTTTAACCAAATACCAACTGATGGGTCTGAATACTTATGTAATTTGGATATTCTATAAGTCTTTATTTTTAATACATTTACAAAACACACCAAACACCTGGTTTTGCTTTGTAATTGTGGAGAATTATGTTTAAAATGATGAGGAAAAATCATTTAAATGGATTAGAAGTTCATAATTTTTGTAGAAAAGTAAAAGTTCTAGGTGTATGCTGCTAGGTGTAATGGAAAAAAAAATATGACTACTGCCTCTGAATGTGATGCAAGTGCACCTAGCCTCCCTAAAAAAGAACGAATGAATGCATCATATTTTCCACAATTTGCCCAAATGACATTACATTTTCTAGTAATGGCTGTTAGTTCGAATCGCGGGTATTCTGCAAAAAATGATGGAGACGCAGTTTACAAAGGGTTGGATAAGCACTACCATTTGTTAGCCATTAAACAGACAGACAGACAGACAGACTGACAGATACAATAGTGATAGAATGAACTGAACAAAAAACACAATAACATAAAAGAGAATGTGCAAAATATATATTAAGATATAATTATATAATATCTTAATAATAATAATTATCCCTATACCAAGCAGGTGAACTGATTACACTTCAGATTGAATCCAAACAAGGTCACGGTTGTTTCATTTCTTCCTTCCTGCTGAAAGTATATCTGGAGGGTATTTCAAGCATATAAATAAATAACGAGAAGAAATAAACTTCTTGGTGGTGGTACTGTAGGTGTCCCCATCTGTGCTGGTGGTGCTGAGGTGTACTCGGGTATGAAGTCTTCATGTCACGTCACTAAGAAAAAAAAATGTGCTAAAATAATTTCCATGCCTCTAGGAGTTACCTTCAGGTCAATGCTTTACAGAAATGCACATAATAGTGCACAACAGAGGTTCTGCTATAGAACTGAGAAGTTCTATAGGTTCAAACCCGGAATTCAAACCCCGCGAATCCTGAACGTTTAATAGGTTCAGGTTCAAATCCTAAGTTGCCGCTGTTAGGGCCTCAACTGCTCAATGTATAATGAGTCAAGTTGGATTTAAGTCACTCTAGATAAGGGAACCTGCATGAATGAACAGATCTACTACAGAAGGATCTTCTTTTGGTTCTGTGTATCATCCGCCAACATAATAACAGCCCAGAAGCATAATAAACTGCAAATGTAATACAAATCTGCAGCTTTTAATGTAATAATCCCACATATGTAATACATTTCCGACAAACCGTTATAGCAACTGCTGGGATGATTACATTAGACTGGATTATTTAAAGCCGTTTGTTGTGTATTATGTTTGCGACTTGTTGGCAGGTGTTAGTTTCAATTATTATTATTTTTTTATTTCTCACAACCCCTGCACTAGGTGATATAGTATCCAGGATTCTAATTAATAATAAAAATGTTGTAACAACATTTAAATCTCACAATACTTATATAATGTATAAATTCAATATACAGTATTATAAATGGGCGGTGTAGTGGTTAGCACTGTCGCCTTGCACCTCCAGGGTCCGGGTTCGATTCCCGTCTCTGTGTGCATGGAGTTTGCATGTTCTCCCCGTGCTTGGTGGGTTTCCTCCGGGTACTCCGGTTTCCTCCCACAGTCCAAAGACATGTAGGTTAGGTTATTTGGCGTTCCCAAAATTGCCCGTAGTGTGTGAATAAGTCTGTGAGTGTGTGTATATGTGTGTGCCCTGTGATGGATTGGCACCCTGTCCAGAATGTACCCCACCTTGTACCTTAAGTCTCCTGGGATAGGCTCCAGGCCCCCACGAGCCTGAATACAGGATTAAGCGGTATAGATGATGAGTGAGTGATTGAGTGAGTGAGTATTATAAATACAGTACATTATATTATATACACCAGAGTGGCTTAGTATTTAGCACAGTTGTTTTGTCCCTCTAGAGTCCGGGTTCGATTCCTGCAAGTCCAAAGATATGCAGATTAGGCTAATTGGTGTTCCCAAATCCTGTCCTGTGATGGATTGGCTTGCACCAAAGTTCCTAAGTTTTACCCGGGCTGTACCCTGCCCCGTGCCTAAATTCTCCTGGTATACAGTAGGCTGCAGGTCTGCTGTGACAATGTATACAGGATAAAGTGATGAAGAAATATATATGATGAGTGAGTAAGTAATATATCTCATATATAGACTTTGAGATGTATCTGCTACTTATGCTCTGTAAAGCCTTCATAACGACTCTAATCTGAGGTGCTGGTTGTTAATTGGTGATTTCTGAGGCTGGTAACTCTAAATGAACTTCTTCTCTGCAGCAGAGATAAGTTTTGGTCTTGCTTTCCTGGGAAGGTCTTCATGAGGGCCAGTTTTATCATAGTGTTAAAAAACTCACAATGGTCACAGAAATAACTTTAATCTGACAAAAGTAATAATAAATAAGAATTCTATGAAAGTTAACCAATGAAAGTCAGACATTGCTTTTCAACCCTGCTTCAATGGAATTATAAAAAAAAATCAACTCATGGAACAGGCCTGGACAAAAATGATGGTACCCCTAACTTAATCGTTTGTTGCACAACCTTTTGAGGCAATCACTGCAATCAAACGATTCCTGTAACGGTCAATGAGACTTCTGCACCTCTCTGCAGGTATTTTGGCCCACTCCTCATGAGCAAGCTGCTCCAGTTGTTTCCGGTTTGAAGGGTGCCTTTTCCAGACAGCATGTTTCAGCTCCTTCCAAAGATGCTCAATAGGATTGAGGTCAGGGCTCATAGAAGGCCACTTTAGAATAGTCCAATGTTTTCCTCTTAGCCATTCTTGGGTGTTTTTAGCTGTGTGTTTTGGGTCATTGTCCTGTTGCAAGACCCATGACCTGCGACTGAGACCCAGCTTTCTGACACTGGCCAGCACATTTCTCTCTAGAATCCCTTGATAGTCTTGAGATTTCATTGTACCCTGCACAGATTCAAGACACCCTGTGCCAGATGCAGCAAAGCAGCCCCAGAACATAACAGAGCCTCCTCCATGTTTCACAGTAGGGACAGTGTTCTTTTCTTCATATGCTTCATTTTTCCGTCTGTGAACATAGAGCTGATGTGCCTTGGCAAAAAGTTCCATTTTTGTCTCATCTGTCCATAGGACATTCTCCCAGAAGCTTTGTGGCTTGTCCACATGTAGTTTGGCATATTCCAGTCTGGCTTTTTTATGATTTGTTTTCAACAATGGTGTCCTCCTTGGTTGTCTCCCATGTAGTCCACTTTGGCTGAAACAACGACGGATGGTGAGATCTGACACTGATGTTCCTTGAGCATGAAGTTCACCTTGGATCTCTTTAGAAGTCTTTCTCGGCTGTTTTGTTACCATTGGGATTATCCGTCTCTTTGATTTGTCATGAATTTTCCTCGTGCGGCCACGTCCAGGGAGGTTGGCTACAGTCCCATGGATCTTAAATTTCTGAATAATATGTGCAACTGTAGTCACAGGAACATCTAGCTGCTTGGAAATGGTCTTATAGCCTTTACCTTTAACATGCTTGTCTATAATTTTCTTTCGAATTTCCTGAGACAACTCTTTCCTTCGCTTCCTCTGGTCCATGTTGAGTGTGGTACATACCATGTCACCAAACAACACAGTGACGACCTGGAGCCCTATATATAGGCCCACTGACTGATTACAAGATTGTAGACACCTGTGATGCTAATTAGTGGACACACCTTGAATTAACATGTCGCTTTGGTCACATTATTTTCTGTATTTTCTAGGGGTACCATCATTTTTGTCCAGGCCTGTTCCATGAGTTTATGTTTTTAAATAATTCTGTTGAAGCATGGTTGAAAAGCAATGTCTGACTTTCATTGGTTAACATTCATAGAATTCTTATTCATTATTACTTTTGTCAGATTAAAGTTATTTATGTGACCATTGTGAGTTTTTCTTTCATTGACCGAAGGGTACCAACAATTTTGTCCACGTGTGTGGTCTTGAACCTCAGACCAATCAAATCACTCAACTGAAAGTGCTGACATAAAGTGCTGTTGTCACAACAATCAAATTTATTAACAGCAATTGGTTATTAAAATCAATCAACCAATTTGAAATTGACAAGTCAATCTTATCTGGCCCATTTTAGCTGACGGCTGACTTATAGAAGTTTTATTTAGCGGATGAGGAACACAGGAGCCGTTCTGTTACTATTTCAGCAAAGCCATTTTGTTCTCTGTGGTATAAAAGTATATTCTGAATTGCAGATCTCATTCTCACATCTCTGCTTTTTGCACCTCCCTAATCGGATGTCAGCACCTCAGAGGAGACTGTAGATTATTGCGGTGTGGTTTGATAGTATCAAATAATAAATATCTACCTACCTGCTGTTTTTCCTTATCTCATTTTCTTACTATCAAGCTAAAGGTTCTGCACTTTTCTGTAGCTCAATCCCAGCCAGGGTATGATTCCTTCCTCTGCAGTTCTTTTAAAGCTCAGTCGTGATGGGTGCTGTTTTTGTAGCTGATAGATTAGGAGTCTGAGCAGAATCCTAAAAGAGATTGTCTATTCCTATGCATGAATAAACATATGAACAGTGATTGATGCATATGTTGATGTTTAGTCATTATCTTTTGCCTAGTCTTTGTCTACTGAAACTCATTGTCAGAGTCCATAGGAACTAAACAAATGATGGGACGAGGACAAGAACAGGAAGAAAAACCAAAACAGGAATACAGTGTTGTCATATTGTAGGGTCATAATAACAAGCAGCAGGGACGAGACTATGACACATTGTTATGGTTTCCCACTTAGCATCACAGTTCCCATTTTGACAAGTCCTGTATCTGACACATCCTGTCAGTTGTTTGCTACCCGATTGTGTTCACATGTCCTGCATCAGTCCTTCATTTTTTTCCAGATGTCCCCTGTTGATTTTTTTGGTGTGTTACAAGGTCTTGCCCAATCTTATTTTCGTGACACATATTCATTCTGTTTGGGCACTGATTATGAAATGGCCATCGTCATTTTGCCTGAGTACGACCCCTGCTACGACCTTATAAAGAAGACTTTTAGGTTATTCAGTTTCCTCTTGCCTCTTAACACACATTACAAACATACACTGATCTGCCATATAACATTACAGCCATTGACAGGTGAAGTGAATCTCATTACAATGGCACGGGATATATTAGGCAGCAAGCGAACAGTCGATTCTCAATTTGTGTGTTCAAGCAACTGATCTGAGCATCTTCGACAAGGGCCAAATTATAATGGCTAGAATACTGGGTCAGAGCAGTTTCGAAATGGCAGGTTATGTACTGGTTAGTACCTACTAAAAGAAGTCCGAGGAAGGAAAACTGGTGAACCGGCAACATCGTCATGGCTGGCCAACGCAACACTAATGCATGTGGAGAGCAAAGTCTAGTTCATCTGTTCTGATCCCAAATGGCTGACAAGGTTAAAGTTAGCTAAGATAGACCAATATCAGAACACACAGTGCAGGGCAGTTTATAGGGCTGTCTAACTACAGGCCAGTCAAAGTGCCCATGCTCACCAATGTCCACCACCGAAATCGCTGCAGTGGGTACATGAGCATCAGAATCAATCGAAGAAGGTGGCCTGGTTTGATGAATCATGTTTTCTTTTTGTTAAGTTAAGCCTTTGTTTGTTACATATACTGTACATTACAGCACAGTGAGATTCTTTCTTTGCATATCCCAGCGTGACTGGGGTCAGAGCATGATGATAGGGTTAGGGGGTCTTGCTCAAGGGCTCAAAGGCCCGACAGTGGCAACCTGGTGAAGCTGGGGATCGAACCGCAGATCTTCTGATATACTGATATGCTCAGTGCCCTAGCCCTCTGAACTTCCACTGCCCATCACATGGATGCCTGGATGAGTGTACCTGGAATCTCTCTGGATGTTAATTTGACACGTGCCAACTACATAAATCGTTGCAGGCCAAGTGCACCCCTTAACAGAAACAGTATTCACTAAGGTCAGTAACCTCTTTCCTCAGGAATATGCAATCTGACATACTGACATCCATAATGTGACAGCATTCAGTATAAATGACTGCCTACAGTATAATCATCACATTGCTCATACTGATAGCCTGAGATAGAACCTTAAATTGTTTGGAGTGAAAAATGACTGGACTGGACCCTAACCCCTCCCCACATCCACAGACAGGCTACATGAATGAACTATGAATTCTGCAGAGACTACTAACTCTGCTCCAAATGAGGCCTTCTAAATGCTGACCCAATGTTATATACATGTTACTCAGATGATTACTATAAAATTCCTGGTTAAGTGCTTTTTAATCACCCTTTAAAATTCAATTGAAAAAAAATGTAAATTTTTTGATTGTTCTTCACACCTCGAAATTTCAAGGTATTCACAGCCTGCTGCATTTGGGACTTAAGAGGCAAAGATTTTAATGGTGATAATCTGGCCTCCAAATTCTCCAGATCTCAATCCACCTGAGGCTACATGTAACGCACTGCACAAACAAGTCAGATCCCCTATAGTCCACAGCACCCAAAGGATCCACTGATAACATCCCTGTTCCAGACAACACAGCACATGCCAAGAGGTCCTGTGGGGTTATGACCCAAAGCTGCCCTGGTGGCACAATAGAAACCTCGACAATATGGAACTTACCATTTTGTTTTGTAATCTTACGACATCATCCCATATGTAAAGGGGGTTAAATTCCACTACTCTGTATATGCGTGCCCCATAAGAAAGGGAGTGCTGAGGCAGGGAAAGCAGACGTGTGGCACATGTGAATGGGAAAGACGGACAGCTAGAAAAAAGCCTGAGATCAATAGAGCCAGACCCTTCTCACAGACATCGCCCAGCTTTCAGAGATAAGTCACTGATCTCTCACTGAGCTCCTCTTACAGAAGGGAAAAGAAACTCAGACATACGCACGGAAAAAAAAAGCACTCTACCAGGGAAGTCATGCACAATGACCCTTTCTAAGTCTCTTCTTTTCATATCTATCGAGCTTTTTAAGGATCGGTATCAACATACGGTATTTTTAGTAGAGATATGTGTTTCCTTTCACAATCATCCTCTCTATCCTATTCATATGGGTAATTCATCCTTCTTTACTAGGCCACACTACAATTCCTTTCAGATTAGAGGTTGTTTGTATTTACGCTTCATTTCTGGCTGTCTATATTCTTTTTTGCTGCCTCCTTCTTCTTTATAGTCTCCCTGTGTCTCACTTTTTTTTTATACACTAAACGTGATTAAAGATACAATAATGGGCTGTATATTCTTTTCTTTTTTTTTCATTTCTTTTCACCTTTTCATCTACTATTCCTGTCTACCCTATTTACTCTTCTTTATGGGGCCTTTATAATCATCTACTCAAGCTCTTTACTCTTTAGCACTTTATCTTTGTGCTGCTTCACATTTTTACCAGGCTGTATTTTACTCTGGCTATACCTCCACATCTTCTTGACCCTTCATCACATTAGTCCACTTATTCTCATCGTTCTTTTGCATACTCTTATACTCTTATATTCCTGGGCCCATATTCACAAAGCTTCTTAGAATTCTCTCAGAGAGCTCCTATCTTAGCCTAAAAGGTCCTAGCTGGGAGTCTTAGACTAAAAGTGATTTAGAAAACATCTTAGAGCAACTATGAGTAAGGAAAGTACAAAAACATTTATCTTAGGAGGTGTGGTGACCCTGTTGCAGCAATTAAAGGACTGTGATTGGTTGATAAAAAAAAAACCTCTGACCTCTGCAAAGGTCTTGAAATGTGCTCTTTGTGAAAATAGACTATATGATAATAGAACAGACAGTGAAATCATAATGTTTGTATACTGTATAATGAAATTGTATAATCATGACTACAGGCTACTTTATGCAAAGTTTCTGTTATAGGCTAAATATCTTAAAGTGAATTAAAACAGCCAAATGTTGAAAATGTGAACCAATTTCCACACAGTAGTTACTATATTTAAGTTCTTCCATTTATTTACCGTACTGATTTTATTACTTGTAATCCATTTTAGATTGATGGGAGCAAAATGGCTCAGCTTTTACCAGTTTACATGATTGCAGGATAGTCTGTTTAAGTTGCACTTTCGGATGATATGTAGCCAACGGAAGTAAATCAACAGGAAAACCAAATTGGACAGACTTTTTACTTTTAGCTTTATGTTCAGTGTTTGGAGAATATTTCTTCTTTCCGCCATTTTGTCCTCTGCTATAGAAACTCTTAAGCCTCTTAAAAGTCCTCCTCTCTACTTTTAACATTTTTTTTTTTTTTACCGTAGGAGCTGTGTTTAGGGCTAAGATGTTTCGCGAATCATTTTTATCTTTACTAAGATTTAATCCTAAATTTAAGCAGAAATTCTAAGCAAATGTCATCATTCTAAGATTTCTCTTAGAATTTCATTACTAGGAGCAACTTTTAGGCTTAAGAAGCTTTGTGAATACGGGCCCTGGAGTCTATCCCAGGAGTGTTAGGGCACAAAGGCGGGTGCAAATTCATTACAGGGCACACACACAATATATACAATTTGGGAGTGCCATTGGGACTACTTGGAGGAAATCCCACCAAGCACAGGGAGAACATGCAAACTCCATGCACACAGACTCGAAGCGGAAATCAATCCCTCGACCCTGGAGGTGCAAGTGCTAACCACTATACCACTGTGCCACCGACAGAAAAGCCAATGCAGCATAAATCACTGAAAAACATAAATGCTCGCTATGATAGAAAGACACCACAGCCAACTGGAGGCAAAGAATGGGGCCCAGGAGGCAAAGAGCCAACGGCCAACAATCCAGCCTCCAAATTTCCAAAATCCCAATCCGTCGTAGTGGCAGACATCATAGCGTGTCCACAGAGGCCCAAGCCAAGCCCAAAGGGTTTTAATGTTAATGGTTTCAATGTTATGATTACTTTCACATCATTCAAATGATTTTCAAGATCTTTGTGTATTTGTCAAAAAAAAAATCTTGAAATCAACCTCAAATGTGACTAACAATTAAAAAAAAAGGAGGTAGTAAAACAACTTCTTTTTTCACATCACATCTTAACCTTCATTAGTTACATATTTAAGCATGCCAGTAGATGGTGCAGAAAATCACTTCAGCGAAGGTGCCGCAAAAATAAATTTAATAATGGCAGTAGGGTGTGGTTCAAGTTTTCCTGAACTGGACACAAGCCAGAGCATGATGCGATCACATAGACACAGTTCCAGCTGAGATGGTTCTGATATTTCCTGTCACTCCATGTGGCCTGAGAGCTTTACGAACAGATGGCAGTATTCTGAGAGACAACCTTTGTATTGTTTTAGATCTACATAAACACACACAGTGCCAAATACGTGCAAATGCTGTAATTATCAAATTTACAAAAGTCCAAATACTGTAGCTGGTGTATTAACATTGCATTAAGCCAATACGATTTTTGGAAAGAAAGTTCAGGCCTTTTATTCGAGAATTGCACCCTTGAACAAAAGATACTATTGAAACTTTTTTCCTATGGAACTGGTTTTTGTTGAGAAATACATAAGTGTTTGAGCATGGGAGTGATTCAGGAACAGCCTAACAAAAAGCCTGCAGGTCAGCTGACAGTGTGCAAGTGGAGAAAACAGCAGTATAAAAAAAAAGAGTTTGCAAGCTCAAATACTAAAGTATTGTTTTAATTATTGTACAGGTCTGCATTGCAAGGCTGGTAATAGACTGAAGGAGTTATTTGTGAGTGTATATTTAAAGCTTGGGTTAAAGCCCTATGTGATCATAGTTCAAGTGTGCAGGCTTCGTTTAGAGTTAGACTTGTCTCATGGAGTTTTTCAGTCTCATGGAGGCTGTCTGTTTCACTCTTGCTTAGTGCTTTAAATAAAACTTTTTCTTTTGTTCAGCTAAGTACAGTATATTCATAATGTTTCCAGACTGCAAATAAATACAACAACATTTTCTGTATGTTTATTTACGTGATATGTGTTAACAAGAAAAAAAACTTGCCAATGCCGTCCAAGATGATAACCGCCATGCTAACTGGTTTTCAGATACATTGTTTGTGTTTTAAATTATTATCAGATATCAGTAAATAACTGATAATTTATTTTTTAATTAGATACTTTTTTCCTAGACATTTTGGTCAAAATGTAGAATGATGTAAATATACAATGCAAAATATACAGTGCTTGTTAATAGTGTTATTATTATTATTATTATTATTATTATTATTATTACATTTTTCAATACAGATTTTTTTAACATTGGAACACAATGTGTGACTTTGTTTGACCAACACAAGTGAGAACTTACTACAAGTAATCAGACTGCCTTGAGAAAGAACCTGTTGCAGAGTCTGCTGGTGATGGCGTAGATGCTCCTGAGGTGTGGTGAAGAGTGGTCTATTTGTTCCATAATTTTCTTCATCTTCATCGGGACCACAGTAAATGTGGTTTAATTTTTTAAATATCATATGCCAACACTCTGACTAGTGTTTATCCATTTTTAACTAGCACTTACTCAGCTCTGGCTAGCATTTAGCCAACTATGACTAGTGTTTACCAACCTCTGACTCTGACTAGCATTTAGCCACATCTGACTAGCATTTACCTATACTCTGACTAGAATTTATCCAACTCTAACTAGTGTTTACCCACCTTTGACTAGCATTTATCCACCTCTTACTAGTTCTTACTCACCTCTGACTAGCATTTGCTTACCTCTAGTTAGTATTTGCCTACCTATGACTATTGTTTACCCACCTTTAACTAACGTTTACTCACCTATGACTAGCATTTACTCATCTCTGGCTAGAATTTACCTAACTCAACACTAGTCAGAGATAGGTAAACGCTAGTGTTTACCCAACTATGACCAGCATTTACTCACCTCTGGCTAGCAATTGCCGACCTCTGACTAGTGTTTAGCCAACTCTGACTATCGTTTAATCACCCCTGACTAGGGTTTCCTCACCTGTAACTAGCATTTACTCACCTCTGTTTATCATTTACTCACCTCTGACTAGCATTTAGCCAACTCTGACTAGCCTTTAGCACATGACAAGCGTTTACTCACCTCCAAAATGCGTTTACCCATCTTACCCAGGCGTTTATTCACCTCTGACTTGTGGGCTCTGACTAGTATATACCCACCTCTACCTAGGGTTCACTCATGACTGCCTAGCATTTACGCACCTCTGACTAGCGTTAAAACAGCTTTAGAATTTGTTAGCTTATGAGAATGTCCTCCCAACAGCTTGAGTTTCATATTGTTTTGCCAGATCAAATCGTAGGGTTTTCCATATTGGCCTGGTTATTGTTCCTACTATGTATTGGATTGCATTAGTTGGTAATAACGTCACTAATATTAGTTAAGAAGAGATAATGGACATTTGGGTAATAGAAATGTAGAGACTTAAGCAGGGGTAAAATTATAATATTTTTTTCCTCTATTGTAATGCATGATGGATTATTCAGTTCTTTGAATAGTGGCTGAAAAAAGGCTTCCATACGGTCTTAATTGTTTTATACTTTTATTTGTAATTAACAAACTTCATGGACTTCAGCTATGTTTATTCTTTTAATGTCCTTGTTTTTAGCTTCAATTCACTTTTATTCAAAGGACTATTCTTATATACATATATATTATTTTATTTTTTTTACTGCTAGTAAGTCACAGTCTGCCTTACCTCAACCACATAATTTATCATTTATGCACCTTTTCAACCACTACATTTCTGGTTATAAGCATTTGTGTCTACACCATTCAGTGAGGTGCTTCACTTCTCATCACTGTTGCTGATGAGACCCGTAACAATAGCTATGCAATTGGTAATAGTAGTTTATTGGATTAAAGGAATTATTGGCATATACTCATCTTATATACAGCTTCTCTACCTTCATTAGCATTAAAGAGCCATTCCACATCCTACTAACCTCTGTTTGTTATACACTGCATTCTGAATCTCTTTCTTTGTGTCCATGCACTCTCTCTTTTTTTTTTTTACTTTGATTCCCACCCACCTCACTCACCCAATATGTCCTTGCTTCTCAAGAGACAGAGGGAACATATCTATCTAAGACTAATACCTGACTGTGAGATTCACAACCCCCCGGAGAAATCCAGCCATTGCCTTATCTTCTAGTGAGTATATGTCTGTGTGTGTCTGTGTGTGTGTGTGTGTGTGTGTGTGTGTGGCGCACCAGGGTGTTTGTGAAGTGGAATACAGGTTTGGTTTCTATTAGATGAGCAGCCGTGTACATACTGTGCTTATACAGTATATTCAAGAGATGACTCTGTGTGTGTGTGTGTGTGTCTCATATAGTCACATAAAGTCTTTCTTTTCCAATACAGGTAATGCTGGCTGATGAATTTTGCATGTCCTCCTCTCCGTGTCCTGCTCAGGCTCCCAGTGGAAGAAGCAAACAGAGACAGAAAGCTTTGTTGATGCATATTGAAGTGTGCTTTCTTGGCCAAGCTAACCTGGTTTTTATAAATTCTTTCCTTTTCATACACTTACCAGCTGCAAGAAAAACACAGCAATTTCAATGCAAATGAGACTGCATTCATGAATGCACACATACACACAGTATGCACACAAACACTGTATATGCATGTGCACAGACTCTTTGCAGCCCACAAAAAGGACATCAGCAAATGGATGTGTGACGTGTAGGAAAACGATTGTGGTGTTATTCCGTCATAACTGGAGCGAAGATACAGAGATACAAAGCCGTTCACCATCCTTGTGTCTGATTTACATCTGAAACGCTGGCCTCTCAGGAACTTCTTCAAAGGCCCAAACGTGGAAATGGTTGAAGCGAGGTCAGGCTTATATGACAAATGAGACAATAACTCCAAGTTAAGTTGCTGTAATGTGCAAGTGGAGTTGGTGAATGATTGTGTGTACAGTTCCCACAGACAGATGGAGCTCTTCTGCACGTTGGCAATAAGTTACCTGCCGATTTTCAAGGACCGGGCGTTCCCCAGATGACTGCAATGGGCTCCGAGCCACGATCGTCGTTCACATATGTGCGCCCTCCCTTAAGACTTTTGCACCATTCCAATGTTTTACTGCGGCTAAGAGTCTCATCACCGTACTGTGCTTGAAGTCTTCTGTCAATGTCAATCGGTTTTATGCCTTCATTTGTGAGAAAATTCATCACAAGTCCAGGTTTGACTTGAACACCCCTCGTAGTGTTATTTTTAATGGATCTGCAGGGAGGGGTAGGTACTGTAGAATTAGAAAAGCCGTAAGGGAGATGCAGAAAGGCAGTGATATTTAAATAGTGTACTGGAGGTACATTAACAAAAATGAAGTGTATGTGGGGCAAGCTAGAGTGCACGGCTAAATTATTTATTTGTACATTACTGTTGAACGTAGAATGACAAATGGGAGAGGGTAAAACAGATAGAGAGTTTCCCCACTGTATTTCCTTTAGTTTTTTCACTCTCTCTTTCTCTCCAAACCTTTTTCTTCCATTCTATCTACTTGTCTATAAACCCCATGCACTCTAACATATTTTCTCCTTCCATAACATTAAATCTGTCATTAGAAGATTTTGTAAATTACCACAAGGGATTTAAAACAGAGCAATGGAGACGGCGAGCTGTGATTGAAGTGTGGATGTACAGCTTTACTTCAAGGGGATTAACAGGAAATTTTGCATCAGCTGGTCAGGAATTACAGACGTTACCAGGTCTTCCATTTTCATATGCTCAAAAGTAATCAAGAAAATTGTCTGACAAGCAGTTTGATGGCTAATTCTGGACTGTTAGTTCTTCACAAATTACTGACATAAAAAGGTCTGGAGTTGATTGCAGGTGATGAATTTGCATTTAATCCAGAGAAGTACAAGTTAAGGTGGCCATCATAAAGCTAAAATATCAAAAGAAATATATCACGGAGATAGAAGAGCCTGTTAGTAGTGGCCAAATCAATAATTTGGTACATTTCATAAAAAGAGGGAATTCACCAAAAGGCCTTGAAGGGCACAGACGACCAAGTGAATTATTTCCTTTATGAACAAAGGTCCCTTCATGACTCGCCAAGCGTAGAATACGCTTTGATCATTGTCAAAGAGATGTACTGTAAATACATATGATTTACTTCAACCACTGGTACAGTAGCGCTCAAAAGTAAAAAGGCCAAAGTAGACCATGTTAAAACCCTTTAAAGACTAGCTAGCTCTGATACATTAATCCAGAATGAATGGAATACAGTGTGAAGGAGGAAAGGAATGGCTTATGTTTCAAAGTACAGTATACTACATCGTCTGTCGAACATGGTAGAGGCAGTGTTAGTGTGCATAGCTGGTAATGGAACCGGGTCACTGGTGTTCTTTGATGACCTCACTGCTAATAGACGTAGCAGGATGAATTCTGTACACTCTGCTCAGTTTCAGTCAAATAACGGATTTGTGACGAAAACAGTCAACTTACTGTTTGTAAGTTGAAACTTCCTTTACCAAGCCGTTTGCCGTTGATTTGTGATTCTGGTGTTTGCTCTGAGCCTTTTCTCCGCTATTCTGATTTACATCGCCTGACCTTCTGCCTGTTTGACTACTCTTTTTGCTTGTTGGCTTTTGGATTATTTGTCCTGCATAATGCTCAGTAAAGTTTTTACCCCAATTGTATCCTGGCTCAGCTTCCGTTTCTGACATTTCCAGTACACAGAACCAACAATATAAAAGTGGCGTCCTTGTCCAAATACTCATGGACCTGACTGTATTGTGATTTCCACCAACATTATACACCAGCGTACACAAACACATGCTCATGTCTGTCTACTTGAATGATTTAGCGTGGCAAAGGAGTACCTGAGGGAATGCTGTCCTCATTTCATAATGACGGACACAAAAAAGAGCCTCTCACTGGCAGACAATCTCACAGACACACTTATACACACATCTTCACCTACCTTCCTCACGTTTGAATGTCATTCAATAAGTCATGCAATGTGTTTAGCAGTGCTAACATTCACACCGGCTGTTTTGTGTGTGTGTGTGTGTGTGTGTGTGTGTGCGCGCGTATTTGTGTGGTTTAAAGGTTTTTTTTTTCATTAAGAATTTCGCATTCTCTTCAATCAATAACACTGGGTTTGTTAATATCAAATCATATTGCAAACACTTTTTAGTTAACTCAAGAAATCTGACATGCTGTTTTTGTAGTAAAGAAAGTAATTGCTGAAGGTCAAATGCTGAAATTTTGTTTTGTTTTTTGCTTCTCTGACACAAATGACCACTGGTTAACACTTATTGCTATCAACAGAATAAAACATTGATCTGTTGGATAAACCGCTGGCTCAGACAGACCCCAGTTCCTATCTTCCTGTGGTTAAAAAATGAAAAGTGTGAAGGTCGTTCATGAACGGTTCGTTCTTTTTGAACGAGTCTTTAACGTGACTCAGAGAGTGCTCTCATTCATTAACTACTGGGCGCGCATTCGCAAAACCTCCATAGGTTATGTACAGGAAACAGAATTGAGAACAATGGAACCTCGGATTGCGAGTAACGTGGTTTACGAGTGTTCCGCAGACCGAGCAAAGATTTGTAATAGATTTTTAATCGGAAACCGAGCAAGTATTAGTTTACGAGCGCCGAGTATCATGTATCACACATGCGACTCTTATTTTGACACCGAGCGTCACTCTCTCACCTTCCCCCCACGGCTTCGCAAACACCCAGAAACTCTGCTTGTCTCGTATGAGTTTGCGTGCGCAATTTGACACCGACACACACACACAGACGCTCTCCCACCTTTTCACCCCTCCCCGGCTTCACAACCACACAGAAACTCTGCTCTGTTGTGATTCTTTTCAAAGGTAAGGTTCTGGTTCATTTGTTTTATGTTTTTTATTTTTATTTTACAGCAGTGATTCCCTTAGTATGCGCTCACGCCAGGTCAGAGAGATTTCTCTTTTCCATGTTAAAACAGTGTTTCCGTGTTTATGTGTGTGTCCGTTTGTTGTGAAACTTAAGTGATTCTGTTAGTATGCGCTCATGCCAGTCTCAGAGAGATTTCTTTTTTTCCTGTTAAAACGGTGTTTCCATTGTGTGTGTGTTTGTTGTGATTCTTAAAAAGCGAGGTGGGGAGAGGGAGGAGGAGTGTTACTGTGTAAAACGAGTCGAGGGAAGGGGCTAATTTCACACACACACACACACACACACACACACACACACACACACACACACAGACGGCGCCTGCGCGCACCAACGGAAACACTTATCTGTCAGGATTTATTTGTACTTTTTTAAAGGTAAAGTGCAGATTAATTTGTTTTATTTTCATTTTATAGATTGTATTAATTATTTTTATGTATTTATTTTTTAGGGCTGTGTAACGAATAATTTGAGTTTTCATTATTTCTTATGGGAAATGATGATTTGGTTTACGAGTGTTTTGGAATACAAGACCACTTCCGGAACGAATTATGCTCGTAACCCAATTTTCCTCTGTACTTATCTTTAGGTATTTTGGTCCGAATTTTTCATTCTTTTGTCACGTGATTCCCATAGACGCTATGCAGTGCAATAGATTTAAAAGAACGAACGACTCAGACTAGAAGACTGAAAATTTAACATTTTATTTGATTTCTGATCAAAAGAATGAAAAAAAATCTGTTCATTTTGAAGAACAAGATTCAAAGAACCGAGTCACTAAAATGATCAAAGCTGATCATTTTAACTGTTGAAAATTATCATATGTTATTACTTACAACACTAAAAAAACATTTTTCTCTTTTATTTGCCAATCAAACGCTTCAATATTTCTTTCCCCCAGCTTAGTCAGTAAGCTAATTCAGTGGTTAAGGCATTGGACTATGGTTCAGAAGGTCTTAGGTTAAAATCCCATAACCACCAACTTATCCTTGTTGGGCCCTTGAGCAAGCCCCTCAACTGCTCAGATGTATAATGAGGTAAAATATCAGACCCTCTGAATAAGGGTGTCTTTTAAATCATGCTTTATCTAGCAATATCTGTCAGACACCGACTTCTTTAGGTGAGCAGTTAATCCTGCCTCACTAAAGTTTCCGCACACCTTCTGGAGATACCCAAAATATTCCACCCAGTGTTCCAAGGAAAAGATTATATCACTGATGTGAGATTAGTTATGTCTATTTGAAGATTACATGGCAGCATGGAGCCCAGCAGTGTAATGCATTACTTCTGGTGCATGTAGTTTATTTTTGTGTAAAAACATAATAAAACTGTAAAATCATTTGATTGCAGCGGGTCTCAGTATTAGACAAATACAACCTCAGACGAACAACATCATATTGTATAACCTTTTCACCGTGTCATCATTTAATTAACAAAAATGAAGCCAAAAAAAAAAACAAAAAAAACAAAAAAAAAAAAAATGCATTTTTATGGCATTTTTAATGACTATACCACCGGTGGTGTGGTATAGTGGTGCAACTGTGACAAGCTAAAAATAAATAAATAAATAAATAAATAAATAAAATAAAACTAAAACTGTGCTAAAACTTCTTTTTGCGTAAATTTGTCTTGAATGCACCCTGAGACTGTAGACATTGTTGCCATGGGAAGCATGATACACTCACGGGTGGATGAAATCATAATGAGTATAAATAACTGGCTGGTTCACGTACAGTAAATTACAACAAATTTAAAATTTGTTTTCTGTCATCTTTTGGTGTTTAGTGGCTGTTCACTCATGCGTGTGCAATTAGGTTATATGAACTATTTCTTCATTTTTATCATGTAAAATATTTAGCAAATTATTATTTTTTTCTTAGACACCCTCTGGTTTACACTGATTTACATACATTATGAGGTTTCATACTGTTTCACTAAGTACTGTATATGGTTGGTGAATAATGGCCCATTAAACAGACTCAAACAAGTGCTGCAAAGACTGAGGCTTTATGAATAAGTGTTTGCATGTTGATCCAGACTTTTGGGCCACCCTATACATGGATATGGATATGTTCCTGTATATGTTTAAAACTGTGAGTGATGTGATGCGACAAAGTCTGATTGTGATAACTCAGTGTGAATTTTGAATTTTCAGTAATGAGTGACGTTTTCCCATAAGGACATTAGCTTAGAAATGCAGAGGTTAGCAGGGCGTATTTCAGTGAGATGTGAGTGAGTTTCCTGACTCATTTTGGCAAATTATTATTCTCTGACACACAAGATTGTGCCATAAAACTTTATTTTAGGACCTTTAAACCACCACATTTTCAGCAGTGTGTGACATACAGTATACTGTAGCTGCAAGATTTTCAAGTCAATTAATTGAAACAGCCTATCGCATCGCTTCGCTTCGTGTATGTGGTGCTGTATGTGGCATGTACCATCCACGATATGTTCTGTGAATTTGGACATTATGAGATTTAGATGGTGGTAAAACGACGCGTTATGCATTTTACAAAACTATGGTGGATGTTGGAGTATAAGCACTGTGGTGAAGGAGAGAAATAACATCGCCAAAACCTAAAATCTGCATATGAGCAATTTTTGCGCAAAAGACATGAGATGTACACATTGTGTTAGGGAAGCTGATGGTTACTGTATACCTGATATATTTATTTACCAAATTAAAAATAAAACTGGTAGACGAGGAGGCAGATGATGCTGTAAACTGAAGATTTTCTATGTTTATAATGCTTCTTTCTAATTAAAAAGGTTTTACAGTAAATACAACAAAACTCAACACTTTCGTTTTTGATCTACATCTCAACATCTCAAAACTGCAATAAATGGATTTATCTCAGTTCTTCTTTATACTTTTGGTAACTAGCTTTTCAGTTGAAGCTAAAAAAAACCACAACAACAACAACACATTTCTCATTTATAAATACACACTCTCACACACTCAGTCCTTTCAATCATCTTCTGACTGATTATCTCTTCTTGGTAAAGCAAGGTCTAGAGTTAACTTGCGTAAACACTTTGGGCATGACCCGGGCTATCATTAATGCATGCCTGGCATTCATTCACATCAGATGAGCCAACTCCTGCCTGCGGTGTATCACTGACTTTGTCTGGACAGTTGGCTGACAGTGCCTCCATCATTCCTTTGCTCTCTGAGATGAAGGAATGAGGCAATTTATAGAGTCTGCCTCGAGCTGGAATACACAGAATCAACCATTAATGTCAGCCAGGTTCTGCATGACACACATGACAGATGTTAAGTCAGCTGCACAAGATAGGTAGACAGATGTACATGCATTATGTGTTCCAAATCTTTTGTCATCTCTCTCTAACACACACACACACTGATATATGATTCTTTATACTGTCCAGACTTATCGCTCCCATTCTGCCTGCTCTATCCTATTACACCTACCCATAATCTATTAAACCAGTATTCTTTCATCAGTTGATAAGGTGCGCCATTCCATCATTCTATATTGCAACTCCATCATCATACACATGACTGCATAAATGATTTGAAGCGAAAACCGAGCAGCCGAGGGAGTGTCCTCGATTCAGAGTAAGAAGATGGCACTCCACACAAACCCCACCACCTTCACCAGGATGCTGCCCTTAACTGCAGTGAGATAAAAACATAAGACGCTCTGGATGAAGTCATCAGCCAAATGCTATAAATGAAATGTAAATACAAATAGCACTTGATTATAAACAACTGTAAACCTGCACATGATGCAGCTACTCAAAGTCTCTAAATTTCTAACACTGCTTGCAGCTGAATCGATTCTAAAACCTGCTGTTACAGAAAATTAACCAACATCTTCTCACCACACAGAATAAAGAATTCAGTTTAAAATGACATATTAAAGTAAATGACATATTAAGCAGCACAATGATTATAATCAATATAGTTAACTTCAGACAGCACAAACGCCACTGTTTCCTTATTGGGGAACAGGCAAATTTCTTCATGTTCCTGACATTACGAAATAATTTTTGCCACATTACCTTACAGACAAGGATACTTTTTTCTTACAGCCAAGGATTTCTTTTTTTTTTTTTTATTTAGACGTGTGGAGCAACATAAATAAATAATTGTTACATGTATAATTGCTAATTACAGTAGCAGTGGTTTTACTTTTATCATGTGTGAAGATTTATATCCTATGCTATGTAAGCTAGCAGCAACCCAGTTTATCAAACATAACAAAAAGTCTTATAGTAGTCTATTTCATCACATATATAAAATTATGCTCAGAATTTAGCATACCCAAATGCCTTTTTTTAATACCTGTTTTTCCATTTAGATTTTTTTTTCCTCCCTAAACTGAGCACCTTGACAGTTTTGAACTTATTTTATCTACTTTCTGATTCGGCAAGCAGTAACATTACAAGCATTATTCATCGCCCAACATCAACCTTGCCATGACGTACCATGCCTAGCTCATAAAATAAAGCCAAAGTATCCACTCGAACAACTGACCCAAACAGTGACATAATATCATTGTGTGACATGCAAATGTGTGACACATAAACATCACCACCATGCAGAATTTTTGGGGTGGGCATGCTGTTTTATTCCCCAGCAAGATGTCACCCATGGTGCCATTACCTAAATCTGCACCTGTGGTAGAGAATAGAGTGAGAGAGATGAAATACAGCATGCCTATGAAAGCTACAAATATCATTTTAAACAATACTTACAACAATACCCTTTTTTCCCATGATGCCCATTTGATTAAACATGTTTTTATCATCCCCCCCCAAAAAAAGAAACATTTTCTATTCTGGTGTATTCCCCATGAGATAGGAGGTGCTGATGTAGGGTATGTGAAACTTTAATTAAACTCTCATCATTATGATCTCTCCAGGGGCTTTGGCTAACACACTTCATCATTTCACACAAGGCAGCAGAGTGCAGGCCTGATAGCACCATCTCTTTTACATGCCCCTTTTTTAGCCCTGCTTGGAACCTTTTCACATTGCTGTCATGGATTCTGGGACATAAAATGGATGAGTGTGGACTTATATTATAATACTTTATATATAATTCTATAGTATACAGGTTGGGTTGGCTGAGAAAGAATAGGGAGAAGATTAGTTGAATGATTACTTAGTATGTTAATATGTCATTGTACAGAATATGATAAAAAAATATTAACTAATATAATAACTAAACTAATACCTGTACCTACTATTATCCATTCCTACTCAAAGGTCCATTTTCCTACCTTATTGTATTAGTCATATGAATGGGATTCACAGACTGTCCACTGGTGTCCCACTAGGCTCAGTACTTGGTCCTCTTCGGTTCTTCCCTTGTAATTAATCTCCTGGTGAGGTCATATCCTTTTGCGGGTTATCAAACCATTGTTGACAACACACAACTCACTCTCTCACTCTTCCCACAGACACTCAAGTTTCCCACTTGGATCTCAGCATGTCCCTTATCCAGATTAGTCCAAAGAAGTACAGAAGAAACAAATACGTCTTGAGTCATCGTTTAAAGGTTGTCAAAGACTCTAGAGGAAGTTCATTCCAGCACCTAGGTGCCAGACCAGAAAAGAGTTCGGATGATTGTCTTCCCTGATCCTTGATAGATAGTAGATCCAGACGAGCACGTGTGTAATCACGTGTGTGGTGTGATTACAGCTGAGAGGTAAGTGGGTGCTGGGCCATTTTATGCTTTGTAGGCAATTTTATGCTTTGTAGTGAATTTGATGCAGGCTGCTAAAGGAAGCCAGTACAGGTAGCAGAGAAGTGGGGTGGTGTGGGGGAACTTGGGAAAGTTGAAAACGAGACATTCTGGATCAGCTGCGAAAGACGAATAGTGGACAGAGGCAGACCTGCCAGGAGTGGATGCAGTAGTCCAATGTTAAAATAACAAGGGACTGAACAAGCACCTGAGTAGCTGACATCTCATCTTGGATCCCAGTTCCTCAACTGAAACTTAATCTCAGCAAGAATCGAACTGCTGTTTATTCCAGGCGAATCATCCACCATCAAGATCTTGTGATCTCTCTGGGCAACTTGCAGATTACAGCTTCACTCATTACCCGCTACCTTGCAATAACCCATGACAATTAACTGTCCTTTTCTTCTCACATTGCTAACATTTCACACACTCCCAGGGATTTCTTCTTTATATCATCAGAAAGATTAATCCTTTTGCTCGTTCAGATGCTCGTTCAGTCTCTTTTTATTTCTTGACTGGACTATTGCAACTCCTTCCTGGCATGTCTGTCTCTGCACACCATTCAACTTCTGCAACTGAAGTTCTCCCAAACTACTCTGTTCCCTCTTTCTGCATTACATTCAAAACTCTGATGCTTGCTTACAGAGCCAAAAGCAGAATATAGCACTTACTGTATCCCACCCCGCACTGAACCACATTACCTCCAATTCTCCAGCACTACTCGACTTGTCCCACCATCTCTCAGGGAAGACATGAATCTAGACTGTTTTGTCAAGTTGTGGAATGAGCTTCCTCTAGCGGTCCACACTGCTGAGTCACTGACAATCTTTAAACAATGCCTAAAGACATATCTGTTTCTTAGGTTTCACCCACGCCAAAGAAAGGGTGGTTCTAGTCAGAACCAGTGTAAGGATACATTCATTGACATGGACTTAAAACCATATATGTAAGGTGCTCTGGATAAGGGTGTCTGCCAAATGCCGTGAATATAAATGTTCTCAGCTACAGTGGCACATGGCACCGATAGAGCAATGTAGATCTCCTTTTTGGATACTAACAGGACATTAACCCCTGAGTCATTATAAGATTGAAGAAGAGAAAGGCATATGTGTCTTCCCCCAGAAAATATTTGCTTCCATTGCCCTTAACTTTAATTACAGTGCACAATGTGGTGATCAGTTCATGTGTGAAAATGATTCTTCATGCTCCCAGAGCCACTTATTCATAGTTATAGTTTTGGAATATGGAAGAAACAATCCCTAAAAGTGATAATCTGGTCATTCAGTACATTCAGGTTATCAGCTGACTTAATTTTCTTGCCATATACTGTTTCTGAGCCTAGACCTGACCGACTGCCCGTAAACCCAGCCCGTAAAACTGCCTCCAGAACCATGTATGCTTCAAATGATGCATCCATTATACTGTACATCCTGAATGAGTTTTTGCCTTAACTACAGGGTGGGCCATTTATATGGATATGGATACAAAATATGCCCTGTTTGTGGCACATTAGTATATGTGAGGGTGCAAACTTTTCAAGATGGGTGGTGACCATGGTGGCCATTTAGAAGTCGGCCATTTTGGATCCAACTTTTGTTTTTTCAAAAACCGAGTGCTACGCTGTGGGCTCTTGCTGAATGAAGCTAGGACAGCCACTGATGTTTGTTCATTAGTGACCGTTTTAATGCGTCCACATTTTGGCAAATCCAACACTGAACCAGTTTCACAAAACTTAGCAAGCAGTTTGCTAACTGTAGCATGGGAGATGGGTGGTCTCGTAGGGGGTCTTGCATTAAAATCTGCTGCAATGACCCGGTTACTGTGTTCACCAGATATCAACACAATTTCGATCCGCTCATCACGTGTTAACCTCTTTGACATGTCAATGGCTGTGAACAAAGAGAAACGTGTAAATAACTCATGAAAGAATAAAGTTACGTTAAAACCAAGCACACCATTGTTTTTCTTGTGAAATTCCCAATAAGTTTGATGTGTCACATGACCCTCTTCTTATTTAAAAAAAAAAAGTTGGATCCAAGATGGCCGACTTCCAAATGGCCACCATGGTCACCACCCATCTTGAAAAGTTTGTCCCCTCATATATACTAATGTGCCACAAACAGGACGTTAATATCACCAACCATTCCCATTTAATTAAGGTCTATCCATATAAATGGCCCACCCTGTACAGATAGTATGAACAGGTTGTTGAGGTAATTCCAAAACATAGTTTTTAGGATAAATGTCTCTAAGGTGAATCCACATAAGTTATTATATTTGATGCAGTCTTTTTCGTCACAGACATGACTCGGATATGAATTTGGCTGAACCCAATCATTGGTGGTTGTAATAAAACACAATCATAAAATCACCAGACCTGAGTGACAGAAAACTCATAGTCATCATCGTCTATACCGCTTTATCCCAAATACAGTGTTGTGGGGGCCTGGAGCCTATCCCCTGAGACTTGGAACCTTGAGACCTGATGGCCAATTCATCACAGGGCACACACAAACACACACTCACTATTGCACTATGGGTAATTTGAGAGCACCGATTAGCCTTAATTAATCTACATGTCTTTTGGAAGGAACCCCACCAAGCACGGGGAGAACATGCAAACTCCACGGTGGGAATCGAAACCTTGACCCTGGAGGTGCTGACTCCTGGCCCGGTTCAATTCCCTGTTTGCATGTTCTCCTTGTGCTTGGTGGGTTTCCTCTGGGTATTCCGGTTTCCTCCCACAGTCCAAAGACCTGCAGATTAGACTACTTGGCGATCCCAAATTGCCCGTAATGTGAGAATGAGTCTGTGTATTAGTTCGCAAGTCTTATTACTTAGTCACACACTGCACTCACGTTTTGGCTTAGGATCAGATTTTTATATTTTTAAATATCTGCAAAAGGGCCTGAATTTTCTGCCAGGCTCAGTTTTTATTCCCTCACTAGCAGCCCAATCACAGTCATCTTCAGGCATACAGATTTTTCGCTGATTCATTTTTTAAATCTCATAAAGAAGATCACTGGGATCAAATATAATAACAAAAAGGGGCCCTTGCAAAAAGTAAGGAACAATTGCATTAAAATGGACAGAATGTTCAATCTTTCAGAGCTTGTAACTGGTGAGTTTGCTTGGCTTAAAGGTGAGTGTCTGTAAAGACTAAGTGTAGTTTTAGTTCAACGGTGTATTTATGCTTCGTATTAACATATGTTAAAGTGTATGGACAATTTTATATATTGCTACTTAGCATGAGTTATGACTGTTTGGTTTTATATTTATCCAATTATAGCTTTTTTAAAATGTGTAATAACTCCATGACACGTTGGTACCCGATGGAACAAGTACTGTAGCAAGTGCAGATTTCTAACGTATTAGATTTTCCTTCTATATTGCTGCGGGCAAATGTACTGCAATACAACTTTGTTTCTCAAGGGGTGCAAGAAAAAAAGATGAAAAAAAAAAAAAAGAAGCAAGGAAGAGAAGCTGCCCTAGGGTTTAACTGCTGTGGCGCTTAGCATTTTACTCCCAGGCACATGCAGCTCACCAGTGAAATAAAGTAATGCTGGAAATTTAAACCAAACAAGTAAATAAAACACAAATTGTGTCTCCGGGGCCTACGCCTGGGGACATACAGCCTAATATGAATCTAATTTGACACAAAACACAACGGGTTTCTTATGAGAGAGATTTGTATCTTTCCCCTTTTTCTCTCTCACAGAGTCAAATACAAGGAGATATGAAAAATGCGTATCATCAACTTACGTCTTCTTACCAAAATCATTAAAAAGTAAAAATAACAATATTTACAAACAAACAATCAATCATGACAGATGATGTCAGTAAATAAGCAGACTCGATTATGGGAAAAGAACTTAAATATTTGAGTCACTTGTGCTCTCACAACCAGAAGCCTTTAAAAAAAATTCTGCTTCCATCAAGTCACAATGGGATTAATCTGTGATTATTTTTACCTGTGTATAATTACTGCCAGTTTGCTGAAATGTATTTTATTTCTCTTTCTATAAGGATGAAGAAGCTAGAGACTGGAGCCAACACAGTACACCATGGGAATTGGTGTACAAGTTTGGACTTGGACATGCTGGAAGCCACTGGAAGCTACTAGTAATAGTACAACTGTAATAATAGTACTAGGTAGTTTTGTATTCTATTGTATTACCCCACTTCTGTAGATAACTGTTTATTTATAGCTGCGTGGACACTTTGGGGGTGTTTTTTCTTTTGTGAATCATACTATTTTTCTCTGTTTTTTGGTAATATATGGAGATAAAGAAGTTATTGTTACAGTATGTCTTATAATATATCTTTTTTGCCCAATACTTTAATGTCAAAAGGACATATCTAGTATCTAGTCTCTTTGCTTCCTTCTATCACAAGAAGTCTGAGCATAACTCGTTTTTTAGATAAAAAAAGGTTGTAACAGAAGGCCTCGTGTTTCTCTAATCGCTAGCCTTAGTCTTTGTTTTACTCTTTCAGAGGTTGAATTATGAAGGTTTCTGTAAAATTGCCAATAGAGATATTTTATCTAACTGCCAGTTGAATCCTTAGCTGCACATACAAATGGTGAAAAAAAAAACACAATTAATTTTCAAAACATGAATGAAAAAGTTAATGGACAAATATCAATCTTGAGATCTTTGCAAGGCACATGTATTAAGTTGTGTCTCTCTATTAAGTAATTACAGTGGAACCTCGGATTGCGAGTAACTTGGTTTGCGAGTGTTCCGCAAACCGAGCAAATATTTGAAATAATTTTTTATTCGGAAACCGAGCAAGTATTAGTTTACGAGCGCTGAGTATCATGCATCACACATGCGACTCTTATTTTGACACTGAGCATCACTCTCTCACTTTACCCCCCTCCCCCCACGGCTTTGCAAACACACAGAAACTCTGCTCGTCTCTTATGAGTGTGCACGCGCAATTTGACACACACACGCACAGACGCTCTCTCGCCTTTTCACCCCCTCCCCGGCTTCGCAAATACACAGAAACTCTGCTCTGTCGCGATTCTTTTCAAAGGTAAGGTGCTGGTTCATTTGTTTTTTTGTTTTTTTTTTACTTTACAGCAGTGATTCCCTTAGTATGCGCTCACACCAGGTCAGAGGGATTTCTTTTTTCCCTGTCAAAACGATGTTTCTGTGTTTAAGTGTGTGTCCGTTTGTTGTGAAACTTAAGTGATTCTGTGGGTATACGCTCATGCCAGTCTCGCTTTTTTCCGTTAAAACGGTCTTTCCGCTGTGTTTATGCGCTTGTTGTGAAACTTAAAAAGTGAGTCTGTTAATATAATGCCAGTCTCAGCGAGATTTCTATTTTTCCGTTAAAACAGTGTTTCCGTTGTGTGTGTGTTTGTTGTGAAACTTAAAAAGCGAGGTGGGGAGAGGGAGGTTACTGTGTAAGAAAAGGCAAGGGAAGGGGCTAATTCCACACACACGCACACAAATACACGGCGCCTGCATGCACAAACGGAAACACTCATCTGTCGGGATTTATTTATTTTATTTTTTTTAAGTAAAGTGAAGGTTAATTTGTTTTATTTTTACTTTATATATTGTATTAATTATTTTTATATATTTATTTTGGAACGAATAATTTGTGTCTTCATTATTTCTTACGGAAAGTTTTGATTTGGTTTACAAGTGTTTTGGAATACAAGCCCGCTTCCGGAACGAATCATGCTCGTAATCCAAGGTTCCACTGTATGTAGTTCAACAGCACACCTGTCGTAGATAAGGCACCTGAATAAGTATCCAATGCTGTATTTGAAGATGTCTCAAGTGGACACTTGACACTGTGGGCTTGTCAATTAAAAAATCCTGCATACTTGCATTATTGATATCAATCATAGTGGTGCTAGTCAATCACCGGTTCACTCGAATGGAGGTTGGTGGATTTTTATTTTTTTTTTCAGGGTGTGCTACGCAGTCCCCCAACACTGGGTAACAGTTTGAAAAGATGTGGCTGGCTGGCATCTTGTGTCTCTGTTGAAGCACATGTTAAACTTTTTCCCTGATTGGTAGCTGTCAGGAGGAAGCACAGGAATACTGGAAGTTCTGTGGAGTGCCCTAAAAGAGAGATAGGTGGGAATGGGAACAAATAAATTAGGAAGAAATATCAGGGAAAATGTCCTTTCCAATATTTACTTCATAGTAACAAAAAGTTGGATCAGACGAGAGGGGAAATGAGATTGCTGTTGAGGTTGGTACCTAGACAAACATTTTTAAATTGTATCTTCAGGCACTTTGCAGCCTGTCACAAAAAAGCATTTGTTCCCATTTCTTTTTCATTTAATCTATATAATCTAATGTAATATGAAGAAATGAGTGGTGGCAAGATACTTTTGCTTTCCATGGGCAATGATGCACCACGGATCCCCACTGAGCACTTCTTTACTACCCTCATAACTCTCCCAGATCTACACTCCCTCTTCTCTCGCTCTCTTACATTACACTTAGATAAAAGGGCACAATTATTTTCTACCTCAGCTGGGCATCTTGTGTGTATTGCTGGCCTGGCGATTAGTGTACACTAATGTCTATAGTATAGTACAGTATATATATAGTATAGTACTATATGAAGTTTACAAGTCATGTTCTGTGTAATTATTGTCCTGCTTTTTTTTTCACTCCATTTTTTCCCTTTTTTTTTTTTTTTTTTTGTTCTGCAAAAAAAATTTATGTTGTGTACTGTTGCATAGTGTTAAATGTTGCACAATGCTCTTGGAGAGAAAACAGATTTCATTCCAATGCATACAAACTATACAGTATAGAGGAAGAATAATAAACTTTGATTTTATTAATCATCAAAACGCAAATCACCATTGTTCCCAAAGACCAGTAACTGATCACCATCATTCCAAAAAGCCAATCACTGATGACAGTTGTTTGACTTCCTATACAATTCTTTTATCTCATTTTTACTGTCTTCAGAACATCTTTCTTGAGCATGGTCTATATTTTGATTCAATTAATATGCAAAGAATGAGATCCGCTAGCAAGGTCTAATGACCGAGCATGCAAAAGCTCCTTTCACCTATTCTCCTGATGGGGAAATGAAAAATGACATGTATTTCACTTTTTTATTTTATTTTATTTTTTACATTTGAATATATGATAAATAAATGACCAAATGAGGCAACAATACATGAATCATGTGATAATATGCAAAACATTCTTGTGATGATACTAAAAACAATGTGTGAAGTGCACACGAGAAGTGTGTATGACTTCTCTGTAAGACACGTATGAGTCAGGATGAGCGGGCAGTGAGTGCCCTGCATGCTGCAGTGAGAGTGAACTTAGCCAGAAAGATAAATTAGGATTCTGTGAACTGCGATGACCTCATGTTGAGTTTCTCTTTTTCTTTTTTTTTCCTCTTGGGTGTTGAGTAAATTCTGAAGAAATATTGTTAAAGTGCAATACCCCACGAGGTTCACGCTCTTATAGACAAATGCTGCAGTAGCTCAATTATCACCCAGTCTCCCCAGCTCCCCATTATACTGGATGTAACATCAGAATTATTCATTTTAACCCTCTTAATGACACTCAAAGTATTTATGACTATGATCAGCTTCTTCTTCACTACTGGTGTAACACCTTCCCATAATATCTTTGTTTTCCATTTATGGAATGATGCTGACAATTCTGATCAAGTGATTTACCATCCATTACATTTTTCACACATGTCACAGTCCTCACGTGTGATTAGCAATGCCAACATCTAAACCAGCCTGAGGGTTAAATCGCTTGCAACGTATTTTATATAGAAATAAAGTCACCAGTCACTATGACCAGCCATATCTTCATTTCTAGGAATTAAATAAATAATCATAAATATAAATCGTCATCGTCATCATCATCTGTAGCGTCTGCTAGGACATTGCTTTTGTTTCTGTCTTGTGCTTTTGCCCTCTATGGTTCTTGGCCACGTGTGCTGTGGTCGTCTTCGCGGTCACGTCTACCCCGAAGGGGTTCCATCGATGCACACACTGAGAGCTCTGATGTGATCTGCGGATGCTCTTTGGCGATATGGCTGAAATGCTGTTAGCATCTAGTTCTAATGATGGTGCGGATCTCCTTCTTTGTCGCACACCGAGAGTACGATAGTCGACGGAGACACCAGTTCAGTTTCTTCACGATCTAGTTGGTAATAGTCCAGACCTCCGCGCCATACAGTAGAGCTGGCAAGATGTACCAATCCTTTATACTATATAAATATAACCAAGACAACTGTTATTATGCAACCATACAGTGCAGCAGTGCTAAATTACAGCAGTATTAGCATGAAAGCTTAACGTTTTTGTTTAAGCAGAGTATAAAGCTGTATTAGACCAACAAGAGTGACTAATATTTTGCTGCATTCCTCTGTTTTGGTCACACTCACTGGTGTGCTGGCCATCAGGCACTCTGGGAGAAATGCTACAATGGACCTGTCAGCTGTCAAAAACCAAAACAGAACAGAGCAGAAAAAAATGTGTAAAAAAATAAATAAATAAAAATCTCTCTACTGGCCTTTCTGTGCATGGCAGTCATTGGGGTCGAATAAGAGCTTGTTGAGTGCATGTCTCAGGTTATATCACATCCTGTGCCAATAACAAGTTAGTTTGTGCTAGTTAACGTGCATTAACATTCTCAAAGTAGTGAAAGCTAAATGTAGTGCTCTGCAGATGGATAGTCAATTGAGAAGTTGTAAAGGGGGTGAAAAACATCAGAGCAAAAAGGAAGCAGGCATTAGAGGCACTGGCTAGCAATGTTTTTGATAAGAAAACCAAAGTGGTAACAAGAAATTAAAGGCCAAGCTACATATTCGAGGCTATTTGCTTGTGCTTACCAAAACATCCCCATGTATAAAGATAACACATAGACATTTATTAATTACTAGATGTGTCCGCGACTTGGCTTGCGTGGAATTTAACCGCACACTCATAAGCGCGTTTTAAAAAATGTACAATGCCATCTGTTGAATTCTGGAATTGACTAAACTTTTTATGTGTTACCAGAATGAAGGTGTGAAATCGCGTTTGTTAAGTAGATTTCAATTGCACACTCATAAGCGCGTATTAAAAAATGGACAGCGCCATCTGTTGAATTTTGAGATGAGCTAATTATTTATTTAGCTACATATAATTCCATTACTATAAATTTCAAATTAGCAAATGTTCTCTTCCCGTGGGCAGAATGCGCTAAAACGATGCTATACTGTACGTTACCTCAAGCTCGACCAAATACACCTGTGGAAGCCCCATTACAATTTGTACAGTAGTTTTTATGTGATGCGTGCACAAACAAACAAACAAACAAACAAACAAAAATTCCAAAAACCATCTTGATGTGTTTGTGATCTATTACTTATCTTAGTAAAATTATAGTTAGTAATTATTACTGTTACTTATCTAACGTCCCCCTAAATTTGAAGCTATAACAGCTTCAACTCTTCTGTGAAGGCTTTCCACAAGGATTAGGAATGTGTTTATGGAATTTTTCTCACCATTCTTTCTGAAACATGTTTATGAGGTCAGACACAAAGGTGATTTTCAGTGCGCAACGGGGAAAAAAAATATTAGAAGGTGTGTCCAAACTTCTTTTTCAAAGTTATTAATAAATATTATGAAGGATGTGTGTGAAAACTCGAGTTGATCCGCAGTTTCAGAACTACTCAGATCAGCCCATCTGCCACCAACCACCATGCCAGGTTCAAAATCACTAAAATCACCTTTCGTCCCCCGTTCTGATGCTCGGTTTGAACTTCCGCAGATGTCTACTGTAAATGCACTGAGTTGCTGCCATGCGATTGACTGATGAGATATTTGCCTTGATCAGCAGTTGAACAGGTGTACCTAATGAAGTGGCGGTTGAGTGTATATTAGTTGCACTGAATTAGAAAAACAAATCATTCTCTTTGGCCTAATTCCATGCATTTCTTTTCTAAATCCAGCAGTGCCTGAACCACAATACGTGCTTGTTGTCATGGCAACATTCGAGCAAGGGTACATAGTGTAATAAAATGTATTTTTAATTATGAATTGTTCTGATATTACTGTAAGAAATATTTCAGACCTGCAAAACAAGATTTTTCCTGTATGTGTCATAAACTAAACTAAACTATCTACTGTATTAAAACATGTCATAATATATATATATATTGTATTAACCAGAGCACACGTAAATATAATTAACATGTGACGCAAGATGTCACAATATCGAACAACGTACTATATTCAGAGCTCCAAGAATGCTTAAAAATAGTGACAATGTCACCATAATGACAGTTTACTGTACCACCGCATTTTCATAAAGTGCCTGTTGCGTTATTAAAGTGTTACTGGAGACACAGACACCACTACTGTAACATAAGCTCCGGGTTCAAATATGTATCAGAAGAACTGCATGCCAGCTTCAGGTTACACAGACTGCATGGAGTCCCATCTCTCGTACAACATTTATTTCAGGATTAACTCCTTTTCTAATCTGTAAATAAATAACTGATACAGGATGATGCCAAGTCCCTGATGAGGCGGTGCCGCTGTACCGTATAATACCGTCAGATGCCTACATTAGCTTTGCATGCAATCGGCTGACAAAAACAACAGACAATGCTGTAAGGTTTTATTGATTTTCCCAAATGTGTGTGTACAAGCGCGAATAACTACAGTCTGAACAATACATCTAACCTCGACGGTTGCTGCTGAACGCTGATAAATCAGTTTTCGGTCTGTTTGTGATTCTTGTACAAATGAATGCACACACACACACACACACACACACACACGGTCAACAGGCGCCCACCGTCATATCTCTAACCAGGGTGACAAGCTTATAAAGATTCCATTTAGATGCCAAGCAACATCTCATCATCTACACGACAGCACCCCAGATAAACCGGTATATTCAGGTAACTGTACTTAATAACAGCCCCACATCATTTGACAGCTACATCTACTACAAGTGTTTTCACCCCCCCCCAAAAAAACCCTCAGTACATATATACGTAAATATTTTTCTTTTTGGCGGAGCTTTGGCTCGACATTTCATTTCGCAACGTTAGTATTAACTTGAGCAATACCGTTCCTCTGGTGGTCATTTCAGATGGATATCGCCTATTAAAAACACCAACATCAGTCATCCGTATGGAATCCATAACAGTGTTGTGTTTGCCAAACACAAGGAGCCTTTCCTCATGTGCTGGTATTTCCTCAGTCTCATTTATCATTTACTGTAGATGATGCAAAATCGAGCATGAAGTGCAGTATGCGCTACGGGATGAAAGCAGAAAACCTTGCATTTCATGCTCTCCTAAGTAAAGGAAACATAATGCATCAAACACACGGGAAAATGGTGGGATTGATTCTGTTCATCTGTGTTATCTGTTTGGAGGGTCGTACGAGTAAAACTACCTTCTATTTTTCCATCTTGCTTTTCGCGTTAGGCCTGTAGTCGCTATTTCATATTTTATAAGCCAAAACAATCATGCATTTAATCCAAATTACAAACTAATATTATCATATACATACAATACTGTGCGCAAAAGTCTTCATATTAAAATCAACTAGATTTTAATGAAAGAAATGGGGAAAATGTTTAACTGTGACCAGCTGCAAAGTGCCTAACGATATAAATTACAATTGATCTAATTCAATAATACAATCATTTCCCCTCTTGTCTGTTCCAACCACTCAGCATTCAGCATCACCAGTATGATAATCACCGGTCTAATCATTTACACCTGTTTATGCCTTAAGTTAGATGCTTTTTATAATTGAATGGTTCATAAATCACTGTGTGGCTCAACAAACAAACAAACAACCAAAATAAACACTCCTCTGAAACTGTTCAGGTATTTCATGTCAAAATTCAACAGATGGAGCTGTACTTTTAAAAAAAAAAAAAATTATGCGCTTATGACTGTGCGATTAAATTCCAGTCGCCGGCCCAACTAGTTAAAATTTTTTTAAGAAGGTCTGACACATTGGAAGCAAAATATGATGGAAGAAAAATGCCCACTAAACAAGAAAACAGTAAATAATGAAGCACCATTTAGTGCCTCAGGTACAATTTGTGCAGTTTGATAAGGAAATTAGCTGTTAAGTTTTACTGAGGATCCTGCAGAGCCGAAAATGCAATGCAAAATTCAGCAGCTTCCATTTGCTTTTGTGTCTAAAAAGGGGTTGCTCATACAGTATAATGTGCTGCTTTTGTTTCTGGCATACAATCATTTTTCAATCAAAATACAAGTTATTTTTAACTTTTAATTTAGTGGTGAATGGATGAAAATCTGGAATGTTTTTGTACTAAAGTCATAAAATTAAATTAAATAAAATAGTAAAATAGTGTTTAATAACACCAGATTATAACTGACATTAAACCAAGCACAGCATATACTGTAGCAGGAGTATCATGAATTACAGCAACGTCTTCAATGTAGGTAGACACAGCTATTCATTCTCCTTATTAGATTACTGTATTTTACTTATTTGATCATTTGTTTTTAGAAAAAAAAAAAAAAAAACTCATTATCTGCCAAGAAAGCAAAAACTTGGCTTTACTTATTTATCAGATTACTTTATAGCTGTTATTGTTGTTGGTGTTGGTTTGCTTCCAGCAAGGGGTTTCCACAGCGAACCATTCGGTCCGTACATACTGTATAAGCTTGGCACAGGTTTTACACCAGGTTCCCTGACATAACCCTCCCATTTTATCTGGGCTTGGGACCGGCAATGCATCTGTGTGCAGTCACTGGGGTTTGGGCACTGGCTCGCAATCGAACCCGGGCCTTCCGCATGGCAGACGAGACACCTACCACTGAGTGCCCTTCTATTACTTTATAGCTACTAACACCGTATATGGTTTCATGCAGTAGAAACACAATAGAAAAATACCCTTACAGCAGCCTTCATAGAGAGTAAACAGGCAGCACCCAGCACAATTCCTTACCCACTTTTGCACACACAAACTGAGAAACACAATGAGGGGGAACCAAGAAAACTTAGATTTTTCCAATGCATTTCATTATACAATAGCCTCGGGCTGTAAGACCAACACAACACAAAACAATAACAAAAATAATCCATTCACAATGCACAAAATTAAATCACTTTGACGTTTTGCCAGTGCATATGCAAATGAAGTTCAAAAACACATTCCTGATTTAGTATGCAGCTGGTTTGAGTAAACACAACTTCTTTCGCTGGGATAGAGTTCAGGCCCCTGTAACCCTACACAGGATATACATAATAGGGAAAAGTACAGTATAAGTTAGTACAGAAATTTATATAAATAATTAATTAAAGTATAGAAATTTTAATAAACGATTAAGGATTATATTTGTTATTACCTAATCACTGATCCCTAGTGTTTCAAGGTAGTAATTTGCAATCGGTAACAATTCATTATTTATTAAAGAATATTATACTTTGAAAAAAATCCATTTATAGTTAATTCAGTATTGTGGAGGATAAATTTCCCGCGTGATTTATACAATTATATATTACTGTATATATTTATTCAAACATATTTGTTATATATTTATATTTTATTGTAAATTTGTAAGTCTGTAAAATCTATAGATTAAAAATCTATCACAAATGTTTAAATTTTACATGATTCTTAATGCAATTTTCTTTTTATTACAGTAAAATCTTTTTATTCTTTTATTCTATCCAATCATTCCATTTTAGATGATGAACAGTCAAATAAGCCGCATATCTTACTGGGTTTGATTGTGTACCTGACACGTAAAATTTGAATGTAATGTTCCTATATATATATATATATAGCAGCTTGTGCAGCTAAAGAGAAAAATTTTACTACTTAAACTGGAGACTCCTTCCAATAATGCAAAAATAAGCACACTTTACAAATAAAAAAAAAAGTAAAAACATCTACACTTATTATGGAGGGTGCTCAAGTCAAACAAGGGCCAGTGATGGAATTTCGTGTGAATGAAGTCATAAAACCAATTAACACTTTTGAATAGTGCAAATGCTTTCGAGCAGGCTGTAGGTCTGTGAATGGCGATCACAGATGAGGCGGCTCAGAGCTGGGGAAAGTGCATTGGTGTCGCAGGGGACTACATAGAGAAATAAAGGTAGTGTTTGGTTTTTAACTCTCATAATTGTGTTCTGTTATTCTGCATCATCAAAAGTCCCAGTTTGACTTAGACACATGTTGTACTATACAGCTTAGTATTCTTAGTTTTTTCAAGCATTTTCCACACGTTTACAAACCCCAGGCTACATTTTTTATTGTGTGTGGAAAAAATGCCACATGTGCTCTAGACACATGAAAATCATTGAATAGAAAAAAAATGTTTTAAGAAAATATGAGAGAAAATATGAAAGAGGGTAAAGTGATTGGATTTGATTCTGTTTCACCTGATTGTAATGATAAGTAAATGTGTGAATGACGATTCTGCCCATCATCCCAACCTTTATCATGTTTCGTATACTGTAATTATGCAAATAGTCACAAATTTGTAAAATGTGAGACTGAATTTTAATTACTTACTTTCACCTTTTCACTTTCTACTTAAATAACTTCTTTATCTGTCACTCAGGCATACCTCTGATTAGGCACACTACCACTTATAATTGAGTTGCATTTTATAAGAATTTCATGTTTTCATACACGTACCGAATTCCTCCAAAAATTCCATCACAGAAATGTGAAAGACTCATTGCCAGTTATTGCAAAGTCTTGATTGTGGTTGTTTCCACCAAGGGTGGCACAAAAGGTTATTAGGTTTAGGGGCAATTACTTTTTCACATGGGACCAGGCTGGATTGGACAGCTTTTATCTCTTAATAATAATTTAAATCATCATTTAAAAAAAAAAAAAAATTCTTTACTCGGGTTATCTTTGTGTAATATTACAATTGTGTTACAAATATGTAAATATAATAATAATGATAATAAATAAATCAATCAATCATTAAATCAATCAATCAGTAAGGGGGCAAATACTTTTTCACAGCAGTGGATATCTGAAATTTGTGAGAGTACAGGCTCATCATATGTACTATGTCTCAATAATTCCGCTTTTTCGTTGCTTATATTGTGCATGGACAAAGCAGACAAGCGTTCAAATGTCATATTTAACTTTGCCCTTTAGAAGTTGAAGGTCTTTTTGTGCGGAAGCTCAACTTTACGCAACAGATATGTCTTTCAAGGTTGTCTTCTTTCTCTTAGAACCAAAATGACAAAGACTTTTCCTGCCTCCAAGGCATACTCCAGTACTTTTACCTCAAACTACAACCATCCTGTCTTTTTCCCCTCTTTTTCCTGCCGTCACTCCTGTCCTCCTCTTACTTTCTCATGTGCTGACTACAAAGGCACTGACAAAGGGAGAAGGAGAAAGAGCAAGTTAGCAGGATGTGTAAAAACTGTTGGTGCTATTCATGTGTTCTTTTTCCCTGAACCTTAACTGTTCAATGAACAGCTGTTCTATCCATGGTGCATTCCAACCTTACACCCAGGATTCCTGGGACTGACCGACAGATGAAAAAAAAAAAAGGATGAATAAACTGCACTAAGCTTAAACTGAGTAAATTAAGTAAAGAAAGAAATTACCCTATTTTTATGGCTTTTAATTAGAGATGGCAGAATAGAAAACCTTGAGACAATCCTCATTTCCATTTATTTATTTATTTATTTATTAAATATTTAACTGAAGCAATTAAAAATGCATGAAAAATCCTCGGGGCAGTGGTGGCTTAATGGTCAAGGTTTGGCATTAATGAGCAGGAAGTTCAAGGCTCAAACCCTGGCACTGCCTTAGCTTCTGCTTTTGCCCCTGAGCAAGGTCTTGAATCCTCTCAGCTGAAGTGGCACTGCATAGAGGCACGGTTGTGTAGTGGTTAGCACGGATGGGAATGAGCAAGTCTTGCACCTCCGGGGTCGAGGGCTCGATTCCCAAAGGGTTTGTGTGCATGGAGTTTTCATGGTCTGTCCTGCTTGGTGGGTTTCCTTCAGGTACTTTGGTTTCTTCCCACAGTCCGAACACATGCAGATTTGGGTAATTAGTGGTTCTAATTTGTCTATTGTGTGTGCGTGTGTGTGTGTGTGCTTGTGCCCTGCAATGGACTGGCACCCTGTCATGGATGTAGCCTACCTAGTAACCTGGGTTCTCTGAGACAGGCTCCAGGCCTCCAGTGACTCTAAACAGGATAAGCGGTATAGAGAATAAGTGGCTGAGTGGAAAATCTTAAAAAGGGCACATATCAGTTAATATTTATTAAGTCTTTTAAGTAATTTAGATGGGTTTCCAGTATGCATGTACAAACCAAAACCTTGTCAAAAAATGACCTGTTTTTTATTTTATTTTATTTTTTATTTTTATTGGGCAGGGCATAAACAAAGCAGTTAGTTTCCACATCCTAATGTGACCTCATATAAGTAGATACACCCCACCCCCACCCACAGCAATGCAAGTTGTTCTGCTCTGCTCTTCTCTGTTGGGGCGTGGCTCAGCAATAACTCATTTATATGCACACTGAAACAGCATATGAGAGGGAGAAGTTTGGGAAAAAAAAAAGGAAGTTAAAAACATTTTTTTTAAAAGCATTATCTTAGGGGTCTTTAAACTGGAGCATTAACACACAGTGGTGGAGCTTCACTTGTTAAAGAAATACTAAAATATGGGACCTTTAAACCTAGAATTATACAAAGACCTACTAATAATAGAGTGCAAATGCAAATATACAGTTATGTTTAAAAATTTGTACACCCTCTTTTAAGTCTATCTCTCATTGTGCAAAAACATAATAATAATAATAATAATAATAATAATCTGCTCGTATCAGGTCTTAGAATTAGAACTTCAGATGAACGACAACATTTAAGTTTTAATGTATAACTGTGCCATTATACATTTAACAAAAATGAAGCCAAAAAGAAATAGAAAAACTATGATTCAATAGCTCACAGATCCACCTTTAGCAGCAATAACTTGAAGTATTCGTTTTCTGTATGACTTTATCAGTCGCATTGTTGTGAAGGAATTTTTGTCCATTCTTCTTTATAATATTGCTTCAGTTCAGACTTTAACATGCTCAGTGAGGCCTGTAGAGTCTGAGATGTAACTGTAAGATGAGTGTGTGTGTGTGTGTATGTGTGTGTTATTTTTTATGTATGTCTCTCAGCATTGTTTGGTCTGACCTTGGGCTGAATGTGCTGGAAATGTGCTTAACAACTGTCTTGAATGCTTTCCACTTGTGAATAATCTTTCTCACTATAGAATGTTGAACTCCACATTGTTTGGAAATGGTTTTATTACCTTTTCCAGATTGATGCACAGCAACGATTGCTTCTCTAAGGACTTTGCTTCTGTCTTTCCCTCTCGGCATCGTGTTACACATGTGGACAAAATTGTTGGTACCCTTCGGTCAATGAAAGAAAAACTCACAATGGTCACATAAATAACTTTAATCTGACAAAAGTAATAATTAATTCTATGAATGTTAACCAATGAAAGTCAGACATTGCTTTTCAACCATGCTTCAACAGAATTATTTAAAAACATAAACTCATGGAACAGGCCTGGACAAAAATGATGGTACCCCTAGAAAATACTGAAAATAATGTGACCAAAGGGACATGTTAATTCAAGGTGTGTCCACTAATTAGCATCACAGGTGTCTACAATCTTGTAATCAGTCAGTGGGCCTATATATAGGGCTCCAGGTCGTCACTGTGTTGTTTGGTGACATGGTATGTACCACACTCAACATGGACCAGAGGAAGCGAAGGAAAGAGTTGTCTCAGGAGATTCGAAAGAAAATTATAGACAAGCATGTTAAAGGTAAAGGCTATAAGACCATTTCCAAGCAGCTAAATGTTCCTGTGACTACAGTTGCACATATTATTCAGAAATTTAAGATCCATGGGACTGTAGCCAACCTCCCTGGACGTGGCCGCACGAGGAAAATTCATGACAAATCAAAGAGACGGATAATCCGAATGGTAACAAAAGAGCCCAGAAAGACTTCTAAAGAGATCCAAGGTGAACTTCATGCTCAAGGAACATCAGTGTCAGATCGCACCATCCGTCGTTGTTTCAGCCAAAGTGGACTACATGGGAGACGACCAAGGAGGACACCATTGTTGAAAACAAATCAGAAAAAAGCCAGACTGGAATATGCCAAACTACATGTTGACAAGCCACAAAGCTTCTGGGAGAATGTCCTATGGACAGATGAGACAAAAATGGAACTTTTTGCCAAGGCACATCAGCTCTATGTTCACAGACGGAAAAATGAAGCATATGAAGAAAAGAACACTGTCCCTACTGTGAAACATGGAGGAGGCTCTGTTATGTTCTGGGGCTGCTTTGCTGCATCTGGCACAGGGTGTCTTGAATCTGTGCAGGGTACAATGAAATCTCAAGACTATCAAGGGATTCTAGAGAGAAATGTGCTGGCCAGTGTCAGAAAGCTGGGTCTCAGTCGCAGGTCATGGGTCTTGCAACAGGACAATGACCCAAAACACACAGCTAAAAACACCCAAGAATGGCTAAGAGGAAAACATTGGACTATTCTAAAGTGGCCTTCTATGAGCCCTGACCTCAATCCTATTGAGCATCTTTGAAAGGAGCTGAAACATGCTGTCTGGAAAAGGCACCCTTCAAACCGGAAACAACTGGAGCAGCTTGCTCATGAGGAGTGGGCCAAAATACCTGCAGAGAGGTGCAGAAGTCTCATTGACAGTTACAGGAATCGTTTGATTGCAGTGATTGCCTCAAAAGGTTGTGCAACAAACTATTAAGTTAGGGGTACCATCATTTTTGTCCAGGCCTGTTCCATGAGTTCATTTTTTTTTATAATTCCATTGAAGCATGGTTGAAAAGCAATGTCTGACTTTCATTGGTTAACATTCATAGAATTCTTATTTATTATTACTTTTGTCAGATTAAAGTTATTTCTGTGACCATTGTGAGTTTTTCTTTCATTGACCGAAGGGTACCAACAATTTTGTCCACGTGAGTAACACACACCTGAATGCTCCAGGCCAGCAAACTGCCAAAACTTCTGCTTTTATAGAGGTCTGCACACCTTCTGATGATCGATTAATCAAGGGCTGATGTTTTTTTTTTTGTTTTTTTTTTTGTTTTCATTTTTGTTAAATAAAGAATGGCAAAACATTTATTTTTTTTATCATCTGAGCTTGTCTTTGTCTATTAATAAGATCAGACAATTTGTATTATCTACACAAAAACATATAGAATTTAAAGAATGGGTACTTACTTTAGAATGTAACAGTGTATACAGTATCTGTGGTGTTGTATTTCCACCACAATCTATAATGCAGTCTGTGCAGCAACACACGTGTGCACCCGAGTCTATACGTTTACTGTCCTAGTCTTGTAATAAATGGAGTAGGGCTTCTTTCCTCCGTGGCAGAAGGAGAGATTTCTGAAGGTGATATACAGTATGAGCTAAACGTTCACAAGAGTCCCTCCACTGCGTGTCCTTTCCTTATCACCTGGACATGTGGAGATGTCCTGGCTGGAGAGGGCATCCCCTGTCAAGGATGAGGATTAACTCATGATCCACAAAGAGCTCTCACTGCAGTTATTAACCTTCATGGTGTACTCCACACACTACCTACAGGTGTTCTACAGACACGCAGACATTTTACGTGTGTGTGTGTGTGTGTGTGTGTGTGGACAGTAGAGTCAAAGAGGACAGGCAACAGATGCAAGTGAGATGACATGCGGCACAATAGCTCAGTTTCTCAGTTTTCACAGCACACGTGTGTGGGCTCGCTTACACACACACACACACACACACACACACACACACACACACACAAGCACAAACACACACATGGTTAATGAATAATAGATGTGCAAGCAGATGTTAGTGGCATGAGGGACTGGACTGCAGTGGAGTGACCTTGAACCATAGTGACAGACATCATCATTGAGGTACTAAAACACACACACACACACACACACACACACACACACACACACACACACGCACATTGGGAACAGTCAAATAAGACAGGCAAAAGATGCAAACAGAAAGGGAATCAAAATAATTCACTTGATTTCATGATCACTGTCAAATCGTTCTATATTAAAAAAAAATACAAATTGGTTTTTCAACATAATTCAAAGTTGATTATTTTCTCAGAACATCACATCACAAAGCATATTCTTCATTTTACTCCATAACAAACGGCCTTGTGCTCAACATGCAACAAATGCTAAAATAACTATAATAAGTTAAATAGCAAAGATAAAACACTATAATAAGTGAGTATATTCTGGAAGCAAACACCTGTTAATAAGTGCAGTAATTGTTTAAATGCATATGAATGAAACCTCTAACTATAACAGACAAGCTGGCAAAATGCAAAGGGGTTTCATTTACATGCATTTGAATTCATCGTTTCCGTGCAGATATCTCGCAAGGGAGGACAAAATTCCTTCAGCGGCATGGATGTGAAAATGCAGAGGGAGTAAAAAACAAATATCAATCTGACAACAGCAACGTCTTAATAGGATAAATCTACAGATGGCAATGGAGTCACAAGGCACAGTACGTACTGTATGTTCATATGTACTGGAGAAGGAGGCAAATAAGAATGGCTGGGACATTTTATATCAAAACGAAACATAGAAAAAAATTCTAACAAAGATGCATAGTGCCATGCAAAAGTATTCATACCCCTTGAACCTTTCCACATTTTCACAACCACAAACGTAAATGTGTTTTCGTGTGATTTTATGTGATAGACCAACACAAAGTGGCACATAATCGTGAAATGGAAGCAAACTAGGGTTAGGGTTAGTTTTACAAATAAAAATCTAATAATCATCTGGTGTGCATTTGTATTCAGCCCCCTTTAGTCTGACACCCCTAATTAATATCCAGTGTAAACAATTACCTTCAGAAATCACCTAATTACACATGTGTAATTTAATCTCAGTATGAATACAGCTGTTCTGTGAAGCCCTCAGTATCACGTTCTCCAAGAAACACACCAGAGACGTCAGGGATAAAATCATGGAGAAGTTTAAATCAGGGTTAGGTTATAAAAAAATATCCCAAGTTTTGAGCATCTCACGGTGCACCGTTCAATCCATCATGCAAAAATGGAAAGAGTATGGCACAACCGCAAACCTACAGTACCAAGACATGGCCGTCCACCTAAACTGACACACACCAGGCAAGGAGAGCTTTAATCAGAGAAACAGCCAAGAGGCCCAGGGTAACTCTGGAGGAGCTGCAGAGATCCACAGCTCAGGTGGGAGAATCTGTCCACAGGACAACTATTAGTCGTGCACTAACACACAAATCTGGCCTTTATGGAAATAAAAAACTATTGTTGAAAGAAAGCTATAAGAAGTCCCGTTTGCAGTTCCTGATGAAAACTTGACTCAATCTCAACTCAACTCATCTTTATTTGTATAGCACTTTAACAACAGGAATGCCCCAAAGTGCTTCACATAAATAATAAAATAATATAGTAATAAAATAAAATAAAATAAGAAACTAAATTAAGAAATTATTAAATAATATTAAATATTAAACAATAATAATAATAATAATAATAATAATAATAATAATAATAATAATAAAAATATTTAAAAGGGACATAATTAAAATCACATCACACACAATCTCATGTTGGTTTAAATGCCAAAGAAAACATGTGGTCTCCAAGGTTGGGGCTCAAATCTGCTCTGAGTGTACAGAGTTTGCATGTTCTCCCAGTGGGTTTTCATCTGTGTACTCTAGTTTCTTCCCATAGTGCAATGACATGCTGTCTAGGTTGTTTAGAATTTCCAAATTACCCAGTGTGTGTGCATGTTTGTGCCTAAGGATGGGGTGGCACGCCATCCAGGGTGTACCCCATATTGCGCTCCAAGTTCCCTAAAATAGGCTCCAGGCTCCCATGAATCTACACAGGATAGGCAGTCACAATTGGAAAAAAAAAAAAGCAGCAGGATAAGATAATGTACAAGAATTACCCTGAGGCACCAGCAAAGTATATCGCAAGGAAAGTCCAAATATTGAAAAATCTATTGAAAGACTGCTATATCAACAAGAGAACACACAAAAGAGAAAGATGCAATATATGAGTTTGTTTTTCATATGTGAGAAGCATAAAGGTAAAACCACAAGCGAGATCAATCCTAATCCTAATATTGAATGAATGTGGGTGCTTAGCTGGGTGGATTGAGTGGAGTCTGGCTGCAGCAGTCCATTGAGAGCAGTCGCTATACTTTAGGGATGTAATATGAATGAGTTATTGGATTTCGATAGAAAAGGTGTTGTAACAGAAATGTAAATATATACAGATATAAATACAAAGTGCATTCTACTGTATGAGTGTTGTTGTTTTGAAAGCTTTGCCAGAAAACGTTACACTGAGACTATAGACTGTGTGCATAAAGACTCGCATCCCTCAGGATGATAGAAAGAAAGCTTCAAATGCACAGAGTATGAAGCTCCTAGACATGGTTGCTATGTTTCAGTAAAATTCCCAATGACAAGTCAAAAACAGCACAAAACGAGAACTGTAACCTCTGTGAAAGGCAGGACCGTTGGACAAGGGAGACATGTATTTCTTTTTTTTTTTTTTGCATGTCTTTGCATGGGGAAACACATTAATCCACATGCATTTCTGACTTATTTATAGAGCTGCTGCTTCATATAGCCCTCGACATTCTTTTTTTACACACTCTTCAAAGCACATTCTCTATTAATATTAAAAGAACTTCTTCACATATTAAATGAAATGCCTCGTACATGACCATGTTTTAACACAGTCTTTTTTGATCACTTTGGAAAATGACAAACTACCAAAATGTTGTAAATCTATTTTATGTTTTAATAAAATGGCTGTTTTATCAACTACAGCTTTGGAAAGAAAAAATAAGAGACCACTGCAATTTACTCCAAAAAACGTCTAAAATGTCATCAAGAGTAAGACGGATGGTCACGAAGCATCAAGCAAAGCTGAGCTGTTTGCTTTTTTGCAGAAAGAGTGATATAAAGTTACCCAACAGCAAATGTGATAAACTGGCATGAAAGCTGTAATTGAAAATCAGATTATTATTCCACCAAATACTGATTTATTAATGTTATTTAGCCAAAGCATAACACTATTTGTTTATAAATTATTTGCAGTGTGTTTTATTTGAGTTATTAAAGCTCTGCATGATCATGGGTTAATTTGTCGTTTCCTTTAAATATACACTCTAACAATAGTTCTATTTTAAATTTAGGAGAAATATTATCAGTATTATTAGCAATTAAACAAAACTGTTCATACATGTACATACCTGTAAAAAAAAAAAAAAAAAAAAACATAATTCGCAGCGGTCTCTTCGTACAGCATACAGATTGCGAGTAACATGGTTTATGAGTGATCCGCAAGATTTTTAATAAATTTTGAATTGGAAACCGAGCGAAAATCTTAGTTTACGAGTGCCGAGTATCACACCCAGCTGCTGAATAAATATTGGACCAACTACATGCTGGGTTAATTTAACCCAGCAAAATGGGTTATTTATTTAACCCAGCAAGATGGGTAAAATATTCAATCCAAATGCTAGGTCATATTTAACTATAATGTTGGGTTAATTCTACCTCACAAATAGGTTATTATTTTTATGTTTTACATGTCTATGGGTAAAACAGTTTAAACAGTTGAATTACTTTGATATACTGGTCTATTATAAAAAATATATATATAAAAAAAACTTTAAGTTTTGCAAACCATATATATATATAATAACATAAATAAACAATATATATAAACAACACCCAATTAGATGTACAAATCATAGAACAATATTTATCTTTATTTTTCAAAAGCACAAGATCAGATATACAAAACATAACAAGTTCAACAGCGACATCATTACGATACATTACTTACTGTAGAAGCACTAATGCCTGAGAGCAGTGCTGGTCATTATCCCCCAACATCAGGATGTAAGGGTTCGGCCTTGACACTTCAGCCTGCTGGAGATATTCCACAGTGTTGGTTCCAACCTTAGAAAGAAAGAAAGATGGAAAAACCGAGAGGGTTGGCTAGTCGGCATATTTGTAAGAAGATTAGTGTTTTGTAACACCTCAGCTTTTTATATGTGGTTGCTAATGCTAGCAACCTAGCTAAATGCTAGCGTCATGCTGGCACTACAGGTAACAGTTTAGCTTCATACTAAACTTTTAATAGCTTCATTTATCTTCATACACCCTGCAAGCATTCTACAAAGAAAGCTAAAAATCTCAGACATTTTTGCAGTTTCTTTCATACACAGGTGGGTTTTTTTTTGGTTTGGCTAGCTAGCAGCCATTGTCAGATAAACTAGCATGCTATAGCACAGACCAGGCTGAAAGTTTGAGTGTAACTTTAACACAGTAACAGTAAAACAAATTCAGTCATAGGTGAGAAAGTGTGTATACAGACCTTTTATTTAACATTTACATTTCCTCTTAAATGGAAGACCAAAAAAAGACACAAAGTTGACACAGCTACTGAATACACCGGTGAACTTCGGGGGAGGGGCGGTCTGATCTGTGATGTTAGCTGTCACTAACTAACCCAACTCCAACCCAGCAAGCTGGGTTAAACAAAAAGTACCCAATTCCCTGTAAATAACCCAGAAAAATCACCCAACAGAGGCAACCCAGCGTTTGGGTAGTAAAAACAGCCCAGCATTTTTTAGTGTGTGGTATAATCAACATCTCCCTCTCTATACTATGTGTGTGCGCGCGCATGTAATTTGACACTATGCCCCCCCCTCCCCCTCCCTGTTAAAACAGTGTTTGCGTTGTGTGTGTTAGTTGTGAAACTTAAAAAGCGAGGTGGGGGGAGGGAGGAGGAGTTTTACTGTTTAAGACGAGGCGAGGGGCTAATTCCACACACACACACACACACACACACACACATACAAATACACACCGCTTGTGCGCACAAACGGAAACACTTATCTGTCGGGATTTATTATTATTTTTTTAAATATTAAATGCAGGTTAATTTGTTTTATTTTTATTTAATATATTGTATTTATTATTTTTCTGTATTTATTGTTTTGGGCTGTAGAATGAATAATTTGAGATTTCATTATTTCTTATGGGAAAATTATATTTGGTTTACAAGTGTTTTAGAATACGAGCCCGCTTCCGGAACGAATTATGCTCATAATCCAAGGTATATATATATATATACACACACACACACACACACACACACACACAGAGCTGTATATACAGTACATGAGTTCCCTGATTTGGGGAAAAATTCAGCCTTGTGTTAGAAGCTAGTTAGTGTAGCCTTGGAGCTCATGTTAGCTGTGAACAAAATAACAAGTTCAGTTCAGAGTGACTTGGAAGCAATTACTAAGGGGACAAAGTGATGTTTAAGATGACATAACGTTATCAGGTGTGTTTTCTTGCTGAAAGTGCGTCCATGGCTGTGGACTATGCACTGTACTAACCTACTTTCACCCACGCAGCAATCAACGCTTATTGTAAATGACGATTGTTCGAACATCTGTGATGTGGAGAGATACAGAACATACAGTATAGTTAAATGTCCCAGTGTTGTTATGCTCCATTATCACCGCTCATGGAAAGCCTCAAGTCCAATCAGATTACTAGATCAGAACAACAGTAACTCTTTTATAATTGTTTTTAGTATTTGTTACTGAAAAATGGTTATTTTACCAAGCAGCCCTATTTAATTGTGTGTTCTTGACTGTTTCTGGGAGTCTTTCTTTAGAGTTCATTTATAAACAAAATAAAAATAATAATAATAATAATCTCATGATGTTATATTATAAACTAAGATCTAATTAAATCTAATTAAATAAAGACACTTCTTGATTAATCCATTCTCTGTTATGGATTTAAATGTAAATATTAATAAAAATATTTGTTGCACCAAGCAAATACACCTTAAGATACAGACAATAGAGTTACATGACTATTACACCGGTGTTATTGTTCTTCTCCACAATTTCATTTCATTGTTTCAAACTCTTAAACATGAGTCAGACCGTCAGATGATCACGGGATCATAATCCACTTTTCAGACCTTCTTGTTCCTGGATTATATATTCCACCCACACTGACACCTGAACCTCCAACAGGATGACACGCACCTGTGAAGGGAAAGGTCATGTGACTAGGTGCAAACACATGAGAATTCTCTTCTCTGCAGCTCCCTGAGACTGCTCATTTTCAGCTAAGGCCTAAAAGGAAATGAGCAATATTAATACCCGTTTTCGCTTTTGTGCTCATAAATCTTCTGAACAAACCTCTTCAGGAGAGTCTCTATTTCTTTTTTTGGCGGAGGCGAGCTAATAAAAGTTTTAGCATCTTTCTACGGAATGCTGTATTTCACAGCCCTTGTTTGACCACCTCCTCCGACTTAACTTCCCTGCATCTAGATTTCCGGCCAAGAATTTCTTCTCCCCTCCCCTTAGTGACTGAGTGATTTTTCACTGTAAGTGAGAAACTTCCCCAGGCAAATGACTTTCATTAAAAAGCAATCGAAATGGAGCACAATTCCATTTCCAGGACAAAAAAAAAAAAAAAAAAATGCTCTGCCTCTGCTCTATCCAGCAAGCCATAAATAGTGTCTCAGGGCTAGCAACATTAGTTAATGGCAGCCTAATAAAATAATACAGCAGTGCCTCGACCTGATCGGAAGAGGGATAATTTTCGACCTTCTCAATTAGAGGGAAAACTCCTGGAGTCATGCTCTGGACTAGATTTACTCTAATCAAAGAACCTGGTCTCTCCCTTAGAGCAGGTAATTATAGATATCATTTATTTTCCATTAGTTAACGGCAATGCTCAGGAGACAGCCAGTTAAACTCTCAATATGCTACAGAATCAAGATGAGCACAGTCATATGTGTCCAACACAGCTTCTTATTTATGAAGCTCATATCCAAGCCAAATGAATTATTTTAATGCCCTCCAACAAAAGTGTTAATCAAACTGACGTTTATTACTTTGTTAGGAAACACCTTCTACAACTTTCTCACAGAGACTTAGTGTAGACCTGCTGCTACTGATAACAAGATAATATTAATGGTTTTTAAAAAGATTAAAATGATCTCAATCAGCTCAGTGATAATTAATGCCTGGTTTCTCTTCCATGAAAAGACACGTCCTGACACCAATAAAATGTTAGTAGTTATGATAGCAATACTTATAAATGCTTTGGTAAAGCACTATATATATAAACTATAATATTTTTTTCAAAATCAATACGTTTTTGTTAGGCGGGTTCGATTCCCGTCTCTGTGTGCATGGAGTTTGCATGTTCTCCCCGTGCTTGGTGGGTTTCCTCCGGGTACTCCGGTTTCCTCCCACAGTCCAAAGACATGTATGTTAGGCTAACTGGCGTTCCCAAACTGCCCATAGTGTGAATGAGTACTGTATGTGTGTGTGTCCTGCGATGGATTGGCACCCTGCCCAGGGTGTACCCCGCCTCAGCCCTAAGTCTCCTGGGATAGGCTCCGGGCCCTACACGACCCTGAATACAGGATTAAGCGCTATAGATGATGAGTGAGTGAGTGAGTGAGTGAGTTTTTGTTAGGCTACATTGAATAGCGCTATATACTTAAGAAGTCTTACATGAGAGGAAGCGCTGTATCAGCACAGCTAAAGGCACCAAGGCATAGCTCGTCACCAGTGCGCCAAAAAGTGTGATATTGCTTTTATACAACGATTCCAAAAACTCCATCTGCAAGTGGAGGAACTTTCAACCCACGACTTGTGGAACTGGCAGTCAACACTTAGTGTAATTATCAGCGATGAAAATAGTTCTAACCCGGGACTATGTAGATAAATATGGAGGTGGTGGACAGTCCTGAGAAGCTTAAGTAAAGAGATATTTATATTGTCACTTAGAATATCTATAACTTGGAGTTTTCTGTGGTTGAATCCCAAATAGAATAAAATGGAAAGCTAGTGCACTATTCAGGGTGTCCCGGGTGTACCGGACAATCTCTTGTTCAACACAAAAGTTGTGCACTTGATCAGGGCTTAGAGAGAGATTTGGGACTGAGCCTTATGTTAGAAGCTAGTTAGCATGTGTCAGCTGTAACCAAACAACATTGAAGATTCAAAGGCAATTTGCCAAAGTTTATAAGCAATTACGAAGCAATAAGGAGACAAATAGGTTTTTAAGATGGTAATGTGTCTTTTCTTGCTAAAAGTCCATACGTTACTGGTTTTGAATGTGGGTTTTGGCAGGCAAGTGCTCTCCCTTCTTTCCGATAGTGTGTCCCCTACCAATCAGATTACTTGGTAAGAACTAACTGTTAAATAAAATGATGTATCCTCGTGAATTAGTTGTCAGTGTAGACAATGTGATAGAAGGAAAAAAAAAAGGTTTAGCACAGCTGTAAGTAAAATCTTAGGCTGAACATTTTGCCTTTTTAACAGTCTAGACGTAAAAAAAAAAAAAAAAATCATGCTTCTGAATGGTCCTCTGAGTGCTATTGTGATCTTAATCCAATACCTCTCTCTCTTTCTTACATCACAAAGAACACAGTATATCGATTTCAACTCTGACATGCAATTACTCTGATGCCAAACTTTGTGGATGCGATTTGCGAATAACACCGGAGGCAGCGTGCCGTCTGCTACTAACTGTTATGGGGTTGAGTGAATATGCAGTACATGTGTCTCTGGTTAATGTTTCTTAAAATCTTCTAAAGTTTACTCTGTTTGTCTCTAACCTACTGCTTAAATACGATTCTTTCAGTCATTTTCACCTCTAAGGTTCATTAAGGTTGAATTTAAATGAAATCCACTTTAAAAACAGGCATCAATATGCCTGTGCTCACTTCGGCAGCAGCTGAGAAAAAAAAAAAAAAAACAGGCTTTTGCCAAAAATATGCATCAAAACAAATTTCATGACAGCTGTTCCCCAGGCTACACAATCTGTAATCTAATTTACAACAGTGCATGTTGTTGATGTACATGTATTACTGTATGCACTGATACACAGAGTTCATATCCATATTTCACCATTTACTGTACAACATACAGTAGGAAGAATCAAGCGTTGGGTTGGAACATTGGTCCATATTTAAACAAGGTGTTATGTAATTACATCAATAGGGAAATGGCTAGAATATTTCCTAGAATGGACGACATCGCTTTCGAAAACAATGTGACCCAAAAAGTAGTTTCTGACTGAAGCAACCTTTCCGGGGCAGCGTTTGCACGCTGTTATGGCGTCGGATATTCTACGTGTGTTCACTAGATTTTTGATCAACTAAACTTTCAGATCAATTGTCAATTAAACTTTAGTCTATTTTCAGAAATGTACAGTACAGTTTATGAATAGCTTGCATTTTTGTACAGCATATTTATTTACATAAGTAATATGTTTTTCTTTACAGCCACGTTTCTAGAAAAACTTCAAGGTAATTAAGTACTTAGATAGAACTACTGTAATAACTTACAAGTATAGAATAACACATAATCCAGTTCATACGCTTATTAAGCGGCAGCGTTGTAGAAAAACAACTAAACAGTACAAAACTGAGCAGAGGCTTAAGGGTCTTGCTTAAGGACCTAACCATGGCATATTGGCAGCACTAGGAGTTGAACAATTTCACTCAGTTATTTTGCACTGATTCACTGGTGCCCAGTGAAGCCACCTTCAAATAATACAGTCTGGCTAATCTAATGTTTGTGCTCAAGGGAAGCACAGTTCCTTGAATTAGAATTTTTTTCTCCCCCCCCCCCCCCCCCCCCACACACACACACACAATCTTAGTATGACTGAGTGCTACTGTATTTGAGTTGCACTGTTATTACATTTGCGATTATGTACAGTGGCGTCCAAAGGTCTGAGAGCACTGGTGAAAATGTTTTTTTGTTTGTTTTTGCATGCTTTTTAATTGAATTACATATTTCCCCATTGTTGATTTGACACTTTCAGAGTTCATAAGAATCAACCTTTACCTGTATAAACACTGGAGGTGTTCAGCACCGTGGGTGTAACTCAACATTGTGGACTTTCCCTTTTTACCTTTTAATGTCAGAGTGAGCCCAAGCTGTGATGGACTACACAAGTCAGTGCACAATCATAATCAATTACACTCATTTATTTAAGTAGAGTAGAGATACCCTGGGTAAATATACTTAAGTACATGTAGAAGTTCTCCAGTTACCAGTCTATTTGAGTAAAAGTACAAAAGTACTTAGCTTGTATTCAATCAGTACATTTACATTTAGGCATTTGGCAGACAGGTTTACTACGGTAGGTTACCAATTATACAGTACAGTAAGTACAGTCAGGCAAACACTGTTGAGAAGGGTTTTTTCTTTTTTTTATGGGGGGATGATTGTGTGCCCGCATGCATTTCTTCTGCAAGTTGGCAACACGCTCTCTGTTGATGTTCAAGGATCAGTCGTTCCACTTGCTAAAATCATAACAGTACATTCAATTTTCAATTCAATTCACTCACTCACTCAGTCTCTGTCACGGACTAACCGGAGATGAAGCAGAAGACTTAGCAGTTAGCCCTGTAGCGTGGATGGTAAACCCAAACGCGGAAGTAGCGCGAGTAGGCAGGATAACCACGCAAGTTATTCTTAGAACTCTCCCGAAGCGAGAGCAAGAGTTTACACAAATAAACCCGCGTTCTAAATACACACACCCAATCAGAAGCGATAACCCAAGAAAGTGAGTACTCACGTTTGGACGAGCGAGGCGACGGCGATAGCACGGGCATAACTCAATGACTGAGCGATGTGATGCGTCATCTTGTTTCCTTTTATGCTTCCTGAAACCCGACCGTATTACTTCCGGGTCCTAGTGCCGGTCGTGTTATGAGTGTGCATGACAGTACCCCCCCGTCCAGGACCGACTCTCGACGGTCCTGGGGTGGAGGATACCCGACGACGGTAGTCCCGGATGAGTTCGGGGTCTAAGACGAACCGAGCCGGAATCCAAGATCTCTCCTCGGGACCGTAACCTTCCCAATCCACCAGGTACTGGAGCCCTCTGCCCCGAGGACGTGAGTCAAGGATCCGGCGAACGGTGTAGGCGGGACCACCCTCAATCATACGGGGAGGAGGAGCAGGGTGGGTGGGTGGAACCATAGGTGAGGTGGTGAAGGGTTTGAGCTGGGAGGTGTGGAATACCGGATGGATCCGGAGCGCCGCAGGCAGCTGGAGCCGGTAGGTGACAGGGTTAATCCGGAGGTTGATGCGGTATGGTCCGATGAATCTGGGTGACAGTTTCCTTGACTCAGTCTGCAGGTGTAGGTTTTTTGTTGAAAGCCATACCTTATCACCTACTTGGTACATTCGTCCCGGTGGGTGTCGACGGCGATGTTGCAGGGTGTAACGGCGATTGGCCTTTTGAATGGCGTGGTTTGCTTGTTTCCAAAGCCGTCGACACCGGCGAACCAACTGTTGGGCCGACGGCACTTCCACCTCCGGTTCCTGATGATCGAACATCGGAGGTTGGAAGCCGTAGCATACCTCAAATGGGCTTAGGTTGGTGGCAGAAGATAGGTGGAGGTTGTGGGACAGTTCAGCCCAAATGAGGTAGCGGGCCCAGGAGCACTGGCGATCAGCAATAAAGCATCTCAGGTAGCGCTCCAGTTGTTGGTTGGTTCGCTCCGTCTGACCGTTAGTCTGTGGGTGGTAACCGGAGGACAGACTGCAGGTGGAATTGATCAGACGGCAGAAGGCCTTCCAGAACCGGGACGTGAACTGGGGCCCCCTGTCCGAGACGATGTCCTTTGGGAACCCATGCAGGCGGACTACGTGCTCTAATATTAGCTCAGCTGTCCTTTTAGCTGACGGGAGGCCGGAGAGGGCCACCAGGTGAACAGCTTTGGAGAACCGGTCGACGATGGTGAGGATGGTGTCCTTTCCTTCCGAAACCGGCAGGCCCGTGATGAAGTCAACGGCAATGTGTGTCCAGGGTCGGCGGGGAACCGGGAGTGGTTGAAGTTCCCCGGGTGATGGTCTGTTGCTGTCCTTGGACCTGGCACACACTGGGCACGCCTGGACGAACTCATCTACGTCCTTTTTCATACTGGGCCACCAGAAAGCACGTTGTACAAACAGTAGGGTCCGCCGTCTCCCGGGGTGTCCTGAAAGGGGGAGGAGTGTCCCCACTGGAGTACTTCGGCCCTGATGGCGTTGGGGACGTAGAGTCGGCCAGGCGGCACACCTGCTGGTGCGGTCTCCGTAGCTTGTGCCTGGCGAACCCTCGTTTCCAGGTCCCACCTGAGCGGTGCGAGGATCTTGGTGGCTGGCAGTACAGGCGCGGGGTCCGCCCGGGGGACGTCTTCCTCGTGTTGTCGGGAGAGGGCGTCGGCTTTGGTGTTCTTGGACCCCGGGCGGTATGACAGGTGGAAATTGTAATTTTCGAAGAATAGTGCCCATCGCGCCTGTCTGGGGTTCAGCTGTTTTAACGTGCGGATTGTAATGAGGTTTTGGTGGTCGGTCCAGACGATGAACGGCTCTCTGGCGCCCTGGAGCCAGTGTCGCCATTCCTCCAAGGCCCACTTTATGGCCAGCAGCTCGCGGTCCCCTACTCCGTATCGCTGCTGAGTGGCGTCAAATTTCTTGGAGAAAAAACTGCAGGGATGCAGTTTTTGGTCTGGACCTCGCTGGGAGAGAACAGCCCCGGCGCCCACATCCGAAGCGTCCACCTCCACAACGAATGGTTTATCAGCATCCGGGTGAAGGAGGATGGGAGCAGTGGTGAAGCGGCGACAGAGCTCATGGAAGGCGGAGGCAGCAGTTGGGGTGAGATTGAAAGGGTGAGATGATGGGCGGGTCAGAGCGGTTAGTGGCGCTGCAACGGTACTGTAGTCCCGGATAAAGCGGCGATAAAAATTGGCAAACCCGAGAAATCTCTTGAGCTGTTTAAGAGTCTTGGGTAGGGGCCAATGACTCACAACTTCCAATTTCTGCGGGTCCATGGCCACACCCTGGGGCGAGATGACAAAACCCAGGAACGTGGTGGAGCGCTCGTGGAAAGCGCACTTCTCCAACTTACAGTACAGCTGGTGGGCGAGCAATCTCTTTAGAACCGCTCTGACATGCTGGATATGCTTGTTGAGTGTTCGGGAGTAGATGAGGATGTCGTCAAGGTAGACGAACACCCAACGGCCTAACATGTCTCTGAGAACGTCATTTATGAACTGTTGGAAGGCGGCAGGTGCGTTGCAGAGACCAAACGGGATGACCAGACTTTCGTAGTGTCCTGTAGGGGTGATGAAGGCCGTCTTTCACTCATCGCCCTCTCTGATGCGCACCAAGTTGTAGGCGCTCCGGAGGTCCAACTTAGTGAAGATGGTGGCACCAGAGAGGGCGTCCAGGGCAGAGTTGGTAAGAGGCAATGGATGTCGGTTTTTATGGTAATATTGTTGAGCCCCCGGTAATCGACACAGGGACGTAGACTACCATCGCGTTTCTTCACGAAAAAGAACCCCGCAGCGGCAGGTGAGGAGGGGGGCCGGATGGTACCATGGCGAAGTCCACTGGAAACATACTCCTCCATCGCCTGCGTCTCGGTGTTGGACAATGAATAGAGATGGCCGCGGGGTGGTGTCGCACCTGGCTGAAGATCGATCGCAAGGTCGTATGAGCGATGAGGTGGTAGATGGGTCGCGCGTCTCTTACAAAAGACTTCAGCCAGGTCCCGGTAGTCTAGCGGGATTTTATCTGTGTCCACATCGGGGGCCTCGGACTCCCTAGAGCACGTCCCAGCCTCGGCCCGTAGGCAAAGCTCAGTGCAGGTCGGCCCCCATTGTAGGATCCGGCTTTGGGTCCAGGATATGAGCGGGACGTGTTGCAGCAGCCAAGGGTGTCCGAGGATGATAGGTGGTGAGGAAATGGTGGTGGTGTGAAACTGGATCTGTTCTCGATGTTGGTTAATGATGAGGGTGATAGGTTGGGTTTGAAAGGAGATGGGGCTGGAGGAGAGAGGCCGACCATCGACTGATGTAATGGTTACAGGCTGGGATAACGCCTCGATCTTTATCCCCAATTTTTTGGCATAGGAAGAGTCAATGAAGTTACCTGCTGCCCCGGAGTCGACGAACGCGGTACTTCCGACCCGTTTGTGGCCAAACTGGAGATGTACTTTCACCGTGAGACGGGAATCACTGGTCATGGTGGTGGAGAGGGACATGGGACCCGGTGAGTTCCTCCATTTCTCACCGGGGCTGCGCGTTTCCCGGCCGCAGAGGACAGATGGCCCGATGATGTGCAGAAGATCCACAATACGCGCAGAGCCCCTCTCTGAATCGGCGTTCCCGTTCTGCAGCGGTCAAGGAGGCGCGCCCTAATTGCATCGGTTCCCCGACTCCTGTGTCAACCACGGCGGGAGGTGGAGTACCGACGGTCCTGGTGGGTGCTTCGGTGAATGAGGCGTGGACTTCTGGAACTGGTGAGCGGGAGAGGAAGGGCGTGGTGTGTGGTAGTGCAGTCATGGTGGGTGGCAGGGTACGAGGAGCTGGCTTGGGGCGAACGAGCAGCCGTTGGTCGATCCGGAAGGCGAGTTGAATTAAACCCTCCAAGGTAGCTGGAAGCTCTCGTCCGGCGAGCTCGTCTTTTATCCGCGCAGCCAGTCCCTCGTAGTAGGCCGCCCGGAGTGCGGAGTCTCCCCAGTCGGTCTGTACGGCGAGAGTACGAAACTCCGCGGTGTAACGGCTCACGGACGACCCTCCCTGCTTTAGATGGTACAACTTGGAGTCGGTCTCCACCTCAGCAGCTGGATGCTCAAAGGTGAGCTTGAGCTGGCGGGTGAACTCGGTGTAGGAGTAGGCGACATCTGAATCTGAACGAAGAACCGCCGGGGCCCACTCAGCTGCCTGCCCGGATAGCAACGAAACGAGAAGAGCAATGCGCAGTCGGTCTGTGGAGTATCTGGTGGAATTAAACTCAAACACAAGATCCAATGCAGTTAGAAAAACACTGCACTTCCCATCCGTGCCATTCCATTTATCCGGTAAAGATAAGAAAACATCAGAAGGTGGAGAGGGAGTTGGCGGCGCAGCAGCCGCTGCGATGGGCGTGGCCACAGCCGGCTGAGCGGCCGCTCCGCGGAGGATCGCACTCTCCTGTCGCAGCTCCGCCACCTCGCGGCGCAAGGCCGCGACGCCCTGGAGCTTCGTGCGGAGCGATGCGACTTCACCACGGAGCTGATCAATCAGCTTAGCATGCCGGTCAACCACATCGCAGAGGTGAGCAAACTCCGCTGGGTTTACTGCCGGTGGCTCAGTCATTCTGTCACGGACTAACCGGAGATGAAGCAGAAGACTTAGCAGTTAGCCCTGTAGCGTGGATGGTAAACCCAAACGCGGAAGTAGCGCGAGTAGGCAGGATAACCACGCAAGTTATTCTTAGAACTCTCCCGAAGCGAGAGCAAGAGTTTACACAAATAAACCCGCGTTCTAAATACACACACCCAATCAGAAGCGATAACCCAAGAAAGTGAGTACTCACGTTAGGACGAGCGAGGCGACGGCGATAACACGGGCATAACTCAATGACTGAGCGATGTGATGCGTCATCTTGTTTCCTTTTATGCTTCCTGAAACCCGACCGTATTACTTCCGGGTCCTAGTGCCGGTCGTGTTATGAGTGTGCATGACAGTCTCACTCATCATCTATACCGCTTAATCCTGTATTCAGGGTCACGGGGGGCCTGGAGCCTATCCCAGTAGACTTAGGGCACATGGCAGGGTACACCCTGGACAGGGTGCCAATCCATCTCAGGGCACAGACACACACACATACACTCACTCAATCACACACTACGGGCAATTTGGGAACGCCAGTTAGCCTAACCTATATGTCTTTGGACTGTGGGAGGAAACCGGAGTACTCAGAGGAAACCCACCAAGCACGGGGAGAACATGCAAACTCCATGCACACAGAGACGGGAATCGAACCTGGCCGGGGATCGAACCCGGACCCTGGCGGTGCAAGGCGACAGTGCTAACCACTACACCAAAAAATTTACGGAAGTGTGTATGAGTGAGAAAAAATGTGTTTAGATAATAATGAGATTCTGAGATTGTCCCTGATGAGCAAGGAGACGGTGGCAAGGAAAAACTCCCTGAGATGGCAATAGGAAGAAACCTTGAAAGGAACCAGACTCATTTGTGTAAACACGGATAACAGGAATTATATAACGACATCATGTGTGTTAGACTGCTGGAAGTTCAGTATAACAGAAGTTGTCCAAGGTATCATGGAGTCCAGTTCAGCACAAGCATGAATCAGAGGTGCAGAGGACAGACGGGGACTCAGGATCACTGGGAGCTCAGGAGCAGCATGTGTGGATCCAAACCGTCATGAAGCAGAATCCATGTTTGTGAGTTAATCTACAAAGATGAAAAAAAAAATGAAAAAAGTGACTGGCACGTGTAGCATTCTCGAATTCTGCCATATTCTACAGTTCAACAAACTACAATCTGTGGCAATCTGTGTAACAGTGGCACAGTGGTTTAGTGGTTTGCACTATTGCCTGCACCTCTAGGGTTCGGGTTTGATTCCCACCTCGGGTCTGTGTGTGCATCATGTTTGCATGTTCTCTCTGTGCTTGGTGGGTTTCCTTTGGGTACTTTGCTTTCCTCCCACAGTCCCAAGACATGCAGCTTAGGCTAATTGATGTTCCTAAAATTGCCCCTATTGTGTAAATGAGAGTGTGTGTACCCAACCTTGTGCTCAAAATCTTTTGGGATAGGCTCCAGGCCCCCTGCGACCATGTAGAGGATAAGCAGTATAGAAGATGAATAAATGAATAATAATGATAATTTGAAAAAAAAAAAACTTAGTCTCTAAGTATTTTATTCTCTATAATCATTGTATATATTTCTGTTTATGCTGGTAAATATAAAAAAAAAATTAATGTATAATGAATGGAAATTAATTCATTTTAACACTTGCTTTTACTTTGCCATTGTGGAAGTTTTTCTTTTTTTCTTTCTTTCTTTCTTTTTTTTTTTTTTTTGTAGAATGAATTTTGAAGTGTGAGTGTGAAACATAAAATGTGGAAAACTTGAAAAGGTCTGAAAACTTTGTTTGTACTGTATATATGGCCAGATGATGAGAAAGGTAAAATACATTGCTGTTTTGTTTCTGCAAACTCTTCCACATGTCTTTACTCGACCAGGAAATCCATCAAATGAAGAAAAGAAAGCAAGAAAAACAAATACTGCAGTGAGAGAGAGAAAGAGAGAGAGATGTGAGTAAAAAAACTGATGAAACAAAGATGAAAGTGAGGGAGAATGAAGGAAAGATACATTTGAAGTGGTTTTATGAAAAACTGTATGAAAAGTCCACATGTAGAAAACGTGATTTTTTTAAAAATGTGATGAATCCAAAAACCATTTAAATTTTTTTCCTGTAACTTTTCTATCAGTGTAAACAAACACCTGCAGTACATCGGTCGGTGCATGATATGCAAAAATGTCATATGTCCTTTGCACAGTGTATCTGACTCAGCAAGTCAACTTACTCATCAGATCTCCGGAGAAATGTCTCCCAAACAAAAAAAAAAAAAAAAAAAGAAAAAAAAAAAGAAGGAATATTCATCTTACAGTATGTCTCCCATCAGTGCGACAGCTTGACTGCCTCTACAGGTGTGCGTCACCTACAGGAACTGTCAAAACTGTCTGTCTGGATGTGCACTCAGTCATATTCCTCAATCTGTTACTGCTGACAGCCAATTAACTGGGATGCTTGAAAATGCTTTAGACATCATCATCATTCCACACAACGCATCTCTTAGCGCATGGAGGGTGACAGCGTCAATCAAGTCCTACAGTAGATCAACCTCGCAGTATTGAACCTTGTGACGATTAATTCGCTATAAAAAAAATGATACAGGTGGAATATCGTAATATTTAACATCGCTCAAGCAACATAGCGCAACAGCCAAGACATGTATGTTCAGCCATGTAAAATGCTAAAAACATGTTCAGTAACAGAGAGTGCGTCGCATTTTCATTGGGTATAAGACGGGCTGAAAAGAAATTCTTACTGGCGCTTAGTGATGGGAAGCTTCTTAATGTTCCTACTTTTTAGCATGATGTCTCTCTCTCTCTCTCTCTCTCTCTCTCTCTCTCTCTCTCTCTATGAGATGTCATTTCTTAGAAAAAAAAATTTCTCATACTGTAACTTTGCTCCCACATTCATTTTTCTTTACTTTAAAGTAAAAGAGATAGTGAAGCGTACGTGACGAGTTGGCTGTAAACCTACAACTAAAGAATGCCACTAAAAAGAGTAAGAAAGACTCACAAAATACGAAGTTTTTGAAGTTTTCCTCAAATCTCACACTGCTTCAGGTTCAGATGGTAAATTACATGTCTTTCATCAAGGATAGGATAAAAAATAGCTAATGCTGACAAACAGCATTTTTATTTCTACCCTCTCAGATACGACTAAGCATGATGAAAAATCTGACAATATTCCGTCAAAACAGGCCAATTTAACAAGCAGTGTTGATGTACTGTATGAGCTATTTAGCGCTTGCATTTGTCCTGTTGGATAAACACTTCATAAAGGCAGTTTTATGTCAATTGTCATAAAGGGTTTATAAAAAAGTGCCATAGCAAGCCATCTGCAAATGATATTCATGGTTAATGACGACCACTCTTTGCGTGTAGTTTTTTTAGAACAAAAATCTAATGCTCAAAGCTCAAAATGCATCTATGAACTTTAATTAAAATTTGAATGAAATTGTAGAAGCTCACAGAATAGGTTTTTTTTCTTTTCTTCTTTTTTGTTTCCCAGCTACATGTTTAATTACACAGCCTGGACATGAATAGTGCTCACTGAATGCCACTCTGTCTCGTACACTCAGCTTACAGTCTGCTTTTTATCGAAAGCTCAACAAAACACCTTTGCTTATTGGCACTCTTTCAAAGCTAACCCATAAAGTACAATTGTTATAAAAGAAAAAGAGCTTTCATAAGCAGTCTGTTGTAATCTATGAGAGGAAAATTGCTCATTTTCAGTGAGAAAAATAGAGAAAAGGAGTCTGTCAATAATGGACTCGGTCCAAGAGCAAAGGGGAAAAAAAAAAAAAAAAACATGCTGAAAGGTTTGGATGTTTGTACAAATCCATTCCAAATTCAAAAGCAGACTGAAGTGCATATGGACTTTTTGTTCAAGGTCCAAAAACAGAAGGAGTGATTCCTGAAAGAGTGCTGGGCGGGGCTGAGCCACCGTGCCATCTTCATAGAACGTCTCCATGGAAACGCTGATGTCATCTAGAGGAATACTTCTATTTAAACATCTGAATTTCATTTGATTGATTGTGTGGTTGATTGGGCATTAGCAAGCAATGATTACAATTTGAAACCCAGCCTTTAGCGCTCGTTCTCATTTTTCTCCCTACATTACTATTAAATGCTACTTTGTGGAATCATGAAAAAAAAATGGCACAGCGGGTTGAGGAACTAACAATATCTAATTTTAACAAACATCTGCATTTACAACAGTCAGCGACAAAAATAAAACCACATGCCTTATATTGTAATGGTCTCTCTTTACACGTGTAAACCATCGAGGCATGGACTCCACAAGACCTCTGAAGGTGTGCCTTTGTGGCTGGCATTGAGGTGCTAGCCGCAAATCAATTAAGTCCTGCAAACTGCAAGATGAGACATTCATGAATCAGACCTGTTAGTCTGGCACAGCACACAGATGCTCAGTCAGATTGAGATTGGGGGAGTCGAGTCAACACTTTGAACTCTTTGTCATATTCCTCAAACCTTCATAAATGATTTTGTAGGATGGCAAGGTGCATAATCCTGCTAAAAGGCCAATACCATCAGGGAATACTTGGTCTGAAACTCTTTTTGGGAGGTTGTACATGTCAAAGAAACAACCACATGAATGTGTGCAGCAGAACATTGCCCAGAGCATCACACTGTCTCCGCCTTTGCACTGACCACAGTACATCCTGGAGTCATCTATTGTCCAGACACATCCATATGATAAAATAAAATAACACTCCAGGCCACCTTCTTGCTTTGCTGCTTGGTTCAGTTCTGATGTTCCTGTGTACCCATTGTAAAGCCTTTATGAGTGAACAGGGGCCAGCATGGCACTCTGACCTGCTAGTGGATATGGAGCCCCATACACAGTAATCTGCAATGCACTGTGGGTTGTAATGCCATTCTGTCAGATCCAGCAATAACTTTTTGGTTACAGTATCTCTTGGGATTGTGCCACAGTAGCTCCTGGGATGATAGCCTTTGCTATTGATGAAGATTAATGAGCCTTGGACGCCCATGTGTCATCTGTCAACGATTCTCCAGTTGTCCTTTCTTGGACTATTTTGGTAGGTACTAACCGCTTCACACTAGGAATACCCAAGAAGACCTTCCATTTTGGAAATACCCTAACCCCGCTCTTTAACCATCACACACTGGCCGTGGTCAAAGTCTCTCAGATGCATACTGTACGCTTGCCCATTTTTCCTGCTTTTTAGCACATGACCTTCGAGAGTTATACTGTATATTAGACAGGTTTGAACTATTAAAGAGTAAGAATGAGATCACATGTCAAAAGAATGATATAATAAAAGTACAAATATAGAATTAGTACATTAAGGACAAATATTGAAATATTAAGTAAATATTAATATTTTTTTTAATAATAAGTCAAAATATTGAGATAAAACTAAGATATTAAAAAAGACACAGCATTTCAAACATCAAATGTCCAAAACAATGAGATAATATGTTTATATTTATGTTTAGGTATCTCAAAATAATAAGCTTAAATAATGAGATAATAAGTCAAAATAATGTAATATGATGAAATAAAGTCATAATAAATAGAGATAAGACATGTGGTTGAAGTAACAACATAATTCAAAATAATTTCATAATTTAATAAATGCATAAATTATTCAACTTATATCTATAAATTATTTGTTAAATAGAAATATTAAAACATTAGGTAAAAAGTATTAGATTATATATCACAATAACCTAAAGACTATCTTGAAATACTAAACTAAAATTTTCAAAATAATGGACGTGATATACCGTAAGTCATAACAGAACTAGAAATAATGTTTTATCATATATTTGTCATGGTGTTTCCCCCACATGATGCGCAGAGCCTGGCATTGTGCTTCGGTCCACGTGCTAAGCTGAACCATAAATTCCTTTTTTTTTCATTTAAAGAAAATCTGCACCTGCGTCCATCTCTACCTCTTTATCCTGACAGAAAGCAAGACACAAACATGGATGCAGCAGACCTTCGGATCTTCTTTAAACAGCAACAAATGAGCTGGGAGATCCGTCTATGCTTGTGGCAAGACAAGAGGCAGTTCAAGCCGAGACAGCTGGGCTTCTCCAAAGATTTTTTGGTGGCCGAATGTGCGGCCGCTTCTATCGACTGTGTGTTAGCTGGAGTCATCCAGTTGCACAGAGACAGCAGCATGCCAGCATCATATCAAATAGAGTAAATATGCCACGTCGGCACAACGAGATCACTCTGCATCACCCATCGTCACTGAGGAAATTTCCCTGGCCTCCTGAGAATGTCACCCTGCCTTCTTAACTGGCAAAGTACACCACTCTGCCTCCCTACATGGCAGACAATTTCACCCTGACTCCTTGCCCAGTGGAGAGCATCAGTCCACCTCCCTGCTCTCATGAGAACGTCACTCCGCCTCCCCACTCCACCAGGGTTGCCGCTTTACCCACACTTTATTGTGTGTGTCCTGCTCCCCCATGTCAGTGACGTTGGTCCCCCCTCTGGCTTTGTGAAGGTCGGTGCCCGGCTTTCTAACGGCTGGCCAGGACTCCCTCCTCACTATTCACTGCGCTTCAGGAGCAAATGAGAAAATAACAAAACATAAGTTAAAATAATGGCATACTGCAGTATCTTAAAATGATGAGAGAACCTGAAATACTGAGATAATTATTCAGCATAATAAGCTATTAGGTTAATTGATGGACAAGGTGGAAATGTTCATTTGAGTTCTTGTGCTGGAGATCTCACAAGGACTCCTCTTTTTTTTCTGTAGATATTCAAAGATGGTAATAATTTAAGCCTCACAGCAGTGTATGTTTTTAAAGATCACCTCATGTGTGTGTGTATGTGTGTGTGTGTGTGTGTGTGTGTGTGTGTGTGTGTGTGTGTGTGTGTACACAGCGGATAAATAGTTTTAGCCAGCTGAGCAAGTCAATGCTGCCACTGTGGTGTAGTGGTAAGCGCTGTCGGCTTGCACCGCCACTATTTGGGTTCGATTCCCGCCTCAGGGTCTGTGTGCATGGGGTTCTCCACGTGCTTGATGGGTTTCCTCCAGGCACTCTGGTTTCCTCCCACGATCCAAAGACATGCAGATTAGACTAGCTGGTGTTCCCTAATTGCCCTTAGTGTGTGAATGTTGTATCACGGTTGTAAAAGTAGGAATACTGTAAATACAATGGTCACCATTGACCTCCAGGACCCTAGTTGGACTACAGAGGTTCCTACATGGATGGATGGATGGATGGAGCAAGTCAATGTAATGTTTTGAGGGTCTATACTGAATTGAAAACTTCTCTTTTGCCTGAGAGCTGTGAGACCTAGGAGGCGATTAAACATGTAATGATTTGTAACAATTGCTAATTCAATAAAATTCCCTCTTACTGGGAGCAGGTAGTGCATGAATTTGATGGCAGGAATTTAAGTTGCATACTAGCCTGTGGGAAACGGTATTAATTCTGGATTAATGACTAATGATTTCTCTCAGAGAGGAGCAACAGTGCGAAAGACAGACATCCTGCAAGTATGATCAGAAAACTATTGGGGGGCAAGATATTAATCATATAGCTTTTAATCATGTATTGGCACGTTCCAATGAGTTTAATGCCATTTACAGACTATAACATATATTGGTTCTAGAAGATCCATAATAGCAATTATTCTCCACTATTCAGCTCTTCATCCATTATAACTTTACCTCCCTGTATTCACTCTACCAAGTGACAAGTCATTGATGTCACCCCTGCACTATCTACTGTAATGGCTTTGTATTGATTTTTTGGTGACACCCAAGTACTAAAATGTGTTTTAGTATTGCAGTAAAGCTCATGAAGAGTTCCATGTCTGTACAACACAAGACTGTTGAATCAGGAATTGAACACAGGTCAGAAATGTCTTGGGTTGGGAAAAAAAAATCTTTTCATCTCTGAATTAATTTAGGTACAATGCATATATTAAACATCTGTGTATGTACTTTGTACTGCTGACCTTTCAACATTTTTGCAACAGTAGAACTGCCGATGACGGGTTTTATTTAATGCGTCTAGAACATCAGTTTTAAAGATGAGTCCTGCTCTATATGGAATCTGGACTGCCGGATTACTAAAGCAAGCACATTTGGTTTATCAGGATCGGTGTATTAATCCATGTGCTTGTTTTGTTGATCTGCTCAGTGTAGTTTACTCCATGTCCACGAATTCTAACCTTTTTAGAAATAAAGCAATTATGAATTAGAAGCATTAATGTGAAGAACTAATAGGAGTCTAGAACACTGCTTTGTCCGAAAACAATCACACACACACACACACACACACACACACACACACACACACACACACACACACACACACACACTAACATTTCGTTTGACCGCTTTGATTATGGCACAGAGTGTTGCGTGAAAATGATTCCTCATGCTCCCAGAATGACGCTTTTAAAAAAATTTAAGACCTGGAATATGCCTGTGCCATTGGAGAAGAAAACACGCATAGATGTGATACCCTGGTCATTCAGTGCATTCATGTCATCAGCTGACTTGATTTTGTTGCTGAGCCTAGACCTGACAACTGAAGCATCCCCACTGACAGTGGCCACTATAGGTGATGAGTGCGGCACTTCATGTGCTCTCCTTCTTACCCCATCACTCTGGAATAGGGTTAATCTGGACTCATCAGACCACATGGCTTTTTTTTTTTCCCCATCGTCTTTAAAGTCTAATCTTCATGCTCGTCTGTCAGCCCCAATCCTGTGTGCTTTCTTCACCTTGTGCGTGTGTGTGTGTGTGTGTGTGTGTGTGTGTGTGTGTGTGTGTGTGTGTGTGTGTGTGAACGCTCTTACTTTCACTGTTAAACATAGTTGTGACATTTGTTTTATTTTTTCATTATGAAGCAACTTTACCAAGTGTCTAACTGAGCTCCATTTACTGTATGATTCTCTTCTGACTGCATTCCTTTCACAATGTTTGCAGTTCAGCAGTATCCTTCCAGGTAATGGAGGTTTTTTTTTTTTTTTTTTTAAACCCACAGGACTGCGCAGGGCATTCTAAGTAGTATTGCAAATCATAGGGAGCAAAATCTTTCAGTTTAAAATGAACTCTGAATGGGGAAGTTGAGCAAAGTTAAACAAAATGATCCATTAGTCATTGCGTCTTGCTGGATCACCAAGAAAAACCACATGGAGCCCTAATGTTACCTGTGATTAGTTGTATGCAAGGATGACATAATCAAAGATGACATTAATATTACATAATATTTTATTTCAGTAATCTCCATATGTATTTAACCAATAAATGGTTAATATCGCATACCCTTTTAATCTGCATAATATGAATCCCTTTTTATCCTTGTGAAATTGTCTCAGCAGCAGCAACAGGTATCCAAGCTGCTTATGTTACCAGGGTAACATATGTAAAATAAAAAAATAATTAAAAAAAGATTTTTATTGTCACAGGGTGTTATGAATAGAGACATTATGTGAAGAGATGTTCCCCTTACCAACATTCCCTGCACACGAGGCGGGAGTGTTTAAAGTACAGGAATGAATTGAATACATTAATAAATGATGCTTGAACTCCTTGATTGTCGGTTTTCATGTAGCAGTGTGATACCATGTCTGAAAATATTGCAAATATATATTCAGCAGCAGCGCTTTCACTTTTCTTGCACTTTGACCAAGAGCTGAATGTAAGAGCTGTCACTCCATGACGTATGACGTGTGTCTAAGAATGCAAAAGTCACTGAAATCACCCTCTCAGTGCCTTTCTTTATTCTCAGTGGAACGGGCTTGAATTTTTATTGTCGGTGGCAGGATTCGGTCCAGCTTGTCTCCGAGGTGAACTGCAGCTTAAAAAAACTTTTAAAGCATTCTGTTTAAAATTTATAATCTATTATAAGACTTTTTTTATTTATTAATTTTTTTGTAAGCAAGAGATTTCGTTTTTTACAAATATGTATACAGTGTAGGTCACACTATAAGGCTTCACTCCATAAACTTAACAAACAGCCAGAAACTGGGAGCAGTTTGGGAGCCAGGTAAACATCTCTAATTACACATCCACAATAGTGTTATAGATGAGAATTCCTTTTTCTTAAAGTGCGCCTAGAAGAACAGAAAATATAGATTTTTGCCATTCAGCACCTGAGAGCAGGAAGAAATAAGTTCTAGAACACAAACATGTTTTTATTTATTTATTTATTTATTTATTAGCCTTTCTCTGAACCTAATATTAATCGCTCTAACTAAAATGACTTTCTATTAGCTCTGGATTATTCCTAGAATACGACTTGTACAGTACTGCCTGTGTGTGCTTTTATAACCTTAACCACATTAAGCTAAATGCAATTTTGTGCTCATTTGTTTATCTGAAAAAAAAACATTAATAAATGCAATTCAGAATTCTGCTGCTAGGACACACACACACACACACACACACACACACACACACACAGAGCCATACTCAGCTCACAAAACACCCATCTGAGTGCGTCATCCTCCATTAATCCAACCTTGTACTTCATACATTAGAATATTTCTCTACCACTGTGTGCTCTAGATGCTTTTACCTGGAGTGTGTTCTCAGACTACAAATAAGCAGTGCTACCGTACATACACTACATGTAATTGCCTAGATTAACCCACTACATTGTCTACATGTTGAGGAACATAACTAAAAACATTTGATAGCAACCAGAAATAGCAAGAACATTAGCAAGTACCCGGTTGTGAATCCGGGTCGTATAGACCTAGGGGTCAGTCTGCCATGATCCCACCCACTTCTGGACAAAAAAGGACATTGCTTCCTTGTTATCAGTGCCAAAACCTACATTTAAAACCAGACACAGAAGCACTTCCAGCCAGAAAACACATGTACCTATAATAAGTCTGAGTCATTTTAAATGCCTCTGAACCATGCTAAACGTGTTCATGGCATAGCGCCTAACACAAGGGTGAATCCCAAATCCCTGACGAAGGGCACTACTCTGTATAGTGTACAGTAACAATGGGTTCAATATCCTGAACGTGGCGTTTCACAGAAAAGGTTGAATTTGTGTCATAAAAATCTCCTTGAATGTTTTACTTCTTCCATACCTTAAACTAGCAATAACCTACTTTAAATTAGCAGATCTGTGATAATTTTTTTTTTAAAGCATTTTTAAATACACTTAGTTACCGGTGTTACCCCAATGACGTTAACACCAATACTAATTCAGAGTAAAATCATAATTTACAAAATGGCTTCCACGGGCGAGACCACATGGTTTTCTTAATTATGTCGAAATCAATCGATGATTAGATGTAATCAGTTTTTATGTCCAACTTTTAACATAAGAAAGCTGAAAATATTCACTTATCTTTTCATCCAAGCTTTTGGGTCAAATTAAATTGCTGCACTTAAAAATTATATCAACTAAAAAAATATATTATTATTAATGTATCCACATAAAATTGCTAAATATCTGTCATCTGACGTTCCGCACCTTTTGCATTTGTCCAGTGCTCTTCATATAGGAACAATAAAATTTTTTTTTTTTTTAAGATATGTTTGACAATTTTGTTTTGTGTAACTGTAACAGACAGACATAGACATGTAACACATTCTCTCTTAGAACATAGTTTGGGGTGACTGATATTTATTTCATATTATTAATTATAATCCATTATTATTTCATGATTTTAGAGTTTAACTCATTACATAAGATCTTGATGTTATTGTAAATAAACTGTATTTAATTAAAAAAAAATACCATAAAATGAAAAGACATTTGCTTGAACCTTGCCTTTTAAAAAATGCTACAATTAAAAATGGAACATTAAAGGAAACCAATGTATTTCATGATTTAACGTACATGCTATATTCTATGAATATATAAAAGTAATGTGACTGTTATGTCAATTGTAATGATTTTAGGCATCAGCAAAACTAAGTGACAGCACTTTCTATCATTTTTTTGTAGAATGACCCATGTAGTGTACAAGCTTTCCATTTGACTCTTTTTGCACAGCATACTGCATATGAAACTAATCAGCAGAACAGAAGCGGTCAGTTGTAAGGTGTATCTGTGGTCAATGTAACACATTATCAAGAAATCCTTCGGTTATATTTTGGCTTCGAAATACACTGCAAAACATAATTATTAATATAAATACATAGTAGACAAATGTCATGGTAGTCACATGACAGCAAAAGGTTGAGAAACTGTAGAGAAGAGTTATAGGGTTATAAGTAAAGAAAGTGAAGACATAATGATGTTTACTGGAAGCAGGATATGGCAGATTTAAACACTGAGTGACATCATACTGTACGCAAAATACACAGCTGTTAAATGAACATTTTTGTACCTTTAAATCACGGTAGTACAAGTAAGCATTCATTTTTTTATGTTTTAATGGTGGATGTAATGTAGTAAACTTAATTTGCTTATGTGTATGTGTAAATTTAAATGTAGAATGCTTGATAATTACTACAGGGACAGTAATCACAGAGTAACTGCGACCACCGAGCAGGCCAAAGAAATAACCAACATTTCTGTATAATATTATTAATACATAAACGTACACGTTCAAAACACTAAAAAATATGCTAAGAAATTAAATCATGAAATGTTTGCTCAGGCAGTAATTGATAGGAAACCTCTAGCAGGCCACTTATTAGACAAAAAGAAAAAAACCTGTATAATAAAAACAGCTTTTCATATTAATTAGATAAAAAGAATGAATAAGCAAATGACTTATATTGTAAGGAAAGAAAAACAAACCCAGTAGGTTAACATAATTACTGCAATAGAAATTCTTTCAAAAATAAATATATGCATTTTTGTGTACACAGATTAGTTACAACATTAAAAACCATCTGCCTAGTATTGTTTAGGTCCCCCATGTGCTGCCAAAACAGCCCAGTTCCATTGAGGCATTACTCCACAAGACCTTTGAAGGAGTGCTGTGGTGTCTGGCACCCAGGTGTTAGCAGCAGATCCTTCACATTGCGAGGTGGAGCCTCCATGGGTCAGGCTTGTTCGTCCAGCACATCCCACAGGTGCTCAATTAAACTGAGATCTGAGGAAGCCTGGTCTACATCCTGAACTCTTTCAGATGTTCCTCAAATTAATTCAGGGTGCATTATCATGCTAAAGGGAGGGAATACTGCTGCCGGGAAGGGGTGTAATTGGTCAGCAACGATGTTTAGGGAGGGATGTCAAAATAACACCCAAATAAATTAAAGGACCCAAAGTTTCCCAGCTGACCACTGCTCAGAGCATCACACTGCCCCTGCCAGCTTGCTCTCTTCCATAGGCGCACACGCCGACACCGAGTCATGCACTGGATGTAAAGGAATACATGATTCTTCAGGCCATGCCACCTTCTTCCACTGCTCTGTGGTGCAATCTGATGTTCATTGCCCACTGTGGGCGCTTTCATCTAGGATAGGGGTCAGCAAGGGCACTCTGACCGGTCTGCAGCTACATGGTCCAATAAACAGCACTGAAATGAACTGCATGTTCTGACCCCTTTCTATCATAGTCAATATATATTTTTTTTTCTTTAGAGACTTATTCTACAGTATATCTCATGTGGAATCAGAACAGATGGTCTAGCCTTTGCTCCCCTCATGCATCAGTAAGCCCTGGGTGCCCATGAACCTGTTGCCAGTTTACCAGTTATCCTTCTCTGGACCATTCCAGGTTTGCAAGATCACTGCACATCTTGCAAGCCATGTCGTTTTAGAGATGCACTGACCCATCTAGCCAACACCATTTGGCCCTTCTCAAAGGCGCTTAGATCGTTACACCTCAGATTAGAGATCTAAGAAGATTATTGCATATTTTGGACACCTATGTGCTTCAATGGGCCATCAAATGTACTGTATACTAATGTTGAATTCCCAGTCTTGTAAACCATACATTATATTTTCCATGATGCTTTATTTCTCATGCGGTTCAGGTCTCCAAGTGCATGTGTATGCATTACATATCATTCTCCTCATTAGCATGTCTGAAACCAAATACCATTTGCTAATTAGACGTAATTCCACCTGTGGAGAATTTTCTTCCTATAAATCACGCTAATGGTGGGATTACCGTGACATTCTCAATGCAGAGCTCTGCACAACACACATTCCTGTTAGGCTTCTGCTGTGCCTTGGAATGGACAAGTGGATTTCACCAGGGTAAGCACAGAATGCTAATGTGTCTATATTCCCTGGGTGTTCGTAAAAGTGTTTTAATGACGAGGAGGTCTCTTCCTGCACAAAATGTAAGCCCTTAGTGTTAGGTATCCTCGGTTTGACTTCACCAAAGAACGTGCCTTCTTCCTCATGACAAAACTGTCAAAGTGTTTAATATTTAAACTTGAGTCCATGAGTATGGGAGAAAAGCACTGCACTCTACTGCAATGTTGTTTTCCTACTGTGAGAATAAACTGTAGGCAATGTGTACCCTAAAGCATCACTCTAAAGCATATTTACTTTTCTTGTGGTCAAGAAGGGGCGAAAAGCAACTAAAAAAACACTAAAGTATTACATTGAATATGATAACTGGAGAAGGACCACAGATGGTCTCTGAACACAATTAATAACAAGAAATAATCCATAACTCAACCCACATTATAGATGAACCACCAGCACCATCAAGGTCACACTGACAAAATGAAAGAGAAAGATGCTGCGTAGTCAATGCCATTTAAAGGGATTGTTAAAAGAATGGTATGCTTGTTAGAATTTCAGGTGCACGATAGGATGCAATTAAGCAGTTGAAGGTTAATTGTAAGCACAATCAAGGAGTCAGTTCAAAAGCATCTGAACAGCTAGTATATCACACATCCTTAACGACAGATCCACAACCTGTTACAAGAAAGGAGATAAATCCCAAATGGTCTTTTTTACGCCTAAATGTTCATGAGTATTAGAAAGTCTTACCATTGTACAGTTGTTGCTAGAAATTACTGTGCAGCCAGTAGAGGGGTTGTATGAGGTGGTATTAAAAGGTTTTCAGGCTAGTTCTGTAACATGCCAACAGATGGCAGCACAAGGCGCACAGTCATAGGGAGCACCGATCTTCATAAGTCAGTGTGCCAAAAGACATCATGCACTGCAAGTTAAAAACAAAGAACAAACATGAAATTCTGCATGAAATTTGGCAAAAAGTTGGACATGATTCATCAAGTTTGAGTTGTGAAGACTCAAAAAGATCAGAAAGACCTTCAACAAGCTTAACCCTCAAAAAAAAAATGCCAAAACCATTCAGCAATTTGTGCGTGATGATCGTCCAATACCTCCTGCACCCTCGCTACTTGCCAGAAAATAATAAAGTATTAATAGGTACGTCAGTACTGTAATAAAATACTTTCTTGTAAACCGAGTTAATCTCGAAACATTTTGATACCACCTCACACCATTTGAAAGGTGGATTGAGGCTCTACTTTAAGTGGAATTTGCACTTAGAAGAACAATATACTGGTTAAAACATTAAGTGAACACTTCTTTTGAATCAGGATGTTTGAAGATATGTTTGAGTGTCGATAGAATAACCAAATTTCAGTGGGTTCATTGTTCAACCGTAAGTTGCTTGATTGGTTAAGAATGTTCTTGTTAATATTAAGCCCACAATTATAACAATAACATGTGGTTTTTAGATCATAGACCAGCTCATGGAACATGACGGAGTCAAAAAATAAGGAAATAAGGATTTTTTTCCGTTTACCCTGGATGTGCTCGGCACTGCACAGAACAATATTGAAGCAATTAAGATTGCAATGGCAGTTCAGTTCTTAGAAGCTGGTGCAACTATCAGAAGAGTGGTACAGAGTTTTCATGTGTTGTTAAGTGTCATGTCCTGGTTATGGATGAAGTATAGACTGGTCAATACACAAGGAGACCTGATCAAGGGAAACATTGAGTCATACCACATTCAGAAGACCAACACCTAAGGCAATTTGTGAGTTGCAGTGCCAGTTTATTGCTCAACTCTTAAAAAATAACTTCTTAGTGGCATCAAATAACAGAATTCCTGGCCAAGCAATTAGTTACCTCCAGTTAAATCCTCTCCATCCCTATGTTCCATTGAGATTTTTTAACGTTAACCTTATAGGACCACAGACATATAATTTATGCAACTTGTCGATAGACATTTGGACACTATATACAGTACAGAGCAAAGGTTTGGACACACCTTCTCATTAAGCGAGTTTTCTTTATTGTGTTCTTTATTGTGTTCTTTAGCCCAAACGTGTCTCTTCTGCTTGTTTCCTGTCCTTAGCAGTGGTTTCCTAGCAGATATTCTAGCATGAAGGCCTGATTCACACAGTCTCCTCTTAACAGTTGTTCTAGAGACGTGTCTGCTGCTAGAACTCTGTGTGGCATTGACCTGCTCTCTGATCTGAGCTGCTGTTAACCTGCGATTTCTGAGGCTGGTGACTCGGATGAACTTATCCTCCGCAGCAGAGGTGACTCTCGGTCTTCCTTTCCTAGGCCGGTCCGCATGTCAGCCAGTTTCTTTGTAGCGCTTGATGGTTTTTGTGACTGCACTCGGGGACACTTTCAAAGTTTTCCCAATTTTTCCGACTGACTAACCTTCATTTCTTAAAGTAATGATGGCCGCTCGTTTTTCTTTACTTAGCCACTTTTTTCTTGCCATAATACAAATTCAACCTCTTTGAATGAGAAGGTGTGTCCAAACATTTGGTCTGTACTGTGTATGGTACATGATGCGGTAACTGCTGAAGTGAAACTGAGACTGGAAGAGGATTTTACTGTTTTAATGGTTCTCATGATCATCAATTTTGTTAGTAATTACAGCTTTTAAAGGGTTCGCAACAAAACTCAACACCCTTTTCCTTGTTCCAGTTTGCTGTCTGTGTAACAATCAAAGCATGAATTAAGCCTAAACCAACAAATTATTGATACTAAATTAAATGCCTACTGTAAATTACCATGAAAAGCAACTGCAGGCTGATTTATCCATTGTGGAAAAACTGTGGGAGGTTTGCAATACTTCTCACTCTATTTGAAAAAAAAAAAAAAAAAGACAAACTGTTCTTATGAATTTAAAATAGTATGACATAGTGGAATCAAATGATATATAACTTTTGCAAACAATGCCTACTGAGACATAATAACATTATAATGTCTGTGTTCATTTGAAATTATTATTAGTTTTAACTGAACAAATCAAGAGAAACAGATCATTACGTCCTTAATCCAGTGTTTATAGGACCATGAACAGGAATGGTTTTTAAGCTAAACAAAAATATAAAAATTGTAGAAACCATGTTGTTCAGTTTGATCTTTAACATGTTAGTGGGCACAAACAGGAGGTTGTAAGTGAAATGCTTTACAGTGTTTATCAGAAATGCTACAGTAACATTCCAGTATTTCTTAAAATAAAATACCATGTGCAACATATCTAGTATAGCAGGTTGGATAAAAATAAAAAAAATAATAAAATAAAAAAAACTTGTTACCATCCAATATGGGGAAGACCAGAACCAAACAATTCCATCAATCCTAGTTTACAGAAATGACTGGCAGGTCATTATGAAAGTGCAGATTGGTTAGAGCACCGAAGAGATTGACGGTGACCTGGGCAACAGTTCCCACCCATTCGGTCTCTGGGCTGCAGGATCTTCTGGCTCCTTCTCGAATGGGTGCCCTTGTATGTGTTTCACGCCAACAACAATCTCTTGTTTTGATAATAAGCTTACACGTTTTGACACTTCATTTAGGCTTTTTGTATTCTGTATGCTTGCAGTATACCCGTGTTTCATTAATTGATTTATACAGAATAGCAATGGCTTCAGCTAGCTAGTTTATACTGAATTTATTAAAGACGCTAACAATGCTGCTAGCCATTCCTTTAATTAATGTCACATCTTTAAAATTTTTATCTGCCTTTGTGAGAAAACAAAACACATATCTCTGGGTATAGATAATGACTGGGAGTGAGTGAATAACTCAGTCAAATATATATTATAATATATTATATAAAAAGAGAGGCACAGATCTTTGCCAGTGTTATGCATTAAAATGCACCCCTGCCACGTACAACCTCCCTCCCCTCCCCAGATATATTATAACATTAATTCATAGGTGTATTATTATCAAATATGATATTACTATTACAGTACAATGAGCCCTAGTCATATGAACGCCATGGAGACCATCATTACAGTATGAGAATTTGTATTATTTATTTTGTGGCACATTTATTTTGCAGGGGTTTGCTTAGACTAAATAAATATTGACTGTTTAGAGTAAATAAATATTGTAA